>QVRM01003495.1:197500-797500 GCA_003439945.1 Dermanyssus gallinae | reverse complement strand
GGAGCTGCTTTCCAGACGTTATACTTTCGTCAGCTTCAAACAGGTCTGCTTCGGTCACGAGCGTAGTTGTGGACGAAATCATTTCCAGGTAACAAGAAAAGCGTGATCTACAACACAAAAAGGCCGGTGTTAACCGTCGCCACACGCCATTATGGAAACACATCCACAAATTCGTGAGATTCCGTCACACATGACGGGAGCGCCCTAAACACCTAGGTCTTCCCGTGTTGTGTGAGTTATTATTCGGAAAAGTGCTTTTCTGTTAGTTTGGATGTAGCTCTTGCAGATTGCCTTCTATGGACATCACCTAAAGCCTAGAGGTGTTGAGATTTAGTCTCCGTGGCGTCTCTCCCCCTAGCGCCATTTCGAATAGACCCCATTGGGTTTGCTACAAGATCTTCACACAACGTCGCTGACGGCCTACCCGATGTATTTAAGGTTACTCCGCAGTCTGCTTCTATATCAACTTTGGCTGATTTGCATCTGTCTAAAAATGATCTCGCGACGGCATCGACCATTCCTGTAGTCTCATGCGACATCGCACTGAAGTCCCGTTCAGCCTCGCAATAATGTCACAGTAAGACATCTGCAGATAGGCCGTTCCCCTGCCAGCTATCGCGAGAGCAAAGGTTCGAGCCCTACTATGAGAGAAGGATATCATGTAAGATTTGCTGCAAGCTTACTGTAAGATAGAATTACTGCTTCCATGTAAGATTGCTGCAAGCCTTACTTTAAAACGTTATCCTCGCGACATCTTATGCCAAGAACGTATCTAAGAAGACTCTTTTTATGACTTACCTCGTGGTATTCACATCAACTGTATTTGGAGCGTGCAAGTCTGACAAACAAAGTCTGTTTTACAAATAGCTAAGATTCATATTAAAGACAATTCCTAACTGCAGTATTCTGCATTCCGACTCAGAAGGAACGCGGCCGGACTTTCACATCGGTACTACGTGAGAAGGTTAACAGATTCCGAGCGAGAAGTGGACTTAAAGCCCTATCTACCAACGTTACCCATTCGAATAAGAACTGTGTTGCACAATATCTCTGCAGCGAAGTTCCTGGCCCCACTAAGCTCTGCAGCATTAGTGCCCCGCAAATAAGAGGTCCCTCTGCGACTGGTCCAAGGTCTTCCTACATGCACTGACCACACATTCCTCGGTTAGAGTTTTTGTGGGGCGAAGACAGGCCGGACATTCGCAGACGCCGTTAAGTGTCTATGAGCACAACTGGCTAAAAAGGATAACCTGAAGGCTAACGTAAGCGATAAAACTAGTTAGAGCATTCTGGAGACTCGGGTCACCGAGACCATCATTCGCGCAGGTATTAAAATGGCCTAGATCGTCAAGATGTCGACCGGTCAGAACACGGACTGCAGGACGCCTTACGCGAGGTTGCACTATGGGGAAATAACACCTTTCTCAGTGAGAGCAAACTTGAGTTGGCGTTTCGTTAGCAGTTCGCGGATCCTGAGCACATTCTTCTGAAGGTTAGCAAACACCCTAGAGCCGCGTGTTTTATCGATGGTATGCGCTGTTAAGGGCAATTCTCTCTGGTTGCCCGCCAACTGCGGACCCATCGGACCATTATTGTCGGAGGACCATACCGTCTCGAGGCGTGGATACGCGTCCCCTCCCGTTCAACTTGGTTTAGGTACCAACGTCTAGTCGCAGAGCCCAAACGTGCGAAACAGAAGAACTGTTAACCGCACATCTCATCGCTGTAGTTTTACGTGGCCAAGCGCCAGGCCATCGCGCCAACAGCATGGCATGTCCCGCCAAAGTGCAGGACACCCGCAAATAAAAGGCAGCAAAAATTGTCGAATAGGAAGTAACAGACTCTAAACGCAGTGCCTTGTAGGAACTCGAACTTGCGTTTGTCTGTTAATCAACTTCAACTCCCATGATTCACCCTATAGGTCATGTCGTACAACTAATAGAGGCATGTTTCGACTGGATGGGGGAGCGGGGTATAGCGCTAGCCAATAGGGGCAACATATCAACAGAGATGCATATTAGGCATCCCTCAAGTTCGTGAACTGAGAACACGACGAGATCTATAAGATCTATAACTTTGAAATTCTCAAGGTTTGCACGGAATATCCGGACTAGCGATGTTCCATTCTCTCATTTTATTGGCAAACGTAATGTTGCAATCAAATACAGTGCGAGCTATAGTCACCGGTTTCGGCGTAGGTTTTCTAGACGAGCCTCCTTCCTTATGATAATGTCGAGGTTGTATAATCCTTGAGTCTCTGAAACAGGATCGCGCAGCATGTGCTTGACGATGGCCGGTATTATCTAGTCGACTAGGGCAGACTATGTCGAAATTTAGATTGCCGTCAAAATTATGAACGGGGCACTCCTGCCAGAGGATCCCAGTGCAGCTGCCCGTGCTAATTCAAGTAGGCGTGGCAGACGCGGAGTGCCACCGTGTCTTGGGCAAAGACCGCAGGTTATGCGCTATTCGGAGAGCTAGGTTTCCCGAAGCGAACACGCATATAGTGCTGCGGAGCCTCACGCTGAGGCTAAAAGACGCTTGTGCCCCTCAGACGCATTGCCGGTTCGGAGGAAAAGTCGCGTTAAGCTGTGGTCAGCTCAGTATCTAAAATAGACCAAAGTAGCAACCTTGCCTCGTCATTCGGATCGGACATTCTGCCAGCTCCAGAGATACGCAACAATGTTTCGTATCGCAACAAGGCCTCTATTTTTAAGAAGTGATTTTGCTCCAGCCACCTGTGGATAAGGGCTAATGCAGTGTTCGCTACCTCTTCCCGTGACGTTTTACGGCGAGCCGTCACGAGTATGAAAGTGTCGTTTCGTACCTTTTCATTTGAACTCACCATATATATACACGTGTTTTGTAAATGACAAGCTCTATAGACATGCGTACACGTGCATATACATATATTTATATATAGTTGTTTACAAACACACATACAGCGCCAGCGCGTCCCACGAATGCACAAATCCAGGGGTCGAGCGGGCGTCTCCATCTTCTAAAAGGGCGGCCAGACAACCAGGTCACTGAGTGCGACGGCTGCGCGTTAACAGTTAGATCGTCATTAAATCGGAAGGCCTATTTCCAGCGTTACGGGCAGCATTTATCAACTTTCTAACGAAGCAATTTGGTCAGCCAATATGATGCACAATGTTCAGACATTCACCCCTGTTTTTGCTTGCAAAGCTTTACCTTGGCCTATACGCAAAGAACGCTGTCGGAAAGCACGAGCCTCCAACGAGACCGTCCGCCTCACATGTTCGAATGACGATTATATAAACATATGCGTATATATATATATATATATATATATATATATATATATATAGTCTAACCGCATGGATATGCCAGTAATTAAATTTTGCCGCTAATGCATGGTATCGTCTTCTAGCAAATGGAAGAGGTCGAATTATTTCCAAAGGATAGCCGTGCGTGAGACCCATCATGCTATATTTCGACGTAATTGGAGAGCGTGCCGAGAAAAAACACTGTACCATCGGCACAGCGACAATGTGTTTTCACATTCATTACTCATTTGACCGATGAAGGCGAGAAGCGCTCCAGGAGTGCGACATTAGGATCGATAGCCAATAACCTATCCATTTAGCTAAATAGAGAAATAATGATTCCAATTGGACGGCATGCAGAAAGAGGACAGAAGATTGATCGCAATAAACGTCATAAGACGGATCACAGGGCGCTTTTCTTAGGACATCATCCATATTACTTTAGTGTTTTAGCGTATCGTTGATACAACCCTAGGTCGAGCCCGGTGGCGTGGTGCATTCGCGTGCGCGTCGCGACCGGAATAGACATATAGGTGCACGGGTTCGAGTCCCACCGTTGTATATTTGTATTTATGGTGGTCTTACGAAGCAATGCGAAACAGTCCCGTGGACGTTAAACTTGGCTGAGGGTCAGTTCGAAAAAGTTAAGTTATAAAGTTAGACCTAGAATCTCAATGACACACTGAGTTATTAGCATAACTGGTATTCTTTACGTAAGCATACTGGGCAAATATGCTGTTCACAAGATAGCTAATTACAGTCTACTCTTCCCCTTGTGTTAAGTGTGTTTGTACTGTACCCACGAGGCCTGCAATTTGACATATTTAGGTTTGTATGTCTAAGAATTTGATAAAAACGGGACTTAAATGTGCTCCATGCATATGCTGCTGTTGTGCACTTATGCGTTCAACTTACCGGTCAAACGGTTTCCCTCAAGTAATTTAAACAACAGGAACGGCATTAGGAAATTCACTTTGATTATATGTTGAAATAAAAATGCTGTACAAAATATGTCCATATGCTCGCCAGGCTTTTTCCACTTGGTATGGCTGGGTCTAACAAGTCTTAACAGTGACCACATACACTATGTAGCATATGTGTCATTGTTTTAGGTCTATTTTTCGGCTGATCGGGCGGCGGAGACGCTGCTTTTTGTAATGTTATGCATATACGATACAAATGGTGTGTACAGACGTATACCTATGTTGTGCATTAATTCATCGTCTTGACAATCGATGATCCCGCTCGTTTCAATTGCTTTTACGTTTTGTTAAGCGTACTCGTATAATACCAACCCATTGTGGAAAGCTTATTCTGGAATTATATAGGCAATGGCAGCAGTAGTGAGGGTAACTCGACCGGAAAATAGGCTAGCGTCATCTGCAATCTATTGTCTTGACTATTGTCCGTGATGGGTATCTGCAAGAATGTTTTTGGGCCTGCTGCAGTTCGCATGGTTTGGAGTAATGTGAACAATGGTCTATTTAGTACACCTTTCAACTAGCACGAAAACTTTATTAAAGAGTCACAACGGATAATAAGCTTTGCGAATCCGTATGAATGAAATATGCGGACACAGGTGGCATTACCGCCTGCATTTTTTGTCTGTAAAGGGACTCCTTGACAAGGAATTGAGGGAAGCTCTTCAGGCCAACTATCGTTCATGTAAGGGGCGGTACACGTGATCTTAAAGCGTACCATATATGCTTTATAAGCTGGTCTGTGTTCTTTTGTGTCCAGTTTTGCGTACATTTCTAGAATTAAACACCCTTTAATGAGGTTGTTTTTTATTCTAGACTATCCTCGATCCCCTACGCGCTTGGAACTTACTGTGAGGTATATCTTCAATGCACCGAGGGCCGGACATGTTAAGATATCTAGGGTTTCCCCGACAGTCCTAGCGGCAACATGGCCGCTGACTCTCAGCAGTATGATTTATCATCTATTCTCAATGAGCTGTGTACGTTTCAACAAATAGGTAACTGACAGTATAGTGCACTAGCAGCCGGTGATAGCACGGAACGAATAACGATGACCACAAGTTAACCGGTGGGACTTTTACTACTTGTGTTTTAAGTACAAATCTGGTTTATTTCTAAAAAATTCCCTGATGTGTACCAAACATCAAAGACTGGATAAATAAATCCGGAAGAGTACTAATCTTGCGCACTACCCAGATCCTGAAGGGTCACGGGGACATCTAGTACCCTACCTGTTTAGTATCGGGAAGGCTCCTAGCCCTACGTGCGTCCACTGCGACGACGGACTCGAGGACACCCCCCAAGCACACGATTCGGAGGTGTCCAGTGCCTACGCGACACAACAAGAACAACGCCGAACACGCTGGAGACGGATCTACTTAGTGTGTGCAGGTCAAGTGCGGGAAAAAAGCAAGCCATAAATAGACTCTCCTGCCCCCTCCTCTCTGGTTGTTTGAAAAATTTGCGCAGGCAGTTCCTGGTCGATATGAGATTTGGGGATACGACTGTTTTTTTAATAGGTTGGGGTCCCATATTACCGACCCACTTTTGTAGACCAATTTCCTGCAGGGGCGTTAGTGTATGTGAACCTCATGTTCCAGTTACTTGTATTTTGAGATGTACTGTCGCGGTGTGGTGATGTGTTGTGAAGTTACGTGCGGTTGTTATAGAAGGACCTTCGCTGACGGACTTGTTTGCTGTCTCGGCCCTTATGCCGCGACAGGTCAAGCTTCTTAGGTGATGATCGGATTATGCGCGGCCGCTGTCAAGAAGAAAGAAGAGGTTTCCTATGGAAACATCCATTGAAGAGCTTTTTACCTTTGGAACAACATGGGTACAGAATCATAGAGAAGCTTTACATGGAAGCCGATGAAGATTACTGTGCACATTACATATAATTTGTATATGTATATATATAGGTTGATGAGAAACTACTGTAATCTTTGGATGCGTCTTTGAAATGCTCACCACTACTCTAAAAAGTCTGTTATGTTTTAGAAACAAAATTCTATATGAGCGCAAAATATTGTAGAATTTTCGAGAACCTTGTAAAGTAATCTTATTCGCTGTTTTTGCTATATGCACTTCGTAGAAGTGGACAGCAAAAAATTTCAATAACGGGCGGCAATTTTTTGCTGTCTGCTAATAAGAAGATGAAGCGGTTGCGCTCTGACGTATGGAGTCCCAGCGTCCGTTTCAGGAAAGCAGCTTTTATCTGAGTAATAATTTATCTTTTATATATATGTACTCGTATGTGTATGTATATGTATAGGTGTATGTGTATGTATTCATACAAATGCAGATTACCCGGTGATAGTCTTGACTCACTGTCCTTATATTTGTTAAAGTGATGTATTTGTGGTTATAATCGCTACTCAACCTGAGTGAATAAATATGAAAGCTGGAACGGTACCCTGGGACCTAAAAGCAGCTGAGCGCCGCCGTCTATGGGGTGACCCCCAGAGTAAACATAACGAGAACGTCGGCGCACAATCGACCTATGGCAAGAGGAATGGGACGATTTACACGAGTCTCCGCACCCTAATCCCGAACATCAAAAACTGAACTCATCTTTTACTCGATCCAGATCCTGACAGGTCACGGCGACTTCTAGTCCTACCTGTTCAGGATCGGGATGACTCCCAGCCCCAAGTGCATCTACTGCGGCGATAGACCAGAGCACAATGAGGCGCCCTGCATAGGCGGAGCAGCGCGCACCCCTATGAAGGCCCCAGCTTTTCATCTACATGACATCCGCCAAAAATTACTAGATTTGCCCCCCTCACTGTTTGGTGAGATGCACTCAATGTGTCTGCGTTTGTTTCAGTCGAGCCGTGAAATGCGCCCAAACGCCGTTATTCCGCTCAATTCACTAGTTAAGACATGCATATTCCTAGTGTTGTATCATTTTTCGCGGTGTAGCTGTCTCGTGTGATCTCGTGTTTGAAAGTTTTCCGAGACCCCAAATGTTGATGGAAGTCTCCGCTATTACTTTATGAGCATGTACAACTGTAGTCCTTACACGATTAGTTATAATAAAAGTGTGCAATCTAGCAAAAATTCGTGGCTGTATTTTTTTCGCAGACTGTATATAGAAAATATTGTGATGATTTATTAATCATATACAATACGTTTGCACACTCGGCAGTGCTCGCCTTAATAAAAATGGTGGTAAAAGGTGTCACGTGAGGTTAAAAATCAGCTGTCCGTGTCCTTGCTTGGTGGTAGCCCCCGCTTTTATGAACCCGATGCGAGCGGTATATCCTCAAGGTTCCTTGCAACGTTAAAACGGTAAGATCCATAAGATTCCTCTTCGTGACGCCGAGTCTTAAGAGCGTCCCCGCAGATTCGGAGTCCCATACACAACTCATAGAGATAGTGATGGATCCGAATCTGCGAGGTTTTTGCAGGTCGGGGAGCGCCGCCCTTAGGAACTCGACGTCATATTTGGTGATCGCTTTTGCCAGGTCCCGGTTCGGGCCGCAAACCTCGGCATCTAAAACCCAGACCTCGGTAGGTGTTGTTATTACGAGGTCGAGCTTTAGACCCGGAGCGCCCGGTCGACGGAATACTCGCTCATGAACCACCTCATGACCCCTCTCGCAGAGAAGACGCGATCACAAACGTCGTCATATCTCTTAATAGTTTGTTTGTGTGTTGTATCGCACATCTGAGCGACATGAGCCAACGTCTCAGGCGCATGACACCCATGCCTACAACGTTTGTTGTAGCCCGGGCGTCCCCTGGCCAATCTGGCACGCGTTGGTAGTGCGTTGATCCTGAGCTTTAGTAGGTTTAAATACTCCTTACCAGATAGGTAGGGCATACCCATAATCCAGTAATGTACAAACGGCGTTTCGTGTGCTTTTTTAAAATGTGCACCATCGAACGTGTTGTGTAGTTGCTGATACCAGTAATCGGTCTCTTGTGTAGCGGTCTCAATGAAGGTTCCCAAGCGCTCGCAAAGAAGTCTTGTTTTCGCAAGGTCTTTTTTGAAGTGCTCGGTGGTTAGCATCCATTGGACCCCAAGGTGCGTGGAGTGTTGTCATGCTGTCAGGCGGGAGAGGCGGAGTCTGGGGATAAATGTTTGGAGGCAGGGGATGTCCAGACCGCCGTGTGCTGTGTGCGTGCACAGGTAGGCGTTCGGCACCTAGTTTTCGAGCTTAAGCCATTTCGACTTAACAACCTGTCTGATCTCTTTATCTAGGTCGCCAAGGAGTGCGTAAGATGGTCTGGGACCGGAGACCAGTTTATATAGAAGGCGGGGAATGAGAAAGTCTTTCAAAAATATGAGTCTTTGGTGGGGTTTAAGGGGAGCTATTGTGAGTCTGTTGACTAAATTAAGGAGTATATCCTTGGTGGATTCAGCTCAGCCATTGCTGTCAAAGTCGACTCCAAGATATCTCCATCGATCGCTCATACCTTTAGCTGGCAATTGCCGATCTCCAACGTTAAATTCTGGTACGGTGTTAATAAAACCTTTACCTTCCTCCCTATTAAATAGGTGAGAGATAGTAAAGCTTTTATCCGTATTAATTTCAAGGCCTCGGGATTTCAAAAGGGCGTCCGCAATTTTAAGGAGCCGTTGGAAAGTAGATTTCGTTGTTCGTAGTTGGCTGAAACGTGCGACATTCTTGTCCAAACTCTATGAGAGTTTTAGATGAGAGGTACAAGCGTTCGATATAATTAATGAATACCTCCGGGTATCCGCGAATCCGGAGTGACCACAGGACGGAGTCATGACTCACCATGTCGAACGTCTTACGGAGGTCAATTAAGGCGAGTCTGAGCTCACCTCCTACAGACTTGGCATCGTTAAGGATACCATCCAGAACCGCAAGATTCTCGAAGGTACTATTATAGGGGAGAAATGCTCGCTGAATTGGGATGAGCTTGATAGAGTTCTGGAGGCGTCTAGCAAAAAATTTTTTAAGCGTTCGTTGTAAGTATAAGATAGGGGTCGCACATCGCATGGGGATGTGGCATTGTTAATTTTAGGGATGAACGCTAAGCGAGCAGTTTCATGGGCTGAGGCAATATCGCTTATTAATAGTATGTTAAGAATACAACAGACTACTTCTAACGGGAGTTTACGGAGGAATGAAAGACAAATCTCCCCCAAGCCTAGTGCTTTAGAAGGTCCGCGAAGAGCTACGTGGGTTTCCTTTAGGGAGATAGGGAGGGAAACCTCAAAGAGATCAGAGTTGGGAGTGTATACGGGGCAAGAGAGTGGTTCAGGGGGTGGTTGTGTCATCGTGTTGGCCCAGTGTTCTACAACTTCGGTGGCCTGCATGTTGTGTATGGTGTGTTTGCCGTCCAGCACCTCATGAGCGCATTTGGATCGGTTTTGGCTAAAAAGTTTTTGAGTGGTTGCGTAGTCTTGACGTCGCTGTTGCCTTTTAGATACTCGCGTTTCAGTGGAAGGAGTTTCTCTAAAGGCACGACGTCGGACAGTGTGTAAAAAATGTTTGTTCAGAATGTCGTTTAAGGCGATAGTGTGGTCCTCACCTGAGCATAATAATACTTGACAGATGAGTAAGGTCTGTTGAAATTATGTTGCGTTTGGGAAATGTGTTTGTGAGGGCTTGTATTTTGGATATAATAATATCTTTTTGGGATGGAATATAGGGGCCATCTGATTCAGAGTATCGAGGCCGACTAGGCCCAGGAAGCTCAGATCCGTCAGCGTTGGAATCCAGGTGAGACCTCTTTTTACGGAGGTCCTCTACCAGATCCTTATGCGCCTGAGAATCACGTTGGCCTCTAATCGCCCCAGGTGTGCGTGAGTTAAAATTAGTAGCTAAAAGGCGGTCAATTTCTCTAGGTGTTTCGTTATTATTATCTAACATAAAATCTGCTTCTAATGTTGCTAAAAGTTCACGGTCATGTGGGTTCCATCTGGCCTTCTTAGAGGGGGGGGGCTAAAATGCTCTCATTATATTCGTCCGGATGGGCACGACGACGGTGTAAATTAAGACCTGATTTAGAATTAAAAACCTTTAAGCAAGTACTAGATGGACATTTACAATTTGGCTGGGAGAATCGTGAAGTACTAGGAAGGTTAAAATTATTATTAGAAGCAGCAGTGTCATTTTGTGAGGAACTTAAAATCAAATTATTAGTCTGTGATCGGTTAGGAGTTGGGGAGGTGGCACGAACTTCTCGTTGATTGTGAGCCAATCTAATGTGGCTCGCGAGGCCCGCGCCAGATCTGCATACTTGCCCGCAAGTCTGGCAGCTGAGTCTTCCGGCGGTGTTGCTGCCGTCACGTGATGCCATCGTTGTCTTGGTCCACAGCGGTGGTAAGATTTCTTTAAAAGTTTCGTACGTGAACGATGGCGCGATTTTACGCAGATGTTGTTGTTAAAATCGCTAAAATGAAGCGGTCTTTAGACCATCATTCTGTTTGTCTCTACCCAGGGAGCACTATGTCATATTTCGTAACGCACTGTATTTTTGCAAAATAGCGTCGAAAGTAGAAGTTAAAAATTGCACATTAATATGTAAAATAGTAGTGTCGGTTTAAGATATATATTTGTGGTAATTAGATGGAAGACTAGCATCAGACAGATTAATTGCTGTCTCTTCGATTCAGTGGAATTGAAGCATTTATCACAAGTATATAGTAGGTATGTAGGTAGTCAATTAAAATATATAGTGGTTTAAAAACACGATATGGCTGCCCAATACTTCATTGCTTATTGTATTCTCTATGATGTGTTCGATTTTAGAGTTCAAAACAAAGCGTATCGATACACTACTATATGTATGCACTGTCTGGGTTTTGTAGCCAGTGCATATACTATACCTATATAGAAGTTAAGATTAGTGAAATATAATTAGGGCCGCTATATTTCACTAAAACAACTATATAGGTAGACTCACCTTACCTAAATCTAAAAACCGGCACAATCATTTCCACTTAAAAACGCTAAAAATGCACTTAAGACAGGCCTCTGCAAGGGTGAACGCACTGCTAACCTATCTAACACAGTGACGCGGCGAGTTATTCATAGACGGACCCCCATAAATAAAAATGTGCAACGGTGGGGCTCGAATCCGCGCACCTATGTTTCTGCTCCGGTCGCGAGGCGCAGACGCATGCCACTACGCCACTGGGCTCGACGGACAGGATATATTACATACAAAATTGCTTTCTTGCGGGGTTAATGCGCATTCTTCTTAGTGTCTCTTCACGTAACGAAAAAATCCCTCATTCTCATTCTCCGCTATTCCTGATTTTGTACATCATAAAAACCAAATATGTTAAAAGTAATTCAAATAACTGAGGCAGCTAGATGCAGAAAAATATCAACAGTACTTGAACTATGTCGCCCAGCACCTATTATAGAACAAAGTCTCATGTTCGTTCTTTAAGTCAGCGAGCGGTCAATCCAGCGGTCAACACAGACGACCGCCAGGGCCCTTCTTGTGGTGCTCACCAGAACCAACGGGGGCCCGAACACCGCGGACCCTCACCTCTATGACTACCTTACGTCGGCGCTTCAGAGCAGCACAGCAGATCGAAACCGGCCCAACAACAAAAGAGGTAGGGATTCAAGCCGAGATTGGGGGCATCGATACTTTTAGTGCTCACAGAATTATGGGTAACCTCCCCGTTTACGGTGCCTGGCCCCATATGGTTCATGCTCCGGTTACTCGCTCGCCCTGATAGAGGTGTTACCACGTGCTACAACGAGTGGTTGGGTGATTTGATGGTCGCCGAAAAGAATTTGGTTGTGATCCAGGGGCGGCGTCTCAATATAACGAAATGATACGAATGAAAACTAACCTGCTGTCTACGCAGTACATACTCGTAATGCCTAAATGCCCGTAAAAGACGATACGCCCACTTTTTGGCATTGGAGATTATAACAGGCGATGGGACCAGCCCGACTCTCTGCCTACAAGAGCCTTACGCTTGCTAATGCTGGAATCTAGGTTATCACACACCTCACCAATCGAACATTCGGCCGCCATCTGTGATGGTTTGTAATTGACGTGCTTTCTCCGAGCCTGTAATCGAAACAGGTAGTTTACCTCGCCGAAGAAAATCCTATGCATTATCTCAGTGTCCATGTTCCAATCGCCGTTAGGCTCCTACTTTCGATCGTCTTCGCAGTGGCTCCCCATCGGTTACATCTGGCTAAGCACATCGGCATTTAGCGGCTACAGGAACGACTTCACGAGGTATTTCCTGTACCGTTAGCCCCGTATGTCAACGCATGCTCGCGTAAACTCACAGATTTACTGTAGTACAGTACCGGACCGTGTATATTGGAGAAGGAAACTTTTGGTTCAATGATACCTGTAGGGTGACGTATCGGGCACAGTTGACTACATGCCTTAAGCTACCGCGGTATGCAGTGTTTCTTTATTATCCTCAAGAGTTGGCGTTAGCGGACGTACAAAGTCGAGTGGGAAAAATACCGCATCGAATTTTGCGTGTTGTCAGAAACAGAGCAATATCCGCACAAATGGCTTTTGAAATCGGGATACGCTTGTTTGGTTTCTCTACTCTTATAAGTCACTTAAAAAAATATGCTTGCATCTGCCAACACCACTACGCGAACCACCGTGCTCTTCGAAGGTCCCTAGGATGAGCCACCGACACGATGGCGTGGCGAATTCGACGCCGAGTTTACTCTGGCGGAAGTCATCACAGCTATTAAAGGACTTCACTTCAAATCGTGCAATAAGGCCCGATCACATTCAAAACAAGCTTCTTAAGGACTTAAGCCTATGAGTGCTTATAAAGCGGCCGGACTATTCACTTCTGGCTGAGCGGCCTGCTATCAGTTGTCGCAAGAGGCAAAGGACATTCACTAGAACCCAGCTCGTAGCGAAAAATCGCCGAAAATTTTTACCCTGTGCAAACCACTTGCGTTGCACAGGGTAAAAATCTCCGTCCAGTGCTGTTTTCTTGACTCGTCCAACATCTTCCTGGCCGGAGCCGTGACAAATGAGGCCTGAAATAGCTCAATTAGCGCAAACCGGCACGTTCTAACTTGTTACGCGGTGTATGATTTTCATTATATAGTACTCAGGACAGTGGGTTTATATGACCCCGATGAACTATGTATTTGTGACCGATGTGAAGAACCGTGCGAGAAATATAATTGCTTGACGATATCCTCACTAAGCAACTTGACCTTATGAATAAAATTATGGCTCTAATGTATTTATAATCGATAAATAGCTACCAGAGGTCATAGTTTAACGAAACAATTACACTTACGCTTACCCGCGATACGCCGCCAGTAACCATGAAAAGGAAGCGCCACGGCCAGACACGGCCGACAAAGGGAGACGACACACGTGTCTTGAGAGAAAGCTCTAGCGCCTGCGCAGGCAGATGTTTCCTGTAAAGATAATTCAATAATGCATATTACACATTAGCCGCTGGCAGCTATTAATTATTAGTATGGACACCACAAACCAACTGAACCCACATTGGTTGCCACCCCTCAGGCTTGGAGTTCCGTGGATTTTTTTTGATATCATGAGCTAGCTCCCTAGCGTTCTATGCGCCTCGCATGTACAGGACGTGTCACTCTCCTTCTGTCCTGCTTTAGGCTACTGCTACGCGTTCTTCCCTCCGTCCCAGACTTCATATGCGCCACCAGCTCCCTCAGGTAGACACCGGGCAGCTAGGATCGCGGCAAATTTTGCTCGTTTTAGGGCTGTATAGATTTATATGGTCTGCTATTTTCTGACTCTCCCGAGAGACAGAGAACACACGTATCCTACTTTGCCTTTCGGACCCTTATGTGCTCGTGCTCCGTCTGCTTCCACTCCTGCTGCCAGGCAGCCATAGTTGCATTCTGGAGACCTGCGTAGTCAAGCGGTGTGTTCTTTTTTTCGCTCGCCAGCAGATTCCAGGGAGCCATTCTAATGAGAACTAGGACGGCTTCCGTCGTGGTACGCCCAACGCATCCTCTTGGCCATTGCCCTCTGGATCGAGCATAGTTTGCACCGGTTCTGGTCGGAACGTCATATCGGTCCAAACCGGGTCGCATATCGTGAGATAGAGTGCAATTCGGTCTTATCTGGGGCGAGTCTGAGACCTTGCGCCTATATCCAGACTATAAACTTATTTAGCGCTACCCTCTCTGCTTCGTCCAGGACTTTCTTTCGCCAGGCAGTTACTAGAGGGCTAGATCGTGGGATTAGGCCAGGATCTCTACGCCGTCGAGTGAGTCTTCAATTGCCACGATGCTGTTATACGTTAGTGTAGCGTATGACAGCATCGTGACAATCAATGACCACATTGATTAACCGTTTCAGAGATCCGATCCCAAATAAGAGCGTTACGACACTTCACATTTGATCCTGTATGGCCTGTCTCCGTCTCAAGACCCACCCTCGCTGAGATTATCCTCCGCAGGTATGACAATACGAGTTACCTCTTCAGGAATGCCATGATTATTCTTTTCAGTTTGTTGTTTTAAACGTATTCGGCTGATTTTGTTCAGTGCCCGCTATAGCACTCCCCTCAGAGCGCCCAGAGTGGACCGACACCACCTGAAGCCGTACTGAGCGTCCGGTCATCTATTTACAAAGAACTTAGTCATTTCGGAAGGAATTCCGTCTGGCCCAGGAGCTTTACCCAGTGCAAGGCTTTCTTAAGTCTGCTCCACCTCATTGAGCATTACGTCGGGATACGTCTTAGGGGGAACCTGCATTTGCCCGTCCGCACTCGGTGGCTGGTGTGACAAAAGGCCTGCAACGATATCTTTTGTGACTCTCGGTCGCGGCACAGGAGCGTATCGGCGGTCCTTGCTCATAACCACCCGTTAAGACAGACCGCATGAGTTTGCTTCTGGTGAATCTCTGAATTTCTTGTATGTCCTTACCTTGCTCCTGATTAAAAGCGGCCTTAGACGAACTTCCTCAATGTTTGTCCTTCTGCCTCACAAGCCCTAGCCGAAAGCTACCCAGGACCTTAAAAGTAATTAGGTGTTCTCTTAGGGAGTGCTGTTTATTTATGCCAACATAAAACAAATATAATGATAATGCTGCTATTAGGTAAGTCAAAATGTTCGTCGGCTTTTTTACCCGATTTTAAAGAGCCTTATTTATGCAGACAACAGTATATTTTATTCAATGATATATTGACCGTTTTGTTCGATAACCTTCGCCCATCGCCTCGGTAGATCCATGATTACTTTCTCCCAGAACGTCTTGTCCTTCTCGTCGAAATACTGAGTGAGGTGATTTTTTATAGCCTCCAAAGATTCAAATGTTGTGGCATCAAGGGAGTTCTGGAGAGACCTGAACAAGTGATAATCAGATGGTGCGAGGTCGGGACTATAAGCTGGGTGCGGCAGCACATCCCAGTCAAACTCCGCCAATTTTTGCCGGGTGGCCAAACTTTTGTGTGGTGTCGCCTTATCATGTTGAAAAGTGACGCCCCACCTGTTTGACAATTCCGGGCGCTTCGTTGCTACTGCAGCCTTCAAATCTTCCAGTTGTCTGCAGTAGACGACGGAGTTGATCGTCTGACCCATTGGAAGCAGCTCAAAATACACGACGCCCTTACAGTCCCACCAGCAGCACAACCTTCTTCTGATGAATTTCGGGCTTAGGGATAGCTGCGGCCTGAGAACCTCTGGGGACCCAAATTCTTTTCTGTGTTACGTTTCTGTATAGTATCAATTTTTCATCGCCGGTTATCAATCTCCTCAGAAATGGCTCATTCGAGTTCTTCCGGAGGAGTGCGTGACAGGTATCGATTCGCCCTTCAAGCTGCCTATCATTGAGGTCGTGTGGTAGCCAGATATTCCGCTTGCACGAGAAACCTGCATCATGGAGGCGATTTCAAACGGTTCCGTGGGAGACTCCCGTTACATCTTTAACGGTTCGAAGTTACCAGGCTTATGACTTCGTCGGTCTCCGCAACATTGGGTCGTCCTGACCTCGGTTCATCTTTGAGATTGAAGTTTCCAGCTTTGAAACGGGCGAATCGCTTTTCGACTGTGGATTTGTGTACTGCGTTTTCGCCGTAGACTGCACATATCCTCCGGGTTGTTTGCGCTGCACTTATGCCTTCACGGTAGGAAAACAACATAATGTGTCGAAAATGCGTATTTTTGTCCTCCATTGCAAACAGCTGCCAATTCCGCAAACGAAACGGTTAAGTTGGAACCGGTATACCGTCGCGCCGCCACGGGCCTGCTCCTGAATGTAAACACCCAGCCGCACTCTCAGGCGGCCCTGCTGCAGAGCGCGGGAATTTTAAAAATGTGGTCCCAGAAAGCCGACGAACTTTTTGACTTACCTAATATATATATATTCCGGAGCTGATAACCTAACCTGGTACGGATGGGGGGGGGGGGCGGGCTTTGCAACACCACATGTTAATTGGAAACAATTGTTTCTCCACATAATCTACATATATGCACTTAGCGCTTCGTATAAGCTAAAAAAAGCTCTCTGCTATGTTTAGCAATGTACATATTAAGGTGGGCAGACCACACTGATTAACCATTCCAGCAAGTAGTCTTTCTTTGACGTCTACGGTTTATAGCGTGCAGTTTGCTAACCGAACGTGCGCCGAACAAGTTTTATCAATATATAATAAGAGAACACCGCAGGTATCTCATTTGCTCTGCTAGCTGTACGAATGACTGCTAACGCGTTACATTCCTCTCTTATTGCATTCCTGGTGTTCCCCATCACACCTTGAACTTTTAGAAATCAATATATATATATAATCGTTTTCAACGTCATTTCAAACCAAATACCCGACGCTGTCTACTCAACCAGACGTTGGACGACAAGAGGGAATCATACAACGGTGACATTCTTAAGGATATTAAGAATATAAACTTCCGTAAAGCAGTAGGAAAGTTTATACGAAAAACAACGGGTAGCGCAGCAATTGTATTTGAGAGTACATCCACTCACAGCGACACGATTCTTAGAACTTGTCAACCGAGCTGCCACATGGTGGGTGTTGTATATATATATATATATATATATATATATATATATATATGTCGGCGTATATTTATTTTCCATAGATTACATTATGTATGCGGAACACAAATCACTGAAGATTTGCTAAGACAATGCGCCTAGCGGAAAAAAATAAAAATGTATTTATGTATATGTATATATATATATAATGTGCTAGGTTACCTCATTACACTTACAATATTGATGCCATCGGATAATAAAATTCTAGGAAGTTAAGAAGTTGTAAGCTTACAAGTTACCTGACGTTAGAATCAAATGAATGATGTCACAACTGACACATAGAACGTTAGGCAGGCAATCACGGACTGGCTTGATTCAGACCAGTACACGCGCTTATAAATATTTGTTCTAAGAGATGGAAGACAGAGGATATGCTTAAAACTGGCACAAGGAATCCGTACTTAACCTGCTCGGCTTGTCACAAGTCGTCTTCTCATAAAGATGGCCTTGCAACATCGAAGTCTCACTGTCCAGGCGGATTATAATGATTATGATTTATTGGGATTATTCCGCGTAACTCTAACATATCCAGAGAGAGAGACAGAGACTACGTGCATACGCATCTTGAACTAACGTAATGCTAAGAAGGCTTGCAGAAAATAGGGGAAAATTAAGCCGATAAGCTGTTAAAGTATTTATAAATTACAAGTAAACAACAGTGGCCTTCTATATTCGAAATTCGTATATTTTATATCCCAGAACTCGTTTTTCTCATGAACCTAAATGAATGTTTTTTCATAAAATAACGAATAAGAGACATATATAAACCTATTAATTACCGCGTAAAAATATCGATAAATACACATGTTCGTTTCTACACAAAACTATATATATATATATATATATATATATATAATCATTTATTTATGTGTATAAGATATACAATTGTGATGTAAGAACATGTGCACAGCCCGCGTGGGGCACAACTCAAAACATTAGGTCCAGGCTAGGGCTGGTCCACCTAGCCAGGGTACCTCTAATCGAGGCGGCATTCCCTCTTTGAATATCTAATGACAGACGTTGCAGTAAGTATTCGCCCGCCCTCTTGTCTCCTGTAGCGAGTACCAATCTTTTTCCGACATCATTAAGCAGTTTCTTCGTGAGCAGCCCAGCCCCCCCCCCCCCAAGGTCTCAAACGCAAGGGGTGAGAACAAGTGTGGGTGAGAGACGCCTGAATACTTTCTGCACTTGGCTGCTTCCGCTAGGGCTACCGCGTGTCCAGGGCGAACTGCGCCCGCACCGACCATTGAAGGGGCTAAAGAGTCGGTTACGGTTGCATCCCACACCAGCATTTGGCCCTGCTCAAAGGGAGTCAGGGTCATGCCATCAGGTCTCTTTCCATCGTCTCGGACTAAACCAGGAGGCTCCAAGATGCATGGGTACCCTGTCGATCGCAGCGCTCTGCTAAACGTTTTGTTCAAGGCCGAGTGGCGTGCAATTCTGCCTGAACTCTGCGGACAGGAAAGCCCATGGTGGCCTAGGGAGTCGATTTCGTCACCGCATTTGCAGTGGTGTGGAGAGACTAGCTCTATTCCTAACCTCAACCCGACAAGTATTCGTGTAGACTCATCGTCTAGGAGGGTACCCAGAACGACCGTCATTTGCCAGCTCTGACCACGCGCGCTGAAGAGAAGGAGTCTCTGGTTGAGACCCGCAGAATGCAATGGCGTCGTCCTGGGTCTGTTCAAGCGTGGCCTGGAAGTTCGCAACCGCCTGGGGGTCCAGAATAGACTCAACGCCACTAGTCGCCGAATGCAGGGAGGCGATGTGTGCTGCGACTGAAAGCGAATTTGCTTCAGGCAAGCCCAGTCCACCCTTGGCTACGGGTAAGAAGGCCTGAACTAGGGAATCGTCTTGCAACTTCAAGTTGGGTATAGATTCCAGCGCAAAACCCATCTTCGAGTTAATTTCCTTCAAAAAATCCAGGAAGGCTGAAGTACTGACTCCCCTGAACAGGTAGTTCAGCCTCGACGCGGAGAAGCATGAACGCAGAAGGTACAGCCCCCGGTGAGCACCCAGCTGGGGAAGACGGTTGAGACCAATCTTGAGTTTTTATCTCCCGCGTTCGATAGTCGGTCCAAGTTGGCGAGAAAACAGGGGTACGCCAAGTAGATCCAGGTTATCGTCTGTTACGCGGCAGTCTGGAAGTAGATTCTGTATTTCGGAGATATCAGCTGTATCTGAGCCGATTATGTGAACCTCACACTTGATTGGGTTCAGCTCTAGCATGCGGCAATACTAAGTATCTTCTTAAGGTCTTCACAGACCGTACTTATGTTCCCTCCAACGACCCCGTCGTCCAAATACCACAGGTTGAGTGGACTTTCAAGTGTGTTAGGCAAGTTACCAAGTTAACGGCAAGACAAAACAGAGGGGGAGCAAGGGGATCTCCCTGTTGAATCCCTACAGCCGAAGTGAGCAGTGCCGAGGGCAAGACCAAGTGCGATGAATTACCGTAAGCCAATTTCACCTGATGATAAATGGAAGGGGCCTCATCTCCGACCACCTTTAACAAGTAATCCCTCCTGACGGTGTTAAACGCGTTTTTAAGTCAAGCTTGACTAGCACAGATGGATCGAGTATCAATAAAAGCCCTTGTAGCGTGTATCATTATTTCAACACCCCCCTTGGTGGAGAAGCCCAACTGGTGAGGCCCAACCGCTAGGCTAATAACATCTTTAGAGTCCCTCACTGCCAACTTTGCCGTGATCCTGCGTAGTACCGATGCACAAGCAATAGGTCTAAACGAGCTGTCCATCTTCTTTAGTGCGAACAGTCTCGCTCCGAAGATTAGGGGACACCACCCTGGATGCGGAGCTCCCCATCGCAGTAGATCGATTACTTTTGCGAGGGCCTTGCTAAGTCCATCGGATGAGCAGCCGAGAGTCGGTGAGAGAAGGTCCTGAGAGAAGGTAGAAGTCGAGGTCTGATAAAATCCAGACCGGCGCCAGAGCTCTGTGAAAATGATCCCACCGCATAGCGAACATCCTTGATTAAAGTAGAAGAAGGTAAAAGTTGTGAGGGCGGAGGAGACGGCCAACACAAGTTCAGTTGCGCGGGGGGGTGTTTTTCCCGTAGCGACGCTGCGGCAGCTGGTTCATCGACCATAACGTCGTCAGACAGAAGAAGGCGGGCTGCCCCTGACACGCCACCGTCTGACATCTTGGCCGACACGGCTCGCGTGAGTGAATGTTTTCGTTCAACATCACCACCGGTCAGCAGGAGAGTCAAATCTGTAAGTCGAACACCGCGCCGGAACTCCACCAAATTCTTCCTAATGACCACTGCCAAAGAGCGTGTATCTCTGCAGCCTACCGGTAACCTTAGCACAACTGGGGCAAAGGCGGCGTCGTCGTTGTCCAAGGCAACTTTTAGGCACACCTCTGACAGTGCGTCAGCCACCGACTTCCTAACCACCTCGGGCAAAATGCGAACCAGCTTCCCATGTTTGAAGAAGGCCTGGATGCACTCCGTAAGGTCGGGATTGACTTCATTCGCGGCTTCGTCATGAAGTGGTATAGTGCCCCCGCCCTCATGTTTGACTGTGACATGTCTACGGAGGCCTCGCCTAGCAAAGGGCCCCAGGGGGTTTGGTGTAGTCGCAAGGTTTTGCATAGGTGTGAAGCTTTGGCCAGATTCTTCTGAAGGATCCGGCAAAGCTACTCGTGTGTATTCTGGTACCGTTCTCACTTATTATTATTATTATTATTATTATTATTATTATTATTATTATTATTATTATTATTATTATTATTATTATTATTATTATTATTATTATTATTATTATTATTATTATTATTATTATTATTATTATTATTATTACTATTATTATTGCTGCTTCTCAAATAATAGAAAAGCGGTGTATGGTTGTACTGTGGCTGTCACGCGATGAGTTATTGAAATCACTGTTGGCGCCACTTTGTAGATTAGCTGTTCTAACATCAAATTTTAGTTAAGCAGCCGTTGGAATTCGAATTTAAATGGCATCGGCGTGCCGCTTGGAGGCTATGGACCGTTACGCCGGTGGTTTCGTTTTGCTTCACCATGTCGTGTAGATCCTAACAGCCTCATAGCTGCTCGTGCCTCTGTCGCATAGTCACACACAGTACACCAAACTGATCACTGAGTTACAAGCATTACTCTGGTATCTCACTTCCTAGGTTCACCATCCTGCACACACACGAATAGGCGTGTTTTCGCGGAGCTCGACTTGCACACGTCCGCACTCCTATGTATATATATATATATATATATATATATATACATTTAATTGTCTCTCTACTCTTTAACCTAATGGGGACTATAACTTCGACTCGAGGTTTTTCCGCATGAAGACTGGTAAACGGGATATTGCGGGTTGGCAGCGGGATACGCATCTTTGCAGTAAAAACGTTCCCTCGGCGGTTATGTTCTTCTGGTAATTTGGGCTTGCGCAACTGCGACACGCTTTCCAGTTTAGACAGCATTGCCAAATGCCCTACCCGTTGAGAGCTACAGGAGAAGACAAAATAGGCGGTAGCCTGTACGGGCGATTAGTTTCCTGTATCGCACGGCCTCGCCTAGAGGAGTCGTTAAACAGTTATCAAACCTTGTGGTTTCTGGATGGGTCAGATTGTTATTTCCTATTATCAGGGGTTGTTGACCCAACCCCTGAGAATTTCCGTCCTAGCTTGACTAATTCGTGCGTCATGCAGGTGCTTCAGAATGTTGTACTTAGGGATAAAGGCGTTTTCACAAGTAACGGCTCCCTAGATGTGCTTTCTCTCTCCAGGCATTGGACTGTCACTACGACGCCGCTTATGGATATAGTCGGGAATAATTCGTCTACTGTCTTGTGGTAAATTTAGCTAAGGCAGTGGTTGCGTTTGCTTGTCTTTGCAGTCCACGGTCTAAAACCGTTTGACTGTGAGTGTACCTGCCTGTACGCGTCATCTGAGATTGTCTTGAAAGGGCGGTGGTTGATGCTGTCGCTTTATTCGTTATAATATATTTTGGTATGAGGGTTCCTTGGCGCCTTCGACGTAGCGAGTGACCCGCGCGAAGTAACGCTTGCTCATTAACCGTTAGGTTGGTCGACTTTTACTTTCAATGTGATGACACCGATCTCGACAACATTATATGTATACATTCGTTTTTATGTGTAAATACATTGTCCCTCATATATATATATATATATATGTATATATATATATATATATATATTAGCACTTTGGAGTGAACAATTTTCTCCGCGTTAACGTGTGGTTACGGGTTCTGTAACCCGGGATTAGCCCAGTTCAACAACGTGCCCCGAGCAGATGCTGCGTTTCCTCGTTGGATGTCAAGCGACAGCCTCTGACGCAAAAATTCCGTGGAGATGTTAAGGTTTCTACCCACGAGCTGAATCAATTTTAATCCAAGCGGGCCTGGTCCTCCCATTGTTTCAAAAGCCAACGGACAAAATTGGTGCGGATGACCAACGCCAGAGTATTTTCTACATTTGTTAGCTTTTGCTAACCTAGACGCATGACATGCCTGGTCTGCACCTGCACCGACCATCGAAGGTGCTAATGAGTCAATTACGGTTGCGTCCCAAACAAGCATGCGACCACGCTCAAAGGGGGTTAGAGTAATACCGTCAGGCTTTTTTCCGTCGTCTTTGGATAGACCCGGAGGTTCTAGTACGCACGAAAAGCCAGCAGACCTCAGTGCTCGACTGAAAGTGTCATTTAATGCCGAGTGGCGTGCTCTTCGGCCTGCACTTAAGGCGCATGATAAGCAATGTTGCGCCAAAGCATCTACAAGGTAACCACAACGACAACGGTGAGGGACAACTAGGTCGACACCAAGCCGCAATCCTGTGCTGATGCGCGTCGTCTCATCATCCAAAAGCGCCCCTATTCGTGGACAGGGTAGGGCATGTAACCAGGCTCCAGCCGCTTGACTACTAACAGCTCGAAGCCTGGCTGTGTCAGCCACGGTGGGAGTTCTATCGATTAGGCTTGCTAATCGTGTTTCTTGCAGAGGGTCTGTCCAACTGCTCTGTTTAGTTCTTTCATGGGGAGGGGAGTCAAATAAAGACAACAATCTGTCGGTCAGCTTTTGTAGTTCAGCGTTATAAGCTTCCCAACCATCCCTATCCATTAAAGCCCTAACCTTCTCCGAAGCCTGAGTCAATGATGACACGATCGCGGGTCCAGTCATCATGACCGCGTCCGGCATACCTAAGCCGCCTAGAGATATCGGAAGCATTACCTGATCCCTTGCCACAGCGGTAAGCTGAAGATTTAGTATCTCCTCTAAAATGTCTAAGCTAAGATCATTAAAAGGCTGTAAAAGTTCAGGCGATGAGGATAAATTGCAACCTCTAACTAGGCGTGTTAACCTCGTGACTGAAAAGCAAGATCTAAGGAGAAACAGACTGCAGTGCCCCCCCCCCCCATCTATATATATATAGATAGATAGATAGATAGATATATAGATATGCTAACTAAATTTCAGAAAGATCATTGACGGTTCATGAGCAGGCCTTTGGCGTGTGTTGGAGTGATCCCGCTAGCTTTGATTACAGATAGCCGCTTTGAGAATGAAAGCTTATTCCTGAGATACTTACATGTCTGCTTCGCGGCAAAACAGGTGTTTTACCACAGCGGAACACCGTACATTTCTATGTACCGGCTAGAGAACACCATCCATTCTTCTCATTTTAGCCATAGGTATATTTTATATTTCAGCTGGGAACTTATGTTTAATATATTGTTAGATTACCGTAACCCGGTGTCGTTAGCATGAAATCGGCACCATAATGTATGCATCTTGTGAAAGCGAAAGAGCACCAGCCCAAAAGACCTTTTCAGCAGGTTCATTCCAGAAGAACTCTATTGTCGGCGTAGTGTTCGAGGATATTGACCCCATTTTGTCTTAAGACTCTTATTGTCTCTCAATGTAATTTATATGCCCGGTCGTAGGCAGCAGAACAGCGGAAAATACATAAACAATGTCATGCCTTGGGCCGTATACAATGTGATATCACTCGTAAGAACAATTACAAGATTCTCCGTTCTTCTCCCTTTTATAGAACCCAACTATATATCGGTCACTAGCTTATTTCTGTTAAGATGATCTGCAACAGTGTATTTTTTGAAGTGGATAATGTGAACTCCTATTATGTTCACCTGCCATAGATTAAAAGCTGTTAACTTTTAGTAGTGGCGGTGGCTTAGGCGGCTAACGCACCGTTCGAAACGGGGCGTTGCCATGGCAACCACGGTTAGCAAAACATCGCTAGTTCGAGTCCTGGCTGTGCTGATTGAATTTCTTGGACGTGGTTGTCATTGCCTTGCTGCTACATACCTCTGCTGGAGAAAGCCTATATAATTCCAGTACGAGAACGCGATGACGATAGATGCATTTAGACGATATCGTGCCACAGGCAACTAAGTCCATTACGAGCGTCTAAAATGTGGTTGTCAGAGCGTACAAAAAAACGATCGTATACTTATGAGGATAACTCTACCAGAGTATCATGCATGCAAGGCTTTTTTGGAAGGTCTCGGAAATGCGTGATGCATCTGCGTCACTGGCAGCTAACAGTGGGCAATGTGGGACTCGGTAAACCAATATTCTTCCCACCCCCTCAGGCTCAGAATGGCATAGCAGTGATTGGGCATCTGCAGAAGGAGTCTTATTTTCGGAAATGTTCTGTCTATCTTGCCTATGCTCTTTCATCCCAAGAAAGTGTGTCAACGATGTGTTTAGAGCGCAGCTGCTCTATCCCGCCCTCCCTTGGCTCCTTACCTCGACCGTTCCTCTGCGAACCACGCTCAAAGCTCCGCCTTCGTTTCATCTCACGGCCCGTCTCCAACTCTATAATACTATGCAGGTAATTGCCTCCCTCGCGCCAGCCTTCGGACTTTGTGATCATATGGGCAACTCGGTTTAGCAGACAGAGACCCTGCACATCCCCCTCTTTGTGAGGATCGCGCACGGGTAGATTGTGTGCTGGACGTGGTCAGAACCTCCGGAGTCGCACAGCATGCATATGTCGGTTGCGGTTTTGTATATATATGTATGTAGTACATATGCGACCGGATTCTGTCGAGATCGTGCATCGCGTGCAGTAATGTCCGCCTGAGTTTGGTGATTTTGTGTGACTCGTCTCTTGCTTTGTGTCGTTTTGAGCATAGATTTGCGCTTATCCACTCAATTGACACGAGCCGCAACCCGCAAAAGGCGGCTAGAGGAGGCCAACCTAACCATTCGTAATGCCAAAGACTTTTTTAGATATGCTGGTCGCCGTTTAACACGGCAGTCTGGAGTGGCTTCACTTATAGTTGGCAAACACACGGTCACAGAAAACTCCGACAAAGCGGCAGCTATGAAAGATTACTTTGAGAGCGTATATGTTTAGCCGTCTGGAATTCCCAACACCGTTAATCAGATCCCGACCGTTCTTATAAATGACATTGTTTTTAACAAGGAGAAGGTAATAGTGCACTTCAACAACCTTAAGAGAAAATGCTCCAGACAACCTTCCTCCAATTTTATTCAAAGAGCTCTCTGTCAGCTTGGCTGAACCATTATCATTGATATTTACTCGCTCCTTCGAAGACGGTAAAGTAGTTTCTTTCGGCAGTCCATTATCACCCCGATGCACAAAAAGGGTTCTCGAACAGCGCCAGAAAATTACAGACCTGTGTCTCAATGTTCAATACCTTGTTTGCTAATGGAGAAAATAATTGTGGCTGAGCTTTACACATTTCTTTATTCTAAAGACCTGTTGGACTCTTCTCACTCTCAAAACATGGTTTTACAAAGGGTCGATCAACGGGTATCCAGTTATTGGAAGTAGCTCACGATTGGGCGCTGGCCCGAAATCGCAACATCCCTCTACATGTCGTTTACTTTGATTTTTCACGTGCATTTGACCGCGTTGACCATTACCTGCTTCTGACAAAGATGTCAGCGTTAGGTATCGGCTCCAGAATCATAAATTGGTGCAGAGCATACCTGAGAGACCGTACATTTGTCGTCAAAGTTGAGAATAGCTATTCCGCGGTCGGCAGGTGTGTATCTGGTGTCCCGCAGGGCTCATGCTTAGGCCCCCTAATGTACACTATATTTGTACAGGATATTGGGGTAATGCTTCGAGATATTGGTGTTACATATAAGCTGTATGCGGACGATCTCAAAATCTATGTTGAGGCAAAAAACGACAACAACATAGCTATTCTACAGAAAGCGATTAATACCGTATCCCTATGGGCAGAGGAAAACCGCATGCAAATATCTTCTTCCAAATCTGCTGTTCTCAAGACATTGCCAGATACTACTTAGTATATGCTAAGCTGCCAACCCATTCCTGAAGTCTCACGCTACAAGGACCTCGGGGTAATCTTCGACCGCCAAATGAATGGTGATATGATATGATAGGGCAAATCTTCTGTCTTATCTGCCCCAATCAGGCATGATGCTGAAGCCCGGTAGATTGTCTACGCCTCTTTTAAACGTCTTTAATCGTTGGCACTGACTGCAATAATTCAATTCAATTCAAATGCACCTTTATTTTGTCAAAGGGGGGACAATATTTACATTTTAGAAACCGTTACCTAGATACATACAATAGTCAGTTTACTTGTGTGGCGACATTTGCACTGTTAGCGTTTCAAATTCTCATTGCCCTCGCCATCCGCCACGAAAACATGTTATTTACACGATCTGTCTTGGCAATTTGTTTCGACGAGATGGTGTTACCGCTTTTAAGATTGTTCAACCGAATGCTAAAATAGTTTGATTTATTTGATGAGTTTATGATACAATTGAACATGCAATAATCCGCGCTGGATTGAAGTTCCCAAATAGGGCTTACCACAATAGAATTTCGGGCAATGTTACACCTTAACGAGACACGACGAAGGAATCTCCTCTGTACACTTTCCATTGCTTCAATGTGTTTATCTAAGTAAGGCCGCCAAACCTCACAGCAATAGATAGACTTAGGTACAACTAAACTATTATAAAGCCTCATGTAAAAATTATAATCATTAATTATGAAACAACGAAATATGGTATTAGATATAAGATTAGCTGATCGGATGACTTGTGTAATATGGGTGCGCAACCCCTAGGTCCCTAATACAATTTAAAATAGGGATAGCCTCCCCATGTAGCATGTAGTTATGGTCTTCTTTTAAACACAATACAGCACATTCCGGCACTGATATAAGCATTTCATTATCCACACACCACTTAGACACCGCCTCAATCGTACTCTGTAGTACTTGCCTTTCGCTAGCGGTGTTGGAAGGTCCGTATAGTTTCAAAACATCAGCATAAAGCTTATAAGTTATCGACTCAGGAATATCATTTTTAAGATCTAAAACAAATGTGCAAAATAAAAGTGGCCCGAGGCTTGATCCCTGGAACGCCTGAGGGGCACGTGCCCGACTCACTAAAGCTATTGTTTACGCGAACGCAGAACTCTCTACGGGTAAGATAACTAGCAATCCATGATATAGAGCGAGTATCTACATCCAAGTACCTAAGCTTTTGTACAAGTTTTACATGGTTTACTCTATCAAATAATATATGCAATCAAAGGCCAGCCTATTGTTTATCATAACAGCCCAATCTTGAGTCATTTCGACGAGTTAAGTTGCCGTGGATTTGCCTTTAGTAAAACCATGTTGGTTCTCATCCAGCAAGCATTAAGATTGAAAAAAAAATTAAAAATATAGTCCACTAGCAGTTTTTCAAAGATGATACATGCGATAGATGATTGAGCTGTAATTATCTACATTTGACTTTAGACCCTTCTTATGTACAGGGGTTACGACTGATTGCCGAAAATGTTTTGACACAATGCCATCCTCATAGGACCTACTGAATATCAAGAAAAGGGGTTCAGTTATCGCAGACGCTACATTTAAAAAAAATATGGGTGGGATTAAATCAGGAGTAAAGCTGCATTTAGTGGGTAGTTGTTTGATTTTAGAAAGAATATTATATTCTGATATTTCCAAGTATGGACAGCTATCTCTCAAGACCACGTCGGTGGAAACACCTTCGGGAACTGAACTCCCTTGGGCAACATAAACCGACGAGAAGAAGTCCTAAAATGCATTTGCTTTAGAAACGTCGTCTACGAGGACCGTCTGATCTATATTTAAAGCCGCAATGTTTCTTTTCCTCTAATCGTTTATTTGCGTATCTAAAAAACGACATTGTGTTTTTTAAATCAAGACTGGCTTCTTTCATTATACAAAGTCTTCTAGTCGCCTTCCTCAACTTTTTTTCATACTGCACATTTGCCTCCTGGTCAATCAACCGTTCTAGATTGGTGACATATTTACGTAAATAAGCATAATTTTTTGACTTGCCATTTCGTTTAGGTACAAACTCTTCAATTAGTGAATGTATCTGGTATACAAAGCTATCATACATCGAGTCAACGGTATCGCAATTTAAAAACAAGTTTCTCTAGTTTATACAAGCAAGCCTACAGCTGATCATTTCATAGTCCCCCTTCCAGAATTAACCTCCCTCGTCTATCGTAGGATAATCAGCATCAAATAAAATAGAAAACGAAATGGCATTGTGATCAGATGGAATTGGCGACTGAAATACTCGTATATCTTCAATGATGGACGGGTCTGAGGTTAAAACTAAATCAATAATAGAACCCAGATTGTCGTCGTCATCGTCGGAGATACCTAGGATTCTTTCATCAGTGACAATACAACTATTAGTAGAACTTGTAGCTAATTGGCGAACACTTCTAAGGTTACCATTACTATTAATGTGACTAGTTGTATGACGGTCATTACTATATCCATTACCATTACTATTGGTGGACTGGATAGTTTACTGAAATTATTATTTATGTTAGTGTCATTACATTGAGTAGCGAAGTGATTCTTAGCATTACTTACAGTGGCGAATGTGTTATCTATTTCATCATTGGAACTGACCTGCGCAGCCTCAGCACCATGACAGTACAGTCGAGGGCGAGTGACCTCGTCTATTTGTTGGTGTAAGCCGTTGGTGATGCAGGCATTAACAAAGGTGGACTCCATGGTTTGCGAATCGAAAAGCGTAATATCCTTCCAGTGTATTTTTAGAAGGTTAAAATCTCCAGAATTTAAAATTGGACTGGTTGTATCACAAGTTATGTCAAATGAGTCGCATACAGTTTTTATGCGTTTCTTGCGTTTAGCAAGGGTGCCGGCGTTTGTCGCATAAAAACAGGCAACCCTGATGGAACTATATTTGAAATATACGTCCAAAGCGACAGCTTCGATGCCACTCTCTAGTCTTAGTTCACAAACTTTCATCGTGTTTTGAATTAATATACAACCCCCCCCTCCTCGGGAGCCACGATCACATCGAAATACTGAGTACCTATCATCACACGACAGTTCTCTATCGGTTACGTGTTTGCCATCTACACCTAACCAGGTTTTGTATATAAACACTATATTAATATCATTTAAGGCAGTATATGAACTGAGCAATTGTGTACGATCATCTTAACCTAAAGAACGTGCATTAAAATATAAACATTTTATCGCGTTTTTATCCGCAGGGGGAAGTGATGCCAACTGTTCGGCGGAGACTCTGGGGTGGTAATTTAATCTAGATTGTTTTAATACAGCAGGTAGTCTGGAAAGAGGCTGGGATGTGGAGGTACTGGTGGCAGAGGTGGAGGCGGTATATGGAGCCGGGGGGGCCAGATGGATGGGAGAACCGGTGGTGGAGGAAGGGGTGGAGGACGGTGTTGAAAAGGAGCGATCCCGGATTGGTTGTTGAAGTTGTTTATACTACTGCCGGCAACAGGGGAGAAAAATGCCCGGGAGGAATGGTCAGCTGGTTGACGCCGAGTTGCATTGAACTTAATGTTAAGTTCCCTTAATCCCGCAAAATTAGGTTTCACTCCCAGGAAACTGGCGGCTTCATGGGCGATAGGCCTCGCCGCCTGCCTTGCTCCACGGCGGTTGAAATGAACACCATCGGTGTCCATAGACCGGGCACAGCGCTGGATATACGAGAAGTCACGATACAGCACGGCCGAATCCTTAAATTTAGCCGACATTTTACCGTTAACAACCTCGCAATCCGCGCGGCGGTCTTTGCCTGAACCGCCTGTTACTACCGGGATAGAACAGACGGTCAGCCTGACGTTGTTGGCTTCGCAGAACTTCACCAGGTCATTCAGCTGATGCTCCATCCGCCTCCACACCTCGACAATATCCTCACTGGCTGGGCTCTTCAAGATATCATTTAGCCCGGCGTGCAGCATGACGAGCTGGTCCGTCGGCTGTGTGTTATATATGGCAATATGGCAACGCACGTTTGCGATAACCTTGCTTAATGTGGCGCCGCCTTGCCCCGAGATATTACAGCGCACGTCACTACCCATCATGTCAAGCACGTTCGTCGCAAGATGGGAGTCACCGGCCAGAAGAACGGACTTGACGGGTGGTGAGTGGAAGGACGACTCTCGGGTAGGCTGAGAGTCGAGTGCAGTGCCATCGATGCCAGCCTGCACAAAAATGTCTGTTTGTGTGCAACCGGTGACATTGCGTATAGCAGTTGGGATTCCGTTGTTTGTGGATAAAACTGCTGTTTTACTACTCCCAATCAGCGCGGGAGAAGCTGCAGCCGGCAACCTATTGGTTTTGGTGTCTGATGTTGAAGCTGCCGCGCTGTCCTCCACCACTGCAGCAATCAGTGAGTCGATGTTTGATACGCTTGATGCTATTGTTGCTGCTGCTGCTGCAGTATCAAGAGCCTCTGCGATCCTTCGTGCAACAACCGGTAGGTCGTTGGTCTGGTCGCCTGTTTTTGTTGTTGCTGTTGCACTGGCCATTGTTGTCATTATATTTGGTGCGTTTTTCTCTGTTTGAGGCGAGGGAGAGAGGACGGCGACGCTCAAGTCACCGTGAGCTGAGATATTATCTAATTTGGCAAAAATAGCTCTGCATTTTTCATCATGATCGTTGTCCGTTCTTAACTCCTGAACAAGCTCCTGAACAAGCCACCGCACCGGATCCTGATCGGTACATTATTGTTAATCTTAAATAGTATATTATTATTGTCGCAAAAAATGCTATGCTGCCTTTATGTACGCTGCGCCAGATACTTCTTATATAGTACAGCGTTATCCTGCGTTAACTCCGATTAGCTGAGCAGCCGTTAGAATTTAAATTTGAAAGCACGGCGGACCGCTAGGAGCCTTCCGACCGCTGCGCGGGTGGTTTCGTTATGCTTCACACTGCTGAGAAGGACTTGTTTGAACTTTACAGCGGCCTGGCCTCCTACTTTTCAGTCGTACGGCTACACACAATACACCAAAATTATCACTGAAGTTCACGAATCACTATGGTATGTCACTATCTGGGTTTCCCTTCCTGCATTCACACAGGCAAGCGTGATCTCTCGGAGCTCCGTAGAAACACGTCCGCACTCTTCGGCGCCAAAAACAACACTAATGAGCTACTTGCATACATTCGTCTTGAGTGGCTGACTGCATTTAGCGGCCGACTATTTCTGTTTTCTGTAAGAAATCATTATCATCCGCGTCAACAGTGGTTAATGGAAAGAGAGTGGTCCGAAAGAAGAGAATGGCCGGCTTGAGTTACACACACGTACCGCCAAAGTGAAATATCGAAAAACGAAGTTAGCTGCGTGGGGCCGTAGGAAGGTAGCACCAAAAACGACGTCAGCTGGTGGATACTAGACGGAGTCATCTGCTTCGAAACCGTTGGTCGTGGATGAAGTCTCTGTGGATGTGTCGTCTCCAGAACGTGATGGTTCCGCAAATTGCGATGTTGCAGTCGACTAAAGTAATGCTACTGAGGATGCATGTTTTTGCCCAACCAGTTCGGCTTTTGCAGAAGGTAGGACTGATCTCGCGTTGGCCCGCTTATGGCACCGGGAACCTCCGATTCGGCCGAGATACATACGTTTTGTCTCGCAGTTTTGTTTAACGTGTCGGTTGCTTTCAGTTGTCCTGAGCATTCCTTCCTGCTCCAGATGTCCACTTAGTTGAGTTGCTCCGTGCCGGCAGATGCCTTGTTGGGGTCCTATCTCTGAGGATGGAGACCGGTGGTACGAATTGGTCAAATGAAGTTATCGGCGCAGCAGGTCAGTACTCCTAAAAACTCGGTCCTGGAATGAATCGTTTATGTTTCTTATTCTTTTAAATGTTATTCTATTAAAATCAAGATGGTAAACCAAGGCTCGGCTCAAGCTATTGCTGATGACACGACAGTACCGTTCGGAACGAATTATCGGAATGTTGGTTCGGATTTGCACCAGTTGACAATACAATTCGTATTTTAATACTTTTGGACTAGTTGCTAATGCTAATACAATCAATTTTATTTTTGTAGCGGAAATGAATTCTAGCAGTTTGTTTATTGTCAAGACTACTGGCCTTACATGACGAGATTGAGCTCCCGCAGACCGTAAGGTGCCTGGAGCTCATTCTCCAGGAGAACATGAAGTGGCATCCCCATCTAGATTATATTGTAAGTGCTCTGCTGTAATATCTGCGCTGCATAGAATGAAATTAATTGGAATTCCCACAGAGGGCTTACTTCTGGCGTACAAACCCGTGTTCCTACCAAGGCTATGATAAAGCATATCGTCGGGAATGGTGACTATGATGAAATTCACCGGAGTGCCAGAGAATGCACTTCGAGTAATTTTTCTAGGAGACGACGGGAGAAAAAATGTGTGAAATATGGTCGAATACGACGACCTCTCTATTCATTAGGCTTTGCCTTTTCCTATGGAGAGTGGCAAAAACTCGATCAAGCGGATTACTGTAGACACCCGGGTTTATCGTTTATTCACTAGGTAGAAACTCGTGGTGAACGGAGCTATGTCAATGCCACCAAACACAGGGCAAAATCTTGCGCAAATGGATTACTCTTTTTGGCGTCTCCTGAAGAGGTGGGCCTAGGGCACATCAGAAATTTCCTCATTGTCGTATGTTCCAGGGTGTTTCAAATTGTCGTAAATATAAATGTTTCTCACAGTTAACAGCTCGATATAATAACGATTGCTCGCTGTATCTGGCAAGCCAATAAGAGCATTTGCTAGACGCTTCACTTTATTGTGCACCCTCTAATTATGGGGTACCCATTGGTTCAATGTTTGACTTGAAACGCGTGGGGGCGTATGACGATGGTTGTGTGACATATCCCAAAGTCCATGGCCAATTCATCTTGCTCATCAGTTTTGAACAAGCGGATTACACAGCATTCGTGTAACAAAGCCACCGAATAAAACCGCTTCGTTAAGTTTTCGAAGATTATGCAGTCTTTTGTGCTTACATAGATATTTGTTTTGTAAACATAGCAGACTTGTTAGCGGCATGACGGACATTAAAACAAACAAATCTAAAAAATCCAGTTGCTTTCTGTCCGGCCTAATATATATATATATATATATATATATATATATATATATATATATAACCTTGCTGTACCCAGACTTTGTCTCCACCTGCGGTCTTGCTCTCAAACGTCCATGCTGTTGTGTAGTAGTGTTCTAAAGTAGGGTCAGTACGGTGGCTGTATCTAACTCCAGATTGCCAGACTTGCTGCAAAAAAACTTATCGTTAAATATGTGTTATTTATTTTTTATTATTACATTACCCATCAGTATAGACGAACGTATGGGAAGCTTGGATACTGTCTGACCCAAATGCTCACCAGACACAGATGCTTTCCAGCCTTTCTTGCAATGATGTGGTCTACACTTTTCATCGAAAAATTCACCTATATGAAAGTTATGAGGGATGCAAAGAGACGCGAAACACAAATTGCATCGATATCAGCAACTCCGAGGACGACGAAGCCATGTAGTCACTGAACTGTGTGGGTATTTGTGCTAGAGAGTAAGAAAGATTAGGAACCCGCTGAGCGTATACAGGCCAAGCAGGGCAACACAAATATAGTTTCTAGCCTGACGGAAGCTCGACATCTATCTCTTCCTCATAGTGCACCAATAGATGTTCCGTATAGTTATAGAATTTCGCTAGAAATAGAAAGTAATACGAGTCTTTTTCTGTTTTAGAATCGCCGTTCAACTCAATTTCCCATTCGCTCAGATGGCCACGCTCAACATTCGTGGTTGTGCCAAGGTCGCTTTGAAGAGCAGTTTTGCTATCCTTCTGAGCTTTCACTGTCCTCGGCTCCAAATGTAGCGCGTGGATGTATCCCACATTGATGGTGGTGTCGTTTTGAGTGGCACTTGAGCACACGTTCGGTCTCTTTTTTGCTCAGCGTCGGCAGCAATACTGCCTACCGTATAAAGTTCTCAAGTAAAGGACGTCGAGAAACTAAATGTGTGCAATGTTTCGTTATAGAGAATACGGAGACTTACGCGTTACTACTATATCGAATAAGACAGTCAGCACATTGTTAAATTCCTCTTTGTATATATATATATATATATATATATATATATGCATATGTATGTATATATATATACATATATATATATATAATGTATATCTATATATATATATATATATATATATATATATATATATATATATATACATTTATATATGTATATATATACACATGGGCTTGAATACGATAAACAAAATTAATTATAGGCCAGAACAGATTATGCGTAGAAGAACTATTTTTTTCTTCTTGGCCGTTAATTGAAATCAAGCATTGCTCTGTTGTAACATTTCTGTGTGAGATTTAGGAAAACATATTTATTTATACTGTAGGAGATTTAGTGGAATTGTTCTTATTTATATATATATATGTATATATATAAATACAGGGTCTCACAAAAATCGTTCAACAAACTTTAGTATCTAGCACAACTCGGCGAAAAATAATGCTTTCCAATGGAACAAGGGGCGAATTTGTTTTCTAAAAATGGGTAATTGAGCGTGAAAGCAAAAAATGCAAATAATTTAATTTTTTGAGAATTATCTTCAATACAACATTTGTACTGCTTTGAGCTAACGCGATTCAGTAGATGCAAACTTTTCCTCTAAACACAGAGGTATGATTGGTTTGTCGCAATTGCAGATTTCGTAAAGATGTATCAGGATAAAATGCCTACTACAACCACTTTTGGTATCTTCGCTCTCACTCCACACAAAACATTTATGCCCCTTGTTCCATTAGGAAAATTTCTTTCTTTGCTGAGTCAAACTGGACTCCCATATTTGTTGGACTAACTTTAGGAGACCCTGTGTATATATAAATATATATATATTGTTCAACGGATGCAGCCGGAGGTCTCTGTCTGGCAGTCGAACTGTGCGGACGTGTCTAGCCGAGCTCTGTGGTACATACCGGAGAAACTCGCGTTACTCCGGGGTGCCCGGTGCCGGACCTGTAGCGTTGGTGCGTGGAGGCCTGCAACAGAGTTTTGTTGTGTTCTGGTGGTTTTTCGAGTTTTATTGCTCACTTTTCGAGAATAATTGGTTCACACTCAGTATCGGCGAACCCAACGACGACGAAAAGAGAACCACCTGGTCGGCGAAACGGTACACTCTCGCCTCCAAAGGTACTGTACTTAGTAGCCCTCTCTTCCAGATACTAGTTGGGGCCGCGTTTGTTGAGGACAGACGGACCAAGTTGGAATTTTTCATATTTCTACTTCTCGATCACTAGGCTGATACACGTGGGGCCACCAGTCTCGGTTTCCGGCCACTGGGGGCCGCCATATTGGTTTCTCGGTGAGAGTTGGTCAGTAAGGAGTGGAAAGAGTAGGAGGCGAGGGGATGGAGAGGGAAGCGGCGAGGGGTGGAGAGAAATCGGCGTAGAGGGAAGAAAGCCGGCCCAAGAGGCGCGACGGGGAAAGAGGTGATTATTTACTGCTCAACAACGGGTGAAGAAGAATCACCAGCCAGGAAACAGCTGGGAGGGTATCAGTTCGGGAGACACATATATATGTGTGTATGTGTATGCACATATATATAGGCGCATATCTGTGTATGCATTTATGAGTGTGTGTGTGTAATAGGATACATTAATATATATTGTATGGTATGCTATAGTATAGTATATTATATGGTAAGAATATTGTATATATGATATACTACGGTATGTTATATGTATGATATATTATATAGAGATATACTAATTATTTAGATTAAACAGTAAGGGGATGGACGAGGAGGACAGAACGGAGACGCAGGGCGTCGAAGGGAATAGGAAGAGGGTGGCTATTGAATCTCCAAAAAGGGGAGAAGCCGCCAAGTGTGCCAGGGATGGGGAGGCTGTGAGAGAAAAGCAGCTCCAAGAGGTCCTTCAAGTGATGCGGCAACAAATCGGGCAAACGCCTAATCTGTGTAAGGCCAGTAACACGAAGATCGAGCTCAAGGAGCTGTCTCAAAAGCTCCCCAGGACCCTGGAACGTCTAGAAAAGGTCTTGGAGGACAGAGGGAAGGCCTACCGAGAAGTTAGGTCAGCTGATGAGGAAGAGATAGAACAGCTTAGAGGGGAAGTCGAAACTCTACGAACAAACGAGTGCAGACTGAGGGTAGAGCTCGAGGGTCTAAGAGAAAACGGGGTACAGGAGAATAGGGAAGACATCCAACGAGACAAGATAAGCGAGCGGGTAAAAGGCCTCGAACTCCTATGCGCACGTTGTCACGGGGAGCTAGATAAAGATAGGGCCAAGGAGCTGGAACTAGAAACAGAGGCCACGGAGATAGAAAATAGTATAGAAAGGGCAAGCACTCCGGAAGAGCTGGTGAGAGCCGTCAAGGGACACTGGCCTGAGAGGGTGATTAAACACTTAAAGGTCACCACTGACGCCCTCACCACTCAGAGGGAGGTTAGGGTAGCGGTTATCACTAAAGGGTCAGATTCGGATAAGGGTTTAATAGAGGGGCTGGCGGCACAGTTTCCCACGCTAGCAGCGGTGGCTGACATGAGCGCAGGGACGGCTGCTGTTCTTAAAAATAGCGACGCCGTCGAATTCTTAGAGGGTTCAGGAAACCAAGCGGCCTCTCAACGGTACTTGGTAGTGGGAGTGATAAACCCGGAAGAAGAACTAGGGACCACGACCCTGGGGGTGCTCCAAGCTGTCGTGGGAAAAGCGCTGGGGCTGGCTGGCGGGGAGAAACCCCCGTTGATGCACGTCACAAGGGAGCGCCGTACACAGACGCTTCTACAGGCTCTGGAAATCTGCTGCCGAAAGACCGGCGACGGCAGTGGCCTCCTAGAGGTTTGTTCGAGACAAACAAGGAAGACCGGAGCCAAACCGGAGACTACCACCCGGGCGGAGCAGGGAGCAAGGAGCACCCTCAGGGTTAAGGTCGAAGAGGGAAAAACCTTCGCCGACACTCTCCGGGGTGTTAGAGAACAAGTCAGGCAGCAAGAAGGCGCCGGGATAACGGTTAGGGGGGTAGTTAAAAGTAAAGAGGGTGACCTTATAATTAGAATAGAGGAGAGTGAAAAGGGCGCAGGAGAAAAAATGGCGGCGGCCATTCGGGAATCTGCGAAGATGCAGGCCGACTGCCGAGAGCTTAACCAGGGGCAGACCATCGCCCTGTGGGGGATTGACCCACTCTTGGACGGGAAGCAGGTCGAAAGCGAACTGCAAAAGGCCTTGCAGCTTCCGGCCGGCGCCAAGATCACAGCTACCGAGCCAAGGCTCGGAAGAGCTGAAGTTTGGTACGCACTGGTCACGGCGTCCCCGGCGGCGGCAAGAGCCATATGCTCCCGCAAGACCCTTAAGCTGGGCTCGAGGTGGTGCAGACCTGAGGAGTGGATTAGGCTCCCCAACTGCTACAAGTGTCATAGGCCGGGCCATAAGGCTCAAGACTGCAAAGCAGAGAGCCAGGTGCCTCGGGTATGCCACAAATGTGGTGAACCTGACCACCTGGTAGCCAATTGCAAAGCAACGACACCTAAGTGTCTGGTCTGCGGAATAGAGGGGCACCGAGCGGATAGGATGTCTTGCCCGGCCTATAGGGAGCAAGTCGAGCAGCGGCGGGAGGCCCGAAGGGGCGTCGCCAAGGGACAGGTAGATGGCAAGGAGACCCAAGTAGAAGCCCAAATAACCAAGAAGAGCAATAAAAAGGGGAATAAAGACAAGGGGGCTAAAAATAAGAAGAAAACCGTTATCCCAGCAGAGGACGGAAAGGGTGATTGGAACTTAGTAGGTAGGGGTCCTTTATCCGACCAATGTTAAAGATACTTCAGGTAAACCTTAACCGCTGCAGGGCGGCGCATGACATGCTCGATGAGATAGTACGCAGAGAGTCTATAGGCCTCTGCCTGCTTTCCGAGCCAAACATAGCGATCACCAAGCGGAAGGCAGACTGGGTATCTGACGCAGAGGCGGATACCGCAATCTGGTGGACGGGTTCCGAGAGAAACCTCGCGATTAGGGGCGGGGGGGTCGGGGAGGGGGTTCTCCTGGCTGGAGATTGACCGGGTAGGGGTCATCTATAGCTGCTACTTCTCTCCCAACAGGGAGGAGGAGGAATTCGAGGAATTCCTCGAGGAACTTGCCCAGAGCGCGGGGGCACATGCAGGTAAGAGGGTAGTGATCACCGGGGATTTTAACGCAGCCAGCATAGCATGGGGTAGCCGAACCACAACTAGACGGGCCCAAACTTTACAGGAGTGGATGGCTGAAAAAAGTCTAATGGTTCTTAATGACGGAAGGGTCCCCACCTTTTCCAGAGGGAGCCAGACGGCCTTCATTGACCTAACAATGGTCAATGAGGCGGCCTTTCCACTGGTGGTAGAGTGGAGGGTGAGGGAGACGGAGGAGACCATGAGTGACCACAGATACATCTGTTTCACCATCAGTACCCCCGAGGTGGCCCTCGCCCCGCCCCCTAGTAAGAGATGGCAGATGCGGAAACTTGACGCCAAGATTCTAGTGGCTGAAATAGACGAGGGTTGCAAACAACTGGGAGACACGGTGGGGGATGAATATCAAATAATTAGCATACTCTCTACAGCATGCGAGAAAGCTGCTCCCTCACAACACCATGGGAGCCGCCACCCTCCTAATTACTGGTGGAACAAAGGGATCGCAGCTGCCCGCAGGGCTTGCATCAGGCTAAATAGGATTTTCACGAGAACACGCAGCTGGTTAACGCAAAGAAAACGACGGGTGGGATTTTACGGGGAGCGAGAGACCGCAAGAGCTGAATCCCAATTGGCGGAGTACAAGGCTGCTCGATTGAGACTCCGAGGACTCATCGCCAAAAGTAAAGCCCGAGCGGAGAAAGAGCTGATAGACGCGGTGGAGAGCGACGTATGGGGCCTGCCGTACCGAATAGTTATGGCCAAACTCCGGAGACCTCCCCCGAAACTCCCCCCGGATGTGCTGCGGGAGACTGTAACCGGTCTTTTTCCAGCACAGCCGCGGAGAGAAAACGAGGAGTTCTCGGTCACCCCGGAAAACATTCCGGAGGTGACGCTGGAGGAGGTCGAACAAGCCCGGATTCGGTTGGCAACCGGTAAAGCGCCCGGCCTAGACGGAATTCCCCCAGAGGTAGCGAGGCTACTGGTCAAAAGGTGGCCTAAGGTCTTCCAAGACCTTGCCAACAAGCTTTTGAGAGAGGGGAGATTCCCGAGGCTGTGGAAAAGGGCAAGCCTGGTTCTAATCCCCAAACCCGGGAGGAAGACGGGGCCTTCGGCTTACCGGCCCATATGCCTCATTGACGCCATGGGTAAGCTCCTGGAGAACGTTATAGTCAAGAGACTAAACGACGAGATTCAGGAAAAGAACGCCCTATCAGATGCCCAGTACGGCTTCCGGAAGGGCAGATCCGCATTAGGGGCTCTAAAGAAGGTTCTGAAACGGGCGGGTGAGGAGACTATGAAGACCCCTAAAACAAGGGGATTCGTGCTCCTGATCCTCCTGGATGTCAAAAATGCCTTCAACACAATGAATTGGAAAGTAATTGTGGAGGCGATGAAGAGGAAGGGCTTTTCCCTCTACCTCCGTCGAATGATTTCATCCTACCTGGATGACAGAGGCTTGGTTGCAGGGGGGCAGGAGTACGAGGTTACTGCCGGAGTCCCACAGGGCTCGATTCTAGGACCCGTGCTCTGGAACATAGCTTACGACGGGGTGCTCGAGATCCCAGGTCTCCCGTATGGGGTGGAGACGTTGGCGTACGCCGATGACCTCGCACTCATGATAACGGCCAGGACCGAAAGAGCCCTGGAGAGCGCCGCCAATGAGGCCTTGTCAATGGTGTCCGAGTGGATGGAGTCCCATCACTTGAAACTGGCACCCGACAAGACGGAGGCGATGTACCTAACAGGCAGAAAGAGGACGACCGGCATTAACCTCGTGATGGCGGGCCACCCGATAGAAATCAGAAAGAAGGTAAAGTACCTTGGGGTCATGCTAGACACCGGACTGACCGGATCGGCACACGTTAAGTACGTGGCCGAAAAGGCCCAAAGGGTCTCCCTGAACCTGGCGCGGATCATGCCTAGGGTCGGTGGGGTGGCTGAGGTGAAAAGAAGGCTCCTGGCCTCGGTGGCCGAATCAACGGCGCTATACGCAGCCCCAGTCTGGGGGGACATGGCAATGCGGACGGCGAAAAATAGGGGGGCACTAAGGTCGACCCAACGAACGCTGGCAATCAGGGTAAGCCGGGCGTATCGAACAGTCTCGACCGAAGCTCTCCTGGTCCTAGCCAAAATGCTGCCATGGGACCTCCTAGTGGCTGAACGAAGTAAAATGTATCTAGACGAAGGTCTGGATCTCACCAGGGCCAGGAGTGCCACCATATCGGCCTGGCATGAGGAATGGGCGCAGGTAAGACCCGGTGTGACCACAGGGAGCTGGACCAAGAGTCTGATACCGGACCTCAGGGTATGGTATGACCGCCGACACGGGGAGCTTTCCTACTGGACGACTCAGGTTCTGACCGGACACGGCCAGTTCCAGAGCTACCTGTCAAGGATCAAGAAGGCCATCAGCGATATCTGCGTACTGTGCGACTCTGGAGAAACGGACAACGTAGAGCATACTGTTCTGCGGTGTGATGCTCTCAGGGAAGCACGGGACGCAGCACCAACCGCTGTGAGGGGCCGACCCATCAAGGAGGTGGTCTCCCATATGATGACTTCGGCGGAGGCATGGAGGGAGGCGACGAACTTGTTCGACGCTGTTTTGACACTCAAGACAGCCAAGGAAACGGCCAGGCGGGAGAGGTTTGAGCGGGTCTCTCGGGAGAGTGGTCGAGACGAGGAGCCGAGGGAGGGGGGAGGGGGTGGGGAGCAGCCAGGCCCTCATGGTCTCGACGCACCCTCACAGGACGGATTACAAAATGGCATCCCCCTATCCAACCGCAGGTAGACATGCGGGATGATAGTCAGGGATAGAGCTGATTGAAGGAGAACGGCAGGGACGCCTCTCCCACGGTTTCGATGTAATGCCAAAGTAATACCGAGCCTGGGGGGGTGGGGAGGAATCCGGGTTTAGTGGGTTTGCGAGTCTCACACTAGTCACGCAGGCTGCTAGTGGCGCATGTGCATCATGCATTACCGAAACCTCCCAGAACAAAAAAAAAAAAAAAAAAAAAAAAAAAAAAAAGCCGGAGGTGCGCGCCTTTACTGGCAATCCTTCCTGATGTGGTCCAGGCACGGTTCGTCTACACGATCGTCATCTTCGTTGTCATAGTAGAGCATAATAGCACTTCACTACTGTGTGTGGACTCGAGAGGCTCACCCGCCGTCAAAGGTGGCTATGGAGCTGAGCTGGGAATCGAGCAATAATAGAGCAAAAAGTGAACGGTGGATGGCAGCGCTCGATAGGCAACAGCAGCAGCAGGGTGTCAGCTAAACGACGAGAACATGTCGAAATTTGTCGTCAAATAGCTGAAGGCCAAACGCATCAACCAACCAGAGGCAGCTGCCAACCGACGAGGCCTCGTCATCGTTATCGAGCCGCTATAATAAGGTCACATTAGAATCTGACGAGCGGTGGCGGTCTGGTGGTTCGGCGCCGTTTTCCTGCCTCTCCTTGCCTTCATGGATACGCTACGCATATTATATGAAAGCCAACTTGTTTATATGTGTATATATATATATATATATATAACGTCACAGTCGATATAGCCGGCAAACCGAGCGCATCGAATTCACGTCGACGTGCCGGCCTCACTGCACACAGAGAACGCAAGCAAATGGTGTCGATAATACTAAACGAGTGTTGACAAGGCGGCAGCGGCGGCCGTGCTGCCGCTGTTGGAGGCTGCCAGGATGCTGCCAGCTGGTGCCAGTGATGATTCTGACAAGAAGCATACTTTAAGTACAGGCTCCAGCCAAACAAGAATTGCCTATATGGTTGGCTATGGGGCTCGCCAATCGGTAACGGCGAGTACGCCCTCTCAGTACGTCCAAGGTACGCAAGGTTGGCCGGCTTCGATACGCTCGATTAACTAACCATAACTATAAAGAAGCTACTGGGAACGCGAGCAGGGCATCAGATCTGTCACCTTTAGTGACTTTCCGCATCTTCGTTACTGGGGTGGCGGCGCCTTCGATTTGCCACGAATGTCCCTAGCTTGCTCCGCCATTGCCGATATGCCGGTTCTGTCTATGCCCGACGATGCTGCTCAACGGAGGCTGCTAACCTACAGACACAAGTTTCGGTGTGCTTATTGGCTGACGGGCATTCGTTCGAGCAAGATTTGAAGTAAAATAAATGTTTTTCTGAGCTTTTACAGGTGACTTGATTGACAAAGAAAGCGAACATAGTAGCTGCCTGCATGCACTCACACCCGATATGGCCATAGAAAGATTTGAGTTACTTTGCAAGCACATACGTCAGCTCTACCAATTTGGACTAAAACGATTCACTTATAATGTACATTCGTCTGAACGTATTGGTGGTCTACGCGTAATGGGGAAAAAATGAGAACCTGAGCGTGACAGTTCAAACCTGCAACAAAATTATAATTTTAGGAACCCTTCTTAATATCTCAATAGTCCCTCCTCTAGCTGCGGCCAGGTATAATCCACACAATATAGAATTTGCTCCTGAATGCGCCGGTATGCTCATGTTTTGCAATTAAAGACTGCGTTCTCTCACAGTCGCGCATTTTGCAAACGTATGTAGGAGTATTTGCCAAATCAAATTCGGAGACCATATATATATATATATATACAAACGTTTTCCTAAGGATTGAGTGTAGCACAATGATTCTGACACGTTATGTTATTAAAATTAAAAAACTAACTGGGACCAATTTTCTCTCACTTAGGTTTCCAACACGGTGTAACACAGATACCCAGTCCGGGCGTTGATGAAATAAATATAATACGATATATTTTGTATCGGCAGACCATTAAATAACGGGGTGCTGTCTTTAATATTTATTTATATTGTAAATACATATCATTTAGTCACATTATTCATTGTAGTTTTTTTGCAAATTAGCGTAAACTTGAATGGCAACTGAAGCAATACTGTCCCCTATATCATCATATGATTTCTACAGCATCTGTAATGCCCAGATACTCACGCGTAGTTAAGCTAAAAATGCGCTAAATCTACATCGACTGCATTGTAAAGCGCTTAGTGTTGGTTCTATATTTAGTTGTAGATAATTGCTCTATTTGTATCCGTGGTTGGAAGAAAAATGTGTCCCAAGACATCAAAGGTTACTTAACTCCACTCAGCCGAGTGACGCCGATTAGCTGGACATTTAGCTATGTATGTTGTCAAAGTAAGTCGTATAGCATACTAGCACATATATACGAAATGGTTTTTTCTGTCAGTTATTGTTGCGTGGTAGTTATTATTATTGCTGCTTTTGTGGTTGTCCCCGATTTTCATCGCAGTTCGAGCGCTGCTCCTGTTTTTCTCGTTGCGAAAGTTGTTGATGACGTTCGTTTTATTTCTGCTGCGGTATGTAAGCTATTTAGATAATCCCAGTGCTTTTTGAAAATCCTCCTAATCCTGACTAGATTACTTCATGGTTACGACCTCGAGTCGCTGTGCTTTATTACATATTTCGCGGTTCAGCCTCTCTTTACAGTGGCGGTAGGCACTGTAAATCATACAATATTTTCTTACTAGTAACCTCGTTTTATCATCTTCTTATCCTCTTAAGTCCTCCGGGAGTGTTTGTCAAGAATTTAAGGCCTCGACCATTATACGAGGGTTTTCCGTGATTATATGAGAATCAGACACACCCTATTTGCGTCGCGTTCTCTTTCCTTTCGGAATGTCGTTATCTTGTCCAGTAAGCATTGGACTATCGTTATGTCTCCGGTTAGTAATCTCCAATGAGATTTATTCTAAATGTGCACTGTATAGTTACACACAGAGCCGTACATAAAGTGTCGAGACGGATATTTGCGTATATACTACAATTGAAGCATCAACCGTTATTGCTTAACACTAATTGCTTATATATTATATTATCTTATTATCACTATATCACCTATTGTCTTATTACGTAGCTCGTACAGGTTTGGTGTATGTGAAGGTTGCTAACAAAACAGAATTGACGGCTAAGTGGATTAATGTCTATGTGGTGGAGAAGTGACTGGGTGGCTTAAAGTGCTTCTCTATCAACGTGAGAATTCAAACGAAGCATGGCGACTGTAAAACTTATATATAATACTGTCGCTGATCCTCGTGGGAAAGTTTCTTACCGTCTTTTGGCCGTCTCATGTTCCGCCTTGTCTCGGCAGAAATCACTCACAGCTATTTCCATTTGCTATAGTGCACGATTTTGGGAAGCTAACACGAAACCGGAGAAGCGAGTTTTGTGCTTCAAAGACTGCTGTGCTTTCAGCTAGTGATTTGCTTGCCACATCAGCTAAGCTTTCGTTCGCTGTTTATTGCAATCCGCAGCTTTGTCGTCTCTCAATATCTTCCGCCAAAATTATTGCTCAGATGCGGTCCTGCACGCTTTTCGCGGTTGGCGCTCTAAGCTTGTACAGACCACAACTTTCAATAATGAGTACTTAATCGAATACTACGCGATGTACGCAACTGTAAGCGCGCAAAGAGCAATAACAATAAATGCGATCTAAGCTGCAAAAGCTTCCTCAAGGCCGAAAAATGGAAAAGTGTTTAGAGAACATAACTAGTTTTTAATGAATTAGGGGCTATCCGGGTACGACCCCTAAATTTAGCCACTGAACGTGATTACTGCTCTGGAATGAATCTCTGTCATGAAGAGCTGAAAGTACATCACCCAATTCGATCCGAGCGCACTACCCGTATTGCACAGCCTGTTGGGAGCGGCGCCGTGACCGTTCTGAGCCCCAAGTCCGCTCACTCTGGTGCAGCACAGAGCAGGACCGTTTCTTTAACAGCAACCCGTCTGATATGTAGGCCATGAGTCCTGTACACAGGCTCAACCCTAGGTACATCGTGTGGCAGGACAGCGTAAGCGCGTGCCCGTTGAACTCCGGCTCCCTTCATTCATCCATCTGTTTATCTGATCAAAGACCGTATTCGCCCTGGCTTACATGATAGTCCATGTGCGAGCGGTAACCACCAATGCAAGATCGTACGGGTAAGCGATTGCGTTTACCCAATCCAACAAGACGCAAGACACCATCTTATGCCACTCTCCATAAAACTGGGTCGATCAACGAGCCCTGTGGCACCCCTTAATGTGGAATACCTTAATTGGATGAGTTTCACGTTGCGTTAAGACTGTATGTTCTTTGAGGTGCGATGCTAGTATGCGTCGCAGGTTCCCGGCTTAATCTACCATACTGCTGTTCTTTCGCGATAGTGTCTCGACAACAAATCTGTTATAGTACTCAACGGCAAAATCGCCCTACCAGCTTGCCAGAAGCGATTTACGTCACCGCAATAAGAGCGATGGCAAGTCGGTGTAAAGTAATTTAATAAAAAGGAGAATATGCTTGATTTCTGCAATGTATTTAATACGTTTAGAAGGGACACGATACTGGATGCAGTGTTGGAGAAAAGTCCATAACTTTTTTCCCATGGTCTGGCAAAGTAAGAGAGATCCCGTCACGTTAAACCTGGAGCACACTCGACAAATTTACATAGATACACTAGGGCCAATTCGCAAGGAAGCTCAAGTATTTCTTAAAGAATTAACTAAGCAAACTTAGGAGGTCACAAACGATCAACGAAAGGATTAGTATTTGGCCGTTTGCAGAGGGAAAGCGGCATATATCTTAAGTGCCATGGAGCAAGGCAATTCTTGAAAAGAATTGCGTTACCACGTTCACACCTCACAATTGCAACACTGTTGTAACATGCAATAATTATAAAAATACAACAGTTTTCCAGTATAGTAGTCCCACCATGTCTTCGGTCAACTGTTGCGTCTAGGTGTCATAAAGTAGTCTCCCCTTATCGTTGTCGACATTCCCTTGTGCAGTGCCAGGCCATTCATCGTATTATTTTTCCTTTGCGGTTTTTTGCTTACCTAGATTTTGTCATTGTCTACATTGTCCTGGGCTTTTTTTGCACTGAACCGGAGGAACTCCTCCGCGTTCGTCGACCTCCTCCTGGTGCGTCTTTTCTCGCGTCAGAGCATCTAAGTACTTGAGACCCTCAGACTGGCTAGACATCATTCTAGTGACAATGGACGGTATCTTCTTACCAGCTTCTGTGTAGTTTTTGCCGCTGCGGAAGTAGTTCGGCGCCAAACAGTTAGCTACTAAGTGATCCATGCCATCCGGCTCTCTGGAAGTGCAGAGCACCCAAGTGTCAGATAGGATTTACCTATTCTGCGCATATATCCTTGTCCAGTTAGGATTTGTATCACATAGTAGGTTAGCAGCTCCTGAATATGGCCTTGCTACCAGATGTTAATATCAGGAATCTATGACCGGATTCATCGACCACGGCTGTTTCTAAATGGGGGGCGGGCCCAGACAATAGCCCAGTCATGTAGAGTTTGCTCGCTCGTCTGTGCCCACGCAACGTTGGCGTCGAGGCGTCCTTCGCTGCGCTTAGTCGCCAGCAAGTCCTATGGCAGCTTATATGCGAGTACCAATGACCGGATAACATCCAGGTGGACTCCCCGGGTGCGCTTACGGCCTGTCAGACAACGCATCTGTCTTTTGTGGGGCAAGCTAGATGTGGTTAGCCTTTATCCAATAATTAATATTCTCGAGAGCAAGATTTGCTGCAGCTTCCAGAGAGTCTTCTCGGTGAATCTGGACCAACACCGCAAGATCATCGGCGTACGCTATGGACTCGACACTATCCGGCATTTCCGGGATACACAGGACCCTGTCATAGGCCAGGTCACACTGTTCTGGGCCCAGGACGGAGACCTGCGGGACCCCCTGCCGTGACGTGATGTGTTTCGCCGTCGTTATCTGTCTTTCATCTATTGCTTTTACTATGGTCCCCCAATTGACCGTGTTAAAGGCATTCTTTACACCCAGTAGAATAAGAAGTGCAAACTTGCAAATAATTGTTACTCGTTCCGTCGAAGACGGCAAAGTTTCCACCGTCTTCCGTGTATCCGTTGTGACACCTGTGCAACTAAAAGGGCTGTAGAGCAACTGCTGAAAATGACCCACATATTGCTCAGTGTGTTATACCCTGCTTAATCAATTTAGAAAATAGCTGTTGCATCTATAATTACTTATTTTCCAACCAACTTTTAGACAATTAGCAACACGGATTCACTAAGGGACGATCGACGGCAACCCAAGTATTAGAGGTCTCTCAAAACTGGGCGCGAAGTCACGGATCTCCGGTACACCCTGTTTACTTTGACTTTTCTCGTGCCTTCGATCGGCTCGGCCATCAAATTTTACTAATGAAAATAGAATCGCTAGGAATCGGACCTAGATAAATTAATGCCCAGCCTATCTCACCGATAGGAGCTCTAAGTCAGGGTAAAAATGCTACGTCTAGTACTGCTCCATGCCTCTCTGGAATCCCGCAAGGTTGCTGCCTAGGGCCGCTCTTGTATACAATTTCTGCTCAAGACCTCATACTCGTCATTGGCAAATTCAATGTCAACGACTTCAATCAAAGACGACAGAGACAAGGCCGAATTACAGAAGGCCATTGATTCCATACTTACCCACCTGTATAAAATAGAAATATCTTCTTTTAAATGTACCGTGCTGAAAACAATCAAGAACGACATTGCATATTTTATGAACCGCCATAGTATAACTGAGAGGCCAACATACTAAAGCCTAGGTGTTACATTTGATCGTCAAATAAAGTGTAAAACACATATCGTCGAAGTTGTAAAATCTGCGTCTCGTCTGTGCAATTTCATTCTTAGAGCGTTTATCGGGCATGACCCAGCAATGAATATAAAACTATATAATACGCTTCTCGTGCTAAAGTGGACATACTGCTCATATGTGTGGGCACCGTTCTATCGAAAATGTGTACAACTGCTTCACCGAGTGCAGGATAAATTTGTCAATGGAGTCGTATGGCGTTGCAGCATAAGGTGTGAGAGCCTCGTACTCCCAAACGTGAGCGAGTACCAGATGCGAGATTACGTCAAGCGTTTTAAACAAATAATCAGGATTAATAACTTTAGTACCTTTTCTACAGTGCGTGCAAATAATCTTCGTAGCGGTGTGTCAAATTCTGCACCGGAAGTTGCTGATGTCGATGTGGTGAATAATGCGTTCGCATTTTGAGTTTCACGACGTGTCAAACGTGTGTAAAGACTACAATGTGATTTCAACATCCTTTTTTCAATAAAGGTTAGTTTGTATTGTATCATCGGCTACGACTGAAGTGTCTTTTGCTAGACGACTTTAGGACCACCGTGTGGAACCTGTGATCTAGGAAAATAGACGTTAAGGAAACGAACGTAAGTGATAGGTTGGCTGACGATTGTTCCAGATAAACAGGAGTGATGAACGTGTGTGGCATTCGCTGGCCCCAATTCCGTAAGGATTTCCTTTTTAGCAAAGGCTAGTGATTGAAAGATAACGCTAGCGATTATTGCTTTGAACACGGCAAATAACATGTAGTACATCGTTACATGTTTAGTATCCAACTGTAAAATCAATCGACAGCGCTTTTCGTAGAACGTGATAGTGGGGGGGGGGGGTCACGATATACAATCAGCGCACCCAGATACTCTGCATTCGAGGAAAGATGCGTGCAACTTTTCGAAAAGCCCGGGAATAGTATCTTCCACAAAGTTTTTTTTGGTTTACTATAAAGTAGCGATACGCGTCGTACTACCTCGATGACTTCTAGCGCGTATGGTAGGGCATCGGTTTTCAGTTTATTCGCTTCGCGAATTTTGCAAAGAGTGACTCGTCTCACTTTCCGGCCGATCGGCGAACTGAAATCTTTGTCATCGCCTTTTAATGGCAATCTGTCTATATTACTATTCTTCAGCAGAGAATCTAGCATACGTGAGTTTAAAAAAGAAGTCTCATCATGGGACTGGACCCAGGTAATTTGCAAGAGCCAATTGCGCTGCCGCTAGGCTGCTACGTCTAGGAGCAACAAGGCGGTTAACTAAACAGGAATGAATACTCAGCATATCCGCTCATTCCCAAATCGAACGCCGTTGAATATGTCTGCTTATTAAATTATTAGGATCAGCGGCAAGTCCTAGTGGTTCGTCTAGTCTTCTATTTACCCCAAGGCGGTATCAATGCAGTTTTGCAGTCGTTCTACATTTTGCTGTGTGCTAACGACGGCGAATTTACTTGCGGAAAACCCCGTTGCTCAGCGCTTCTTCTAGTTTTTCGAAACACAAATGTTTCATAGATATGTATACCTGGTTTAGGTCCTATCTTTCAGGATGGAGGCAAGTGGTTCGAACTGGGCAAATAGAATCCTGGTGGAAACAGGTTGATTGGTACACCTCAAAGCTCGGTTACCGGGCCTTTTATGTTTCTTATTTTTCTGAATTTTATCCTATTTAGAAATTAGGGGCTATATTTTGGTTTTACTATAGCTTTTGCTAATGACACGACGCTACTCTTTGGAGTGAATAATCGACATTTTGATGTAGATTTGCACCAGTATCTCCTTGTTGACAATACAATTGGCATTTTTAATATATTTGGTTTAGTTGCCAATGCCGATAAAACTAACTTTGCAGTTTATCGCTCACCGCCGAAACATTAGGCATTGCCTTACAATCAAATACTCGAGCTAAGGAACATTGAGCTCCCACAGACAGCCAGATGCCTCGTTTTCTAGGAAAATATGAAGTGGCATACCCACATAGAATGTATTGCTGTGATATCGGCGTTGCACAGGAGGCGTACTTCTGGTGTACAAGGCCGTGTTCTTACCAGTACTATGCTATGATATCCTTCTCTGGGGTAGTGGATATGACGGACTTCTCCAGAGAGTCAGAGTAATACAGAATGGTGCACTTAGAGCAATTTTTTCTAGGAGACGAAAAGATTCGGGCCATGGATTATTTATTCGATATAACCTTCTCAAGGTGGGAAAAATTGCACGCTGCGGGCTTCTATGTTAGCATATCACATTTCGCGAGGTTTGTACCCGCGAAGATTGCGTTTCTACTAGCTTCTACCTCAAATCGGACATTAAGCGTGCAACAACTTTCGCAGTTCCCGCAGTATTCTTGAAGTCTAGTCAACACTCACTTGTATGCGGCCTGCCCGAAACTTGGACTTGCATTCCAAAAAATATTAGATGCCTCACATCGAAGCAGCTCTTTGCTCGCGAAGTAAAAAAGTGGCTTTTAATTTCACAGTTTGAATTAGGCCGGTGATCTAGTTATATCTTAAATCGGGGTTATTAGTAGTTTTCATAAGGGATCACCTTCCCAGATTAAAATAGTTTTTAATTTTTAGTGTGTTTTTACCCGATGTCGTGTGTGTACCATATAGATACTGTATAAATGTATCAATTCATTTGCGCGGATATGTGAGAGCATGTTGCCTCATTTATTGCTGTGCATTGTAACAAACGCTGTATAGAAAACCTTGTGATGATACCTATTGTGATTATGTGTGTAATTGCGCTTATTTAAAGTATTTTTTAAAATATAGTCGAGTTTGATTTTTGTCTCGGTGTTTGATTTATTTTGTAACCATTTTTATTTACCTATAATTTAAGCATTGCAAAATGCAGTTTTCTTGAATAAGCCACGTTTGAAACTTGAAGCTTGATATATATAGGTGTGTGTGTGGAGTTCTGGCGGAAGTGGTGCGATACTCAGAGTCTGAAGAAATGCACAAGTAGTTCTGAGCACTTTGAGAGGCTTAGGTTTTAGTGGGTAGAACTCTCTCAAACGCTCCCTGTTCAGCTTGCATGTAGCCTGCGCTGTTCAGGGTTTGCGCAAAGCTTCTCCCTTTTGTCATATTTACTCAGGCCGTAGCGAGAACAATGTACCTAGGCTCGGTTGGCCCGAACACTAAAGGGGGCGGGCCTCGCGGCAGTCGCATAATCGATACAAGTGCAGGGCGCCGTACTGATCTCGATAATCCAGAGCACAAAAGCCTAGCGGCAGTTTAGCGCTATATGAAGCAACGGCAGCTGCACAGATCTTGCGACAAGTTTCGCCCAGACATTTACTGTCTAGACCGACATTTACTGTCGGTCTATCGCAGGCCTCCCCCAACTCTATAATCCCATAATATTATCACGGACGTCTCTTTGACGCCTCTCCATTACCTTCAGCGCATCGCTGGCACGAAGGATCGCTGTTACTTCTTACGACATATCAAGCACCGGCACAAGTAATGGAAACTGGTGGGCCAGCGAGGCCACTGTGTCCTGGTCCGCGACTAACACCTTCGTTCGTAACATCACCTGCACCTTTATGTGTTTGGCAAATCCTTCACTCACCTACTATACCTTTAATTTTCTAATGTCTCGGTACTTAATAGATGCCCCCAACTAAGGGAAAAAAATATTAACCTGAGTGAATTGGGTAATTGCCTGGTGCCCCGCAAATACCTTGTCTCTGGCCTGAAAGTGTTACAATCGGCTTTGAACTTACAAGTACTTAAGGCAAGCCATTAGCAGTTGACGAACCAGGCGAGTAACATAAAGGCGCAGGCACAAATGAGAGCCGCGATCGATCTGATGAGCGACAAATGGCTTCAGGCCATTCCCTCGCTGCAGCTAGAGATGATGCTGGACAATACCACACTCTGTCTTGTACGTTGGCCGCGTCGTATGCTTGTCATACCAACCGGGAGGTCGGAGCAGCCGCTCGTCTTGCAGGAGACCGCTAACTGGCTAAATATCGCAAAGTGGGACAAAACTGCATTGTTCAACCGGTCGCCTTCAAGACATTGGGCCTATTGGCAAAAACCCTCGAACTGTCATCTAACGAACCTGGAAACCAGAATTGTTGTGGCAACCCGTGGTAGAAGGGCATGACAGTTTCTGCTACAGAGGATATCTGTTAAAATTCGTTGATAATTGGCATTGATAATTTTTGTACCCACGGGCGAGTGACTTGCTTTCTGCCGTAGCCAAGCCAGCCGGCGTTGTGTAATTGAATGAACAAAATTCTACGCTTTTTAAGTATTTAAGTAAATATTTAAGTAATCTACGCTTAAATAAAAGAAATGTACGTGCCCGTATAAAATTCGTAATTATAATCTTAGAATTCGCTAAACAGTGCATCACTGACGGTGGTTCGAAGACAGTAAGAGTAATATATATATAGGGACCAATTGTCTCCGGAACGAGCGAAAATGTTTGAGATAACAGTGCTATATTGTATCAGATCACATTAATATATATGTTTTGTGACGCCTGTTTTGACAACATAATGGTGATTTTGAATTGAATGAAATTTAGATGTTTTCTTTCAGATGACTAGGCTCTTGTACTACAGCCCGGCATAAACGTCCAACGTGTCAAATTTAGGACATAAATGTGCTCTATAGCGTACACAGCGCATGTACGAGTATCAGAAGTTGTATAAACTAGGTATTACATCAACAATGTTGAAGTTAGCAATAACAATTTGCGGAGCGGATAATTTGAGAACTCAGTTGCAGTGGAGCAAATCATTCATCTTGCATGTTTTATGAATGTTGGGAATGAAAGATCAGTTTTATTGGCCGATAACGCAATTGACACAGTTTTTTAGAATTCCCAAGAATATTCATGGAACACTTACAGAAGAGTCAAGCAGTAAAAAAAGCATATCATACCACACCCCTGGATCTTTTGCGCGGAGTGTCGTAAACAAAACGGTCGGGATTGGCGCATGCAGTTATCGGAATCTGGATACGCGGCTGTAATATACTCCGCCGAATCAAGAGTGCACGCTTACCTCCTTGTGTGGACCCTTATTGACAAACCCACGGTAAAATTCAACACAGGAGGAATAAGCATTCCAAGCCCCAAATATTTGTGCAAGAACCCACGAAATCCTCTTGAGGTCCAGCACAGCCAACCAATTTCGACTTAGCATAGTGAACATGAGCCGTAAAAAACTGGGCTTTTAGTTCAAATTCTCACACCGATCGACATGGAAGTTTGGTATCCTTACATGAGCTTTGTTTGGGACTCATCCTGCGGCTGCACACTAGGTATACCTGTTTTTTTTACCATAAGGACGAACTTAGTTTAGAGGGTATCGTGATTAATACTATACCACAATTGCATCTTGCGTAAGGTGTCTCCTCAGCCAGCTCACGACGTCATCTCGGCTGAGCAGAATCAAGCGCAGGAAATACGCTTTATTACAGAGAGATTTTTGTGAGACGCCAGATAACCCTAGCCAGCCTGGTTTTCCTCTCAGACGACGGTCATTATCTTCGCGAGACCGCAGGAGACCCCACAGCGTTTATCCTTAAACGTCTACCAACATATATCCTTTGCTTAGATATAACGGCAGCTTTCAGGTAAAAGACGTGTAATCAGGCTCATACGGTGACAAAAGTGACTACGGGAAAGTGACACTAATGAAAGTGTAATGTATTAAATAAATGATGATCAGAAAATCCTCTTGCGCCGCTTTCGTCTTTGCGGTTTGGTTTCTGAATAACAATACTAAGGAAAGCTGTGGCAGACCTCAGAACAATCCCGAGTCTTCCCAGCAGGGGAAATCAATACGAATCGAATATATTTATGTCGCCTGCAAATTAAATGAAGATATAAAAAAGTACCGCGACAGGTAATATCCATTCGCCTGAAAAACAACCGGCGTTGACCGGTTTTAGTCGCTGTTAGTTTCACCATACAGTTGCAGAGCCACATGGGCCTCGTTATCCCACGACGAGTAAACTGCGTAATCTGATCAGAAGGTAAATAAAGACAGAGCAGGGTGCAAGCGAGATCTCCGTTTTCTCCAACGTCGCTGGGCATACCGGTTGTCAATGTTGGCGGCTGCTGTTGATGCTCTCGGGTTTGCTTGTTTACGTATCTGCGAGCTGTCCGTACGATTGGCATATCGATTTCCGCCAAACATCAACGATTCAGCTCTTCAACGTACACATTCGGTAAAAGCACGGGGGAAATTGGACGAAAATCATTATCTGAGCTTTTTATTGAAGCATATTTGGTCTGGTATTTTGCTAGAACCGGTATTTTGTATAGACTGCGTACTATTGTAGCTACTTCTGCTAGCAAAGAGCTCGCTTCTGTGATCCAATTTTACATCATTATTACCCTATAAGTCAGGTTAATCTATTTCTCATCTATAAACACGATGCTTATTTCCAATTTGAACAACGGGATGTTGTCACGCCGTTGAGATTTACATTGATTTAAATGAAGCAGGGAAAGCTACCTCTGTAGAGAAGCCCTGGCGCAAGCAAAATGTTGCCTTCTAGGATTCGAAGCGCTCTAAGTTTGTTAACGACAGAATATCAGAACTCCAGAAGCTCCAGTCGGGATTTCACATCACGACAGCGCCGGAGGTTGAATACATTTGTGAAGGCAGTGGCTTGAGCAACCATGAACAACAAAGATGAGTCTTGAGACTTAAATTCAAGCCCTGACCTGGCTGGTGGTTGTTTTTGTTGGACCCAGCCGTACATTGTCCTGATGCTATATGCCGCTGGTCGGCAAGCAAGGATGACCATACACTCTGGGAAGAGAAGTTCCTATAGCTCTAATGAAGCTATTAGTGAGCTAATCCGTGAGCCCGTAGAAATAAATTTTGCCTGTCCTGCCTTATTAAAACCTTTTTTATTGTATCGTATGTAAACGATCACTGTTGTGGACAGCGCTATAGCGACTATGTCTGCCAGATCAAGCTTCCGGTTGGTCATAGCACATAAACACTGTCACCCTTTTTTTATTAAAGGAGTTCTGAAAATGCATGATACACCTACGGCGTTGTTAGCCGACAGCGTCTAGTGCGGGTCTCATCAATCCACTAACCGCGTATTTAGTCCTGCTTCTTTATGTTCAGAAAAGCACTGAAAACTCAACTACTCTATTGTGTGTCTCTACATGACCCCTTCTGGAGGATCTTAAGAGTGCGTACAGTTCCTGCGGAGAGCCCGCCTATCTGCTTCCAGAACGTCTTTGGTTGCATAGCGGACCTCAAGGGCGCACATACCTTCCTCTATCCGAAAACTCGACGCCGTCCGGTAAATCACTACCGCACGAAGCACATCTGTCGCGCAGCAGCCAGGGCCGTACCCCTCTTTCAGGTCGGGTATCAGGACCTGCGTTCATAGAGTCGTTGATGGCCCTGAGGTGTGCTGCTCTTTCTGTTCTTACATTGCCCTAAAGTGCGGGACTTGGCAGCAAATCCCCGTCCAGAGCGCCCACTTAGTTCTTTACCACAAGGTCCTAGGGCAGGAAGCGAAAAAGGACTAGGAGAATATTTGTAGAGTTGGGCTGAGCGCAGGGCCTTTCTGTTGCAGGTGATCGTGAAGGGGAGAGGGGGAGGCCTGGATTCGCTGAACCTGGCAGGCTATGCTGTCACGTGCATACTCTGCACGTCGGGGCAGCCGGACGATGTTGATCATACGGTCTCGTTCTGCTCCGCCCTGGCCCAGGTTTGCAGAAGCTCGACGTATTGCTATGCAGGGAGATCGACACAAGACATGTCGGTCACATGATGAAGGATGCCGCCGCATGGGCGGCAGGCGTCTATTTCTTAGACGCTATTATGCGCAAGAAGACGCGGCTAGAAAACGCTCGTCGCGCGCGCTACGGAGGCACGCAGGTGCCATTAAGTGGTCGAGATGAAGGTGCCTCGCAAGGAGCAATGGCAGCCTAGCCCTCCGTAGAACGGCTCGACGCATCCCCTTGGGTTTGTGAGCTGGGAACACAACGAGATCCATGAGAGCCGGTGGAGCACGAGGCTCCCCTCCCACGGTCTCGAAGTAATGCCACAAAATTCCGAACTCTGGGGGTGGGGTGGATCGAGGTTTTTAGTGGGTAAAAGTCCCAATTAGTTGCTGTTGGTTGCCCATACCGATAATGCATTAGCGTTTCTAAACCTCTCATATAAAAAAAAGGCTATGCTGTCAGATCTCTAACCCTCTGAGCCACACATAAAGCATTTCTGCAGTCGATCGGCAGGCATACGCTGATTGTCGCGAATATGACTTTACCGTCGAAATAATTATTAATTGATTTGCAAATGGCTCTGTAATCTTTTGACCGTAATTAATTTCAACAATGTATCACAGTCGAGGTTCTATTAAAACGTTTTTTTAAATACCAGCTAAATGTGGCATTGAGAGCTACGCTGCCAGTACTTGCACAGTAATAGCTTTTTATTTATTACAAGGACACAATATTTGGGTATGTAAATATGAACCTAATACATATGACACTTATGGTAAAAACGTTTCATGAGTATTCTCGCTAAAGCTGAAAGGGCGACACGGATTCAGGACAATCGGTGAGGTGATACAGGGTATGGATCGCCACAACAACGACATTTGCAGTCCTCTATGGATTCACGAAACCCAGCAGATCGACATAATGGATTATGAAATCCGTAAACACTGTAGCAAATGGCGACATGGATGACGACATAGATAAAAAAAAAACTTTCTAGATCTGGTCAATCATAGCTGGTATCCCCAGATAAATAAAATTCTTTAGGGATAGAAGAAATGTTCTTTCTAAGCGCTTTCTACAAAGCTCAGTTATATGTATATATATATATATATATATATATATATATATATATATATATACAGGGTGTGACTGAAATAATTTTATAGCGATACATAAAATTGTAGAGCTCGTTAAAACGAATATTTTTTCCAATGGAACATGTGCTCTGAGAAGTCTTGTTTTGGAGTTACAGTGAAATTACTACAATTTGTGACACTGGTGTTTTTGCCCGACATAGGAGCACATAATGTGCTGTTGCGAGACAACCGACAAGAAACTAAGCACACCGTCGTGTTCGTGATAAAATTCTGCTCCATCTGATGAATATGCAAGGCCGGTCAGAAGACGCGACATGGTCGCTTAGAAGAAAATTCGCCAAAAATGAAGTTCTTCATTAGCGTTCACGCCAAATACTTTAGAATCATAACCCTACAACCACTCACAGCGCTCAAAGCGGACATATTCAGCCAATGCGCAATTCATGGCGATCATTTTGGTACCAAATATGTGTCAATGCGAGCTGTGGTTGCGGAGTAATTACGAGTTTTCGGCGGGATGTCCAGATTAAGTGCATGTAAAATGACGCGCTGCGGCTGTCGCGCGACACGTCGGCGGTAGTGAACGTCGCCACACAGTCATTTTACATGCACTCAATCTCGACATGCCCTCCGAAAACTCGTAATTACTCCGCAACCACAGCTCGCATTGACACATATTTGGTACCAAAATGATCGCCATGAATTGCGCATTGGCTGAATATGTCCGATTTGAGCGCTGTGAGTGGTTGTAGGGTTATGATTCTAAAGTATTTGGCGTGAACGCTAATGAAGAACTTCATTTTTGGCGAATTTTCTTCTAAGCGACCATGTCGCGTCTTCTGACCGGAACACGAATCACGAACACGACGGTGTGCTTAGTTTCTGTCTAGGAAGACTGGTTGTCTCGCAACAGCACATTTTGTGCTCCTATGTCGGGCAAAAACACCAGTGTCACAAATTGTAGTAATTTCACTGTAACTCCGAAACAAGACTTCTCAGAGCAAATGTTCCATTGGAAAAAATATTCGTTTTAACGAGCTCTACAATTTTATGTACGCTATAAAATTATTTCAGTCACACCCTGTATATATATATATATATATATATATATATATACAGGGTGTGACAAGACCTTTGATAATCAATATAGGTAATAATAGAGCTCGTTAAAGCAAATATGTTCTCCATGGATTATGGTCTTTGAGAAGTCTTGTTTCGGAGTGAGAGTAAAAATACTACAATTTGTAACACTAGAGTTTTGCCCGATATAGGAGCATAAAATGTGCCGTTGTGAGACAACCAGTCCTCCTATACAGAATTTAAGCACACCGTGTGTTCTTAGTTTTTGCATTGGAGGACTGGTCTTGTTCGTGAGAAATTTCTGAAGAATATATAAGCCCGGTCAGAAGATGCGACATGGTCGCTTAGAAGAGAATTTGCCAAAAATTAAGTTTTTTATTAGCTTTTACGCCAGATACCTCAGCATTATGACCCTACGGCCACTCACAGCTCAAAACTAAATATTATTATGTATTTATTAACATCCGGGCTGGGTAAGTGTGTTTATGTTACATCACAGTTTTCCACACAACAATTGATCTAGCGTTTTGCCAGTTCTGCTATGGACCGAACCGCCGGACAAACCGCGGCGTGGTATTTATCACATTTACTCCAGCATTCTTTGCATCGACATTCGTCTTGTGGTTCATGGAAGCCCTCCACGTTGCATAGAACGTAATGAAATCCGCGGGCTGCAAAGGCCGTTGTTAAATGGCGATCTTTCACCGCGCTAGCCCTCCACCCAGTGCTTCTCATTGCTGCTGTCCCATAAATTCCTATGTCTACCTCGCTAATTTTGGTTAGCCAATTTCGCATATAAACGTCAAAGGCGCATGTCTTCTTCAGATTCCATCGTTTTTGTAGCTCCTCTGTCAGCAATGGGCCACTTTCCAACACGTGGACCACCCTATTTCTGCATGTATTCGAAAGCGCAAAAACCCTCTTTAGAAAGAAAAACCTTACCCCATTGATTAAACGCAATTCGTCTACTCCCACCTTATCCCATATTAGTGAAATGCCATATGTGGCGATGGGCGCTATCTGTATCCCAAAAAGGGCTTCCTAACCCTCTCCTGGATGTGTGATCGAAAACTACTGCCCCTTGTTGTTAAGGTGAGCCCTAGGTATGTGAATTTATTTACAAATTTTAATTCCTTTAATTCCTAAATATTGCGGGCAAATGCATTTTATGGCGATCATTTTGGTACCAAATACCTATGTCAATGCAAGCTGTGGTTGCAGAGTAATTACGATTTTTCGGCGGGATGTCCAGATTAAGTGCATGTAAAATGACTGTGAGGCAACAGGCTGTCGCGCGACACGTCGGCGGTAGTGAACGTCGCCACACGGTCGTTTTAGATGCATTTACTCTCGACATCCCGCCGAAAAATCGTAATTACTCTGCAACTACGGCTCGCATTGACATATTTTTAATACCAAAATAATCTTGGATATGGTAGCTAGTATAAAACGAGCACCTCGGAAAATAGCCCGTCTAGCACAGCGCCTTGCTGCCCTTTTTAATGATACGCTGAAGGCTCCCCGTCTGCCGTCAACGTCAATAAATTTACTCAGTAAAGGTGAGTAGAGAACAAGTCTGCTTAGGAAAAAGCTGCTACTGGCTTTCTCGTCATACAGCGGAATTGCAAAGAAAAGTTCAATACTCAAGCATCTTTCATCAATGCTAGCTCATCGATTGTAGCTGTTCTTAGAAACCGCGGGCGGAATACCTGAAGAGCCACACGGTTTCAGGAGAGGACGTTCCACGAAATCAGCGTATGCTGCCCTTTCGAACTACATACACAGATCATCTTGACTGAAGGATCATTATCATTTGCAACAATTGCTGGACACATTGCAGCTGTACGACGACCGCAACTCCCTGAAAGCAGATATGCGGACAATTCCGTCTAAAATCAGAGCCGATATAATACGCTCAACGGTTTCCGTGCCTAGGAATAGTATTCTTACCAAGCACGTTGAGGAACGGGCCCGCAAGGGACTGCTGTGTCTTTATGGGGTGGCAGATCTTCATAGGCTGTCGGTGAAGATAGCTGTTGGTCTTTTCGACCTGAAGGCGGCGCCAACAGCCTTGTGCATAAGTTGCCTGGTCTTACCTAACCAAGGTGAACCCTAGAGTCCTTGCCGGCATTCAAGCCAACTTTTTGAAAAACATATTGGTGTTGCGCCGTACCGGCCGTAATCGGCTAGTGTATTTGTTAGCCTCTCTACCTAAGGAACTGAGGAACAGAAGACAATATTATTCTCCGCAGGTATGGCGAAACGAGTTTTTTTTCTTCCAGAGCCGCCATGATTATCCACCAGTTCACTGTGTTCAGCGCGTTTTGCACATCCGATAGGATGAGCAGTGGTTTCTTTTGTGCCTGTTTCAGTGCGCCTAGAGTGGACGAACCTCGTGTAAGGGTGTACTGAGCCTTAATTCTGGTTGAAGCCTTCACCAGTAGACTGTCATTTTCGCTCCGACGAGCCTTCCTGGTTATCCAGGAGCGGGCGCAGGTCACTTCAATGTCTGAGTGCCACCAGTACCTTAATGGATGACGTCTAATCTCCTTAATCGCCCCTAATCGCCTGTGGAGGACCCACTGCCCAGGGCCTGGTCAAAATATGGATTAGTTTCTGTTAGGTTAGTCCCTCGGTCACAAGTAAGGGCGCCCCCTTGACTACGACTCCTAGACTATCCGCGCTCTTGCCGAAGTTGTATGACTGCCTCATGCTACGCCTGCGGCATTGAAGTTCACCGCTATAAGGATTTTTCCATACGTTTTTTTAGTACTTTGTTCTAGCCTAGACAAGAAGTCGGCATTTAGCACGGCAAATGCTCCCAGTCGCTCCGCCTATTGGTCATGGCCGCGTTGGGTACCGAGAACAGGCAGAGATCGACAGGCCGTTATTTCCTTCAGCATGTCGTGAGCCGCTCGACATCGCTTAAGGTTTATTTGAAGCACGCGGATCATTATTGCGGGTCATCAATGATCATTAATTTTGTTTGCCTCCCGTCCTGTCCAGTATCCAGGGTCATTCTCTACCGGGAAAACCCAAAAAACCTCCTAACGCGCAAAAAAAAAAATATATATATATAACAGACAATATGTATCGATGCTTGCAATGGGCATTGAAACCTGTGGCACGGACGCATAGTTTTGTCACGATGACGAGACAAAATGAAATAAAAACAGTAAGATATTGCTTAGCCATATTCACAGCCAAAGAAGAAGAAATCTAATTAAATTCGATTTTACGCACGATTACGTCAAGGTGTTTACGTAAAGTGCTTTGGTCCTCCAAGACCACAGCTACGAGGCTAAGTTACGGTTTCCGCAATTTAAAAAAAAAAAATTTAGCAAACAAAATTTTAGCGATATAAGTTAATTTATCCGATGTAGGCAATGCGGTGTCTTTCTAGATATTTGTTATACGGTTTCTAAATATTTTATTTAGAAACCTTTAAAAAAAACTAATACTAATAATATAAATACGTAACGGATGACTTACTTGACCGTAGCTCAATATTACGTCTCATCTAGGCGTCCACGACAACTCTTGTAGATGGTTTGCGTCGTATCCGAAAGGCTAGAGCATTCAGGTCCCGATTGAGCAGACGACTTGACATCGTGCAGGTCTCCCACAAGGAGCGCTATTAGAACCGTGATTAATCTTGTACGTAAACGTCATCTTTTTTCTTTGTCTCTGTGCGTGCATCTCAACATACCTGAGTGGTCTTATTTGCAGATGATACACCTGTTATCTCAAATGTATCAAAAGAACCCCAGAAGGAAGACACACAAGGATAAACTAAGTGCCTGGCAAACCTCGGATTGTTTTTTCTCCCTAAAGCTAACTCTTAACAAAGCTTGTGTCCCCTAAATGTTTCCGGTCCAATCTAAAGGGGGAGATAAGGCTTAACTTCGTGTTAAAGTCTTGGCTTTTCTTTCCTCAAGCGTCCTCGGGATCCTTTAAGTGGAGAATACTAAGTGGATATTCATAGAAAGAACCAAGCTGTAGTAGCGTGTTTGTCTCGGTTAAGGCAAGCTAGTGTTGCCTCAATCATTTTACATACCGATATTTTGATATAGAACATTTCCTTTGTTACTATATGTGTACGGTGTACGGGGTGGAGCATTTAAAGGCGGATTATGTTGGCCGCGTGCCCAAACGGAATAGCGCTGTTTGGGCAGCTGTTGGCGTTAAATGGTCTCGCTACGAACGTAGGCCTCGAGCATAGCATACTCGATTGGCAAATCCAAAAGATCGCTAAATGCGACTCCGATATGTGTTCTTTGCCAGCCGTAGAAAAGCCGTCGCCGTCTGCTTCAGCCTTTTGACACCTCGGCGTTCATCCGCCTACCCACTCGCGGGCACAGATAACCAAACAATTGCTACATTGATGACTACTTCGGTTCAGGCCTGGGCGGAAGGTACAACTTTCCTTGACCATATTATTAGGAAAAAGGCCCCGCCTGGAAAGCGTCCTACACTCAATATTTACTTAGGCAACCGGGAAACCCTTTAGGTTTTGCAGGCCATAACTGGCAGTTAGAGCATCCGGTTGCCCCTTCACGGTTTCGAAGCACTAGACAACGGCACCGAGCCATAAGGAAATTAGAGGTACGAGAGTAATTAAATAAATAACGCATTTTTTTATTAATCAATTTTTTTTTAATCTACAAATTTTATTTTATTAATCAATTTATATTACAATCCTGTGTAAGTGAACGTGTTAACTTTCAGCCTATAACAGCCCTGGTGTGCACCATTCGGCAAGCGACCCCAAAACTGAGATCGCGTTGCCCCGCTGGACGTCAATGGAAAGTCTTTGGCGCAAAAATTGTGCGGCTCTCTTGTCCCCAGTAGTTATCTTTAATCGTTCGCCCAATTTAGTAAGTATTCTTTTAGTCAGCGGGCCCGGTGGTCCCAAGGTTTCGAAGGCCACTGGGCTGAAGTTATGGGCTCTTGCCAGTTCGGCATATTTGTTCATCTTGTTCGTTTCTGCTTGGGTCGCGGCATGACCAGCTCTAAGTGAACCGAAACCGACCATTGAGGGTGAAAGTGAGTCGGTTACAGTAGCATCCCATATGAGGGTACGGCCTCGTTCAAAGGGGATGAAAGTCATCCCGTCGGGACGCTTGCAGTCGTTTCTGGCTAGTCCAGTTGGTTCCAGTGTACTTGGGTAGCCTGCCGTCCTCAAGGCCCTTGCTATTGTGTCGTTGATAGCCGCATGACGTGGTCGACGACCTTCACTGAGGGCGCAGGATAGAGCGTGGTGAGCTCTAATGCCCACTGGCTCCCCGCATCGGCATATGTGAGGGTGAACGAGCGGCGTACCAAGTCGGAGGCCAACGCATATTCTTGTAGTGGCATCATCCAGTAAGGTTCCTAACGATGCACTGGGTAGGGCGTGTAGCCAATCGCTTGCGTGTTTTGCGGAGGTTGCCCTAAGCCGAGCCCTAGTAGAGTCACTGTCAGCTTGATCAATAAGTAAACAAGCATGACGCATTTTTGTGCCTGAAGAACGTGCTACACTCAACATTTACTTAGGCAATTGGGAAACGCTTTAGGTTTTGCAGGCCGTAACGGGTAGATAGAGTATACGGTTTCCCCTTCACGATTTCGACGCACTGAATAACGGTACCGAGCCATAGGGAAATTAGAATTACGAGACTAATTAAATAGATATAGCGTTGTTTCTGAATCTTTAAAAAGTCATTATAAGCCTTGGTACCAAAAATGCCGAAACCAGAAATATTGTATCTGCAGATACTAACACCGGATTTCAGCAGGCATGGCATGAAAAAATGTAGGAGGTAGGAGAAGTGTGAGACAAAAGCGGTCTGTATGATCGCCACATGTTCAATAGCTTCTTCGTTTATAATGAAATAGTTCCTCTAAAATGCCGTTAATAAGGTCCAGTGTATTCGATGAAACTGCAAATAACTAGCTTGTTAAGTATAATCGTTTGTGCGGCTAAGTCAAAAGCCGCTTTGGGTTAAAGTACCCGCATCTACCAGCGTGGTCAGACTCCACTACGTCATTTCCAAGCCCTTTGGATAAATATGTTTTAAGCAAAAAAAAAAGAAAAAAAGTATATATATATATATATATATATATACAAAACAAACGTCCTGTATCGCTTACTTCTGTTGCCAGCAAACTCTTTGAGAGCGTAATCGCTGAAGCCGTTTACAACAACACTAATCTTCAGGGACTTGTTTTAAGAGAACAGTTCGCCTATCGGCCAGGCTACTCTACGGTCCTGCAACTTCTTGAAACACAAAATGATTGGGCCTTGATGCTAAATGACAGCAAGCCGTTCGATTGCATATATTTTGACTTCAAGTCGGCATTTGAAGCGGTCACACATAATAAACTCCTGCAGGTCCTCCGTAGTTATGGTGTCGGCAGAAAAATAGTTGAGTGGGTAGCTGCATTCTTACGTAGCAGAACTTTCCGCGTACGTGTTCATGACTCATCCTGTGCTCGAGACACTTCTGGCTGTCCACAAGGCACCATACTTGGGCCGCTTAGGTACATATTGTACACTGATTCATTGAAACACATCGTCCCGAAACATGTACATATGAATTGCAGACGATATTAAAATGTGTGACGATGTAAAAATTCATGCAGACGATATTAAAATGTATACTATTGTTGATGATGATGTTAAGGCTGCGGCTTTACAAGCAGTATTAGGTAACTTCTTTGAATGGGTTTGTAAACTTGATCTCAAATTGTCCGTACAAAAGTGCGCTATTCTACATTTTGGTAAAACAAATTCTAGGTTCTCCTATACCCTTGGCGGTGAGAATCTACAGTCTGCAACGATCATGAAAGTCTTAGGTGTATTTTTTATATATAAACAAAATATATTTAGTTTGTGTCTTTAAAAATACAATTGTCTTGTATGAACGTTTCAAATAATTATAGAAATATTAAAAGCGGTTAAAGCTAACCTCCTGTGCGTCCGCACCTTGACTGCGCCGAGTCGCATCTGATAGGCTATTCAACGACGGTACCGCAGCACACGATGCCGCGTGGTACCTAGGGCATCTTTCACCGCATCTTGTACAGATACATGTATATGCAGGTGCATGAAACCCCCCCGTCCAGTGATAGTGTACGCGTCTCCTGTTTGGAATACAGGCCTTGCGAGAGACAAGAAACTTATCTCTACAATACACAACAGATTTTTAAAACGCGTCGGATACAGGTGCAATATTGACCCTAAAGAGATCGAATGTGATTCAATTTTACAGCTTTTAAAAGACAACGATACCAAAATGTTCCATTAAATCTGTCAGAGCGAGAAAAGACTGCAATATTTTTTTAATAACGTCGTAATACCAACACGAAGTGGCGCAAATTTATACGCAAAAGTCATCGCAAAAAACCTTTTTGCATGGCGCAGTAGCCGCAAGCGCGCAACTGTAACAACTTATCTGGAAAATAAATATCCCCCCGTTTCGGGGTGCGTTTAATATATATATATATATATATATATATATATATATATATATATATATATATATATATATACATCACACTAAAGAAGCAACTGGTATTAAAATGTACCTATTCTTTCAAACTGCTAGCGTGAATAGGCGTTCACAAATTGCTGGGAAACTGTTGAGCAACCAGTAAAGCCTATGTCTAAAAGAGAAAATTCAGAAGGCTACGAAATCTACTCATTGCTGAATATTCATTTTTACGCACAACCCTACCACATTTTTGCGAAACGAGTGTGGCCGCCACTCGTTCAAATAGTTATTGCCTGTCTCGTTCGAGCTTAGTGTGAACACGCGTGATCGTCCTAGAAGGTAAATCGCACCCGCGTTGTGAAATATTCGCATGGGGGAAATGCCGGACCCGCTATCATGACCAGCATTCCACTAGTGCATTGTTCAAGCACCGTAGGGTAGGGGAAGATGGCACAAATGCGCCGTCTGGGCTCGATACGATTAGAAGGACCAGTGGGATTAGTAAATAAGAGATATTGGACCCTTTATTAGGGGTCGACCTCTAACGCGGGTTTAGTCTACGATTGCTTTGTGTTCTAGATTCACCGTACGGGATTATTTATCTATATGTCAAACTTGAGCATTATTGTAATTACACTAAGCATAGTGATGGACGACAAACTTAATATGTTGACTGTGTCGTATTTATACAGCGGTTGCCACATAAATCTAATACAACGCTATTTACCCAAAAATATAAAAAAAAACGATAAGACATGCTTATTAAGTCAAATAGCACTTCTTAGCCTATGCTTATAAATATATGCAAGGGGGCAGAAACAATGTATCTTCTGAGTTTCAATTAGGTACACTTAGATTAGCAGCTTTTAAATTTTAGCAATACTTAGTCCAGCAAAATAAGCTTTCTCGACAGATATACCCCTCCTCCGTCGATATGGCATATAATAGAGTCGCTGTATATATATAAACAAAATTTATATCCTGGCCTTTCATCACTTCTGTAATGGTGATGTAATGGCATCACCTTTGCTCTGTACGGCCTAGCGTTGTCATGCTGAAAGATAATGCCTTTCTTTATAAGGAGGCTGGACTATGTCGCGCGCAGCGTAGCATCTACACTTCCTAGTCGAGCAGCGTAGACTTGTATTGACCTTACCCGGTTTCGGAAATTTTGCAAGTCCACCATACACATGAGAAAAACGTTTTAGTTCGTTTTTTTTTGTTTCATTGTCGTCTTGAGTCTACTTTTCATCCGATACAAAACATAGATACACACGCTACGTACCGGCCAGCGCATGGAGAATCCACTTACCAAATTTATTAATTTTGTCAATTGACTACTCTCACGGCGTGATCATAGATGTCCAGGTATCAAGCGAGAACGACATTACTTACTACGGATTTTCTTTGATCGTTGATTCAACTGATTTTCACCAAGCACAGCGGGGGTTCCAGAGCGATAAATATTTAAGATAAAATCCCTAAACAAAATTACATGAGCCAAGAGTCCAAATGTCCGTCTAAGCAGAACATTTTATCGGTTTGCATAACTACTATAGCATTTTATAGCTTCATAACTACTATAGCAAAAATAGCTCCTTTGGCGGGCTCGCACTGCTGTCTCCAACTACAGGGACGTCAAATTTTGAAAAAGTTAAAACCCTATATATATACATATATACAAGATTAACTGTATAGTCAAACAAAATAAACGTATTATAAGGATTTATATGCTTTACATATTCCAGAAATATACATTTAACATTAGAGCAGAATTGCTTACGCTTAAGTAAGTGTGGTCGTTTCTGTGCTGTATATAAGTAGGACTGTTCTGCGTTGTGCAGCAGGATGTACTGGATGCGTAGGTGCTAACGGCAATAAAATCAAAGTTAATCTTAAAACGGACTTTGATGAAGTCAACACCAACCCCACTTATCGAAATGGTCCAATACTGTATATTAATGAGAAGAAATCATTTCAGTATACATATTTTTATTTTCTAAAGCGTTCGATGGAGTCAGCCGCGTTATGCCTTAAGAAAACCTTTTCGTAGAACGCCTCTCGGTTAATTGAATTATGTATTATTTGACGGATAAATCTTCTGTGTTAGAGTAAATAACGGTTTTAGTGGATGCGCTCTTTGTCCCTTTGTTGTACCTCAGGGTTACTGTTAGACACATTTATTTTGCGTTTTTATATTAGATTATGTTGTTGTTAATTTTAGACCATGCTTCGTCTCCTACTTGCAATTCACCCTTAAGGCATATCTTCAAGGCACCGAGGGCCGGACATGCTGAGATGTCTAGGTTACCAACAGTTCTTGTGGAGGCATGGCCGCTGACTCTCAGCGTTATCGTTTACTATCTATTCTCAGTGAACATCGCTCAAATAAAAAAATCGACTAATAACAGGGCGACATTCCGGTTAGATCACAAACATGACTAGCGCACTTGTCTCCTAGACCACGTCGCCACTTTTATCCTAGATCCCAACCCCCCCCCCCCTCCCAACTTAAAGTAATTCAAACGAACTGTAAAAGAAAACTTGCATCTCACTTACTGCTGGACAAGATAGAGACAAAGGGAAGCGGCCCTCTCCCTCACCAATGAGCCAAACTTTAAACTGGTCGAACAAAACCTATCAGCATGGGTGGGGGTCGACCGAAAAATACCTGACTAATTCAAAACACCTTAAACTGCTGCCAAACGAGATGATAGTACCAAGCAACAAACAGAGATGCAGCATCATCTTTTTCATGGATTGAGAATCTTAAACACATGTTACAGAAGATGAATGAGTCAAGTAGTGGTTGCTCACTGCCAAAAAAAAACTGTCTTTTCTGAAGATTAGATGCACACATGGTTCTAACAACACTAACAAAGAAGACGCAGTGATGCTTAAATGACTAGCGGAAAGGCACATGGTCGTCTTTAGCAGGGGTACGGGCCCTATCTGTGTAGAAAAGAATTACAATTGAACAACAACAATTACAACAATTGAAGTTTTAAACTCAAACATACTATTTAACAAACCAAAATCTTAGCGACCACTACTATATAGAATATGATGTCGAGAAAACTGTCACCTCAACAGTCCCTCCGGTCTCAAACAGGATACTGAGGTGCCAGCCACACAAACCTGGTTGACTAACATTCCGGACTCATGAGGGAATCCCAAGCGCTACCGGTTGGCCTCATCATATTCTATTTGGCAAGACGCTGTAGGAAATGAGAGCGCCCGAAGACTACGTCACATATATCCCAGAGGAAAACTCAGTGAAAGTACTCGCTGCGGCGGAAGGTTGAAAACCGTAAAACACTCGGCACTCGGAGTTTGGTCGGAGTCAACACTGGCGCTGAATAACAGTGAAGGCGTCCTCCTAACTGAGCCAAGGAAATGTCCTCCCTTGAACCTAGCTCTAGTTGGGTAGTACATCAATGCAATGTATTACAGCCCGCTACCTTGGAATGCACCTGGACAGTGGACTACGAGACACACTCTACATACGTCTAGCAGCAGAAACGGCTACTAAGGTCTCGCATGAGGTAGCATGGCTGATGCTAAATAGCTGCGGTCCATGTGAGTTAAGAAAGCACTTCATTAAGTCGGTGTCTGATTCCATAGCTTTATTCGTAGGCCGGTGTGGCTGTCAACCGCACTGTTCGCAGCCAGCAACAGGGCGGCGCTGCGCAAAGCCCAACACGTGGCCGCTTTAAAGAACATAATTTGCGTTGCAGCCCTGAGGGTGATTTCCAGTTTTATCTATGTAAAATTGGAAAAGCCAAATTCTTCACGTACTGTCAAAAGGAAACCGTGGACACGCCCGAGCGTACAGTTTTGTGGTCTCCGGCGTGAGCCTCTCAACGTGCGGATTTTTTCTTTCGGGATGGAAAATACATTTACGCACACTTGCCGATATTAGGGCGGGTAGTGTGGGGCTAAACGCAGGAAAAGAGAGTACATGACTGAATTTAATCCAAGCGCGCTACTCACTAAACCCTCTCAAAAAACCCCTCCTGGTTCCGAATTGTGACCCCTTGCTTCGAGACCAGAAGAAGGGAGCCTAATTTTTCAACCTTCTTCTTAGTCCGTAGGTGCGTCCCTAGCAGGTAGGTCTTGCTAGTCCTGCCGGTTTGTATCAGGGGGGCTCCGGGTGACGTATCGTGCTCAAGACCAATCTCCAGCCAGATCCTTTCGCGCAAGAGCCCGTCAAGGTATTATAAGCCAGCACCTTTGTTAGTCCTCGCGTCGACAATGTGCTCGGCGACAATCTGCGCGGTAGATGTCCGAAGAGTGAACGGTGAGTCTTCTGCAGACAACGCCGCACACGCCTCAATGGTATACGCCGCATGTCGGTCGTTGCTTTCCCGATCCTCATCATGTGCGTCTTGAACTAGCCATGTCCGCTAAGCGCCAGGGCAGTGTAGTATGTTATTGCTTCCTGTGCCTTATACCACTTGCGCAAGTCTATGATCACGGAGCGTGTCCACGTACCTCTCGTGTTTCCATGAGGCGGGCCTCAGTGCACTATATCTTCTCGTTCAGTCTCTGCCTGCTTCTCTCTTCCGCCAGCATATTCCATGGAAGGAAGCATACGAGAAGAAGCAGGCCGTCCGTGGAGACTATCCGCTGCTCCCGGCTAACCCGTATTGCCACACCACGTTGAGAGCCGCACAGGCCTGGCGTGCCGTTACCGTTTTGTGTGCCAGGTCCGCCCACACGAATGCATAGAGAGCGACCGTTTCTGCGGCAGCAGCTAGTAGGCGCCGTTTGGGATCGAAGCGTCTTCCTCCCGGATTAGTATACGGGCCAAGTTGGTCAATGCTCTTGCCACCCTTTGCGTAACTCGCCTATTGTCTGGTTGACTAGTTATACATGCATCTATGATCACTTCTAGGTACTTGGCGTGGTGGGACGGCGTGAGAGGTCCAGGGGGTGTAGGCTCTGCCCGCCTGCGGCCAGTTAGATATAGGGCTTCTGTTTTTTGTGTTGCCAGCTCCAGGTGGCGTTCAGTCATCCACCTGTTTATTCCACTAGGGTTCGTGTCCGCCTTGGCCTCGAGGATAGTTCAAGTGCGAGCGGTGACCTCCAGTGCAAGGTTATCTGCAGAGGTCACTGTCTCTACTCCATCTGGTAGGTCGTCCAGCCGCAAGGCACCGTCGTACGCAACGTTCTATAGAACAGAGGCGAGTACCGAGCCTTGTAGCGCCCCCGCCGTAATTGAATGAATTTCATCCTGCGTTAAAGGTGTACGCTCCTCCAGGTACGGGGAGATTCTCTCATTCTGCTCAAGCGCACTCAGTATTGCCGACCAGTTGCCGATATTGAATGCATTGCGGACGTCGAGCAGTATCAATAGCACATAGTTTCGTGATCAGAGTCGCCGCCGCTCGTTTCATAGCATCAAGGTTAAAGTGGCCCCTGCGAAGTCCGTATTGGATTCTTAAGAGGGCATCCTTCGCCTCCAGTTCATCATTCAGGCGATGAACGAGCACGTGTTTAACGAGTTTGCTAACCGCGTCGAATATGCATATGGGGCATTAGTACTAGTACTAGATAGACATGGGTTCACTTGGTGGGAAAGCAGATGAAGCCTGATACTAGCTGCGCAAGAGGCCTGGGATAGGATCGTGCCAGCAGTCGCACCACGTCCGCGCCCGAGGAAAGCCCCGGGCCTGGACGTTTTTATTAGGTGGGAATGCGGCCCTCTCAGAACAAGCGTGACGCTAATTCCGCAAGCGGCCTAAGGTAGGATTGTGCCAGCAGTCGTTTACTCCCAGGGACTTTCCTGGTGCTAACCGCGCTGCTGTTTTAATATTTCCTCCGTTGTTAGTTCCGGGATCTGCTTGGGGCCAACGGAAGTGCTGGTATGAGCGCGGGCCGTTTATTGAGGAAAAAGCCTGAGAACTGTCCGGCGAATTTCTTCTACCGGGAGAGGCGGTGATGATGCGGAGAGATTGTTTATTAGGAACGGATAGGGAAGACCCATTACGTCCGCTTCAACTGAACCCACCAAGACTATCCAGGGTTCGGCTTTTGCCTGCTGAATGAGATTTCGTAAGTGCAGTCGATGCGTGCGATAAAGATCCTCTAGGCGCTCAATTCTGACACCGATAGCTTATCCAGGTAATCCTCTATGTTTTGCAATGTTTTATTAGGGGAAAAGCTTACAAATATACAATGATATTGTTGTTTGGAAGGAGCGCCCACACGAAGCTTTCCGCAAGACCCAATCGGTGAGGGAAAACGTCAGGTTACTTTGTCTATCAGTGTGTATTTTAGGGGTAGAATGAGAGACGTATACATTTGGTTCTAATAGGAGGCAGACGTCTACCTGGTGTTGGGTGGTTTATGCCCCCAGTAGATCGTGGGCCGCCCGGCACCGATTGAGGTCCTGGAGAAACTTGATCTTTACTCTTCCTGGGGGGTTTCAACCGGGGAGGGGTTGCCCACCTTTTGCCAGCCTTCCGTCGGCGCGAGGCTCCTACGGCAGAACTATCGCCGGCTCCAATCCGACGGCGGTTCAGCTGGTCTGGACTCTCCTGGTAGGATTTCAGGCCTGGGCTGCGCAGTGACACCTGTTTCCGGCTCTTCAGGTCGGATAGACACCCTACGCTTACGCGGTTTTTGTAACTGTGTGCAGTATGACGGGCAGGCCATACTGTTGGCTCTGTGGCACGAGACCTCTCACACGATACACTGTGTCTTTTCGGCCTTATACGCAGCCGCCGCATGGTCTGACGTTTTCAAACCTACCACATCAAAAAGGGATTAATGCTCTTCGAGGCCACTTCTCGCAAGCCGTCACCCATTCGGCTGTCAGCCTGGTGGCCAGTTGCCTTGCTTATGCCGCGAGCCGTATATATATATTTACTCAAACATTTATTCACCTTTGCCAGGTAGTATAAACACAATATATATATATATATATATATATATATATATATATATATATCTTCACTGTATACAATAGCGGCTAAAATTGCACCATTGGGCATGGTCGTGTCACATTAAAGGTTGAGCCCACAGGACATCCGGTATATAAGTATATACTACATGGACTATATGGCTACAATCCAATTTTATCCTATATGGATATAGACTATAAAGTGCTCATCGCGAATATTTTTAGATCGGGTCAGTCAGGCTACCTAGGGAAGGGACCAGAGCACAGGAAGCGGCGTGGTATCTTCCACAGTGTGCTTCGCATCTGGAGCACCTGCAGAGCCCTCTTGAGAAAGGAGGCCTTAACACGGTTAAGCTGTTCGAGGTTCTGCGCCGTGAAGTCCTCCCAAATGGCACGTATCCCATACGACGTGATTGGGGCTATTTTGAGATCGAACAGTCTCACGGCGGTTCCGAGTGACAACAACTGCAGCGATTTTATTGCCCATACGGCGGTCACTGCCTTCCTGCACCTCTCGGCGATGTGTGCGGTGAAGCTGCGTCCGTTATAAGAAAACAGTAGCTCTAGGTATGGGAACCTATTTACGTACGCGAGCGGTACACTGGCGTATCGCAAGGTGTCAGTGCCAGTGATCCGGCCGCCCCTCCTGAATTTCATTGCTTCTGTCTTTCTCTGGTTTACCGTTAGACCCAAAGCATTTACAGCGACGTAAAGACGGGCTAAGGCTTGCTGTACCTGAAACCTGCTTGGACCATATATGACCAAGTCGTCCGCGTGCAAGATTACTTTGACTAAATTTCTAGGGCCTCTTATTTGGGCGGGCAGGTCCTTCAGTAGGACAGAGAATAGGAGAGGGCTCAGGTGGTCACCCAGAGCTAGGCCTGTTGTCTGGGCGAAAGGTTCGAGTTCGGCGATACCATCCTCGATGGTTACTCTGTTCTCCTGTAGGATGGCCGCGAGAAGGTTGAGCACTTTAACTGGCACTCCGACCTCTGCCAACGTGCGTAAGACCATGTCTCTAGGCGCCGAATCAAATGCTGCCTTGAAATCGACAAAGACTGCATACAGTGGGTTCATCGCTATGACTAACGCCCTCTTAACGTCCTCCATCAGAATCGTACAGGCGGTTTCTGTCGAGCGATCTCTGCGGAATCCATGCTGCTTGCTCGGGATGGCTCCTACGTCCTCCAGGTAGTCACACAGTCTCCATGTCAGCAAACAAGAAAGTAGCTTATAGCATACGCTCTTCTTTGCGATGCCCCGCCAAGATGACGGTAGGGCCGAATTCCCCTTACCCTTGGGTATAACTAGCAGATTTGCATCCCTCCACTTTGCTGGAAGCGTGCCCGTCTACAAGCATTCGTTGAATAGCGCGGACCAGCAAGGAGCAAGAAAGAGTGCACATTTTAGATGCTCATTGCGTACTCTGTCGGGGCCGGAGGCTTCATTATTGCGGAGACTTCGAAGTCCTCGTAGGACCTCCTCGACTGTGAACTCCTGCTAGAGGGAGTCCCGTAGCCATGTCGTCGATTCACCCCACACGGCGACTAGGTTTGGCACCTCGCGAGGAATGGTGTCCCGTGAAACGAACATTTCCGAGAAGTGATTAATGAGGGCTGACGAGCTGATAGGGCAGGCCGCGGTGCTCCCTCGCTGGGCCAGCCATCTGTAGGGATGACGCTCTGCGTCGGCTAAAAGGCAAGCCTCCAGCATCTCCTGGTACCTCTTGCGCTGCGTCGCGTATGTTTTCCTACAAATTGTTCTGAATATCGAGGCCAGCTGATGGTAACCCGGATGCGATTCCGCTAGGAACCTGAAGGTAATCTAGGCTCGGCGAGCAAGCCGACAGCTGTGGTCGAACCACGCCCTGTGCTTTTTGGAAAAAGGAACTGGCTGTATACTAGAGTGCAGCACTTCGAGTAGGCGCTGCGCATACACCTCCGTGTCTATCACGTTTGGCACAGCGAGAACTTCATGAGCACGTTCTAGGAGCAGTTTCACATTGAGCCTGCGTGGGAGGGCAAGTCGCCTGGCCGTTCTCGTTGACCCTCTCTGAACCGCGAGGTCCACGGCCACTGGAACGTGGGCTCGAATGCATGCGCCTTCACGAAGCTTGTTGTTTCCTCCTTGATACGTGATCATTTCTTTAGGCACGTTGGTGGCAAACACGTCGATGACCGAGCTTCCGGAGTACCCCAAAAATGTTGGCGATACCTTGGAATTGACTATCCAGCAGCCGTAATGTGCTAGGGTGTCTCGGAGGGCTATGGTGCGGCTCGAGTTCGGCTGATAGAGGCGGGCGTTGAAGTCACCAGCGACTACCAGGGGCGCACCGGCTAGGGGAGATACTGCTTCCAGACCGCTGACCAGCTTCTCTACCATAGTTAGTATAGACTCCGAATCTGCGGGTCGGACATATGCTGCAACTACGGACATTGTCGGGCCTTGTAGGGCTATGACGTTATTCTCCGCTAGACACGTCGTGAAGTCGCCTAGCTTGTGATTGTAGAAAACGGAAGAATCCCCCTTGGCCGCCCTGGCCCGCTGCGCTTTTCAGTGAGGCAATGCACTGCGTATATACATATAGGTGACGCTGCCCCTCACAACGCAAACTAACCTAGTTGAAAACACAATAGGCCACGGTTGTCACCATATACAAGTCAGAGAACCGCCTCAAGTTGCTAGGGCTGACCGAGTTGCGAAACTAGATTTGCAAATTCTATTTTGAATAGTGCACGACTTTTCACACAAATGACTGTACATGGGAGAGTTTTTCGGGTTTTTTTAGCAGACAAGTAAACACCATGTAGGTGAAAACCACGGATATTTTTTTTAATAGAGGCAATTTATGCTCAAATTTTGTTGTAATAGAGCAACACATGTTCTCATCAGCGATTGCTGTTACAATACTAGTTATATGCAAAACTAGCTCTTAATTGATTATTAGATTATAATAATTAAGCGTTTAAGAAAGTAAATAATTTAATATGTATTATATATATATTTTTTTGACGTTTTTTTCGTAAGGCTTATGCCTGTGTACGGCTTGTTCATGTCATGGCTGATGTTTAATCTACTCCGGCATTTACCTTGTCTAAATTGGAAACCATGCAAACCAATTTAAGAGTGGCCGGTCTGGGTCTCGAACCCAGGCCTCCCGAAGGCAAAGGCTTTGCCACTAAGCCATCTTGTTCGGTGTATATATATATATATATATATATATATATATATATATATATATATATATATATATATATATACACCGTATGAATATATATATATATATATATATATATACACCGTATGAATATATATATATATATATTTTTTTTTTATTTTACTCAGATTGAGTATAATATACAGTTCAAGATGATTCTTCATAATACTCTATCTTCTTCACGCTTTCGGCGAAAGAAGTAGTGTAGCGATTTGTTGTCCAGCGCTGTGCATTCCCCTGCATGGTACTTGGCACACCTCTGTAGGCAGAACCGGCAGGTGCACAACTCGTACTCCTCGTAAAAGACTGCGTTTGAACATACCAGGTAGTGATAACCATGCACTATGGACCTAGTGTATACGTGGCGACTGTCACATGCAGGACCAGCCCAAAGGTGCACGGCATTGAAAATGTCCGAACCACCGACCTCCCGTCTGGCCTGTTCGACTTTAGCTTACCATTCAGTAATAAAACATTCGTATGGTACTGTACGCGGCATCTTCAGCCTTAGTCGGATATATATATATATATGTATAACAATATTTTTTTTAAATATTGATAGGTATATGTATGAACTCACAAAAGCAGACTCATATTTGTTAAGCTTCTTGTGTCTGCCCTATACGTTTGCTGCCACTATAGACAAGCACAGCATATGCCTATCAGCATTTATCGTCACACCGTTTTTGGCTAATTCAAAACTAACACAAGCCATCACTTTATCTTTCTCGTTGGCCACATGCCCGTTTTACATATGTGTATTTGCACAAATAAGTTAAATAATGAACAAAGGTATTCTGCAAAATAATAATATGCTATGGCAGAGCAGTGCATGTCCGCTTCTCCTGCTTGAATACTTTTTTTAGGCTAGTCGCAACCTGCAGACGATTAAGTTCTGCTCCAGAGATAAGAAGGACGAGTATAGTGTATGCAAATTAATTCGACCAATCTTGACAGTTAAAACACAACCTCAAACATATTTTGTGCGTCCCAATAGTCAATCTTTTCAGACGCTAGACATAATGGTCCGCATATATGTTGTTTATACATAAGGGTACTATGTTCCATTTGATAGAATAACCTGATTATTTATATATATATATATATATATATATATATATATATATATATATATATATATTATATATAATATATTTTATAAAAAAAACATGCATTATTTATGACGCTTTTGGTCTGTGGGGAAGGTGTCCGTCTTGGCCGATCAGGATCGGCTCATTGTCCGGTGGGAGTTTGCTGAGCGAGGAAAGTTTGCAGTGTTTTACTCGATGGCTTCAGTCGGCGAGGACAAACTTTTGATACTCTCGGCTTTTCCATGGATCACGCGGCGTGTGATCCGTTTTGCACCCTTCCGTCTCCTGCCTGAAATGAAAGCCCCTGCGAACCAAGTTGGCTTGAAAGTGCGGCGGCCTGACGCCAATGCCACCAGAACGCACGACAGTCACTATCTAATCCGCCGAGATGGCACTAACTCTCAAAGGATGAGACGATAATAACCAAAATACATACACAGATACAAGCACACCAGCTAACACACAATCGTTTTTCTGCACTTGAGCATGTTGGACACTAGCGGTAATAGTTTGCTAGTAGTACCTAGTACCTTAATGTACCACCGAACGTACAGACGGGGTTAATAACCACGTCTGATCAAAATGTCGAGCCGCGTTTGAACAAATAACTCGACCAGACTATATGGTCCACCGTATTTTCTATTCTGCAATTATAAAAACATGCTTACTAGGATGTATTCGCGCTGATCATCTATCACTGCCTCAATTCGACTAGCTCATTTAATGTCTAATTGGAATAAAACTTACTTGTACTCTCTCTATATATATACGCAGGGTCATTCATATTTTTTTTTAGATTATCCGTAAGGCTATTGCTCGTGTACGTTTTTTTTTCATGTCATGGTTAATTTTAATCTACTTTGGCATTTACCTTGTCTGAATTGGAAACCATGCAAACCAATTTAAGAGTGGCCGGTCTGGGTTTCGAACCCAGTCCTCCCGAATGCAAGGCAAAGGCTTTGCCACAAAGCCATCTTGCTCGGTCATTCATATTTATGTACTTATTTCGAGATTTGGTAGAACGCGGCAAGAAGATCATTTTTCCCAATGGTGGGAGGACGCTAAAACATATTGTTTAGAAGTGAGGATGAATTTTTTAAATGTAGCTGTTCTTTCTTTTTTTTCCTCATATATATATATATATATATATATATATATATATATATATATACGGTAGATATTAAAGGTAATAACTATATATGATTGGGTTGTCAACTATAAAAAATAAGTTGTGTGCTACAACCTTATACAAATGATTAGGCGGCTCCCGAGCTTTCCCCGCTTAGTCAAGTCAGAATCATCTTTATTCAAATGTACAATAATATATGCATAAATATAATTTTGTTTACAAAATACAACATATTTAACATCAGAATGTAACTAAAACCTGCATCAGGTCTGTCGATTTTGCAGACTTTGTGGAACTCTCCATGAAAATGTGCTGCTTATCTTCACCGAGTGCGTTGCCCCCAGTGATCTAACATTTACTCCACTTTGTAGTCTTTTATCTACAATAGCCTTTAAGCCTAAATATGGTCTGGTCAGTCCCGAGTCGGCACACATTTTTATACAGCGGTAGATCGCCTCGTTTGTGTAACTTTTGTAATGCCACAAGGAATACGTTTTCACAAAGAATATAACATCTGTTTTATACTCCTCTAATAAGTTAACTGATAAGCACGTCGGATTAATGACATGTATACAATATAGGAAGCGCACACGTGGCTGCACTAAAGGAATCTGGGTAAGACTAGACTTTAGTACAAATTCACATACAAATTAGGAATTTTAAACTGCACCATAAACAAGTATTATATAAATGGAAAGCATAACGTATATTCTATATACGTATGTAATCGTTTACTGACAAATGCATGCATTGTTTCCTTTAAAAGCATGTCGCTACATCTTACGTTTTTGTCAATGAGTTTGAGATTTGCTTAGCCACGATTTTTATATATAAGCTGACATTTGGTCTAATGCACCACGCCGACAATTTGCCACCAAAAGCTAATGGCGCTTTGTTTTCAACAGGAATTGCGATATTTCAAAATTAAGCGACGGAAACGGCTGATCGCTGTGTAATCATTTAAGTAATAGTTTTATAGTGTGACAAAAATCATTATTAAAAATAAGAACAATAATAACCTAATAGAAAACAATAAAAATTAATATATATCTAAATACTTATTAGGCATTCCAAAAACAATTCGCTTTTTTGTTGTAAGTTGTATCTAATTTAGTTATGAATTAAGCACTTAATTTGCGTATGGTCTTGAATGTTTCCGTGATTCAAAAGGTTTGGCGGCTAACCCTCTATATGTTACTCTTTGATTTATACGACGATATGTGGTGTGATTCCACAATGTTCTGTGATGTCTTATCGGATAACTTACATATAGGTTCAAGCGCATACAGCTTTATGTATATATATATATATATATATATATATATATATACCCGTGTGTGCCCGTGAATAATCGTCTTTAATTTTTGAAGGCATCAAAAGTTCGTGGCTTAGAACAGAGAGCAGCGGACGGGGCAGTCCGAAATGGGTTAGTGTTAGTAGGTTGCAAACTTTTCCTGCTTGCTGTCTTCCAAGCAGGATATCCTTATCGGTCAAAGGGCGCCTGCCCTTGGAAACAGAAAAGAAGGCTAGACAATTTCGACGCACACTCGATGTAAAGACTTTGTGTGCCCGACGCATATTTTGGCCGCAGGCGTGGTGTTTGTAGCGCCGTCTTCTGATTTCGGCAGCAAAGGCAATAACACCCCTGCTCGTCCCGTGTGTCAAATCAAAACACTCTTTCCTTGAACTCACAACCTAAAATAGAAACTAGGCGACAATAACCTCCGCCAAACCCTCGTATCTATGTGCGGGTCCCTGTATGAGTCAAGGCTGAGTCAGCTGTTCTGGTAGAGAGTGCTAATTATTGCCACCATTTCTCTGTCAGAAAGAGTTAACTGTGTCGCGCGATATAGCAGATAAATAGCACTAATCTATATAGAGTTAGCTGTTATAGCTGCCCTTGTTGTCTGTCTTGTTGTCGTTACAACATTAGGAGCTATTTCAAAGATTGGCGCTGTTTTTGTAGTGGCTGCACTTGTTGTGCACATGTTGGTCTAACTGTTTCAAATTGTCGAAATAATGCCGCCAAAGTTATTGTCTTTCTAGATGTTTTACCTCTGTTGTTTTATTTAAAACCTCTCGGCCAGCTTTAGGTTCTCATCTACATCAGTCGGAAAGCAATTTCAGGCAGGAGACGATTTAAAACAGACTCAGGGGCAAGTCGGAACGATGTTGGAGAATCGTTCCTCTACTTGCGGCGCTCGTCTAACCGTTGCAAATTACAGAAAACGAGAGATTGTTGTAACCAGACCTTCCTTCGTAAGCAGTCCTAATGGAAGTGTGGCAGCCGCAATTCAGGCGAACAAGCGTTTGCGTTTTACCATTGCAGCAAACAAAGATAACAAACGGGTGTGGCTTCTCGACGAATTCGTTGCGGCTTGAGGAAATCTGATGTCAACACTCTTTCTGCAAAGAAGCAAAAAAAGATACACCGGGCTACCTATTCAGCGAGGTTGGTGTGGCCAATGATTGAAGCATGGTCGCGCCCATTTTTCAAAACTGTGCGCAGGACAACAGCGCAACTGTCCCTCTGTCCAATTGAGGTCAGCGCGATGAGACAGGATCATGCCAAGACGAATGGTTCAATCGGGTAAGCCCTGGCAGAAGCACTTTTCCTTTCACTGCGCCGATGATACTCAAATGCGCTGAGTGAGCATATATGTGACTCTGTCACTGTCGACTGCCTTCAATGTGGACTCGCCAAGCGGCCGCCTGCAATGTCAACTTGAGTGACCCGGCAACGGTTGGACATGGCTAACCCAGCTACCGCAAGAAACAAACACTGCAGACACCAGCAATGCCTATGAGTTTGTGGTAATTTCATTACAGTTTCCCCTCTTACCCTGTCTTCTTGTGTATCCGCGTTTTCGCATCGGCGATGGACGTTTGCCTCCAGCTTTACTAGCGAGTTAGTTAAACGTACGCACAAAAACGCACCAGTCTTCCGAAACAGCCCTACAACTTAGCGCACCAGCTAAACTGACAAAAACACACTGCTTTTAAAAACTCGCTCTTTGTTCCCTTAGAACCTGCCATTACTACCATTAGAGCTCGCAAGAAAACTAGCGCATTAGCTTGTGCTTACATATTAGGCCATTATTAGACCATACATGTGGACTGATTGGATAGATTCTGCTAAACCGCTAGTGCAAACGCGTTAATATCCACTTGCTACAGTTGTGTGCATAATATGTAATCACTGTATGAAATGTATAGTAATTAACAACTAAAAATGTTCTACTTTGTGGCCTATTGTTTTAATCATGCAAAGTGTATTTGCTTTATTTAAATATGGAGTTTTGAGCCAATCTTTTTAAGTTTCATTTGATTACATTATGTTTTATGATTGCAGCGTTTCAGTACTAGCCACAATTTATATACTACCTGGTTTGTGCTAGCAAAAGAGAGAGATACTTACACTCCCTCCGCCAATCTAGGTTACGCGGTGGCCTATGGCAGGAGTGCCCGCCGGCCCGAATAGACAGGCCAGCAGCTCCCCCTCCGTCCCCCCTATCGAGATTCGGCAAGGGGGTACCACACTACTCCTACCCAAAAAATAGACGCGATCACCTCGCGATTTTGCGAAGCATGGGGCTTACTAAATAGGGCCGTGTGCTATCCCTTTACCAGTTAACAGATCGACGCTTACCGATTTTAAAAAGCAAATCAGTTCCAATATTTTGGTCCCTGGCGTAACGAAAGGAAGTGCCTTGGAGACATACAAATAAAGAATAAATAGTAAAACGAAAAATTTTAAAAACATTGTCTGCTAGACGGCTTCCGGAGAAGTCGTGTGTTGTTCGAGTGACAAAAATTGTGCTGATTATGAAGAATTCACGTACTAGTGTCGAGTGTGAAGCCAGCGGCTGGATTCTGATACAGTCATGATCACTTTGTGATCATTTCTCTGCTGAAGTTGATTATATTCGTAGCTAAAACGCACATATACCACACTGGATAAGCCTTTGGAAGGCGATCAGGTACGGCAAGATGGCTCCAAAGCACAGCCAGCTACCTGCTCTCAAGGCGCCGATGTTGCTAGTTTGGCGCCAAAGAGTGCGGACGTGTGTCTATGGAGCTCCGCGGGTTTACGCTTGCTTGTATGAATAAAGGCCGGTAGACCTAGAGAGTAGCATATCATAATGATATGTGAAACTCAGTGACTATTTTGGTGTGTTGTGCATGGCCATGAGATGGAGGGGTAAGGAGCCAGGGTGCTGTGAAGTTTAAACCAAACCTTTTCGGTAGAGTACAGCAAAACGAAACCCACCGCTGCGCGGGTGGTTTCGTTTTGCTTCACTCTATCGAAACTTCAGCAACTGAAGGACGGTGTCACCGGTGCGTACGCCGAGCTCCGAGGCTGAGAGACTAGTGAAGCAAGTAAGTTGGGATTTCGGCCACTAGGTGGCGCTTCAGTCGGTGAGTGCCCTCACTTAATGGGCGGTACTTCCAGGAATTGATCGCGCCCTCTGCTGGCCTCCTGCGACCAGTGTTAAGGCTGCAACACAACAACGGTCCCACCTTATAGAGGTACCCGTTGGGCCAGACGCTCTAGGGAGTATCTTGCTTGGTCCACGGAACTGGAATTTGGACAGGAGATACAAACGGTGAAGGGCGCATTAGAGCGACCTTGACATTGTGTCAAGTTCAAACACGATGAGTTCCCAGGGTGGAGACAATAGGCGAAAAATAACGGCGATATTCGCCGCCACGAGGCTGACGCAAAGGGCGCCAACGCACGGGAATGGAGGCGAAAGAACGGGTACGAAAGAGACGAGCGAGGAAAGAATGGAAGAGAGCCAACCGAGGAGAGCTCTGGGGGGGAGTGTTCGTACACACGCCCAGCTTAAAGGATAACGACGGGGAGGATGTGAATACGCAGGCAGTGGTGAAGGGAGACCAAAACTGCGCGGGAAAACAGGCAATGGACAACGAAAGAGAAAATAAAGAGGAAAAAGGGAAGAGCGGGAAGAACACGGAAAAGGCGTCGAAACAAATTCCGAAGCGCAGACAAAAGACTGAAACACCTGCAGACGCAAGTGATGATAAGGGTAACGAGAACAATGGGGGTTTAGAGGATAACGGACCATGACCGGGATGGTTCCCTTGGGGGCGACCTCGGTCGACTTAATTAGGCTTTCTGGTAGACTCCTGCATACTCTTAATTTAGATAGGCGGGAGGAGGCACCAGCTGTGGCTGTGACCGAGGGGCTGGGAGACTTCACGATCCCTCAGATCCTTGAGGCGTGCTGCCGGGTACTTGACTGTGATGTCGAACTCATTGTTAGAACACCGCCCGCGGATCGCAGCTCACCAAAAGAGACAAACGTCTCAGACCAGACGTGGGCATCCCATAGCACTGTCCAGGTAAAGAAGATTGGGGATAAAACTGCAGCAGAAACGCTGATGAGCGTGCGAAAAAATGCAGACCTCAGTTCGGCGGGCGTGATATTGGCCGCGCGCGGAGGACTAGCCACGACCGAAAGTGGGGACGTTATCTTGAGGGCGATTGGCACGAAGGCATCAACAGGCGCATTTGCTGAGGCGCTAGCACGAGCGATCAACACAAAGGTTGATAGCCGAGACTCTGAGGGACCGTCAAAGACGATCGTACTGCGAGACGTGGACCCGTTTGTGGACAGCGACAGCATCGGAAAAATGATCAGGCGAGAGCTGAGCATGTTGGCAGATATGCGCATGCTAACAGAAAACCCGCCGCCCGGTAGGGCGATATCAGTGTTTTGTCGTTCTCCCGACTGCGGCGGCAAAAAGACTAGTCGAAAAGAAGCACCTGCGGATCGGTAACACCACGTGCCGGGCAGAGAATTGGTTTAGCGTACCAACATGCTTTAACTGCCAGAAGCAAGGCCACATGGCTAAAGACTGTCAGGAGGAGAAAGCGCAAGGCCGACGCTGTTATCGGTGCGGCGACGTCGGACACCTCCTTAGTGCGTGCACTAGCGAAACCGGGCATTGCTATATCTGCAAAGTCGACGGACACTCGGCTTCGTCAAGTAGCTGCACAGTGCTGGCAAAAAAACTTAAGCTGAAAGAGGCTGCTCGTAAGAGTAACCTTAAGAAGTTTGAGGTTGAAAGAAAGCGGAGAGAAGCATTTGAGCAGAAGGCTAGGGCACGCGAGAAAGCGGCCAAAAAAAAGCGACAGCGCAAAGAAGCTAAACAATTGACTACGGGCAGCGAGGGTTACAGCAGGAGAGGGCGTCCAGCCATCAGCGCCGCTGTCGCTGGTGCCGCAGCCAAGGGTGGAACTCAATGGTACTTCTAAAGATTAGAATACTTCAGGTGAACCTCAATTGGTGCAAGGCTGCGCACGACTTGTTTGAGAAGACGGTCCGGGAGAGGGGCATAGCATTATGCCTCCTTTCAGAACCGAACAAGAAGCGAATGAGAAAGAAGAGCGCTATAAATACCGATTAACGCATCGATGCGGTAACATGGTGGACAAGAGAGGACAACGCCAAATGGGCAGTACAAGCTCAGGAAATGGCGGAAGTGGTTTTGCGTGGGTGGAATTAGACGGGGTAGGGGTTCTCTACTCGTACTTTTTTTCACCTAATAGGGGGATACAAGAGTTTCAGATTTTCCTGGTCAACTAGGCCGTAGCTTAGTCACGCACGAGGGAAAACCATTGATTGTTACCGGGAACTTCAACTCGGCCAGTACTGCATGGGGTAGTCGTAACACTTTGGAGAGAGGACAGATCTTACTGAAATGGATGGTAGAGCAGGGGCTTAAGGCTGTTAACGACGGAAACGTTCCGACGTTCTCACGGGCAAAGAGGGAATCCCATGTAGATCTCACGCTTGCCAGCGAACGGGCATTCACGGCGATAACCGGGTGGAGTGTCGATACGGTTCATAACCACAGCGACCACCGCTACATCTGCTTCGAGGTAAGAGCTGAAAGAAGGGCGATTTCCGCGGCTTTGGAACAGCCGCGGAAATCGCCCTTCTTTTATAGCGCTACCGACTCTGCTGGCCAGTGTAGCAGAGTCAGTAGCGCCATACGCGGCTCCAGTGTAGGCAGACATGGCGCTGAGCGCACAAGGAAACAGGAGAGCGCTTCAATCGTCACAGCGGGCGGTAGCCATTCGTGTCTGCCGGGCTTACCACGCGGCCCTCCTGGTCCTGTCTAAGATGCTGCCATGGGATCTGCTGGCAAGTGAACGGCCGAAAGATGGAAGAATGGCGATCTAGACTTAACAACGGCTAGATCGAGGACAATCGCCCGGTGGCATGAGGAATAGGTCGCAGTGCAGCTTAGAGACCCTCGGAGGCTGCCCGCGAGGAGCTGGACCAGAGACCTCATCCCTGACCTGAAGGCGTGGTACGACTGCAACCACGGTAAGCTGTCTTATGGTACAACACAGGTGCTGACCGGGCACGGCTAGTTCCATACGTACATAGAAAGAATTAACAAGGTGAATGTCGACATCTGCGCGTGCAGATCGAGTGAGACGGACGATGTCGAGCGCACAGTTTTGCGGTGTCCGGCCCTCCAAGAAGCCAGGGACGCGGGTGCGACCACCGTGAGGGGAAAGCTGATCAAGAAGGTTGTAGCACACATGTTGACATCGGCGAAGGCGTGGAGGGAGTCCTGTGCCTTCTTGGAGACTATCATGTCCTTAAGGGTGGCCAAGGAAACTGCCAGGAGAGCTCGTTTCAACAATAGTGCCGATCCAGTGGAGAGGGAGCGCCCGTTGGTGACAGGGAAAGAAGGGGAAATAAGCAGCAAAGGCGAACCAGCCTTGGGATTAGGCAGGGACAGCCAGGGACGCTCCAGGCGATGACTCTCGACGCATCCCCAGGTGGCGGAGCTGTGGAAGGCGTTCACGGTCTGGCTGACGCGTCTGAGCTGCACCAAGGCAGACATGAGGCGCCGGATGATGCCAGATTAGAGTAGTATGTAGGAGTTGGTGCAAAACCACTCCTATGGATTCGAAGTAATGCCTACGCAGTTACCGATCCTTGGGGGTGGGGGGGGAAGCGGGTTTGCTGGGTTTGCGAGTCCCAGACTAGTCACCATGGCTGGGGTGGCGCATGTCCGTCTGGATTCCCGTAATCCCCCAAAGTAGAACTGAGAGGTTTCAACAGTAAAAAAAGGGCGCCTATGAATCCGCTAGTTCACAGCGCGCCGAATCGCTGTTAGTCTTGACAACGGCACACATATCGGCCAGAATCACTGCTGTGGCAGATCGGATTTCCCGCTATCAATTCGTGCTGCCTTGCCGATCCTCTGTCGCGCAGTTAGCAGACAGACCGGCAACGCCGAAAGTCAACGGTGTGGTGCAAAGTGCTTCAGTTCAAAAACATACTCAAGGAAATCAGCAGCTGCTAAGGAAAGCCAGCCAAGAGAGGCCAGGCTAGCAAGTATGATAAACAGGGCTCTTAAAGCGGAGATGCATCTCATATAGAGGAACTTCCGTCAGAGTCAGCCAGTGAAACAGCTGTTTCTGCCGGAGAAGTTGAAACTGGTCTACCATTCCAACGAAAATGGAGAAAGCTGTTATGGCTGCAGCCAAGAATGTTATTAAAGAAAAGGCCGCATCGTGTGCACCTGTTCAGTGAAGAGTAATTTAGAAGCCCAAACTGAACCCGAGGTAACCTTTCAATGTACAGATGACCCAGCAGGATTCAGAACTATCAGCCTACTAAAGACATGTAATGAAATAATATTACTTGCCGGGGGCGCAGCGCAAGAAGAGCTAGCGATCCGCGTTAATTAACAAAAACAAGTCGCGATTGCAAAAACGCTGAAGATGGTTTGCGAAGTATCGCTATCTCATTGTAAGAATACATCATCGTTCTGGGAACGAATCTCCGATGTTAATCTCCAGTTCATCGAAAAGGATTTACTTGAATGCCTAAAAGATCAGGGTGTAAGTCAAAAGGTAAACATTTGCTGTGGCCACACAGGACGGTGAACGCAAGCCAACGAAATGCTAGAAAAACACCGCGAAGGTACGGCTAAGGATGATACCCTGCTTGAAGGTTACCATCGCCGACAAAATATTTAAAAGGTGCGGGGTCTCTTTTGCAGTGTTACAAATGCCGCACATGCGGACACAAAGCTACCGATTGCCAACAACACGGTAAACCCACGTGCAGAAGGTGCGGCCGCCCTGGACATCAAATGTGGGAGTGTTATAATAAAGCCTATTGTACCAACTGTGGCGGGGCCCATGATTTCAACGATTGCAATTGTGGTATAAGAAATATATTCACAAAGAGTACATTTTTACGAGAAATTATTCACTTGTCTCCCTGCCCGGATGATTTTCCATACAATGTTCAAGTCGTAGAACAGAATAATAAAACCTCGACAGATGGACAGAAGACTTATGCCAATGCCACACGACCTACAGCGACTCTGGGCCCTAGACTAAAAATGTACAAAAATGGAGAGACCGCGCTTTGTCACCTTCCCCCACCAAGTTTTACAAAATGTTCGCATCAAAACAAACAAGCGTTCAATAATATATTAAAAAGACTGCAGTCGAGGTCTCAAAAGCATTTAAATGGCTTTGAGAACCAATTTAAATATCGCAAGCGGAGTTCTCTACATATAGAAGATCTTTAAAGCCTCCTGCCTAAATGGCTAGATGAGAACCGATACTTTAATAGAGCTGTATTGTTCCGTGAGGCGGAAGCCGAAAAGGTCTTCATGATAGCTGTCTTAGACGGCTCTGAAGAAGTGCAGAAAAACAGGTTTTTTCCCCGCTGGAATGTGAGCCGAGTAAAAAGCGCGAAAGATCGCATCGTTAATGGCAAAGGTACGTGAGTGGCGCTCATCGCTATAGCGACGCGACAAGGGGTGGGGTGCGCAAACTGCCTCCCCCAACCGCAAGCCGAAAACGATGCGGAGTGTGGAGTTTTCCAGCATCGTTTCCAGCTGCGATTTGTTGAAAGTACGCTTTTAAACGGTCTTTCCCTGACCTGTCGAAAACTTAATTTTCTAGGTCGCGTGAGAGTCGAGATACTACGATCCGATCCAGGAATGCCTGTGTTGAATCCCGCTGGTCGCGAATGTTAGCGAGTGCAGCCTGCGTTGAATCGGGGTTCCATTTTTCAGTCGAGGGGGCCCCGATGACGACAGGCTGTTTTATTTCGGACAACGAGTCCAGGTAGCAGAATAGGGCAAAACCGACTGATCTGCGTACCCCTAAACTACCGGGACCAACGGGAAGCGCGGCTTGAGTCTAAACGTGACGGATATTTGTAATCAACGTTTAGCAGGAATTGTAGGGTCTCCCAGAGTACCTCATCAAAACGCTGTAGTTTATCGCGCTTTCTGAAAGCTGGTGCATACGAATTGATGCATTAAGCGGGGCGTGGAGAGACTGTGTCTCAGAAGGTACAATGCTGGGTGCGCGTCTAGGGCTTTGAGTTGGCGGCACCATCGGTTAGCGTTTAAGAGCTTTTTCATAAGCGCATCCTCTACCGTCGCTTTCGTGAGTGGCGCACTCAGTAGTTTTAAATTGTCTTCGGTTACCTCTTTTATATTTGGAAGTTGCTCCCTCACCGACGGTTGACTTCGCGCGCGTGCCTTGAGGCAGCCAGAATACATTACACTTTTTGCCATTCAGGTGTGAGTCTAATTCAGCCTTCAATGGCTTGACTTTTTTGATGTCCTCAATAATCTTCGAGCTGTTGCTGAATGAGGTGGAGTCGTTGAGACCACGGCCTCAATTCCGACACTAGTCTGGCCTGGAGATCAAAGATGCCGATGCAGAAGAGTATTGGACCGCAAGAATCCCCCCGCTGCACGCCGCAGCATGATTGTGTGGTTTTTGTCTGCCAGAAGGGATAGCTGGGAAACCGGTACATCTAGTAAACGGCTAAAAAAAAGTCCCGTTACTTTGGACCTCACAGCGTTTAACATATGGTCGCAATGCGTCGAGTTAAGCGCGTTTAAGAAGTCCAGCTTAACCAAAACTCCCTCCTGGAGTCTCGAGGAAACTGCTTGAGACGTGTCCCTGCTTTTGCTTCACCCCTGAATCCTCAACCCAAATACATCGGAACCAGGAGCTTCAAAATACTTGTCATAGACTTCCTGATCAGAATCTTTTCCACTAGCCGCCGTAATGCAAAGCCGACAGTGGACCTAATTCCACCGTCATTGTTGCGCAGGGCAATAAGATTTGCACCATAGAAAATTGGAAGCATATTTTGGCAAACGTCCAAAAGAGCTGTTAAGGAATCTTCTGACGGCGTTACGAATCTCGGTCGGCCTAATGATGATTTCCGATACTGACGGAGTCGGCATCGGTGCCGGCGGAAACGACAAGTTTCACGGGCCTTGGGAGTGCTTCTCCAGCAAATTGCGGCGAGTGAATTGAATCGGTTGGAAGCAGCGTTCTGGCGGCTGCTGACAGGTAGCCTTGAGTAAGCTTTGCCTACGCGCTTATTGCTCAACGACGGTCCGAGTCTGCAACGCGGGCTGTCCTGGTATGTCTTCTTGTCGTGTGCGGGGTATCCGGTATCGACGCACCTTTCTGACAGCAAAGCAGTTTCTTGCAAAACTACGGAACTAGGCAAACGATCGTCGTTTTTTGTCTTTTTTCCCGGAATCATGCTGTTACTGCGAAATTACAGGGAAAAGCGTTGCTCCTATCGCCGCCTCAATCCTGCGGCGAAGGTCATTGCCTACGAGCCAACTTTCAACTTAAGGCGTAGCCTCTAAAACGTTTGCTTTAGTCGCGATTAAACCCGGGAGGGACAAAGATAGGACAACAGCTCCAATTTTTCCACGATTCTTTCCACCAAACGAGGAATAATATTCCTCATGATGGACTCTTAGAGCAGATCCATCTTATCCATAAAGGGAATAGCAGACACGCAAAGGGCAACTTTGTTGTCGTAAACCGCCCCTGAAACCATATTGGCCGTTTGCATCTTAAACTTAAATGACTTTTGTACGACGGCGGCAAAACTGCGCTTGCTGAAAGTGGCGGCGGGCTAAATCTCTGCAACGGAAGCGATAACTTCACAGGCGCGACCTTAGGTTGCGGCTGGATACTTCGTTTTGCAGACCGTTTAAAAATTGCCATGCGATTCAATGTGGACAATAACTGTAGTCGACTTCATGATTACCCTTGCAGAGGCAGCAGTGCCCGGGATTTTCTGCAAAGCTTCCGGAAATAGTCGGTGGATCCACAACGACGGCAGCGCGGAGACAACAATGGGCAATGACCGAAGCTGTGGCATGTTGCGGATCACGGTATAAGAGAACCCCGTAGATTATTAGGCCGAGGCGCACCTCCACCGAGAAATGGCGGGCCAAAAAGGTCAAAATAACAATGTTGGTTGGCATGAAGATGCCCGCTTTAACATTCTAAGAGCGTACCCTGACGCCTTCCGTTACCCCGTAGGGCCTTAGGGCGCTGGAGGTTGTCGCGTCATTCAGCGCTAGATGGATTCAGCTAAGTTTCCCTCTTACCGACGAAGAGAAGCCGTCTAACCCCTTAACTAATCTGTGGGACTACTACGCGGAGCAGCAATCGTTTTACCCCCAGCCCCCACTTTATTCCATCCAATCGTCTTTAATGGGTGTTTACTGCATCGCGACTTATATTTACCCATCAAAATTGGGTCTCCCACGTTCGAGCCTCCATAGCTGTGTGTCCTTTTCTCCGACAAAAAATGCCTTGGCCTGGTGCTATATGCAGATATCATGAGAGTCCCACGCATATGTTGCACTGCTGAAAAAGCTCTATACCACTTCCGAGAGCACGGGCACCCTCTCCGCAATGACAGTGGGTGCCAGTATTATGCTATTACCCGGCCCGCACTGGAAGTACAATATAGGCCCAGGTAGTAGTGCGTCGCCTGTTGGACAAAACGCAGAAGCCTTTCGAGCTAACCAGACTGTAAAGATTGTCACACTTTCAACGACGAAGTAACTCATAAGACTGCGTTTGATAATGGTGACGCAACGATCTTAACGTCGTTCATGACCGATGGGTTAGTGTCCGATGCACATATCCTCGAGGACCTAGCACTAAAGCGAGTCAGTAAATAGGGTCTAAAAGGTAATGTATGCTTGCCATCGTATCTGCGTATCTGGTTAAGGGTCAGAAACAGATGAAAGTCTGCTTTACAGAACGCTTCCTAGGACAGCCTAGTGTGCGCCTCTAACATGCGGCAGGTATCGATCTAGCGAATTTATTATAAGCGATAACAAACTACATATGTTTTAGGTGTTACAAGGCACAGACTTAGGGTCTGTCGGACAGTAACAGAAGATACTATATTAATAAATGCCCAGATACCGTATAGCCTTTAGAGGATAAAATGTAGAACGCAAATAAATTATAGCAATTCAATATATATATATATATATATATATATATATATGTATATATATATATATATATATATATATATATATATATATTATATATATATATATATATATATATGTATATATTATATATATATATATATATATATATATATATATATATATATATATATGCGCACAACATTTTCTAGTAGGATACGTATATATTAGCAATTGTTAGGGTATACGAAGACAGATCATTCATGGCGTATTACGATGTTAATTATTTTTGTTAGAACTATTACCGTGGCCTATCATTACCATTCTTTTTATGGCTGTTATACTTACTATGGTCGTTATTATAAAACTGCGTAGTTTGAGTCTTACTATGAATGAAAGATTACCACCTCGAAAGCCTCTCGCTCTCGCAGAGTTCTCAGGCTTCGGTCTGCTAGTGTAAGCCAAAAGCAGAGGGAGATGAGTGAAGGCGAACGAGAGGGATTGAAGATGTTGTTGCATCGCCTGGAATTAAAACGAGGCTCGCTGGTGGGCGCTACTTCATGGCCAGACAGCAGCAACTGCACGCTCGTCGCCGGCGTTCCTACGCTGGCCTGGACAAAGCCTGCAGGAACTGTTTCAGGCCCAGCGGTCTGTAAACGGACGGAGAGCCTGGCGTCATGTCAGACACGCTCTGCTGGCTCCATCCTATTTAAATTTGCCCGCCGCCCAACGGCCTCGGGCCGAGGTCCCTCACCCTTTTTCCTGAATTAACGTCGTTTGTCGTTCTGCTCTCTGCCCCTCGGCCTCCTTGGCGCGTTTAATCCTTATCCATGAATAACTAAGCGTTCGTTTGTTCGTATGCTGTATTTTACGGTAAGTTGAGCCGTCTGTGGTAAAGGCGGCAGAGGAGTACTGGACGGCATATGAAGTCTTGCTCTTGTACAAGCTGCCAAATAAGTCCAAGGAACCTAATCTTGCATATGCTAGCTTCTAAACACTGGGTAAGCTTCCGTAATTATGAGGCGCGTGTTATTATACTTTGAACTAGTCAAGGAATATATATATATATATATATACATGTATGTATATATATATATATATATATATATATGTACATGTGTATATATATATATATATCCATGGTTATAAATGACCAGTGTACAATTATAATAAAATAACCGCTTAGATAATTTGTATACTAGATTTACAACGACAATCGTTTAAGCGTTTTAGTTTTATTATTTTGATTGCCTGAAACTCTGGTGCATGGTCAAACTCGGTAAGTAAATCATGTTTGCCAATGGAAAGGGGGAGCGGAAATGCGTCGTAAGGAGTGAGATGATTTGTGTGAAATGTGTGGCTGTCCCTACGTTTGAATGTATTGTTTATTAACCAATATTTGGTTTATGCACATATGTGCTTCAGCTCTCCTAAATAAATTTCATCAGCGATATTGCTTTTGTACAATATTGGAGATGATACAGATCACATGCTTTTTTGCATATGTTGCATTTACACTCGGTTGAAAGCTCATGCCACCCATTTCGTATACATGTCATATGAAATCCATGCATTGCTAACCCAGTAACGAATTATCTGTTTCTACAACATGGGCTCTTCCAGTAGTTTGTAGTCATCGCTCTAGTCTCATAAAAACGCCAATCAACATCCGCAAATTTATACTCCCATTCGGCAAGATGATTCTCAAAGCCTCCGTTCTCGGTAAAGCATAAGTTGCTCTGAGCTCCTCCACAAAGAGTGGTGTCGAGGCCACCATATACACAAGCCGATTGCGGCTAGGGCGGTGGACTACTAGCACTCTTTTTAGAAAACTGGCTTTATTTTTGTCAGATGTGAAAAATCTAATAGTGCTGAGCTCAAGCGTAATTCATCTTTTTGTGCGAGGCTACCACAGCGGCGAAACTTTATTGGTTTAGTTTTTGCTACGTTTATCACTAGGGCATTTAGGTCAACAAACTTTTGCAGTGAGGCAAGCGATTGCTGCAGATCAAATCTACTCCGGGAGTAAAGGACGAGGTCATCAGCATACATGAGTGTACTAACTTGCGGGTGTCGACGCTGGATTTTGTCCGGCAGATCACTCACCAATATTGAGAATACTATTGGATACCCCGTCGTCGATGATTTCAGACCCCTCCTGCAGAACAGCTTGTAATATTTTTAGTATTATTGCTGGAACATTACATAGCGTTTATTTCTCTAGGATTATTGTTAGTGACGCAGTATCAAAAGCCGCCTTAAAGTCTACGAAAACAACAAAGAGAAAGTTACGTTTAACCCGGAGAATCATTGGAATACTATTGAGAAGAACAGCGTAAGCCGTCATTGTCGACGTCCCTCGTCTAAAGCCGTGCTGCTGCTCTGGCAAGCACTCGGTACTTTCCAAAAAAATCTTCTAGTTGACGTGCTACCAATGCTGACAGTACTTTGTAAATGACGCTTTTCTTTGCTATGCCATGGTACGACGAAGGTGTCAAGGGATTCCCTTTTCCCTTCGATATCACACTTAGAAGGCTGACTTTCAATTCTTCAGGTAAGTGCGATGTCTTCGTGATTTCGTTAAAGAGAGAGGCAAGACAAGGAGCCAGAATAATCGCCTGCTGCAGATGTTCTACTGGCATTCGTATACAGAAAGGTCATTTCCGGGCGACTTTTTGCCAAGATATACGTCTAAATTATACAGTGTCTTAGAGATCGGCATTCTCAGGTATACCAACATGTTTTTCGAGTTTTACTCAGCTGGGGACGCACGCTGTGCAGTATGACATTTTGAACTTGTGTTGCTCTTCCAAGACCTTCACTCGGTTGTCCAAGACATTCTATCAGATACCAACCGGAAACTACAGTTGGTTCCGTAGCCCAGTTCTCAGTGAGGACCAGCACGTCACATTGAGAATCCATAGTTAGAGGAAGAAAGGCCAAGGTTGATTTTATATCTTAGCAATTTCATTGAAAGCAAGTGATTTGATGTTGTTGTTTTTGGCTGGTTCTTGAAAGGTCTTTCGCCATGACACTACCTGTACGTGCGTGTTTTGGTCACGAGTGCCCTTTACTTTTACTTTTTGCGTCAGTATCTGGAGTCACCTCATTCGTGGAGACATAAAGCGCTTCTCGTAGGGACGCTTCAATTGAGTGCCGGAGTGCATCTCCGAGTGGCTGCCCCTACATGCGTTTACAGAATGCACGATTGTGAGAGCATACCGGCGCTTCGGGAGCAAACTCTTCATTGTTTGAATTATACATAGACTTAGCTAAAGCAGGGACTATTGTAATATTAAGAAGCAAAATTATAATTTCATTTTTGCATGCTCGAACTTTCACGCTCAGGTCCTCAAACTGTACCCATTACGCGTGCACAACAAATACGTTTAGATAAATGTACATCGGCAATAGCGGAGCAAACTAAAAACCTGGCGGCAAGAGGAAGATGCTGCCACCCCAGTAACGAAGACGCAGAAAGTCACTAAATGCGCGGGTAATCTATGATACCTGACAGGAAAATACTTTCGGGTCTACATCAGTTGCTCTGCGAAACTGGATAATTTCACGGCCGTCAATACGAAGCCGGAGGGCCGCGGACAGTAATAAGCCCAAATACGGAGGAACACATTGTTAAACAAGTAGTCGCGCGTTCTCCCGCAAATATTAGACAGGTGGGTGCAGTAATTATTCTGCCGATCATATCAGTAGGAGACTTTTTTGGCAAACAATTCTTGTGATTTCTTCAACAAGATCATGAAGAAGGGGCACATGCCAGGAGCCTGGCATATCGCCAGACTTTCTCTTTTATTTAAGGGCAAGCATGATGATGACAGACGGGACCTGAACATATGCTGCGGTAAAGCGCCTGAAAGGACGCTGAATAAGACCTTCTGTAAATTGGTTATAAAACGAATCGAGTTACGTTGTCGGCCAGACCGTTCCGCCGGAGCGATTCGGCTTCCGAAGAGGTCGAGGAACGCGTGGTGCTTCTTGCAGACTGCGTCAAGGCTTTCGACAAAGCACCTCGAGATATCCTGATAAAGTTATTCCGACACGCAGGGGTTGGTGGCTCTCTTTTGAGCATAATTTCGAGCTTCTTTAATAATGACACCATGCTGGTACAAAGTGAACAGGAAGTGTTGCAGATAAGGCAAAATGTGGAAACCCCGCAAGGCGACCCATTGAGCGGCGTCTCCTTTACTCTTTTGCATGCCGTTTTTGTTGACTATATTCGACAGGAGTTCCAGAAAGCCACAGCTGTGATGTACGCAGATGACATAGTGGTCGCTCATCACGACCTGGGTGCCATCACTTCTCTTGATGGAGGTGTTCCTTGTCTCAAGGGGGCTGCAAACAAACCAAGGCCATGCAATTCATAAGATTAGGTCGATTGGCTGCTAAAGACGCTATACGTTGCGGCGGCCAATCCTTGGAATTTGTCAACTCTTTCCGGTATCTGGGGCTTCGGCTTCATTATACTGAGACGACCTTCACTGCTCACAACTTCGAGACAGCGCGCACAGCCATAATCTCTCTTTATGGAGAGGTAGGCGACCTCCGGCAACTGTCCGTCCCGACGGCAGTAACACTTTTCTACCTAAAGATTGTTCCAACGCTGATGTATGGTCTTGACAGAGTATGGGAACACCTCACTCGAGCAAACTTTGGTTTGTTTAAAAGGTGTTTCACAATGTACATGAAGCGAGTATTTTGCCTGTCAATGCGGGCAAGGAGCCGCTAATGTCAGGCTGTGAAGATCTGGTCTTGCTTGTGACAATCGCCACGTCTTTACCAGATACATAGTTCATGGCTATCATCATCATCCATCATTCATGGCTATCATGGCAACAATAACCTCATAAGTTGCTGTATACAGACAGGCGCGTTACTGCGTGTCCTATCCCGCACGACATATTAAATGCCCATTTTTGTCAAATGCTTGCCAGTGCCGTAACCGTTCGGAGCTGTGCTCCTGTAATAATGTTAGTGTGGGACGAGCGCGTCACTGAAGCCCGTCAAACCCTGTGGGGCCTTTTAGCAATTTCGAAGTTATCGACTCAACAATAAAAGCACCGTCCGGAAAGGCCCCGGGGCTCGATTTGGTCACAAATGAGTATCTCAGACAAGCGATTCACCTTGCGCCCTGCTTCACTTCACATTTTAACGAGGTAATAAAAACGGCCTGACTGAGCTTATCTATCAAAACATTTTATTGAGGTTAATAAAAAGCTGTCGGAGCAACACTATGGCTTCAGAAGATGCCGGTCAATAATGACAGCAAGTGCTGTACTTCTAAACTCACTACCACGGGCACTTCGAACTAAACGGGCTTGTTTTCTTGCTGCATTCGTAGACTTCAAAACGGCCTTTGCAATGGCCGCACAAGCGACTATACTTGACAAGCTGATATTTTGCGGGGTTTCGTTAAATATATTGGGATCCACTAAAGGCATTTCACAGGAGGACAAGTCTATATAAAGTTTATTTTCCGTATAATACATTAGGTATTTGTTACACACATCAACTAGCTAAGCCAATGCGCATTGTGACTGTCACGTGTCCGTTTCGATGAGGCCAGGGCGAGACCACTTCAGGAGTGTGCCTCGAACGGAGGCAGCGTTTCTACGTTGTATGTCAAGATCCAGGCGTTGTTTAAAAAAGGACGATGACCTGTTATCACCGGATGATAGGTTTAACAAGGTCCCAACTTTGCGGATCAGCTGCTTGGTCCGAAAGCCAGGGGCACCCAGGGTTTCAAACGCGAGAGGGCAAAATTCATGGAGATAGCCGATTGATGAGTATTTTCTCAACTTGTTAGTTTCCGCAAGGTGGGCTGCATAACCAGCTTCGGATGCGCCGCCACCGGCCATAGAAGGAGCTAAGGAGTCGGTAACGGTTGCATCCCAAACTAGCATTTTGCCTCACTCGAATGGTGTGAGTGTCATACCATCTGGACGTTTGCCGTCCTCTGCGCAGAGGCCTGGGGGTTCAAGAATGCACGGACGACCGCACGACCTAAGGGCTCTGCTAAAGGTCTCATTAATAGCAGCATGTCTCGAGCGCCGTCCTGCACTAATAATGCACGATAGTCCGTGATGTCCTAGTTTATCGACGGGGTGACCACATTGGCACCGATGAGGGCTAACTATGTCTGCCCCTAGTCGTAAGCCTACTGCTATGCGAATCGACTCGTCATCAAGTAGGGTACCTATGGGGGCACTGGGAAGCGCGTGTAACCAGGCCCCTGAATCCTTGGCGGATACGGCGTTTAAGCGAGCTCTGGCTGTGTCGTCGGCAGCTTCGTTAAAGAGACGTCGTTGTACCTCGTCGTGCAGAGGGGAACTCCAGTCACGCTGGGACAGTACGTTTTCAGGCCTACCCCCACAGCGCGCCTCAAGGTTCTCTTGAAGATGGGCTAAGCGGTTTCAAAACTGGTCGACTCCCGCTGAATCTAAAAGAGGGGTTGCCCTGTTCTCCGCGCTTAGCATCGACGAGACTATAGCAGGCCCGGCCAGGGTCAGTAAATTTAGTACCCCGAGGCCTCCTTTTGAAACGGGTAGCAATGCCTGTTCTCGCGCGCTAGGCGGTAGAGATGTATTCAGCAAGGACTCGAGGGTGAACAGTGTCAAGTCGTTGAGCCTTTGCAACTCGTCGGTTCGATTAGATAAAGCGGCCCCTCGAAGGAGGTGGATTAGTCTTGAGGACGAAAAGGAGGACCTGAGTAAGAAAAGTCCCCGATGAGCTCCCAGAAGAGGAAGGCGAGCGGCGGCGTTTTCTAGTTTCAATCTCCAACGCTCGATTGCTGCTGGGACAAATTGGCACACCCAGTAGCTCCAGATCGTCCTTGACGGTTAGCTTGCAGCCAGGCAGAAGGTTTCGAAGTGACTTCGGGGGCCTCAAGGGTAGGGCCGAAGAGGCATATCTCGCATTTGGCCGGATTTAACTCCAGCCCGGATGTAACACTGAAATCCAGGACCCATTAAATATCCTCGGCTACTGTGCAAACGTCTCCTCCTAATAAACCATCGTCAAGATACCAGAAGTTCAGCGGGCTCCTGAAGGAATCCACCAGGTCCTTGATACCCAGACAAAACAGGGGTGGTGCTAAGGGGTCCCCCTGCTGCAGTCCAGTGGCGGACGAAATCACATGTTCAGGCAGGGCAAGATGGGAAGGGTGCCGATATGCCAGTTCGACGTAGTTTAACAGATGAGGGGCGTGGGATGCGACGGCCATCATCAAGTGATCGCGTCGTATACAGTTAAAAGCGTTTTTAAAATCGAGCTTTACAAAGACCCCTGGGGGTTCGCGTGAGTCGAGAAAGGCGGGCTGCGTGAATGGCTACTTCGGTTCCGGCCGGCGTCGTCCGGCGAATCCCAATTGGTGTGCACCGGTTGCGTGAGAAATGGCGTCTTTGTTGTGGTTGCATCCGATCTTCGCGGCGAGCCTGCGTAGCGCAGACGAACACGCAATAGGACGTACCGAACCGTCCTTTCTCTGAAGGGCAAATAGTCTTGCGCCAAATATTAAAGGCCGGAGGCAAGGAGGAGGGGTGCCCCAAAGAAGGATGTCTACAACCTTTGCCAACGTGGACAGTAGGCTGGCGGCGACGCCTTCGAGGGACGGGGAAAGAAGGTCCATTAACAACCGGGGTCTCATAAAGTCTAACCCTGCGGCAGAGCTCTTGGAGAAGCTCTTAATCGCCGCCTGGATATCTTCCTTTGATGTGACGAAGGGCAGAGGGGATCTGGTCAGTGTCGGCCATTCTAGGTCCTCGGGAGCTAATGGGTGTTGCTCTCGCAAGGCCTCTATACGGTCGATGCCCGGCGTTAAAGTATCTGTGGATACAATAAGTCTAGCGGCACCAGAAACATCACCTTCGGAGAGTTTAATAATGGACTGGCGCACGGCGTCTATTTTGAATGGTTTAGAAGTAGAGGTGCGAGGGCGCGAAGTGGCAATCACGTCTGACAGGCGCATATTCTGAGAGAAGTCGCGGAGATTGTTGCGGATGATGACTGCGAGAGATAACGCATCGTTGCATGCGCGGGGGAGGCGAAGCACTACGGGGGCAAAGGAGAAAAGACCGTACCATGCTTCAACGTCGTTATCAGATGAGACTGCTGAGAGTGCCTCGGCCACTTGCCTCCTAATTGACTTTGGTACAATCCGGATTAGTCTGATTCGCCCTATAACTGCTTGAATGTCCTCTAAAATTTGCGCCGGTTGCAAACAAGAGGGCACAGAGGTGGTCGTTGTGGAGAAGGAAGCCTCAGTGGCGGTGGGATGCTTGGCTGATATATGCCTTGTTAGGCCACGCCGCGTGTATCTCCCGTCGCATAGTGGACATTTGATAGTAGCTGGAGTGGGGTGTGATGCTGCTCCGTCTTGAGCTGTGCGATTGTGGGCATTCATGATGATTGTACGATTTGTCGTAGATTTTTCACTAGCGGTAGCAGCTGTAACAGCGGCTCCAAAAGCTCTAATAAGGGCTTGAATTTAGCCGATAAGTCTGGGCTTAAGCCTGAAAGAATCTGAGACAGTCCGAGGGAGGCGCCTTTAGGGCCGAGCACAGCCTGGGTCGCTTTACGTGTGCGCTTGACGGGTTTTTTGATACGGCGATGCCTTACAACGGGCGTCCTCCGGCGAGACCGTCCCGTCAAACGTCCGCCTTTCCTCGTGGGGATTGATATAGGAGCCGGAAGTAGCAGCTGTGGGGTAGGGTCTTCGCGTGATTGAGAAATCCCGCGGACAACGCTAGCGTAAGAAGGTTGTTTTAAAGCCTGAGTTGTGTTATCTACAGACATGGCTGATACGGGGGACACATCAATAATCTCGGCTGCCGGATGTAGCACCTTCACCTGTTGCAGTGTCCGGGCTTCGAGTATAATTCGGTTTCTTTCTCGGAGGTAAGCCAAGCGAGGACATGCAGATGAACCCGCCGCGTGAGCACCACGACAGTTCACACATCTTGCTGAATTGGGGCAGCTTGCTGCTAAATGTCCGGGAGTGCCGCACCGTTTGCATACCTGGACCATGGTACACCTGTCAGCGAAATGTCCCGGCCTCAGACACTTGTGACATAACTTGGGTTGGTCGGGCTCAAGAACTACTTGATGAGTTTGGTATCCAAGGAAAACGGATGGCGGAGGTTGGCGCGTAAAGGAAAGAATCACCTTACCAAGCATAACTCTCGTTCCGTTCCGCATGTGGGACAATCTTTTTACATGATTGACTCCGAGCGGTGATAACTCGCGTAGTATCTCCTCTTCGGTTATTGATACTGGAACTCCGTGTATTCTGGCTTTAAAAACCGATAGGGATGGGCTGTGTGTGACCACCGGTAAGCTCCCTAGGGTTGAAATCGAAAGCACCCGAGATGCGTCTTCAATTCGCGAAAGCCACACGATAATGGATTTTCTGTCACCTGATATTCTGCATCCGGGAGCCACGTCGTGTATATGTTTGTACGTCGACAATAGCGAGCCTTCAGGAAACTCTGCTGAGACTTTGCCTTTAAATGGTTCTCTTCGGATAATCACCTTAAACAAAAAAGAGGAGGACAAGTTGACTAGACATAGATGATGGAGCCGCTAGACACCTGGCGACCTCACAGACTACTTTTGTCGCCCAGCGACCTTTCTAAAAAGATACAGAGTCGACACTCACAGGTGGACGTCCTTATGTATGCAGATGACTTGGTGTTATACTCTCGCAGCCGATTTCATTTGCAACAATCTCTTGCGGCCCTGCAGCATTGCATCCATTAGAACAAGTTAAAGATAAATATCATAAAAACAAAAGCAGTGAAATTTAGACGTGGAGCGAAATTGACTGGAATCGACGAATTTCGCTTGGGCTTAAAATGTATAGAGCTTGTCTCACACTTCTCCTACCGAGGAGTCATGTTCTCGTTTCGACGTACAACTTCTTCAGGTACATTGGTGAAATCATTCAGAAAGGACTACTTAATCATTTTATAGTATCTGAGATCCTCATAAACTATCATTGGACGTTGCTGTAAATCTCTTCAACCTTATTGCAACCACTGCTCCCTACGGTATACAGGTGATATGGCCTTATCTATCAAAAATAAACTTTAGGGCGCTTGACCAAATCAAGGCCACTTTTGTGAGAAATGCGCGTAAAGTCATCGCACTAGTCTCAACAGATTAGTCTATTTGCTGGCGTCGTGTTTTACTGAATAATACATGTTTTACCGAAAACGGAAGCTTTTAGCGAGTACATGCCTGAATGGGAGAATAAGATGGCAGACATTGACCCGCTCTTTTATGAAACCCAGACAATGACGTGTAGTTTGTGAAAGCGCTGCAAATAGTCGTACGATTTGCTGTACATGGATTCCACAGGAAGATCTGTATTCGAGAGAAGTTCCATGAAATTTCACCGTTGTGCTTGCGCAAACTTTGCGGGGGACAGTGTGACTTATATCACCTCTAACAATGCGATAGAGCAGTTCTGTTGACTCGACTTTTAGAACCGTAGTGAATAAACGTGTATGTAAATGTGTGCTTTCTCTGCGCGCACTATTGCAAACTAACCAAATCTGATCTATATTAATTCGCTGGCAACCATAAAACTGAGTATGCCTAACGCCCTATTTTTTTCCCAGAGCTTTCAGCAGAGGTAACCGCTGGTACAGCCACCGCCTTTTAGAAACCTGTAAGATATCTATTAAAACCTCAATGGCTTGCGCAATTGATGTTTAAATGTGTTGTTCTCTTTTTCTTAAGACAGCCTTATGCTTATCTAGACAGCTATTTAAGCTAGAAGCTTCCTCGAAAGCACACTCTGAACCCGGCTCCACTCTGTAGTAACCCGTCTGGTCTCGATTGCGTTACTGTGGCACACAAGCGAGATCGAAATAATTGTTTATGTTTCGCTAAACAATCGGATAAATAGTTTCCGTCTCGAACGCAGTGGCAGGGTGTGCTAGAGCTTTCGAAATAGTTGGTAAAATCGTAGTACGGAGCCGCTGTCAGCCTAGTCTCTGCTGCTAGTTTATCCAACAGCAGTCTAGTGCACCTTTGGGCACCTGCCGGTCGAACCTCAGTTACTAATGTGATCTAATTGCTCTGCAAGACCCTCCATAGGAGAGTTGGTCAGCTACGAGAAATTAACTGTGCGGTACGGGTAGTGCTAACGTTATAGTAGTCTGCGCAGTGGAGGACTGTCATCGTCTCAGTGATTGTCATTCCTCCGGCTGGCGTCGTCCGTTGCGTCGCTGCAAAGTGTCATCATAACCGTCATTGGTCTCGTCACTGTTACTGATGCTATCGACTCTAATGTCCATAGCACTTAGTCACTCTTAGACCGACAGTATTTTCAGGATCGTTTTTAGCCAAACAGGGCTGCAGTTAAGGACCTAAAACTCAAGCTTATAAAAGTAACTTCCTGGGTTCAATACTTGAGAGTGTTTTTTTATAAGCTTACTATTATTTTAATTCGAATTGCTTCTCGCAGGCTAGCAAGAGACTCTAAGGCCGAATTCTTCCGTGCAAGAAGGCGGGCGAGGGTCAGAGCGCTCAGCCGTACAAGGATCAGAGCGTTCAGCCGTACAAAAAATAGCGTGATAAGCCAGAAGTGGCGAACTATGCTGATTCTAGGCAAGGATTTAAGAAGAGGGAGAAATATCCGTATTTGTGCCATTGGCCAAAATGATTAAGCTGATCGAGGAAGTGTACGTAGTCACTTCAAATACCAAAAACATGCAAATTGTTGCAAAACTGTGAACTCAACGAAACGACTAAGATACAACTTGTAGCAAATAATTTAACGAAAATACTTTTTTACCAGAAGACGTAATACGGTCAGAAAGAGAGGGAAGAGCAAGAGGTAAACGGCGGCGAGTTGCGAAGAAACAGACTGACAAAAACATTTGATAGATAGAAGTTATACAGACCTGATCATAAGCTGCAAAACTGCAGATTACATGAAGGAGCCGTTGTCGAGAAAATGACCAGATCACACGTACATAATCGTTTACCACCTCAAAACGAGCATTCTAAAGGAGAGACAACTGTGGCTTCTTACAGCACTGGGAAAAGGCTTGGCCGATTTTTCCACTTGGGAACATATAGCTGATTTAAGGAATGGTGGGGGAACCGGGGCAGAAGTTAGGTGCGGTGGTGGCGATTCGTCCGCCAAAGGACTCTACGCACTGGGAGGACGTCAATATTACTGACAAAGCGGCACACAATTTAACTGACGAGGAAGGCCAGGAGTGCACCAGGCAGCACCTCGATTTGTCTTTATGTGGAAAAAGGTTTTTACCACGCCGACACGTTTAAGTGCCTTAGTTGCATAGTTGATCCAACAGAGTACAATATAAAGGTTACGGGTGTGATGCTCAGCTAGCGGCGATATGCGACTTACATTTGCAGAAAACGCAGAGGGTGCCTCCGTGTTACTTTCATGAGGCCTTTACGACAAAGGGGTGTACATACCCCCGGGATGTGCCAACAATGCGCATATTTATAATAAGAAACTTGGATTAAGAAACTACGCAAGAAGATCTACTAAGACATGTTCTGGGCATTACCGTACCGCTCGTTGAGAAGCTTCAAAAGAGATTCCAAGATAGATGGTCGGCCGTGGCTCTATTAAACCTGAAGTAGCGAAGCTGACGGAGATAAGCCCATTAAACCCATTTGACTGGGAATCCTGCCCAATTTTAAAGCGTTTAGACAAGATGGCGGCGCCCAACAGTGCGCTGTGTTTTGTATGTAGCTCCGTGATAAAGAGCTCGTGTGAGTGGACCCAGTGTCCTACCTGTTTTGTGGGTGTAGCCCATGTGAAGTGCTCATCACCGCGCACCGATGTAGGGGCAAACCAGCCCGCTCGGTGCCCTGGATGTCCTGAACTGGAAGGCGCCCGCCCAAACGGCGCCTTGCTTGAGATCCTGCAGCGGATTAGCCGTCTCGCGGCGGCAAATACAATCCGAGTGTCGGAGCTTGAACAACTGGTCTCCGAGCTTCGTTCCCGTCCCACCGGGAGCAGCGTAAGCACATCGGGAGTAGAAATCGAGACGAAGAAGCAGGTGGCACAGCACAAAGTGCCACAGGGCACTGGCGGCAGCTCAAAACTTGCCGCCAACCCCGTAATTGATTCGAACGTCTCAGATGCGCCCACCGTCACTCGTACTGTTGGTAAACAAAACCAACAGCAACAACAGTGTCAGGGGAAGCAGAGACAGAGAGTGCAGAAACCGCAGCAGCAGACGCCTCCTACAGACGTCGCCAAGAGTGTTGTCGATCTCGATCAACAGCGCCAACAACGGCGGGAAGAGAGAGCGGCTGAGCGGCAGCAACGACAGCGGGAGAAGCTGGAGAAGAAGGAGAAGCCGGCGCCGGCAGCAGAAAGTGACATCACCACTCCGCTGCAGCCGCGCGAGCCGGTTGTCGACACAATGGACTGTACAGAGACAGCCAACGTAGATCAGCTGGACAACGAAGGCTTCCAGCTGGTGAAGAAAAGAAGAAAAAAGAAGAGAAAGCTTGCGAGTGAAAGTGGTGGATCGACCAGCAACAGCCCAGAGAAGCAGGATGGACGCCTGGGGCCGAGGCCGAGCGATGCCTCTCAATTTCACAAGCAAACGGCAGCAGAAAAACGCGAAACTAACGCGAATAGGAAGCACCGTCCTCTTCGAGCAGGAAGTGCTGAAGTAGACCTGGGTGAGATAACACTGTGTAAAAACCGTGTGTTGCCCATGAGAGCTCTCCGTTTGGAGGGCTTCAGCCGGAAAACGTCGGCAGAACAGCTGCGTGGTTGGCTAACCGGGAGACATACTGTAGTGCGTGCTATTTGGAAACTCAAAGTTTCCCGGCCGGACTCCGTCTTCTGCGTGGCCTTTGGTGATAGTGACTTTAGTAACGTTTCAAGTAGCGCCTTCTGGCCGAAAGGCGTGAGTTTCCGGCGCTGGCTGGGGGCTCCGCCGGCTCAGGCTAGGGTATGCGAAGAGTTTACTGACGGGCATGGCTTAACAGCTAGACAGCAATGACGCCTTCTGCCAAGGCAGCTGCATGCTGCTCGCAGCTGCAAATTATTGCTTTGGAATTGTGAAGGTTTATCTGGGGCCTTACAGCTAGCACCAGAACGTTTGTTTGAAGGTGTGGACATTGTACTCTTGACGGAAACTTTTATGCGAGTGGAACTGCATCTCGATGAGATGCGAGGTTTTCATCTGCTAGCGAGTCTTCCAGACGGAGGGCGGGGAAGACCAGTAGGTGGACTTTCAATCTATCTACGAACAGGGTCACCCCGAATGCAATGTGTGTGTCGAGGTGAGTGTTGCATGACACTCACCTCAGGTAGTTTCAACCTCGCATTGTTCTACCTGCCACCTCACTACGATGACGTTGAGGTTGCCGATGCGATCAGTGCTGGTCTAGCGGGACTAAACCTCCAGCTACCCACTCTGGTCGGCGGCGACTTCAACTGTCGTATTGATAGTGGCGCCACCGACAGGAAGGGCGATGTGCTTCTTACGCTTCTAGAGAATAGAGGCCTGCATTGCGCGAATGAGCGTGATAAATTCACGTACGTTTGCCAAAGTGGAAGAAGCACTATCGACCTCCTGTTTCATAACCTTCAACATCCGACGGAATTTCAGGGATGCGAGGTCCTTAATATTCCAGCACGGAAGCACCTGCCGGTGCTAGCGTCTCTGTGTCTGCCTGGCCAGGGGCGCGCCCCGCGGCGGCAGCCGACAACGTACTTGTCTAGGCAGCTAGATTTGCGTGTATTAACGCGCAAATTACGGCTCCTGGGATCAACTTCTGACGTTGAACAAAGCAACCGCGCTTTGGAGGCCACTGTCAAAGCGGCTGTAGTCAAGAAGAAGTACAGAAAAAGACGGGCGCGGCCCTGGTTTACACAGGCCTGCTACCTAAAACGTCGGGAAGTGTTGGGGCTCCTGCGCCGAGCACGGGCTCTGCACCCCGGCCCCCAGATAGTTGCTGATCGTAGGGCGCTTTATGGCCGACATAGAGCAACCTACAAGAAACTGCTCGTGGAGAATAAGCGCCGGTATGATGAGGAGGAGGAGTTTCGCATGCTTCAGAGAGCAGAGCGCGAACCCTATGTCTACATTGTTCGCCGGCTGAGCAAAGCCATGCACAGCATGACAAAGGAGCAGTTGCGGCAGCACTTTAGTGCGCTTCTGCTCGATGCAAACGCCCCCGCGCCTAACCCAGTTATTGAGCGACCGCTCACTCTGGAGCAGCACGGCATGAATTCGCCGTTTACGGTGGAAGAAGTGGTGCAGATCTTGCGCGGGTTGCCCAAGAGGAAGAGTAGTGGTCCTGATGGGATCTATTACGAACACTGGGCTGAGTCGTCCGATGTTTTAGCAGGGGAGCTGTGTAATCTGTTTAATCAGATACTCAGCGGGGGACACATACCCCAGGTTTGGCACGAGGCCAGACTTACTCTGCTATTCAAGGGCAAATACGGTGACAACGTGGACGATCCAAATCTCTACCGGGGTATCGCGTCGGAACGCACTCTTAAGAAAATCTTCGCCAAGTTGATTATCTCGAGGGTGTTTCCAACTGTGGAGAAGACCCTACCTCCGGAGCAATTCGGATTCAGGAAGGGTCGAGGTACACAGGACGCGATCCACGTACTCCAGTCGGAAGTTGAGCGGGTGTTGGCTGTGCCCGGGGGCCACTTGTACGCCGTCTTTATTGATTGTGTCAAGGCCTTCGACAAAGCTCCCCGTCACTTACTAGTCGATTCATTTCGACATGCTGGGGTGGGTGGTTCTTTTCTACGAGTGCTCTCCAGCTTCTTTGCTGAAGACCGCCTTGAAGTAAACATAAGGGGCGAAGACACCTTGCAGCTGAGGCAAAACGTAGGGACCCCTCAAGGGGACCCTCTCAGTTGCCTAGCCTTCTCTTTGCTCATTGCAGACCTAGCCCGCCACGTGCGGAAGGAGTTTAGAAACGCCGTCGTTGTTATGTACGCGGATGACATAGTAGTGGCCCACCGGGACCGCGGTGCCATTCGTCGTATTGTCGGCGACGTAGAAGGTTACCTTCACCGTAGGGGCCTACAAATAAATTCGCGGAAGACGAAAGCCACTAAGTTTTGCCGTGGGGATCATTTGGCTGCAGCAGACGTAATACCCTGCTGTGGCCAACCGCTGGAGTTTGTCAACTCCTTCCCGTATTTGGGTCTGAGACTGCACTATACGGGAACGACCTTTACCAAGCACATCGGCGACAGGTGTCGGGCGGCTATTGCCTCTATTCACACAGAGGTGAGAGATCTTCGACGACTGTCTCTGAGTGCTGCATTGCGTCTTTTTGAGCTTAAGATTGTGCCAATGTTGAGCTTCAGCCTTGGCAGGGTGTGGGGCCATCTTTCCGCCGCAAATTTTGCGCAGCTAGAAAGATGCTTCACAATATATATGAAGCGCGTTCTTTGCTTGCCGCGCACGGCAGGGAATCGCTTTGTGTACCTGCTAGCGGGTTGCGGACCGGCAGTGGAAATAATCAGAGTCAGGCTTAAGTCACCTATTACAATGCCACTTCAACAATTTTTGTTGGAGTGGCAGGGAAAAGTGACCGAGGCCTCGGCTGAGGTAGCGCAGTTAGATGTGTACCTCACCAGGGAGCTTTGGGAGGGAATGGCATGCACTAGCCGGCACGTGTACACAAGGTACATTGTACATGGCTATCATCACTTGGTGTGTTCAACTCAAGGATTTCACCAAGTTGGCGATCAATGTCGTTGCCGGTTCTGCTCGCAGGTATGCGCTAAATACCACGCAGCGAGCTGCCAGTCGCATCGGCGGTCTTTGCACTTTCTTGCCCGGTGGGACGGTCGCTAAAGTGTTAAAATTGTATATAATGATGATTGTATTGTATTTATGTACCATCTTGAAATGCAAAATTATTGCGAAATAAACAATATGTATGTAATTTTAAAGCGAATTATTGTGACCATATGCCAGAGTTGGGCATCAGGCACAAATCTGCACATTTGAGCTGGTGGTTGCACACACACGCTATCGCAAATGTGCTAAAGTGGGCCGCATCTCGAATGAAATTAACTGCGGAGTTGCCGATAAAACTCCTCTACCTGCCCAAATTATGAGTGTAAAATAAGTCCTAGTCTTCGCGCGTCAGGCCAACCTCGCGGCCCTTTTAGATTCGACACCCCACCCGGAATCCCCAACGGATAACGTCCGAGACAGGTCGTACCACACAGTTAATACGCCTGCTGAAGACGACTTGCAAACGAGAAACATACGGCCACCGCCAGTAGACCAACGCGGTGCTAACTCTTGAAACTCCAATGGCACGACTTCATGTAATCCATGTAAACTCTTATGGAAGTCCTGCATCAAACTTAATTCTGGATGAAACACCGACGAGAAGAGGAAAGGTTCTCTCCCTCATTAGTGAGCCAAACGTTAAACTGGCCAATCGAAATTTACCAACATGGATGATGGACCGAAAAACACCTGTCTAATAGAAAAAACACTTTACACTTTACCGAGCACCGGTCAGAGGTGCGGCATCATATTTCACACAGACGGGATTGGCTTATATGACAAAGCCCCCGGAATGAAGAAAGATGCCGGAACAGCTAGGTGCTTGAATACTCTCCTCTCCGATCGTTTAAAGCCCATAATTGCAGACGAGTTGTGTTAGTTCTCTAAAAAGAGGACTTAGTTGGCATTCTTGCCGGAGGCTCATCTTTATCTGGACATACACTGAGACGCACTAGCGTTTACAGAAGCCATCAATATACAGCATTGTCAACAGCTTAATAGATCGTTAGTTGAGCTCTTAGCTGAGCTCTACATTATCGGTCATAGACTGATGGACAGTCGAGAGGCGCACAGTTGCGTGCTTTCGATAGCTCGTTGACACGAATGAAAAAAATATATTATCTCCGCAATTTGGGTACGCCTAAAACCCGATTGAATTTTACTGCTGATATTATTTTCCTCCATTGGCTTACTAAGTCTATAGCGCTGGAATTTTGAGAAACAACGGTGTAATAGAGTCGTCACCGTCGGGGCCGGTCAACAATAGACGCTCTCCACTGGATCCTGCGGAGGGCGGGCCAGGGGACTAAGAAATCTCTTAAGACCCGGTCATTTGTTATTCTTATCCTCGTCGGTATCAAAAACGTTTTATCCTCTTCGATGCCAAAAATGACAGCAAACAGGGGGGTGATTATGACGACGCTGGAGCATAAAGGCATTTCATCCTACCTCCGACGGATAATTTCTTCTTATTTGGACGCCACGACGCTCATAACAGGGCAAAGCCAGCACAGTGTGACAATCAGCGTGCTGCAGGGCTTTGGTTTTGGCCTTGTTCTATGGAACCTGGTCTACGGCGATGTCCTGCGGCTGGGGTACCCGGAAGGCGTGGAGTCCGTTGCGTACGCCGACGACCTCGCCCTCCTCGTCACGGCTCGCCGAGAGACAGCACTAGAAGAAATGGCTAACGCGGCGCTACCACACAGGCATGGATGATCGCCCATCACCTACAGCTTGTCCCACCTGGCAGATCAAAAAAATTCTCGATATTCTGGTAACGCTGCTGTCACCTCTGACAGCAACATTCTTCGGCGACGTTTAGTGTACTGTGAAAGACCGACCGCAGGGCCTCTGTACACTTGTGGCGATGTGTTTCTCGCATGCCCAGTTAAAGCAACAGGTGGAGGATAAATCATTAAAACGCTACCGATAATCGCGCCAAAAAGGCGCCTATGTGATGCATTTTTTCACCTAAACTCACTCAGTCGGTGAGCGACGAGAACGGCATAATTATTTGGCTCGAGTTCCCGACCATCGGGTTTAGCAGAAGCAGCAACAACCACGTAGTGTGATAATGTAGGAGCGCGACGTTATATCAGCACACAGCAGAGGAGCCGTAAAGTCAGGTAGAATTGCTCAGCTTAGCTGCAGCAGTGTTGACAGTAACGATAAGTTGGACACTAATAACTATATATGTATATATATATATATATATATATATATACAGGTAGTTCAACAAGTTCTTAGAATGAAAACCAAGAATTTTCCAAATCTTGTTTTTAATTTTTTCTTATTCGATATACTCCCCGAGAAGCTCAATACACTTTTCCCACCGAGATTTCAGAGCATTTATACCTCTTGAGTAGAATTCCGCGTCTTTAGACTGAAAATAGGCATTGACAGCAGCCTTAACCTCTTCATTGCTGGACAAACGCTTTCCACCGAGACTATTCTTCAAATGTCCGAAGAGGAAATAATCAGAGGGGGCCAGGTCTGGAGAATAGGAAGGTTGTTCAATAAGTTCGAACCTCAGTTGGGCCAGTTTTGCCGTTGCTTGCCGCGACTTGTGTGCGGGAGCATTGTCCTGGTGAAACAGGACAACCTTCTTCTGCAAAGCGGGCCGTTTCACGATGAGTTCTTGCTTCAGGCAGTCCAACAGTCTTGCATAATATTCTCCCGTGATCGTTTTACCGCTCTTAAGGTAGTCGACCAGAATTATTCCACATTGGTCCCAAAAAACCGTAGCCATCATCTTTCCGGCCGATGCCGTTGTCCGCACCCTCTTCGGAGGTCCTTCACCAGGTGCACACCATTGACGAGATGCTTCTTGGGTCTCGGGAGTGTAGTGATGGACCCAGCTTTCATCGACGGTCACGAATCTGCGCCAAAAATCCGACGGATTTTTCGACATCTTGGCCAAATTTCGCTGTGAAGCGGAAACACGCGCGTCTTTTTGGCCTTGATTGAGCAAATGCGGCACCCATTTTGCTCTGAGCTTTTTTATCTTTAAGTTCTCGTGCAGGATGAAAAGCACACTACCCACACTGATCCCCAAGGCCTCCGCTATCTCCCAAATGTTCACTCGCTTATCTGCGGCAACGATTTTCCGCACTTTTTTTTTTTTTTCTCATCAGTTGCCGTTTTTGGGCGTCCTGAACGTAGTTCATCCTCGGTGCTCCTGCGACCACTTTTTAACTCATTAATCCAGTTGGAAACAGTGGCAAAACATGGCGCAGAGTCACCGTACACCTCGTCTAACTCAGTTTTCACTTGGGTCGCATTCCAACCTTTGAAATAAAAATGCTTGATAACCACTCGAAACTCTTTTTTCTCAATTTTTCAAAATCACGCCGATACGTTGCACGGGAAAAGCGATTAAACGAAATCGCAACGGCCAATCACCATAATATTTTGACTGCTAGCATTCGAAAAGTTGCCGTTTCCAATAGCGGTGAAAGCGCGCCAAAATTCGAATTCTGAAAAAGCTCATTTTAAGAACTTGTTGAACTACCTGTATATATATATATATATATATATTAAGAGAGAGTATATAGGCCAAATAGCAGGTAACACATTTTGCTATACTAGACGGTTTGCAAAAACCGAATTGGAGTATTCAAGTTAATGATCTGTGGTGCGCTGCAACGTTGACACATACAGGAATTGCTAGGTTTATGGTGTTTACATCGTGCACATATTGTATGGTGAAAATCATGCACAGCAAATTAAATAGTAAGATGACAATTTCTCGTATTGGGATTATTTCACGTGCCCGAGATAAGAGCAGGCATTATCGGCCATTTTCGCCTTTCAATTCTGCATGTGTTGCTTAAACGCCTCAGTGCGAGACAGGTTGTAGCTCTGCTGCAAAGTCTCGTAAAGCATGTGTCGCCACATCTATCTGAGTCAGAAAAATATGTTAAGCGGGCATTTACGTTCCATACCTTGAACAGTCTGCTTCCGTATTTTTCTAAATGCCGGTGGGAATGTATTTGTATTATGTATATTATTGTTCTGTATATTACATTTGATATATTTAATCTATTCAAATTATAAACAGGGTCTTCCAAAATTTGCCCAACAAATTTAACGAGCGCCACGACACCAACAACATTATTTCATGTAACTGATGCAACTACCCAGTTGCACCGGTCCGCGATGGACACACGTGTTTGTATGTATACTGACCCGCAAACGCTACCACCGCTAGAAACTAGAACAGTCTACTCATTACGGTGCAAATTAAACCGATCGTACCGACCACGTACAACGACCACACTACAATCGGTTATCAAGCGGCGTCTAGTACCTTGTGGCGAGCTGCCAGCACGCCGTGGTGTCTCTTACCTAAATAAACAGAGACTGAGGAAGGAAAGGCTCATCAACAACAATACGCTTTTCGGCTCAGCGACGCCGCAGGCTACATCCGTGTGCTTTTGTTCACCCAAACCCTAGCCTCCTCCAATAGGGTTTGGTTGAAGCATTGTCTTCAATAACTGGATAACGTATAGCCCTAAGCCAGTTGCGGCTAGTGTTTCCGGGACAATGTTCCGCAGATTTATAGTCTTTGAGTACTGTTTTATGAATACTTCGTCATATGCCTGTCTCTTACGGAAACTTTAGTGTGGTGTAACAACACCCTTTAAGCAGACACGAAGCTGTTTTCTGCACGGATGTTGTGCTTCTTCGCCGGCATTGAGGTTTTAAATAAACAGTTAATTTACGGTCAAAGAGGTCTAACAGTATTTTATATGAAGAGCTTATTTTAGCTACTAGTATACAGTGCTATGATGGTGGACTGAGGGGATCATCTTTGCATTTGAGTGTAGTTTTAAACATTCTCTTGTCCATTTGTTTAGAAGCTTTCTAATTGCAACCCAGATGGAACGACAGGCACTGCTGCCTTAAGGTGTTTATTGCGGATAAGGCCGACAGATAGCAGTTGGGACCGCTGATAATGAGAAGGGTGGGTTTCTTTTGCAAGTAAACATTCATCTTCCGTATTATCGAATGATCTTGCTATGGGTACGATGCCGGATGCCGTATCAGCAGTGGTTAGTAGGACTTTAAAATACCGGCAAAGATCATCAGATAGACCTGGACAACATCGGTAGACTGTCGGAACGTTTACAGCCTCATACGGGTTTGTCTTTGCCCTCAAGGTCAAATGATTCTCTCTTCCTCTTACATTACTTACATCTTCTTGAGTTTAGTTAGTTTTTTATAATGCCGTCGGATGCTGCAATATGACTTACCAATATCAGGCCTCGGCAGAGAGAAAGAGAAATAACCCGAGGCATTTAAATACGAATTGCTATAATTTGATAACACTTCGCGACGAACCAGTGGAGTGACACTCTAGGTTGGTGCAATATGTGGAGTTTAACATTATTTCCGAAATGACTACTAATTATTGAGTTTGGTACCAAAAACACATCCAGATTCGCATTTTAGCAGGCTCCTGAGAACATGATTAATGTCGATGCCCTTGCTTTTTTGTGACTATGCGACCAACGATGATAAGAAGTATACTTCAGCAATAATACTTTTACTGGCAAAGGTCTCAGTCGACCAAATAAATTGCCGCTATTTCTGTTTGTTATCGGCTATCGGTGCTGGCTTTTAATATACGGTTTTTAATTCTAGTCTGCACTCCCTTGGTTAACGCTACGCCTTAAGAAAGAAGCTGCGTCAAGGCAGCGACGACATTGGCTACATCTACCGCATTATTGTGTTATTGTACGCCGTGCTCCCCGCCTATCTAAGCACTTTAGGAGCACCGTTCTACATTCTGCGTGTTCAATCAGGTTCCCGACAGCTCCGAAAGGGCCCGTTTGAAAGCGTGCTTTAAACAAATAAGTGGCAAGTGGCTTCAAGCCCGCCTCTCGCCGTAGCTGGGAACGATGCTGGACAACAACACACTCCGCATCGTTTTCGGCTTGCGGCTGAGGGAGGCCGTTTGCGCACCCCATTCATGCAACCTATGCAGAGCACCAGTGAGCGCCACGGGTGAACACGCCTTGTGTCGCTATAGCGCTAGGCGCCACTCACGTTATTTCGCCATCAACGACTTTATCTTTGGCGCTCTTCACTCGGCCCATATTCCGGCAGTGAAGAAGCCTGTTGGTCTTAGTCGGAATAGCCAGCTGAGGCCCGCTGGCCAAAAGCTACGTTCAAAACATGAGCCGTGAGGTGGGTACAGGTGCCCGGCTCGCAGAGAACCGAAAAGTGACGAAATAACAGGAACTAGCGTCGCAATTTATAGTTCAGCCGATCGCCATAGAGGCCTTTGGGCCGATCGGACCGGAGTCTATGAAATTTATTAAGGAACTGGGCCGGAAAGTCATCGCTGCAACTCAGGACCACCGAGCTAACGAATATCTGTTGCAGCGCATATCGATCGAGGTTTAGCGCGGCAACGCTGCGGCCGTGAAAGGGTCCCTTCCGTCAGCCGCAGGGCTTCCGGGGATCCCGTAGAAACTGTTTTGATTTCCCATAGTTGTATGCTTATGACAATAAAGCCTTCTTTAAGTCGTTCTGCTTGTTAAACAGGCACGGAATAAACCGTCCGTCTTCCGCTTCAACTTCCCACGACCCAGAACACAAAGTCAACAATTCTTGTCGATAAAATTGCGGACAATCGTCGGGTCCACGGTGGATTCAGACCCCGAATCTATTATCTAGATGCCCTGGCTTTCACCATCATCTGTGACACAGTTTTTACGGTTTCTCAAGAAAACAGTAGACTTTAGGTAATACGGTTGTTCCCAGTGCGTCTACGACTCTGCATAGCCGGCATAGGTATGATCGTTGACCTTGGCCTGCGTATGCCTGGCTCGAAGCAGATAGGCATGATATATAAGGGAAACAAATTGGACCCGGTGCGCTGTATTCCGCATGCAGTCATCGGTGGTCTTACATATTAAACACAGCGATCTCACGATTGAATTGCTGAGCTAAATTAAGCGCGGTAATAATAATAATAATTGGTATTGCAGATGATCCATTTTAGTCCGATAATGAATACCAGCTTTTTCTTGATGGCGATTTTAATCCACTGGATTCACCCTGCTGCAAGCTGTCTTTGATAGGATTTGCTGAATTGCTGATGAAGAACTTATTCGCGCCAGCTGAGCCGATCTCCCCTTTTGAATCGAACGCTGAACGCACCACACTTCTGATCACAAGGATTTCTCTGACTAAGACAAGCCAACTTACAAGTTGGCTGTTGTTTACGTAATGCAGTGTATGGTGTATCACGGCATCCAATTCGAACTGGGAGTTGAGATCTATCTATCCCACGCAAGAGCTCGTTACAAGAGCTTCGCCGAAACACCGCAGCAAAACCGCACAATTTCGCCATTAATGGAATGCGACCGCTGCTTGCGGATAATCTCAGCTGTTCTGAGTCTTGATATTTTGCACATTGGATTTCATTCTATTTTCTACCAGACGGGCGTCTACCGCTAGTCAGTCAATAGCAGCCCCACATGCGTGTGCGTATGTCGTGGAATTTCTAATTTTCTGTTGTTTAGTCTAGGCTGTAAGTTATCGCAGCAAGCTATGGCCGAGTTCTGTTGCCGTTTTGTTTTGCTAGTATTCAAATCGATTTATTTCGCCATATACCATAAATATTTTCTATAATGTGCAATGGCTATTGTACGAAGATACTCTCGACTTAGGACCGTAGGTAATGCCGATTTAATTTAATGCGAAGTAGAATGTGTTATCGTGACATCTTAAAATATACTAATATAGTACGCAATTTTGTGAATTTTGTTGTCCAACTCCGTTATTTATTGAAAAAAATAGGGTAGTGGTGTTTTCTTTCTTACATTCCCAGTTTATATAGGCATTTTGTTAGCTACGCTTGTCTGTCGATAGCGAGTACGACTGGCAAGTCGAAAGGTTGCATGGTATGCCATATGCCAGAAATGTAGATTGGTACGTTTCATCATATTTAATTCCTGGCTCTTTGGTTTCTTCTGCGCTTGGTGCACGTATAGCCGAGTGCGGAAGTCGCTAATAATTGAACTAAAATATTTAAGACTGAAGTCTATTTGCTCACTGAATGACAACAGTTAACGATGTGACGAATACAGACAATTACGCTGTTTAGTACTAACCAAAAGAACGCTCGGACGTTCTCTTTTGTCTGCCAAACAGCCCTGCTTGCTCGAAAACTTTTCTCTATTCATATTTTAAGTTGAATATTGGGTATGCATATTGGGCACGGCACAGTAATCCTAAATTAGGCCTGCGTTTTATACCGTTGTTAGTGGGGGAGCAGTAAAAAAAGGATACGTGGAGACAGGTGGTTAGAAATAAGAAAAGGGCTGTTTGAAAAGAAGTGAGACATTTCCCATCTAAATAAGTAGGCATACATTTCAATTACATTAACATGCTAGTACATATAGTTCCATTTGACCACATGATAAGACCGTATATATATATATATATATATATATATATATACATATACATATTTATCCTAGTTTGTAAATTAAAAGTTAGTAGTAGTCAACATTTAGCATACAAATGGTAAATTACACTAGGACCCTCAACTATATAACGCTAAAAAGATTTGTTTTTAGAACAGGAGTTGTCCATCGCTTTGTATTATTTGTATATTCCTAAGGAAGTAAAATAATTCTGCCACGAGTCGGAACCTGCGTAGCGACACATCACGTGGCTCACGTGACCGCCGGCACGCGGCAGTACTAGTTGCGATAAATAATTCTTAAAATAAATACCGAGTGCAATTTGACAAAGGTAGTCAAACAAGATATAGAAGCAACGTAATAAACCCAAGCGTTGTACCAGAGAACTACCGAAAGAAACATTACCAATGCCAAAAACGCTACTGAAGTCTGTTTAAATAAGGATACAAACATCTCATTCTGCACACGATTAAAATAGTCTTCTTCTTACGGGTCTTGCTCTTTCGCGGCATGCATGGGCCCACTCCTTCTTACGGTATCCAATCGAAGTTAAAATTTAAGCTGCTTGACTAAATTAAGGCCACTTTTCTAAAGAAGGCGTTAAGAGTCCACTGCACCAGTTTCAACAGATTAGTCTAATGACTGGCGTCGTCTCCGCTATTTGTTGAGGATTTTAAAGCGATACAGGTTCACCGAAAACGACAGTTTTCAACAAGTAAATGCCAGCTAAGTAGCAAATACTGGTACATTCCAGGTCTCTGATGATTTCTGTTGTATTTATTGTGTTCAGACATAATAGGATTTTATATGTAGCCCATTGTAAAGAAAAAACAGGCAGCGCAATTAAGTTTCGTGCTTAGTCATTCCACATTGTCGCAAAGATTTGTTGTTAACAAAAAGCCCACATAAAAGCGCAACATTTCTGAACAAAGCCAGGAAAGGCCCATAGAAAGATCAAAACAGGATAGGGCCCAGCAGTCCCTGAAATAAAATAGTGTGGAAGGTCTTGCATAGGATAAGCCTGCAACATAGTTTCTCTACTTTCTTTGATCTCTAAATATATGGGAGTTTTGAAACTACTAAATAAATGCACTTTCGGTACTGGCAACCAACAGCACCTATTGTGGGACTTGCACTCACTAAGCCCCTTGTTCTTCCCCCCCCAGAGTTTGGAATTGTGTAGCACTACTTTGAGACCATAGGAGGGGAGTTTCGTGCTCCACCGGTTCTCATGGATCTCGTTGTGTCCTTAGCTCACGAATCCGAAAGAATGCGTCGAGCCGTTCTACGGAGGGCTGGATTGACATAGCCCCTTGCGGGGCACCCTCATCTCGACTGCTTAATGGCACCTGCGTGCCTCTGTAGAGCGCGCAGTAAGCATTTTATAGCTGCGTCTTCTCACGTATAATAGCGTCTAAGAAAAGACGCCCGCCGCCCATGCGGCGGCATCCTCCATAATGTGACCGACATCGTCTTGTGACGATCTCTCTGCGTAGCAATACGTCGAGCTTCTGCGGACCTGGGCTAGGGCGGAGCAGGACGAGACCATATGGTCAACATCCGTCCGGCTGCCCCGACGTGCAGAATGTGCATGTATCCACCTGCGACTTCCCAATCCGCACCATATAGGTTTGGAATTGACTGTGACCTGTGAGGACCCGGACCGAGAAGTACGGAGGTGGTCCCCGGCACGGCCCGTCATATCAACGTCGGAAGTCCGGTACAAACGACCGGGTCCAATTCGCCCGGGGCACTCCTGAGCCTTGCGTGGCCCATTTGTCAGCCCACGCTTCAAGCGTTTCCGCTCGGGTTTGCGTGAAGTCTGTCGCGCTATCCGTTCTACGTTCGCTTCTTTCCCCTGCCAGGAGATCCCAGGGAAGCTGGCGAGCCAGTACGAGGGCTGCCTCTGTGCTCACCGTGCGGTACGCCCGGCAGACTCGAAGGGCCATGACGCGCTGCGCCGCACAAACCGCTTGTCTGTTGCGAGCGGAGTGTAGGGCCAGATTGGCCCACGCAGGCCAAGGACTCCGCGACAGAGGCTAACAGCCGGCAGCGCCCGTCCGTAGCCCCTCCCACCCGAGGGAAAATCTTGGCCAGATTCTGAGCGACCCTGCTGACCTTAGCGACGATGTGCTTGATATGACCGGCACTTGTAAGACCGGTATCTAAAATGACGACTAGGTGCCTGGCAGTCATCTTAATCGGAATAGGGTGGCCTGTGAGCGTCAGGTTAACAGGCCCGTTAAGTACACTGCCTCTGTCTTCTGTAGGGCAAGCTGTTGGTGATGGGTGGTCATTCATGCCTGTATGTCGGCTAGCGCCGCGTTAGCAATTTTTTCTAGGCAAACCGTGACGAGGAGGGCGAGGTCGTCGGCGTACGCGACGGTCTCCACGCCTTCCGGAAGCCCCAGCCCCAGGACACTGTCGTAGGCCAGGTTCTATAGAACTGGGCCAAGAACGGAGCCCTGCAGCACGCCGCCTGTCACACTGTGCTGGCTATGCCGTGAGCGCTCTGTCGTCTAAATATGAAGAAATTATCCACCAAAGGTACCCTTATGCTTCAGCGTCGTCATAATCACCCCTGTTTGCTGTATTAAAAGCGTTCTTCACATCGAGGAGGATGAGAAGAACGAATGACCAAATCTTTCGAGATCTCTTAGTTTCCTGGTTCGCCTTCCGCAGGATGCGGCGGAGCGCATCTATTGTTGATCGGCCCCGTCGGAAGTCATACTGGTCACCCGACAGGGCGTGAAGGTCCTCGATTTTTTGTCAAAGCTTCTGCGTTTAGGCGCTCTGTTATTGCATTTTCAAACAGTTTGCCAACTGTGTGTGCTAACCGGAAAAATGGGTCTCAGTAACGTACAGTCCAGCTTTGGAATAAGCGCAAGGTGCGCCCGCTTCCATTGCGTGGGGTACATTCCCTTTTCTAACCGTCGAGTGGCCATGCCTGCCAACTCCTCCGGATGCTGCCTTGCCAGAAGGCGAATGTCCCCGAACGACACACGATCAGGGACAGGCGCCTTCCCAGGCGCAAGCCTCTCGCTCGCGCGTAAGATCTCTTCCACTGTGACAGGTGGTATGTCCTCTGGATGAACGATTAAGGTCTGCAACGGCCGCGAGGACTGGCGGGGCGGTCGGCGAAGCTTACCCGTGATCACCCGGTAAGGTATGCCCCAGGGTCAGCCTCGACCGCCGCCACAAGCTCCCGCCACGCTGCCGCATTTGTTTGAGTGATAACAGTTCGTCGGCAGTCTCTGTAGTTATTCTGCAACTCGTCCGCTCGTCGCTGGGCTGGAAGAAAGACGGAGTCTTTATCTCCTCGCCGGCGTCGTCTTGCAATCTATGACCTTGCTCTCGTCAGAATTTTGTTAGTCGTGATGCAGGTTTCCGGGCTTTTTCAACGGCAGGGAACCACCACGGCTTAGTACTAAATTTGCCTAAGCTGTAGTTTCAACCTCACACTCAACGCGGAGAGTCCGGTCGTGGTTGGCTGAAAAGAATTTAGGTCGATTAACGAACATTGATGTCCGAGGGCCTTGGTCAAAACAACGGTTAAAATAGAAGAAAATCGACAAGATAGTAGTGAGCGATGCGTCCGTTTTAGAAATTGTTGTTTCATTAGGTTGTGTATATAGGCTGGGATACCTGCCTGCGTATGGTGCGACGGAGTAGGCCGTAAGCTCACCGGGTTTATTTAGAGAACTAACAGGAAATGCAGTTGCACACAAGGTCACGGTGGGGAAGCTTCCTGCATGCGCGGGCCGAAAGTGTGGGGCTCTACTCTACTAAAAATAAGTCGGGTCCCCGTCTCTCGATCTGACTGAGGACTGCTTGCGCATTATATCAAACAGTCAGGTAGGGGGTCTACTGATCGTGGCGGATGTATTCCTTGTGAAACACGAAAAGGGTATACGGCGTCTTAGGGGGTTGGCCCTCGTTTTCTTTTGCAGTATAGCTTTGAGGACTTTAGATCTTGTATTCCTGTAGGATATCGTTTCTCTCATATATTGCAGAGGTTATGTTAAAGCCGGTATCTTTATTAAAAGCGGTAGAGGTGCGCGTTGCTCCGCCATTGCTAAGCACCTCAGAACGGTGTGTTCTGGGGCAACTTCCGATCCGTCGCCGTAATGAATGCATTTGGGCATAGGGCCTTTCCGATCCTGAGCGAGTATGACTGGAAGTTGCCAGTCAGTTGATGCTTGGTGCTAAGATGCGGAAACTGGCACTTGAAGCACCCTCTTGTAAACCTTGTTATTAGCGGCAAAGTTCAGAGTGACGATGTGTCAAGCCGGAGGTCTGTGCAGGGCAACTAACTCACCAAGCTTACTGGACAAGTCTGACTCTATATATTTTGGAAAGTTCACAACAACAATTTCGGAATGCCGCTTCGGGGCTAATGCAGAACGCACAATTGAGCTACGCCGTTTGAGGCCAGCATGTGGCGGTGCTGGGTAATCAAAATCATACATTTTGTATCCTAAGCAATAACACTCTAGTGATCCCTGTCTGTCAGGACGCCGTAATTTTTACCGCAATTGGAGTGGACAAGGTCTATCACTACATTGCCAAGATCGTCGGGGCAACTAATTCTAGTAGTTTAAATTTACAGAATAATCATTTTTATCTATATAACTTTGATATGTTAGCACTTTGGAGTGAACAATTGTCTTCGAGCGAACGTTCGATCACGGGTTCTCTAACCAGGGTTAGTTCAGTTCAACAATGTGCCTCGAACAGACGCTGAATTTTCTCGTTGAATGTCGAGCGACAGCCTCTGACGTAAGAATTCGGATGCTCTGGAGTCTCCTGTCGAAAAATTAAGGCTTCTATCTACGCGCTGAATCAGCTTGAACGTAAGGGGGTGCAGCTCCCATAGTCTTGAACGCGCACGGAAATTTCGTGCGGATAATCCACACTGGAACATTTTTGTATCTGTTAGCCTCAGCTAACCTGGCATAGCTCAGCTAACCTGCTCGGTCCGCACCTGTATCGACCATCGAAGGGGCTAATGAGTCGGTTACTCCTAGTAGTTAAAAAAATGACTGAGCGGGCGTCAGGGTGTTTCCAGGGATAAGCGGAACACGATCTACGGGGAAGGGCAAGAGCTTTGAGCCTCAAACTTTTATTGTCGTTCGCTTATTGTTACCAGGGCTTTCTGCAGTTGCATAATTAAATCGGAGAAAGACAAAGAATCTAAGAGCCAACGGTGGACATGCTTCGGCGGCAGTTCTTTTGCGGGCGCGAATCTGGGGAAATTTTTATGAAGGAGGGTTAAATACCTTTACGTACTATTGCTGCGAGTAGGGAAATGGGAAAGTCCCACTTTCCATCTCTAGCACTCACGGGTTAGCCTAACGTTTGACGTGTCTTGTGCTAACACCTGCGAAGCCGCATCATTCTCTTGATCTTCTGTATAATAGGCGGATATCTCGCTCTTCTGAGCCTTTCCAGGGCTTCTTTCTCCTTCAGTACCTCCGTAGTCATAGCTACTCGTTTGCTTTCACCCAGAAGTCGTGCCGCATATGTAGCCTACAAACTCCTTAAGGGTTCTTCAGGGGGGGATCTGAAATAATTGCTACTTTTCCGTCTCCCTAACTGGTTCATTTGTTTCTGAGTTTTGCAACTGCTGTGGCTCTAGCCTGTTCCAGTACCTGGCACTTTAGAAGAGTGTGGGTCCAGTCATATTCCATTCCTTTCTGACAGTAAACACAGCTCGCTGAGGGAGCGTTTCCAAATTAAGAGAAATATGTCTGAATGTCGCGTGACGTAATGCTTTAGTGCTCCCCCCGCCGCTCAATGTATTTTTTTGATGTTTGGGATGAGGGATCGGATAGCGTGCCCCGGTGCTCCAGAAGGAATGGAGTCTCATTTGGCTTGCCATGCCTCCATTGCTTTCTCTCTCTCTACTTCCTTACTGCTGCTTGAGTGTTCGCCCCAGAGTTTCATCTTTCCCCCACCTTCAGGTTCCAGGGAAGAGCTCCTCCCAACACGAGGGCAAAGTTTGTGCAATACGCCTCGATAATCCTAAGGTCTGCCACCTTCTAAGTGCTTTCAAGAATCCCTCCTGCTTTCTTTGTTTTCAAAGAAGCCTTGAGCCAGATTTGGGACCCGAATAACGCTATAGATTCGGCCACTGACATCAGCAATCTACGCCTGTATTTTCAATTGAATGTTTGACAGAATTCTTGCAACTGCCGCCTTGGCCGCCTTAGCCGAGGATATATTTAGGTCCAAGCGTATTCCCAAGTACCGGGCCTCTTTGACCTGCTTTATTTGCTGCCCTGCTAGGTGTATTCTGATGGGCTCCACCTTCATCCGTCCCGTTAGGAGTATGCCCTCGCTTCTCTTCGAAGCGATTCCTAAGCCGACTTCGTCCATCCATCTCCTCGTAGACTCTAGTATTTTATTACCGTTAAGTTACAATTCCTCTACAGTTTTTGCTTGAACTGTGATGGCCAGATCATCCACGTACGTGATCATCCTTACCCCTTGTGGAAGGTTATCCTGGCAAAGGACGTCACCGTAGGCTAGGTTTCAGAGTAGGGGCTCAGGATTGACCCCTGCGGAACTCCTGCTATCATTGATATTTCCACTTCACCGTCAAAAACAATTCGGTTTTCCAGGTTTCCTGAGATGACCTAGATAAGATAATGTGGGACCTTTTTCCTCACTAGCGTGTCCAGTACTTTCCTTCACGGGAGGCTGTTAAAGGCGTTCCTGGCGTCTAAAAGAATTGCCAGGAACAGTTTTCTAGTGCATATGGTAGAACTATGTAAAAGGTCAGCCTTGGCCGTAACTTGGTGGACAGCAGTGAGCACTGACCGATTGTTCCTGAATCCACATTGGGAGTCCGGAAGGAGTCTGTTTTCCTCCACAAAGGTCTTGAGCTTTCCTTCAATAAATGCCTCGTATCCTTTCGCCAGGGTATTCAGTAGGCAGATGTGCCTGAACTCTTCGTTGTCTTTGGGGATGAGGACAACATCAGCTTGCTTCCAGTTTGCAGGTATTGTTCCCTTTCTGGTCGCTGTAGTGAACACCTGTACAACCAGAAATGAGCACTTCTTAAATAGTATTATGACTGCTAGGTGCGGGATGCCGTCTAGCTCTGGAGCTTTCCCGGTTCAAGTCTCGCCGCAGCCTTGAGTACCTCTGCTACTGTTAATGCTGGGAGCTCGTTCCCTTCTTTTGTAGGTGCCTTTGGCCTGCTAAACGGCTCCCTGATGAAGCGAGCGTGTTTCGGGAAGAGTTTGTTTAGAGCCTGGCGACTTTGCTCTTTTGTGAAAAAGCACAGCTCTAAACATTCGTGCGTTACCGCCTTTAACTATCTTGTCTCGCTTCTATCATCTGGGGCTTAAGCAGCATGTAGTTATACTATATCTTGAATCATTAGTGTTACAACTATTACAGTTGTAACTTCTTTGCAGCTAGTTCCAGGGTTTCAAACCCCAGATGCTACAAAGCATTTCAGCAAAGATTACACAGCTCAAATCCACTAATGCTTCTACAGCCGGGATCACGAGTCTACATGGGGAGCATGCTCGCAAAGGACGTTTTGCAATCGAATAAAAACGTTTTGTGAGACATAATACATTGACACTAGAACACCCACCAATCCCAATCTGCATTGATATCAATGGTCAAGCATTCGATAAATTGTAAAAGCGCAGCTGGTCTTTCGCCGTAAAGAGTGAACTGAAAAAAACCGAGCCTTGAAATTAAACACGAGAAGAGAAAGTACAAGCGGCATGGACCGATCCGGCAGTCTCGTCGGTTAGCGCCAGTATAGAGCTCTTTCAAAACATGATGAGCAAGATTTTATTGTAAAGTACTATATTGTATAAACCGTGTACGTAGCTTCGATGCCATCGGAAAACTAATATTCGCATTATTCTTAGGATGCCCAAAATAATTGCAGGCACAGAGCGATTAAAACAATTAGAACCCCCAAGCGTCGGTAAAGCACCAGTTCGGCCAAAGTACGGCTTTATTACCGTGCCGTGTGACCAAAATTCGTCTCTCTAACATCCCCCTTAGTAAGACACAGACACCAAGAAGCATATGAGCTGTGAGTGGTCTTGAGTTGTTATACTGCAAGGAATTATTTGAGTTAGGTTTAGTGATACTGTACATCCCAATTGCAAAGTTGCTGGGAATGTAATTATTCTCCGAGGGTATTCCAAATGTTCTGCATAAATGACTTGTTAAACTCTGATGTACATACGATTAACTAAAGGTTGCTGGCTTGCACAGCAGCTCCGTTGTGCGCCGTTGTTTTGTCTAAGTCTGCAGGTTAACTCGCATATGAGCACATTAGCCTAGAAGAAAACCTAGGCGAATGTGCTAATAAACTGCGCAAACTCAACGACGTAGCCATAACGACGTGGCAGAGTTGCTCAACCTAGAGCTTCAGCGTGACTTAAAACATTACCACCCTAAGATTCAACATGATTGGGAGACTCGAGGGCCTGGCTGCACGTTCTTACAAGCGTCTATTTGGGTACAATGTTCGACGACATAACCGCGAGAAAAGGTGTCGGGGAATAAAAGATCGAGCGAGTTTCTTAGTAAGGGAACCTTAATATTGATCCAACGAGACAACGCCGCGACAGCAGATAGAGTCGTTCGCAAATTTGGCCAGGCCTGACCGGCGATTGACGCATAAGTGGTATACTATAGTGTCTACAATTGCAACGTTTAACATAGCCAAGCTAATTTGACGGGCTATGTTGGCTATATATATATATATATATATATATTGAAATAAAGCATAGTTAGGTTTTATAAGTATTGATCCAAAGGTACGATTATTGGCATAATTTACACTAAGTAGAAACATTTTGCGATTTTGATGTTGTTGCTTGTGCAAAGAGCTCGGTTTTCGTCCTGCTCTCGATCTCGATGTGAGCCAGGCTTGCACTGGCAGCGTTCATCTAGTCGACGCAGGTGCGTCATAGAGCGATCGCCAAATATCGGACAATGCCCGATATGTGGGCGCGTCTGTGTGCCGCCGACGTGGCCGCTGCCGTCTCTTCTTTTGTCGTCTCCTCGCTGCCCGGGTTTGCTGACGGGGGCCCGAGCGCCGTAACGTGAGGAAAGCCCTTTTGGCAATGGGTGTTTTTGTTGTTGTTGTTGTTGTTGTCGTCGACCCCTGGCCTCCAGCGGTCGCCCGTTCATTCATTCATTCATCCATTCCTTGTCTGCTCTTTCTCCTTCAGCGCCAGTCCTGGTCAGCACGTTGGCCTGCAGCACGGCAGCGGGCGTCACGATCGCCGCCCCCGCCATGTTCTGCTTAGAGCGACGGGCCACCCACCTTCGTCCACCCACACGCCGCTTGTCGTTGTCGTCGTCGTCGTCTTCTTCTTCATCGTCGTCGTTGTCGTCGTCGTCGTCTCGTCCCGTGTCTCATCCCGAGAACGAGCACGACCGATTCCGATAACTGACGACGGGAGGAAGTCTCCGATATCGAGAAACGTCGACTCATTAAGTGAACGAACGAACGAACGAACGCAGTGGGAGGCAGTGTGAGGCATGGAGCGTGGACTAGCTGCTAGCACGACGACGTCGCTGGTACTGCGTCTATATATTGGCCGCCTAGGCAACCGTTGCTGATGATGATGATGATGGTAATAATGATAAGGATGATGCTGTTCATGATGATCAAACCAACCGGTGTCGCTAGTAGAGTAGTAGAGTTGTTGTTGTTGTTGTTGTTGTCAGCGCTCTTTGGGGGCGCGGCTAGACCGCGAGCCGAGAGGGAGCAACAACACCGAGACTGCTTGCTGGTCACGCGTCAGCCTAAACAGCCTGGCAACAGTTACATGTCAGGTATCGCTACTACCGCTGCTGCCGTCTCCAAAGTTTGAGCTCACTACTCGCTTCGTAGCCACATTGATTCACATCGAACAGGATTTGTATATACTGCATCTAGTCTTCGTGGACGATCGCGCTTTGTTGAATTGTTACAGTTACGCCAAAATAAAGCCCCCGATCATGTCTGTGATCGACCTGGCTGTACCTTTCTTTTTTTTTAGGAATAACCGGAAAATGCAATTGCACACACGGTCACCACCACGGTGCGGGGAAGCTCCCTGCAAGAGTGAGCCGGTAGTAGTGTGAGGCTTCAACCTACGAAAAACCAGTCGTGTCCCCGCCCCCCGACCTAACTGGGAACTGCCTGCGCATCGCATCAAACAATCAGGAGGGGTCTACTACCCCTGACGGGTGTGTTCCCCGGAAACCACGGGGAGGGGGAGGCGCCTTGGGTGGTTAACGCTCATTTTCTTCTGTAAAATAGCTTCAGCTATGGTGTTCCAGTGCACGAGCAGAGGTCACGTAAGTTAAAAGTCTGTGTATTCATTAGAAACAGTAGAAGTGCGCGCTGCTCGACCCGTGCTGGACACCTCACAGCAGTGTGATCTAGGGTGTCTTCCGGTTTGCCGTCGCAGTGGATGCACAGGTAGGACTGAAAGTCCTGAACAGGTAGGACTGAAAGTCGCATTGGCCTGCCAAGATCTGAGTCATGTAAAAGGTGACTTCACCCCACGGGCGATAGAGCTAGCTGTTAATGTTACGGATTACGGCGCGGAGACTGGAGCCTGGGGCACTCCCTTGTAAGTCGTCCCACTCTTTCTGCCAGAGATCGATTGTACGCCGACGCTCCTCGGTTTTTCTAGGGCTAAGGTTACCCCATAAGCGGCGGCATTCATCTGCCTTTAAATATCAGAGAATCAGTCCAGCAAGGACGAGGGCCGCCACTGCGCTTACCGTCCGGCACGCTGCAGTTACCCTGAGGGTCCGACCCTCTGGGCTCAACGTAGGCGGGTCCTGTTAGCGGCAAACTTTAGGGTGTCGGAGGGTCAGACCGGAGCTCCGTACAGGGCATCTGACTCGGCCGCAGACATGTTTATGCGCCATTTGGATATTGTCGTGTTCGTCGTATTATTAGGCATGAGCCGTGCGAAGTTGTTTGCTGTCTTGATAGCCTTCCCCGTCACCCGCCGCACAGAATAACTTTTCACGGTATGCTGTTAAAAACCTTTTGAACGTCAAATAAAATGGCGAGGTAGATGTCCCGTCTTCTCGGCGGGGACTCGTGGATGTGAGTGAGGAGAGGCGTTGAGTGACCTTTGCGAAACCCGTGCTGGGCGTCTGACAGCAGGCCGCAAAATCCCGTATGCATGCCTCCCCGACGGACTCAAAAGCTTTGCCTAGCGAATCGAGAAGGCGAATAGGTCGGTTGGAGCCTAGGCCTTTAGGTATGAGGACCAGGCCCGCGGCGCTCCAAGCGCCAGGAAACGAGCCCACCCAAAGCGTCCCCGTCGCCGCGGTCGCCACTGCTTCTGAGAATGCCTTCAGCATCATCGAAACCGCGGAGACCGGGGCTCCGTCTGGGCCCGCCACCTCCACGTCGGGCGGCCTCTCCCACATGCGCGGATTGTCGAGCGCGGGTGGGATACCGCCGCGCTCTTAGGCACTTCTGCCGTAGTTGTCTAAATGCAGCAGTCTACCAGTATTTTGGAGTACCTCGGCATCCTGAATGTGCGGCAGAGCCTACGGAGACCTCGCACGTCTTTTCTAGGAGCGTCTGGAGGCCCGTTGCTGTAGTAAGCGGCTCCTGTTGTCCTATAAGGGCTATGAGACATCTCCGAAGCTGGTCCGCTCTGACCAGGATTCAAAGTGAGCTCTCTTTCAGTATGCTGGCCCTGAGGTGCGACACCTTCGTGTAGGCAGCTGCTAGCCAATCTAGAGTAAGGAGGCGCTTGAGGTCCCCCTCCGAGTGGCAGTTTTGAATCAGGGAAGTGATTTTCTCGGCCGGCCGCTCCAGGACAAGGGTGTCAGGTGTACACTGGCATACCAAGTCCACGGTGTCATTGACGGTCAGTGTACCGACTTCTTTTCCCCGTGTCCTAACTTTTTTATTGTAACATGAAGTTCCTCCGCTAGGCTCTTCACCACTGTGCCCATGATTTTCTATTAGCCGCGTGGTTGATAAACGTTTGCGCTATGCCAGCTATTTTATCGAGATAGTTGTTTGGGACCGCTTCCTCCGGGCTGCCCCCGCCAGGAGTTACACTCTCTGTCGGAGGAACGCGGTTGATCTTAACTCCGCTGTAGCCTCAAAGAGTTTCTTCCCAAGTTCTTTCGTGTCTGTTTGAGCGCAGCCTTGCCCCAAACGCCAGACGACTCGAGACCAAACGCCATTACCACATGGTCCTCAAGAATATGCGCGTATAGACGCCGTTTGTGCATCTCCCGTTGGTGAATGATGTGGCCGACGCCCGCGCTGGCTAGTGCACGATATCCGAGAGCGTACATGTCAGAGACAGTAACGTTACGGATTACGGTCCGTAATTACGGTCCGTATTTTAGCGGCCGATTACGGTCCCAGTCCCGGCTGGTAAGGCCATCCCTCTGCAATCCACCAGGCTCCAGCGTGACGCGGTAGCCGGCTTGCCTAAATTCGCGCCCGAGGACGTCATTGATGGCATCGTGGCTGCCCTGCGTAAGCCCCGCCAGCTTAGTGCAGCTAAGCCGGTGCAGGCCGCGCTCATCCACTGTTCCACCGCATGGACATTCCTCTTCCTCAAACATGGCAATGCCAAGTCTAAGACCACTAGCGGCACGGAACTGGTCGTCGGCCAGCTTACTGCCTACGAGCTCGGAGGGAAACACGTCGAGCCACGCTTCAGCGGCGTCGGATGAGACCGCTTTCAGTCTAATATTGTCTACATACAGCTCGCAGGCCGACAAAAGAGTTAAGTGGGTAGCCTGAGTGGCGATTTGGTCCCACCCCTTCTGACTAGTGACCTGCTCCTCAGAAGGACGACCAGACTAACGCGCGTCCCAGCGCCGAACAGCGTCTTGTTTGTGGCTGATGGATCCGCCGGCAGTAATGGCCACTGCGGAGGCGCAGCTATGTGACGAGGCTAGGAAGGCGATCAAAGCAAGATTGGTGGCCGAGCGAATGCTACTTCACCCAGGCGGACCGGTAGACTTGCCTGCGTCCATGCCTTATCCACGAGCGTCAGGTCAAGGATGTTTTTCAAGGCTCTTCTCACCTGGTCGTCAAGATCCAAAGTTTCTGACGGCAGAAGGAAGGCAGGTGAAGTGCGTAGTACGTACAAGTCCTTTTGCACTCCCATTGCGTGTCGGAGCAGAAAGTAGGCTAGGTGTCTCCCGAGATGTCCCAGCCGCTGGTAAAGCCGGGAGAGTTTTTCTCCCTTTTCGGCCAGTACCGGTCCAATCATGTCGGGGAACACTGCCGTACCCAGCAGGTCCAGCTCACACCGGTCCTTTACAAGAATGCCCGGGAGCTTGCTGTTGAATTTCGCGATTACCTGCTGTCTTTCTTCGTCTTCGAAACCCTGAAGGAAAAGCTCGCATTAAGAGGGGTTGAGCTGCAGCCCGCTCCATTGCTCAAACGATTCTAAGATCTTTGATGTCTCTGAGTAACACCGACGGATCGTTGTCAAGAAGGGTCCCATCGTCGAGGTAGACCAGAGGGACCCTGCATTTCACCTGGTTGACGTACTGATGCAGAAGCAGGCTAAACGCAAGTGGAGCCGCTACGTCCCCCTGCTGACAACCGGCTTATGACGTGATTTCAGTCTCACCGAAAATCAGAAAAGTCGGCCTGCTATACGCCTGGTGCATCATTGGATAGAGCGCTGGGGCGTGCTTGGAAACTTCTGTCAATAGGTGCCCCCGTTTGTTTAAGTTAAAAGCATTCTTAAAAACTAATTTTAAGAGGCAACATTTCTTGTTGTTTTCGAGAAAGTTGCGTGCTGTATGACAAAATTATTTCCGCCCCATAATCAGTGGCGTACGCCATTTTTTTTAACTTCCGACAATAACATTTTAGAGGCTAAGTTGCCTGTGGCACGATATCGTCTAAATGCATCTATCGTCATTGCACTCGTCTCGTACTAGATTTATATAGGCTTTCTCCAGCAGAGGTATGTAGCAGCAGGACAACCATATCCAACAAATACAACCAGCAAGCGTGCCCGTTGAGCTACGGGGACATAGGCCTTGTCCGTCTGCGGTCGCTTAGGAAAAGGGCCTCGGTTTTTTGTGGTGCTAACTCCAGGTGATGTTCAACCACCTTCTAATTTAATCAAATGCCGTGTTTGCCCTGGCCTCCAGGATAGTCCATGCCCGAGCGGTGACCACTGGTGCAAGATCATCCGCGTGGGCAATTTTCTCCACCCCATCCGGCAGGTCGTCAATTGTATGCCAGGTTCCATAGAACTGGGCCGAGTACTGAGCCCTGCAGCACCTCCGCCGTAATTGGATAGGGGTGGCCTTCCGTGAAAAGTGTGCGCTCCTTCAGATACGATGATAGTATGCACCGCAGGTACGGGGAGATCCCCTTCTGCTTGAGGGTACGGGGAGATCCCTTCTGTCGCATTGCAGACGTCTAGCAATATCAATAGCACGTTGTTCCGTGACCAGGGTGGCCGCCGCTGCTCGACGCGAGCTGCCTGTATGACTCGCTCCGCGGGACCAAGGGTGGAGCGGCCCCTGCGGAATCCGTATTGGTTGTCTAAGAGGGCCTCCAGTTGTTTGTTCAGGCGCTGAACGAGCACGTTTTTGACTAGTTTGCTTACAGCGTCGGGTAAGCATATAGGGCGGTGCGCTGACGAGCCGGGTAAGGCGTTTGGCTTCGCTATCACTACTAGGTGGGCACGCTTCCACTAGGTAGGAAAGCGACCCTCTAGGAAGAAGCGTGACACTAGCTCTGCAAGAGGATTGGGGTAGGATCGTGCCAGCTGTCGCACCACGCTAGCGGCATCTGTCAGAGGGTTGACATTATGCCCCTGTTTCTTTCGTTTTGCCAGCCAAGTGTGTGCACGTGTCAGTGTGCGGTTTGCACGTATAGAGTCTACGCAGGCTGTCTGAATATCCGAGCTCCACCAGGGTTTTGCAGGCCGGGCCCTTATGTCGCCATGTCTGGCTGGGCCCCCGGCCCCCCGGCACGCAGCTGCCAGGATTCTAGCCAGAGCATCCTCGTCTAATGGAGTGTCCACCAAGCGATTGAACCGGTTTCTAAAGAAGGTCTGGAGAGCATTTTAGTTGATATATCGCATCTGCCACGTGCACCTCTGCGTATTGTGACATTGCATGATCGGCGAGATCAATTCAAACATTAGATAGCGGTTGTCGCTTAGGGTTTCATTGTTCCCCTAGACTTTCCAGTCTTGCGTTTGCCGTAGGGCAGTCGAGTCCGCCAAGGTGAGGTCTAAGAACGATGTTTGACCTTGGCGCGCAAACGTAAGAACATCGCTATGGTAGTCCTCCGGGTAGCGGTGGCGAAGATCGCCACCTTTTGGTATTAATTTTACATCCCAACAAGCCCTGCGATGAGGCTGTGATTACTCTGTTCCGCTCCGTTGTCGAGCGCATGGCCCAGCTCTCAACCTCAGCGACCACGAAACCCTCTCTTCTATACGTCGCCCTTCAGTGGTGATCAGAGACGTCGCAACTGATTCGGGCGGCTTTCGTGACCCAGTCGTCACCAGATGGCCTTATAGAGCTATTCTAAGCAGACAGGCTGCAAGCAGGTCGTCTGCCAGTGAGTGCGAGTAAAGCCCCTCCACCGGCACCAGCCCTGGAGGGACAAATGTCTCTCAGGGTCAGGGTCGGAGAGGGCCGGACCTGGGCCGACACAGTGAAGAGCCTCCAAGGTCAAATGGCCGACAACACACGGTTTGCGGCCTCGTCAGGAATAATGACGTCATTATCCGACTACGGTGCATCACCCAGGACCTCGGGGCTCAGTTGGCTGACGACATCAGCAAGGCAACTGGCCACCAGACTGACAGCCGAGAAAGTGACGGCTTGCGAAAAGTGGCCTTATGCGGCATTAATCCTCTGGCCAGTGCTACAAGGATAGAGACAGACGGTCAGCTACTGGCGGCCACTGACGCGGTTTCTATAGTGGCGAGTGAACCACGCCAGGGCCGCACTACGACCCGCTGGTACACTTTGCTGAAGGTGACGGCCCCTGTAGCCCGGTGGCGTCAGACTCAGCGATCTGTCCTGATCGCGGACAGCAGGTACACCCCCGAGGTCTGGGAGGGATTACCCACGTGCTTCAACTGTTAGAGACCCGGCCACAAGGCTGCTATATGCACGGCACCCAAAGCGGCTGCCCGCCTCTGTCGTCGATGCGGATCGCCAGACCATGCGGCAGCGGCTGCGTGTGAGGCTGAGATGACACACTGTATTATGTACGAGATCGTGGGCCACAAAGCCAACAGTATGGCCTGCCCGTCATACCGCATAAAGCTACAAGAAGTACGTAAGCATAGGAGGCCTATCCCAACTGAAACGTCGAACGCTCAGGCCTGACGCCCTACCAGGAGTATCCAAACCAACTTAACCGGCGTGGATCGAGGACGGCGACAGTTTCGCCGTAAAACCCTCGCGCCGACGGAAGACTGGCAAAAGGTGGGATCCGCCTCCTAGGTTGAAACCACCCAGGAAGAAGATTTGCCTCATATCAGAACTATGGAGCGGATGACACCTTAATGCTAATTCGTCATGAGCCGACATGAGCTTGACGGCGATTACAGTGTTGCCCTTGTATATGTGGAAGAGGTTAGCACGACCCTCATGATTTTTGTATTGTTGTAAACGCCAGTAAGACCGATCTGGTATTATTTCATATGCCTCAGAGAACCTAGTTGGTGTGCAGCTGGTCTCATTTTATTGTGCACTACTTGCTTTATCTCGGACGGCTAAGTGTTTGCAGCTAAACCTCTATGAGACCTTTATATGAGAGTCATCTGGCTGCTCGCGCAATTAAGTGCTATTTTACCATTGCGGCGTTCAGGTGACGCAGACATATTAGCGTTCTCGGTAAAGGTTTTTCACTTCTATAAGACGTTGTTGTTGCCAGTATTATGTTTTGCTTTTCCCGTTTGAGGGAAAAAGACCTATTTAAAAAATATCTTCAGGTTTAAACTATTAAGAACGATGATTGCAGAGCAATGCTTGGTAGAAACCACAGAGGTTCGGTTCTGATTTGCCGCGTACGAATTTATTTCCATAAAATGTTGTCTAATTTTAATAATATATATTCATGTGCGTGTAATGAGATGTAAGATTTAATTGGAAACCTCATTTTCACGTATTACGTTGGTCAGCTACTCTAACCGTCGCGATACCACGTTTGTAAGACCTTTCGTCTGAAGCGAAGCTAGCAGACAGTATCTCGCCTGCGGCCTGTCATTTTTTAGGGGTTTATTTCATTAATAAAATTGATCATGCAGGTCTGTGGGGTAATTTGCGAGGGAAGTTATTTAACGTATGCTCAAGATGCGTTTAGACAAATATGTGGATGTAAATAATGTGATATATATAAACTTGTGCAAATGTGTTAATGTGTGGAAAATATACGCTATTCGTTAGGATATTTACAAATCAAAGGGTGATCTGAATGTCATGTACACTGAGATAATCATCTTACCAAATATTTTTGTTTTCGTCGATAAACGTATGTTGTATTGTTTCTAAAAAATAAAATAACATTTTTACAAAAAGAGGCTTGAAATACTGGTTGATCGTTAGCAAGATGTTAGTTCTCACACTGGACAACAATGAAACAATTTTGAGAACACTAGAGATTTAGATAAACGGTCGTAAACGTCAGTTTTTTTAAACAAAGGCACAAAATATTATGTTTACAAAATGTAGTTTTTACAATTTGTACGTTGTCTTCACTAAACTCAAGGTCGGCTAAGAACAATACACAAAAGTACCGAAAATGTACCCACGGAACTTCAGTCACAACGATCCACTCTGACAAAGGCACTCTTTTAATATCTTTTATCTGCAATAAAAATCTTGTTTTGTGTTTACAGCTCAATCTTAGCTTCTGTTGGGTTGTTAGGTACAAACTATTTGTGATAAAATCGCGCTATTGGCTAAATAGGATTAACGCCGTCATTAAATTTTAAATGTACTACATTTATTTTTTTGTCCTTGTGGTGTATAGGCGCGAAGCCGATACAAAGCACGTGCAAGAAAGACAAACAGGCAGTGATACAGAGAAGATAAAGCGTAGGCTGAATGAGTGCTAGCGATGAGTATGAAAGCTCGAACCCTGAATATCATGCGTCCGTCAATATAAAATGCGTCTGCATCATATTTGTTTAATGGACGTTTCGAAACAGTCACCGCCGTCAGCTATCGTAAAACGGTGTGTATCTGGCCTTCTAACGGAGGTGAGTACATTCCGCGGTCCCGACAACGACACATTTCTTTTCTTCTGTCCCCCGGGGGTTTTCTTCGGAGTTTTCCCGAGGGAAACTCGAAAAGTCGCCGGCGCCAACGCCCGGCGTCTGTTTCTTCCCTGTCGGCAAGGGCCACATAGGCAGCCGTCGCTCAGCAGCTCGTTTAGCACCCGGCAGAATTTATTTTACGAGCTGTGCGTCCTAGCAGCCAAAAGTTATCCAGTGTTTCCTAATCGACAGCAATGGCGAATCGGGCAGATAAAATAATACGTATATATATATATATATATATATAATTATATACGTATGTATATATATATAATTTCAAAAGCAATTTGTAGCTTCATTCCTCAGCTTTGATAGACTTGTTTTTCCTGGTTCTAGCCGAACATAATATTGCTTTTAATATATCCCTTTACCGAAGGAAGACCACGAACTAGAAGACCAGAAACAAGAACATAACGACAATAGGATGATGGGAAGAGACGCTATCGTACTATAGCCACTCAGGACACTTCCCAACGTTAGCGATCAGTTCTTTTTGGCGGGCCGCAGGTACCCGATTGATGGCACGTTTCATTTCTCTTGCCACTTATTCAGGCTGCGTCGACACCGGATACTCCTTTAGATGGTGCCATTTCTCCGTTTTTCTATGCTACGCAATAATTCCAGCAATGACCAGCTGGCGGCCATCAGCGACTGCGCAGCATCGCCCCGTTTGCGGCTGATCCCAGGAAATTGCTAGCCTATTCATGGAGTTCTATGTCATATGTTTAATTTCATGCGGTCGACAGGATAAGGCGACAGCCTGACTGTCGCAGACCGTAGTAATCTAACATAATGCGAGCAAGCTGGCTACCAACATTGGAGGTCCGGATGACTACAGTTTGAAGATGCAGGGTGAGAGAGAGAGAGAGACTGTAACAGATCGGAGATTTTGTTTGTTGAGGTGTTGTTTATTTGCCCAAATACCGTTTGCAGTGTTTTTTAACAGCTCACATACCGAGTCGTATGTTGTATGCATGTCTGTTGCCCGTGACAATCGGTGAGAAACGGATGCAAAAACAATGGTTGCGGTTAATTAGAGCAAAGTGATAAAAGCACGGCTAAATTATCCACCCTTTAGCTATTTAAGGCTTCGTAGCGACAACGAGACCGTCAACATACGCAATTAATTATATTTCTGAAACGATTTCTCTGTCTGAGCATATATATTGTCGTAGGCAATATTCTACAGCAGAGAGGTTACACCTTGCTGGACTTCAGCTGCTAAAATGATAATTGTGATTTTGCTCACACCAGTCCTATGTCTGAGCTAGTCTATGATGAAATTGCATAGGCATGTGGAAACGAGGCACAGCTTTTCGCCTGCAGGTTCTCAAGAATGACTGGACATGGAATTACTGGTCTGCTAAATATGTCGGGTATGACTGCAAGGATGAGACTTTGTAACCCCGCCAGGGTCGCTACAGATGTTCAGCTTTTGCCTGTCCTCTCCGAGTTGCAGAAAAGGCCGATCGGCTTTGCTATTGCCTAAACTTGCAATTGTACAAATGGCAAAGTTCCATAAGCGGAGATTTACCAAAGCTTCGACTCAAAGCCTCTTGCCAAAGTGCTAAGCAAACAGATAGGTCTAAGGGACCCGTTGTCTTTGCCACATATAGACAACCGTTTGCTTTAGCACTGTGAGTTAACAGGGTGACCTATGTCAAGGTTAAATACTCGATGGGTGGCGAAAAAGCCTCTTGCAGCCGGTCTTCAAACGGCAAAGTAACGCCACAGACCCAAAAAATTACAGGGTCATTACCCTCGCTAGCGTTCTCTATAAGGTCTAACATCACTGTCGTCGACAGACTATATGCCGCAGAAAATGAGACAATTCTGGCCGAACAACACCGATTCATTCGAGGCCGATCCATAGCTGTTGTCGTAGAATTCGTTGTAGACCATGTCACAACCCGCCGCGCCATCAATAGCAACAAGGTCAACACAACTACCGGAAGTGGCATTTCCAGCAAACATTCTGGCTATAGGACGTCTCTGTCTCTGCTAATTTAGGGTACTCACCGAGGCGTAGATAAGCTCCGTATGCCTTCGTCTGAGATAGAAATACTGGTGGTTCATTTGCTCATCTATTGCCGAGAGCCTCGGGCAGGAGCCTCGCCCGACGAACGAACGAAGTGCTAGAAAGGGTCTCGTTTTGTTGTCTCGCCGTCCTGCATTGCCGCGTCTGCATTACTTCATTGTCTTCGGCGGCAGCCATGGGGTGGACTAAGTGTTCTCTCGCTAATGAGAACGACGTACGTTTTTGCTCGTCAGTTAGAGGCAACGGAAGAAAGAGCCTTGTGTCGGAAGCATAAGCGAATACAGCCAGCCATACTTGGACAGATGTTCAGCGGAGTTCATTAGAGGTAATTTGTTGTCGGTTGTTGTCTGTGTACACGTGTGCATGCCTGCGTATTACTAGCTGCTGCTGCTGCCGCTACTGTTATCATCTTTGCGGGTGCCACTTTTGCAGCTGTCTGTGTGTGTGTGTTTGACGGCTAACGTATGTGCTTTTACGCACGCACTGGCGAGAAACATTGCTATTAATTGGCCGACGAGTAGCATTGGCCGTGCTTCGAACGGAATGCTCGAACAGGCGCGACTGTATCCATGAAGAACTGCGTGTCGACCCTACTTAAATTATACGCTAGTAGGAGGCGGCACGCAAAATTGCATTTTTATTTTTTGCGGTTTGCTTTTTCTAGTAGTAGCTAATTTCCAGGTTGACTTGAACAAGAGGCGGCGTGGTCTAGGGGACTAGTGGGGCGCTAGTTATGGCTGTCATCTACCGGGGTGTCGCCGGTTCGATCCCTGTTGTTGATCGAATTTTCTTTGAGCGATGTTCATTGAGAATAGATGATAAACCATACCGCTGAGACTCAGCGGCCATGCTGCCACAAGGACTGTTGGGGAAACGCTAGATATCTTAACATGTCCGGCCCCCGGTGCATTGAAGGTATACCTCAGGTGAAATTCCAAGCCCGTGGGGGACGGAAGATGGTCTAGAATTAAGGACAGCCTTCTTGAAAAATGTTTTTAATTCTAGGTTGACTCGAAACAAATTCACCGAAATTCCTAACTATAATGTCATAATATATATATATATATATATATATATATATAGATCAAGAAGTTGGTAAAGTAGCATATGTGGAACACCTTCAATCTGTTTTCTCTTCACTATCTTTTGTTTTTTTTTTTTTTTCCGTAAGACCCGTGTACGGTTTTTTCATGTCATGGCTAATGTTTAATCCACTCCGGCATTTACCTTGTTCAAATTGGAAACCATGCAAATCAATTTAAGAGTGGCCTGTCTGGGTCTCGAACCCAGTACTCCCGAATGCAAGGCAAAAGCTTTGCCACTAAGCCATCTGCTCCCTTTATAAACAGAACAGGGTAACTCTGCTAGATCCAAGATGGAGCGCTGCTCAACGGAGGAACGCGTAGAGATTGTAAAAATATATCATAACTGGCATGTTATCGGTGCAATTCACGGTCGACATAACTGGCCTTGTAAGAACACCTATCGTGAACTTGTGCAAACGTTTTTTTGTCACACACGTGCAGTATGTGATACACCAGGCCGCGAAAGGTCACGGGGTGCTTTGTTGGCTGAAAATACCCCTGTTGTGGCCGCCAGTTTGAAACAACTTGGTCTGTCGCGCATTTCACCCTGGTGAATTTTGAGGTCGGATATTTCCATGCAAGCTGACGCAAAAACCTCAAACCTACGGACCATCAAGAGCAGATAAACTTCACCTGTTCGTTTACGGGATGGTGCAGCGTGATGCCGATTTTCTAAAGAAGGTTGCCTTTTTCGACGAAGCCCTTTTCCATCTGAATGGAAATGTGAATGAAAGTCGCACCAACAACCCTCACGAATCCTCCGGCATTCACGGATAGCCGTTACATGTGTCGTTACACGTCACAGTCTGGTATGATCTCTGGTACTAAAGCAATAATTGGACAATTCTTTTGCACTCCACAGTGAACAGCGAGCGTTATCACAGGGTTCTCCTCAATTGCTTCTGGCCAAATTTAGACGTAATCGATACGCGTGAACTCTGGTTTTAACCATATGGTGCCTTAAGCCTCACAGGCGGCGACACAACTGAGCTTTTCTCTGATTATGAGAGTATACTGGACCGGAACTCTCGCTGGCCTTTAAGGTCTTGGTTGGAAACTAGTGCCATTAGACGTTTCCTGTGGAGTTTTTGAAGGATAAAGCGCAGGCTAATACTCCCACGACTATCAGCAAACTAGAGCCCAATACAAAGCGTGCTTTAATGAAAACCTGATTTATATGAATAAACGCAAAGCATTGTGTGACCCATACAAAAAATGTGAAAACCAAAAAGGTAAGCACCTCACCGGTACTGTACATACCACAAAGGTCGTAATATAACTGTATTAAAATAAACATTTTAATACAGCCTACTTATTATTTTTATTTATATGGGAAGCCTATCCCCCAATCAAAAATTTAAATTCCCCAGCATTAAAACACTTACTATTATAATTATAATTATTATTATTTTACCTAGTAATAATCTTATCCACATTTTCTTAATTCTATTCGGATAATAGATCTAAGCATGGTCCCGGAATACTAGCCAGTTAACAAAATTAACCTTCTAAAACCAATACAAAATATATAATCTAGTTTTTGTTCTATGTGTTAACCTGTCTCTATGTCCGTTAAACGATCGGAGACCATTTTTCAAACACCTTATTGCATATGCAATTGACAAGCTTGCAATATCTGCTTTAAGACAATATCAGCGATTAACATGTACGCGCTTTCTGACCTAACGCTAGCGCTGATACAGACAGCGGTGACTTATTACATGTATACGTGAACACATATACATGTTGCAACGGCTAAGTCGGCTCTGAAAGACATGCTGTTATTGTTGCCGAGAGCAACGGAGAACGTCATCCACCAGTAGAAAAGAACAGATGCAAAGATCCCGCGCCAAATGCGCTCAGAGAAACAGCGCTACGGACGTTGGCTGAGCGAGCCGCATATGTTTGATGTTCGTCTCGTACGAAAGCCGCCATCTTGCCATTCATCATCGTCGCGACAAGGAGTCAAGCAGACGTACTATGAAGGCTGGCTTGTAGACCTGACGATACGACTGCACGCAGTGCGCTCAAACGAACTCGCAATATGCTTGCTCATTCTGTAGGCAACAGCAACAGCAGCAGCAACAACAACGTTCAGCGATAGTGTCGTAGTAACAGTAGTCGACAGCAAGTAAACATACATTTGATACAACACAAGATCTATCTTTTTTTAAATATGACTCAGTGCTTACGCCGACGTCCGTATGGTCGTGATGAAACTGGATATCGTTCCCTGACACGAGCGTTACGCATTTATATAGAAAATTATAACCATAGTTAATCCCACTACTCAGGGCCGAAAAAACAATATATGTGTATTCTACTATAGCCACAGTAATAATTGTAGTAACAATTATAATAATATAGTGGTGACTTGGGTGGCTAGCGTACTGTTCAAAATGGGACGTTGTCATGAGAAGTTTGAATAACAGACTTGCTAATGCAGGTTCGAACAACCTTCTCGAATCTTGTTTCTGTTGGATATTGTTTCGGTCGTACGTTCCTCAGCAGAAAGAAGTCCATTTAAATCCAGTAACAAGAGAGGAATAACTAAAAAAGCATTTGAAAATTATAAACCTATTGCGAGCGTCTAAAATGTGCTTGTTAACAACAATAATAAATAATATAAGAAAAGCAGAAATATCACCCACACTTGAGCTCACAAGTCTGAGTAATGAGTTTCGACGATGTCAGTGTTCGGGCGTAAAGAGGCGCGTAGGTACTGTGGGACCCCCGATGACCACTGCTAAAAACCCCAACGTGCTAAAAACCCCTTCTTCAAGGCCCTGGGGGGGAGTCGTCCGCTCTACATGTCCGACATGGCTTCCGAAGCTTGTAAGGACCTCTCGCAATCTCTTCTGGCGAGAGAAACGCGTATTTCTTCTTCCAGGCGAGTTTTTTTTCTCTTATGATATGGTCTAAGTATGAGGCTCCTTCTCTCCACGATTGGCTGGATGTCAACATCGATGTTCCGATTTTTTAGTCTCAGCTCCAGCTAGTACATATTTGAAAGTCTGTCGGCAGTTCGAGAGCTTGGGCATCCTGTGACCGTGCGGTATGACGTGGACCACACGGTCACAGGATGTCCATGATGATGACATGCATCACAGGATGCATGTTGTGACAGTTGTGCACAGAACACAGATGCCTGAGTGGAACTTGCCTATCCTCATCATATATGTTTGAAATTGGCCGTGTCCCGTTACAGCTTGTGTGGCGTAGAATGATAACGAGCCTTGGCCTGGGCCGTTATACGATTCATGTAGATCATTGACGGGGTGGCGGGTCCAGCCCGCACACGAGGATCGGGCGCGCCATTCCTCTGCCAAAGTCCGCATTGTCGTTGGCTGGCCTCGTTGTAGTCCGTCCCGTCATATGGTGCTCTTTTGCCCTGCCAGGAGGTCCCATGGGTGCGTTCTAGCTAGTACTAGCGCAGCCTCCACGCTGACGGTTCTGTACACTTTGCTGGCACGTATGGCGATTAATCTTTGAGCCAACCTGAGGAGCTGCCTGTTGCTGATTCTGCGGAGAGCCATGTCAGCCCACACTGACGCTGCGTACAGTGCCGTGGAGTCTGCCGCCGACGCTATCAATATTCTCTTCTCCAAATCGGCGCTCCCGACCGAGGCAGGACTTTAGCCATTGCCCTAGCGATTGAATGCTTTTTTTTGAATATGGTTAAAATGTGGGCACGGACCGTGAGGCCGGAATCAAGAGTGACCCTCAGATTTTTTGCCGTTTGTGACAGAATGACAGCGTGACCGCCCAATGTTAGGCAAATGCCGCGGGCGCGTTTGCGGAGTGTCAGTTTTTTTCTGAAGCCAGTAAGAGGTTGTTTTGTGTCATCCACCGGTAGACACAGCGCATGGCGTTATTTGCGGTGACCGCGAGTATAGTCTCATGGCGTGCTGTTATAACAAGTGCTAGGTCGTCTGCGTGAGCCAGCGCTTGTACTCTTAGCGGAAGGTTTTGCAGACGCAGAACATCGTCATACGCCAGATTCCACAGGATTGGTCTCCGTGGAACCCCGGCGGTGATACTAAACGTGCCGTAATATGTCAGCAGGTGGCGGTTACTCAAATAGGAGGAGACGATGCGGACCAGGTAAAAAGGTATATTTCGTCGTTCCATGTCCTCGAAAATCTTCGCCCAGTTGGCGCTGTTGAAGGCGTTTTTCACGTCAAGTAGTACCAGAAAAACAAACTTTCTGGTGTTGCGCGACGCCATAATTTCTTGTCCGACTTTTGCCAGGATTTCCTCGATGGGGTCGAGTGTCGAGTAGCCCTTTCGAAAGCCATATTGGTTAGGTGCCAAAGCTCCTGTGCCTTCTATAGCCTTCGTGAGACGCGCCTGGATGATATTTTTAAAAAGCTTGCCAATTGTGTCTAAGAGGCAGATTAGTCTGTATGATTTTGGAGTGTGCTTGGGAATCAGGGCGAGAAAAGAGGTCGAGTTGGCCAGTAGTAAGAGCCGCCGAGAGGTGGGAGCGAGGATGTCCCGCATTAAAGTCACCTGTCAGAATTAGTCGGTGGGGGTTAAGAAAAGTCATAAGATCAGTGAGAGATGTGAGGTAGTCATAAAATTCCTGCCCCGTTGCCCGATACGGAGACTTATTGGTCCTGTCCCGTTTACCGTATTGCCGTGTCTGCAGCAGGATCAGCATAATGGTTTGCTCGTGTTAACGCAATATTTACTGAGCTGTTGTTCTCTCCTGTCTCTGCCTCATTTGACGCAGGTGCGGCCGGAGGGGTGTTCTCCTTTTCGTCGGGCTCGACCTCCGGTTGAGAGGGGTCCTTGACCCGGAGGCTCCGCCAATAGGTTCCACTCTGTTTGCACGTAGGGCTGTTGCCCAGCCTCTGACTTGCATTTTCGCTCACGGAACACCTGCTCTCTGTTCACCAGGCAGGAGATCGCGTCCGCGCGATGACCCTCAGTATCACAGGTTATGCACTTCGCCGAAGTGCGGTCTCTTGTCTTGTGCCCAATAGTCCCGAAACGCAGAGGCATCTCTCGTGTCAGCACAGGTTTTGCCGTTGCCCACCTTAACTAGTATCGATACTGCGTGTTATTAGGGGGGGAGTGTTTGTGGCTGGATATTTGGTGGCGGTCCTGTGGGTCCTGCTTGAGCCGTGCGGGTTTTGTGTAGCGCCAGTCTCCCTAGAGTGGGTGACTGAGCCACCAGCATTGCTATATTTCGGTAGAACGTGATAGTGCTCTGTCCAAGGGAACGTAGAAAAGGGGGAGGGTATCATTTGGGGTTTGCTCCTTCATTAGGAGGATTCGCTGTATAACCGCTCGCATCAGAGTCAAAGATGTTTCGTCCGTAATGGCATCTCCCTGATTTGGTGGCTGAATGCCTACCACTAATCGATGGCCATGGTAGGGGGAAGCCGCGAAGCCGGTGATAGTCTCTACAGCCCCGCCCAGGACTACGGCAATGCCGAGAGAGGAGGAGTTATGGTTTGAAGCGAGCGGTAAGCGGCAAGAAGCTTTTGAAAGACTCTTTTGCTCGAATCTTCTGCCTGTCGTATTAGAAGGCCTCGAATCCCTCTGTGTGAAACGAAGTGTTCCAGTAATAGCGGAACCCTCTGGGTCATTGTGACAGGCCATGGAAGCTTCGCTACTCTCTAGTAGTCTTCCGCTGTCCACGCTCATCCACGTATGCCTAATGAGCCGCATTAGTTTCTGCCGCGCATTTGGGGCATTTGCCGATGGGCAACTCTAGGGGAGGATGCCCCGCCTCCGCACTTCTGTTCCCCGCGCTTAATATCGAGTCCCTTTTCTCTTTAGGGGCGTTAAGGAGACCAAAAGCCTCGTCGCGTTGGGCTACAACCGACGCCAGCTCCTGTTGCATCTTGAACTGGTCTTGGTTTGCTCTAAGGTGACTGGGTAGGGTTGTAGCGGCATCGCTCCCGCCGATCACGTCTTGAGAGAGAGGGGGTGATGAGGGGAGCTAAGTTTAATGGTGTCTCAGAGTTGTGTCGTGATCAGAGGCTGAGATATTGCGGATCAAACTCTCTTAGTATGTCTTGAAAAATAAAGTTATTCCCTCTTTCCTAGAGAGTGCCAGTGTCTCCGTTATAAAACGGCTCCCTGTTGGAAGGGGTTTTTTCCCGCAAAGCCGCTTTAAGATAGCCGCAGCAATTTCCTTTTAACTTGCGTCAATTTGCTCGTTGACACCTTATCCATGTCTTATGGCTAGGAGGTAAGTGTATATAAGCGCGGTCATGGCTTATAGTATCGGGAGGGCTGTTCACCAGTAAGGTTCTTCCACTAAGGTAGACGGACCAGGTATAGCACTGGAGATATAGCTCAGAAGCTAGCTCAGGCAACTGTAGTAACTCGTGCTAGCCCCGACAGCCGGTATGGAAAGCTCGGCTTACCTTGGCGGGGATAATTATCACAAATTTACCAAATTCATTCGAAATCCGTCTCGAAACACACGAGAGCGCGAGACCGCACTCGACGACTGTCAGCAGACGACTTCCGGAAAAGCCTTGCCTTGAATGTAACTGTCGCATGCACGCCGGATTTAACATACCTTTGTCACAGCTCTGTCAAATGTTCGAGTGTAGAAGGGCCGCATAGCACGCCGATTTGGAAACACGAAACAAGTATCCCACACTGTCGAGAAGCTATCACTTCACGCCTATTGCGTTAAAGACGCTGAATTCTATAAGTATCGGTACCGCTAGGTTTTTGAGGATATTGCTAAACTTGAGGAATATATTGCTGGCGACCGAGGCGAAGCTATGTTTCTGAGGCAGATGATGTTATTGGCTGTTCGTAGAATCTCGGCTTCTATTATAGATGCTATGAGCTGATACAAAATTTTGACTCCGCTGTGGCCTCAATAAGCTTCTTCGCAAGCTCTCTTGTCAGTTGGAGTCCATCCTTGTCCGAGAGGCCGGACGGCTCGAGACCGAACCCTATTACAACGTGGTCTTCAAAAATATGTGCGTATAGCTGCCGTTTGTGCATCCTCAATTAGTAAATTATGTAGCCGACGCCCGCGCGGGCTATAGGGCGTACGTATCGGAGACAGTAACGTCTTACGTGAACGGCCGATTGTAGTCCCACTTTCGGCTGATAAGGCCATCCGGACAATGTCTGTCGTCTCTCTGGAGTCCACCGGGCTCCAGTGCAATGCAATAGCCGGCTCAGCTGAAAGCGCGCCCGAGGATGTGCTTGATGACGTCGTAGCGGCCCTGCGCAGGGCCAGCCAACTTAGTGCAAGTTCTCCACATGAACATTTCTCTTGTTTAGACAAGAGAAGCCTGAGGCCACTAGAGGCGTAGAATTGACCGTCGGCCAGCTAACTGCCGATGAGCTCAGATAAAAACATGTCAAGCCACGCTCCGGCGGCGTTCGATAAAACTGCCTTTGGCCTAATGTCGTCCACATCTAACTCGCAGGCCGACAAAAGGGTTAAGTGGGTAGCCTGAGTGAGGACTTGGTGACTTCATTGCTCGAACGCTTCAAGACTTTTGACTTCTCTAAGCAGCACAAAAGGATCATTGTAAAAAATGGCCCCATCGTCGAGGTCGAGTAGAGAGACCCTGGAGATCACCTACTTGACGCAGAAGTGGGCCAAATGCCGGTAAGGTCGCTACGTTCCCCTGCTGATAACCGGCTGATGACGTGAGTTCAACCTTATCGAACATCCAACTGCTGTATGCCTGGTGCATCACTGGATAGAGCGCCGGCTCGCGCTTGGAGACCTCTGCGGAGAGATACCCTCATTTGTTCAAGGTTAAAGCACTTTTAAAATTCAACTTTACGAGGCAACATTCCTCGCTGTTTTGAGAATCGCACCTTGCGTGCGAACTTGGCGTTGTCGACGAGGCGAAGAGGATAAGGAGAGGAGGGCGGCTGGTGTTATTTCGGTGTACACTCCCCATTTGCTAGCGGCTGGCTGGCGGGGTGAGAAGGTTCAACTAGTCAAGCCTGCGAAGAGCAGCTATCAACCTCTTATCACTTACCGTTCCAGCCACCGGACTTGTGGCCATTAAGACCAGCAGCAAAGCACTGATAAGAGACTGATAACCAGGAGTAAGTCCAGAGCATGGCGGACGGTGTTGACGTAGGAAAGGATCTCTAGGGACTCTCGTTCTGCGGATTTCCGTTGGAGGTCCTGCACAAAAGCAGGCATCACCGTCTTCTTGGCCCAGCTCAGGAGATAGAGGAATGGCAGGTCCTCTAGAGGTCACGGTAGACAAAGTAGGGTGTACGAGGAGACGCCTTCCATCAGACAAGAGATTGAGTCTTGTCTCGTAGTTATATTTCTTGCAAGGCGTCACCTTGGACCAGCCAAGGACCTAGCGAAGAAGAGCTTCTTAACTTCTGAATACTTAGGCTGTCTTGTCTACGTACACATAAAACATTAATTCTGTTTTAAAATATTTTGAATTCTTTAAATAATTTAGGCATACTCTTTGGTATTGCGCCCGAGAAAGAGACATCTGCTTATTTGTTGCCCACGGAGCTGGGTTGGTTTAACTACTGCGAATGCAGTAGCAATAACGCTCTAGTCGATAAATAGTGTCAATAGCAATGTCTTGATACCACGCTTGGCGGTCTTCACATTTCACCTTGTAAAAACTCTTTGTACAATCTAGGTCATACGTGTATAAAAAAATATTGGTTTAAATTATTTGTTTATCGGACCTAATTGGGTTTTGGTAGTTTGTTAATGCATGCAAATGTTTTGTTTTTCTGCAGGTGAATCTGCTTATTTCGTTTAAAGCGGTACAAATTATTACCTATCGAATCTATACCATTTGGCGTGTGATTACGCTAAACAGCTATGGGGCTGATATTGCGCCAGAGGGCTCGTTGGCTAAATAAAAGGCGAATTAAAGGTATGTGATGGAAGCTTACTTGCTTCTTTTCTGCACTTTTTAGGCCGCGGCTAATATTTCTAGCCACAACATCGCCTGTCACTATAGCATGACAGAAGCGCTACAACCAGGCTTCGAGAGCACCAGTGTCCTGCAAAACGATGTAAGGCCGTATGGTACAAATTACAACGGCGGTTGGCATACAGCCGGTGTGGCCTTAATGCTGACTTTGATCCGGTGATGCTGTCAGCTCGTCCACGCTGATCCAGATAACCTAATTAGGTTGGCCCGATGTGACTGTCGGTTGGCGTTAAGCTAGCGCTAGATGACTTCTACGCTGTGTTATGACGCTGGAGACGGACTGATGCTGGCGAACACGGCTTCGTTGTAACTTCGTACCCTCTAAAATGATCGCTCTGCACAAGTGTCGTCCACAGCTAGTGTTCTGAAATTACCTTACCGTTTTCCTATTTGCAATGAAGTAATATATCATTTTAAACATAAAATCACAGTTACTATCTTATTAATGGGGTACATGAAAAATGCTACAATTTATCATGGTCATGTATGTATTTGTCAGCCGTAAGCTCTCGTCTATATCGATGCTGCCCCAAATTGTCGTACTTTCTACACCAAGAGCAAAAGACACAATCACTTTGCCTTACTTAGTCAGCTGCCACCTCTGCATTTGCGGTTGGCTGTGTAGTTTTTATTGCTGCGACGACGATAGAGAAGTGGTGTTCGTACAACTGAGCTCGTTCATTTGTGTCCGTTGGGTTTCGCCGTTCGAATTGAAAGCGGCGACCGTTGGTTGCCCATGCAAATGAATGGACTTCATATAAAGATACTGGACAACGGCGGCAATTACGGGTCTCACCGTAGAAGTGCAACAGTGTTGTTTCAATTATGCGTACTTCTGCAAGAAGAACGTAACTAATCGCCAAATAGACAGACACAATTTAGATTTAAATGCGTCCATTTGGCCATCTGCCAAACGAACGAACCGTTTGCGAACTCAAAACGGGCCTTTCAAGTGATGGATAGTTAGCTATTTAGCTTATTAGAGCGCACATCAAAAGGTGTCCTAGCAATTCACATTTTGTATGTTGACGTAGAGCAGATTTGTTGTCTTGCTTGAAAGTCACTCTTTACTAGGAGCAACATCGGCTGACAAGCTTTGAGGGCACCTGAACCGCACGCGCCTCAAAAACGTGTCTTGGACGCCTTCCACTAACTTGCTATATGTAGCCAGATGGGATTCCCAGATAGGAGAGAAATATGCGAGTTGAAAAGAACAAGTGATTTATAAAGGCGAATGTATAGATCATATGCACAACGCCGACATGCACACCACATTAGCTCAACTATATAAGTGTGGGCTGGTGGTGTGGGACTTCTAACTCACTAGACAAATGATCGTCTCTGCATCGCTTCGTAGCCGAGATTTTATAACGATAACGACCACGGCAGTATTATTTCGGCAGACTCCGGGTCGTTTTGACTCAATCTCGCAATCTTTGATCTGTGCTTATGCTTGAAATATTATTTTGCGCGCACGATGTCTTTAAAGGTAGTTGTAACATTCCGCCATGTAGTCAACTCTATAGAAAAATAAGCATTTAATGCGTTGAGGGCACACAATTTGTTTTTTTCGCATGTTTTTAAACCGTTGTAAATGCGCTGTATAATAGTGCGTTGATGTAATGGGTGTTTACAACTTTATTTACGTGTTGTCCGAATTGATTACATTTAATAATAGGTACCGTTTGGCCAATGACACTACTTGACCGACCCGCTTAAGTCTGCCCCAAATGTGCTATCTATAACTTCATATTATGTGCAGGTTTACATTTTTCCGGGAATGGATTTGGAGCATTTTTTTGCTTTTTGTGGCCATAGTAAGGTTCATCCGCAATAGCCGTATAAAACCGTTTGAGCTCCGCAATCGACGTGCGGGGACGTCATCGAGACTTTTAAGGTTCGTAACCGTTTGACAATAGCATTACCCCTGTCAAGATACACATCTTTGTAGCCGTATGGGAAGCCCGAGTATCACGCCAATGTAGAGCTAGCCTGATCCGCGGGTATTGAGTTTTGCTATAGTATGATGTGGTTTCTCATCCCGGCGTAGTGCTACCAGTGTCCTTGTTGTGAGCCAGTCAAAAATCGCTGTATCTCGCCTATGGGATTTTGATTCACTTCATACCTAAACGGTTATTTATTATATATATATATATATATATATATATATTATATTAAAATACTTAGAAGAGATGGCAGTTGGCACGCTCATGGCAATATTAATCAGTCAGGTTTATTGTGATATAGGTGGTTGATTATCGTCGGGCTGCTACAACGTAACGTTCACGGAAGGCCTACCGTCCGGTGTATCTGCTAGCGTTTTTAATGTTTTCTCTGTATTGCAGTTATGCAGCTAAATATGCTAGATCATTCCATTAGCTAAACACGCCAAGTATTTTTTTCACTATTTTAGTATATGCTTAAGCTGCCAAACAAGTGACAATGATTTGCCATCACTGCCCTAAACAAACAGATTCTGGCCAAATTCCATACTTTTTGGCATTTTTACCTTAGTTAGTCACAGCCGGGAACCAGAAAACCCAATAATGATCAAAATCGTCCAGATAAACCTCAGCAGGTGCCGGGCGGCGCATGATGCACTGGAAGACATGGTTTGGCGCCGGAATATTAGCCTATGTCTATTGACGGAACCGAACGTCTCGCGTACCAAAAATGCAACCTGGAATGCTGATGAGGAAGCGGACGCCGCCACATGGTGGACAAGCCAGGTTACAGGCCAACCGGAGGCGGGACAGGATCATGGGCCAGGCTTCGCCTGGATAGACATACACGGTGTGGCGGTGCTATACTCGTGCTATTACTCGCCAAACAAGAGCATATCAGAGTTTTCCTCATATCTAGATGGCCTAGGGCACTCCCTGCAGAGTCACCCGGGACGAAGAGTCGTCGTTACAGGGGACTTTAACGCTGCAAGCACTACATATTATAGTAAGACAACGACAGAAAGAGGCCGCCTTCTGGAGAATTGGACCTCACAAATGGGTTTGACGGTCGCAAACAGGGGAAGCATTCCGACGTTTGCCCGAGGAACCCAAACCTCTTATATGAACCTCACTCTTGCCAATGATAGGGCCCTCGCCCTCGTTTCCGAGTGGACGGTACTCGAGGAGGAAGAATCGCTAAGCAATCATCGCTACATTTATTTTTTGCTTGTCTCCCCTAAACGAACAAAGGTGGCCCCAAACCCCCGTCGGACATGGCAAATGCGCCGCCTTAAGAAGACTAAACTGGTCACTATAATGGATCAGCACGTCTTCCGATGGATACCTGATGGCCCCGACGCGGCTCAGGTGAAAGAGATGCTCATGACGGCCTGTGAGGCGGCGGGACCTCACTTCCGCGGGTCAAAACGAAGGACCCCCAAGAGCTGGTGGTCCGAAGAGGTAAAAAAGGCGCGGAAGAAGTGCATAAGAGCAAATCGGATATTTAACGCGCGCCCACTCTTGGCTAGCTTGCCGCCGGCGAAGGGGGGCCACAGAGCTCGAGCTCGTCACACCGACGGCTAGGGCACTGGCCCTGCAGAATAGCTACATTGACAGGATTGCACGGACCAAAGACACCGCGTTGAAGAAACTGGTGGAGGCCGTCGAGGTGGATCCCTTGGGCCTACCATACAGGGTGGTCATGGGGAAGCTTTGGCGCCCACCTACACCCATCCCGCCCGACCAGATTGCAACGACGGTCACAACGCTCTTCCCACGACAAGCTTAGCGCCTACCAGACGACATCGCGGTGGCGCTCAAAGACATACGACCGGTCACGCCCGAAGAGTTGACTGCTGCGCGGGAAAGACTGGCAACTGGAAAGGCACCAGGACCCGACGGGATCTCACTAGAGGTGGTGAGGCTATTCGCCGAGAGACATCCCAGAGAAGTGGCCACACTCGTCACCCGGTTGTTAACCGAGGGGCACTACTCAAAGCAGTAGGGAAAAGCGCAACTAGTGGTAATCCCCAAACCAGAGGCGGCAACGGGCTTGACACAACACAGACCCATATGCCTGCTAAACACTGCAGGCAAGCTTGTGGAAAATATTTTAGTAGCACGTGTAAAAACGGAAATCGAGACAAAACAGGCACTTTTGAAATATCAATACGGTTTCCGACGGGACCGCTTCCCGGTCGACGCACTGCAACGGGTTCTACATTACGCCAGACAAGAAACCACAAAGTCTTTAAAAACCAGGTCATACGTGCTTTAATTACCCTTAGATGTTTGTAACGCTTTTAACACAGCTAACTAGGGGGTCATCACGACTGCGCTGGAACGTACATCCGCCGCATAATACCATCTTATGTGGAAGATAGGATTCTTAGAGTGGAAGACAGCGAGTACGAACTAAGCTTGGACGTCCCACAGGGATCCAAACTTGGCCCGGTTCACTGGAACATCGCATACGACGAAGTCCTGCAAATGGAGGGTCTGCCTGACGATGTGGAAACCCTAGCATACGCCGACGACCTGGCGTTGTCGGTGACAGCCAGATGGGAAACTCACTACAGAAGTTAACAAATATCGCTCTGGACAAAGTGACCGAGTAGATGCGTGAGCATCACCTCCAATTGGCGCCACAGAAAAACGGAAGCACTTTACCTCACTGGGCGAAAGCGCACGAGGGGGCTCAATCTGACTTTCTCGGGCCAACCCATAGCAATTAAGAAGGAAACCAAGTACCTGGTGGTCATCCTGGACACCGGACTTACGGGTGCGGCGCATATCGCCCACGTCGCTTGCAAGGTCGCTGGTGTCGCGCAGAATCTTGCACGGATCCTCCCGCGAGAGACAGAGACGGCTTCTGGCAACCCTGGCGGAGTCAGCGGCGATGCACGCGGCGCCAGTCTGGGCAGACCTTGCTCTCCGGACGGCGCGCAACCAGGGCGCACTCAGAGCCGCGCAGCGGGGTTTGGCCATAAGAGTCTAGAGGGCCTATCGCACAGTGTCTACGGATGCCCTGATCGTACTGGCCCGCCACCTACTTTATGATCTTCTGGCCAGGGAGAGAAGCAAACGCCGCCTCGACGGGAACCGCCTCGCGCGGGCACAACAGAAGACAATGGAACTATAGAACGATGAATGGCGAAACCTGGGGGCAGGGAGACGAGCCTGCTACGACCAGGCTCCTTTAAGAGGCAGTCGAGAGCAGGAGCCGAGGGAGGGAGAAGAGAGGGAGCAGCTAGGCCCTCCGGAGGATCTCGACGCACCCCAGGACGGGCAAGCATTGGCTAGGCGCATAGAGCGTTAGAACACGAGACTCCCCTCTCAGGATTGTCGAAGTAATGCCAATGCAATGCCGGGCCTTGGGGGGTGGGGAGGAAATCGGTTTTAATGGGTGCGAGTCCCATACTAGCTGCTGGTAGCTGCCAGTAGCACTTGTGCACTATGCATTTCCAAGACCTTCCAAAAAAAATTCATTTAGGGTTGCGTCATGCATTACCCTGTTGCCTCTGAGACTACCAGCCGCTAGTCTCCAGTGCTAAAGCAGTACATTTGTTATTTAGCTTAACTTTGTATGTTTTTGTCCACTTTAGTCTCGCGTTTCTGTAGAACGTCTACATAATGCATGCCTCGTTTTCTCACAAAAAAATTAATCTTGTGTTTATTGTTTTTCAGTGATCTCCGTACATGTTTTGAAGTTATTTTTCTGTTACTGATTACTGTACGGGTATTCTTCTGCGTTCCCGTTAACGTGCCATATAGTAGAGAGTTGGCTTTATCTGGCTTTTCTCGATAGGCCAATCGCCATTGGCGGAAAGTCCGTCGTCTCTCATTTTCTGATGAGTGCCGGACGACAAGTTGCTAGTTCCTTGTCTGAATCCTTAGCACGGCATCATAATTGGGTGCTCACATTACTGCGTAACCGCAACAAAAGGGAATAAAAGCTCGTCTATAGAATGGCTGTCGTGAGTTATGTCATGCATTGCTTCCTGCCGTTTCTTGTGAGGATTGTTACATTCTAGATTAACACGTTTATAGCTTCCGCTTTGCACCACATTTCCACCAATTTCGTCGCACACAAAAACTTCTCTCTCTCTCGTCTAACATTATAATAAGGGTGACATTTATTAAGTCTGAGTTTTAACAGCCAAGCCTCGCCTTACGCTTCTCTTGGAGGTACCTTTTCTTGTCGACACAATTAACATTTCACTGAGCTTAGATCGTCCGCCCTGATCTTGGCTGCGGTGTAAGCTTTTGTTCCTAAATAAAATATCACGGCTTGCCTACTTCCTGACAAGCTGCTGGAGAGCCTGCGGGCTCCGATTTAGATACCTTAGTGCTTTGTCCTACGCTTAGGCCGTTTCGTGAGTGGGTTTGGTATTTAGTAGCTCATACAGTAGACCCTTTTGGCAGAACATCGATAGGCACCGACTTATATATTTCATTGGTAATTTGCTAACTCAATTCTCTACATTTACTTCATCTTCTCCCTCACGCCAAGCTTTCGAAGGTGAGGAATGGACCCCGGATTTGCTACAAAGGTTTGTTTACAATCAACGTATAGCCTAAGATGACAGCGATCTTGTCAGAGCGAACTACTTCCTTAGTCACAAAAAGCCTGTATCTAAAAAATGCTCAATCTGCCCTCGATCTGCAACGTTGATGGCACGAGACGCATAAAGAGACTAATCTCCGCGACAAACCGATGCCCCCTCTCTGTTTGTCGGCCCTTTTTGTTTATTTCTTCTATTTCCACTCTGCTACCTGACCAATCTTTACTGATAGTCGGCTATTGACACGTTGTACAAAAGTGATGCATCGACAAAGTGCCCTTGTATAAAATCGCTTTCTTTGCCACCTGACTGAGTACCTGACTGAATGGCTTTCAACAACGTAAGTTTTATTAATTAAATAGGGACATTTCAACATCGGCCCCTGAGGCCACCCACATTTTTAGCAACTACACTGCCGCAACCTACGAAGGCTCACGTGGTTTACACGACTTCTTTTTCGCCACCAGCCACTTGTCGGGAGCCAACACCGCAGTGCACATCTTAACAAGTGCGCTACACGGCGCTAACCGCTTTCTTCTCTACCTTTAAGGCCGCCCCCTCCCCCACCTCTAATTATTCCCCCGTCTCCACTGGCTCTGCCGTCAAATCGTGTAGCAACGTAGCGACAACAGAGGGAGAAAGAAAACGTCGACAAAGCCAAGGACATCAACTTTTATATATATATATATATATATATATAGTAAAACGTTGTTTTGAATCTACTTTAAATATATATAGAAATGAGTGAAACCTTATTTCCATATAAATATATATATATATATATATATATATATATATATATATATATATATATATATATATATATATCGGTTTGTCTACCTGGCTCAACCGTTCACTCCCGATAAAAGAGAGGGTAAATAAATACCAAATTTATTAAAACCAAAACGTTTTTTTAGTACAATGAGAGGTGTATAACATGTGTGGTAATGTATGTACACCTATCGCTTGGATATAATTCCTAGGTACACATGCGGTAAAAAATTACAAACTAATTCGTGTATTTCTTTACCGAATCAAACTAATATGCTTAAGCCATGTATATTTATAGATCTAGGTTTTTTACATACATTTTGCGTTCACACTTCCAGACTCTTGAAACTTAACATGAAAACGTTATGACATTTTAGGCTTAAACGTTTGTAACCTTAGCTAATAAAAGCTACTAAATTTTACGCCTACATATTTTAGGCCTTAAATGTTGTAACTGTTCATGGGCTGTTTAAAGGTGTGCGCGCGAGTTCATATCGGGAATGCAGCCTTTTGCTCAACTATAGTATAAAATAACAAGCGGCGCGTGACTGGGCTTGAGCCACGCCGACGTGCCAGACAACGCTTGTTTGGAGGCCAACCTTCTGTTCGGGCCGTGCTTTCTTGGAATGTCTAATTTATGCTAAAATAATTAACATACCAAAACTGCTCGCTAGTTAGACGTTTCCTGCTTGCCGCGTTAGACCCCTTAGAGCGGCATAATTGTTTGCAGCCATTGTTTGAAAGTTCTGAGGCCTTGTTCATTAGCGTAATGCAAACGACGCTATCGCAAATACTTTATGCTTATCAAATTAGAGAATATTTTTTGAAGGCCAAAAGTCTACGTTGTAGTAACCTAGAATGCTGAGGTCCGTGTGCATACAAACATTTTATATTAACTGGGAACCTATGTTATAGCGATCTAACGAGCGCCCTTATTATCACATAAAGGGGTATGCTGTACAATCGGTTTGATATGTTATTTAATAGGCAGTAACATCGGCTGTGTGCAAGCAAACAAGATCACGTCAGGCTGTAGCGTGTATTGAGATTTTATGGCCAAATGTACTCATTTGGCCATTCGCCAGACAAATAATCCGTTAATAAGTACCAGACTGTTGACGCCGAAGACAATTGCATCTGACATTGACAGGCAATGTCCACGAAAATGACAGCTTTTAACGAAACAAGGTGCAGCTTTGTTGCTTTGTTTAAGCAGTGATGCAGGAAGTGCATGGAGCGGCATATCCTGGGAGCGTTTTAGTTGCTGACACCTCAAGAACGTATCTTGAACGCCTCTATTTTATTAGGTGGGTCTTCTATATATATATATATATATATATATACAACGTTATCCTTTATAAGTCTACAGTTACTTCCAAAGCGCCCCACCAGAGGTTTAGAAGACCCACCTAATGAAATAGAGAAAATCATAAGAGGCGTTCAAGATACGTTCTTGAGGTGTCAGCAACTAAAAATTCTAAGGCCCGCTAAGTTTTAGTCGGATTTGCTCGTGCATGATGCAGCCGCATTCTAAATAACACTTTTTTCTTTAAAGATTGGAGAATTATCCTATCCGGACGTTTTTCTATCTGACCGGGACGATTATGTTGAATCTAACTTAGTTAAAAATTTGCATATCGCAAGCCTTTTACCACTGTTCGATTGATCTCTCTGTACCGATAGCTGTAGCGAGGTTTCTATCGTAGGCCAGGCCACGCATACTTTTATGAGATTCCTGCACCGTATACATTGCAGGTATATTCCTGGTAAACTTTTCGTCCAAGCGCAGACAGGCACATATCTAAAAATATGTAGTATCTAATGATATGCTAGTCTTTGCAGAAGATATGGTTTTATCTTTCTAAAAAAAATTGATTTAGGACACATCAGCAAGTCACTGCGAATGTGCCATGCAAGCTTGCTTTTTATCTTTTTGGGTTTATCTGCGTTAGCTGTGAGTTGCCGTCCTGCGCTCCTTTAGAGTTTCGCAAATCACTCCGGCGGTTTTAGCTTAACGTATTTAGGAATCCTATTATTATAGATGCTTTGTCGAGAGTGTGATCCTCTCGGCCTGACCGAAACGGCAGCAACGGAGATCAGATGTAAATACTTGCGAAAAAATAAAAGTATTTACAAAAAAATGCACGCCATTACAATTAATATGTAATGTTGTTCCCAATATATAGGATAATTAAATTAGTAGTAACTATTGCACCCCATTAAGATATTTTGCCTTAGGGCAAACTATAACTAAGAAATGCAATTATTAGTTAAGGTTAGAGCTAAACTACCAATTAATTTCTTCTTTCAGTAAGAGAAAGAAATCGCAGCGTGCCAAGTTGGATAAATATGCCGGGTGCGTCACTGACGTGACTCTAGGGCCAAAAAGAAAAGCCTCAGCCTTTTTAGCCTGGTCGAGTGGCGTAGTGTAGGAACCATCGTCGAAGAGACGTTTTGGCCTTACCATGGAATTGGGACTGCATTATTTTTCAACGATTTTCTGCCCCTACTAAAGTTAAGTAACAGCGCTCCCATAATACGGTAATCGACACCCCCGCAACATATTTGATTATGGAGTGCGGAGCACGTTATATCTATTATTTTTTTAATAATAATTTATATTGATATTTGAGTAGTGCAATAAACTTTCCTCCAGCTTTTTTGAAAACTGTAATTTAAGGTGTTTATATGATTTCGCTCAGTGCTGGGTATTTTGTCGTGGTTGAGTTCAAGCTCTAGTGAATATATGGTATGGTGGAATGGCATTAAGATGGGATTGTTACGTTCAACAGACATCACCGCAGGATATTTAACCTACTTCATCGATAACAACAACGTTACCACGAGACGTTGCAAGCAGCAAGTATAACCCGCCCCTTAGCGCGTAAACAAGTCGTGAGGAGCGGGCCATAGAGGAGCGGACAACTCGGGACTCCGATGCAGTAGTTTGCCGTAGGGTTACGGCGATGCAGCAAGTTGACGGCGCGGTAATTGGGAGTACTGCCATGAAAGGAAATGACGGCTACACGGAACAACCATCCTCTTGGGTGACAACCAAGTTGTGTTTGATGATACAGAGGGTTAGAATATTGTTCGTGCGTTTGGCAAAGTGACGCCAAAAAGAGGCAACACCAAAGGTTACAACAAATTAGTGACAAACAAGGTACTGCTAACTATAATTGACGTCAAGTTATCACGCAAACCGGGATAGCAATTTATATATAGAGCGCTTGCGACTGCTCCTCCAAGTTCATCCATTCAAGTGACGCCTATATTGAGCTTTATATATCTGTACATATGTATATCCCGGCGGCGTCTCTGATGCATCTCAGTGCCGTTAGCGGCTTGCGGCGGCTAGCGTGGTAATTCTAAAATACATAAAGATGTTTTTCAACAAAATTGTTGAGTTGAAGAAGGCAGCAAGTGCTTTTGTAAGTGTTTTCTCAGCATTACATAGACTATATGTATATATATATATATATATATATATATATATATCTGCGGGGTGTTCAAAATAGATTGCCCGAAACTCCAGGGTGTGGTCATGCTCGGTGAGAAAATTATGTTTGCCAATGAAAGGAGGGGGCGGAAATGCCTCGTATAGGAGTGAGATGATCCTTTATAATTTTTCCGAGTTGTGATTTAAAAGGTGACTGTCCTGACATACGTTCACAAAATGTACGATTGTGAAAGAATCTACTTAAGATGGTTCACTTAAGATGCACACGTTCTGTTCAGACGAATGTTTGTTTTAAGTGAATCATTTTAGTACCAAATTGGTAGAGCTGATATCTGTACTTGCAAAGTAGCACAAATTACCCGATAGTCATATCGGATGTGAGTGCATACATACAGCTACTTTGTTAATCAAGTCACTCGTCAAACCTGTAGAAGCTCAGAAAATTATTTATTTTAGTTCAAATTTTGCTTGAACGACTGCTCGTCAACCAATCAGCACATTCGGTGACGATAGCAAAACTCTCGTCGCACTCGTTCAAAGATATCAAGCGTCTCCCATTAAAGATCCCTTCTATTGAAGGAATAGTTTAGACAATTCAGGTGCAGTTGAATTGTACTCGTAGGGGCGAGTATATATTATATATATATATATATATATATATATATATATATATTCATGTCGATGATTCAAAGTTAGAACGGCTCGAACAGACTTTCAATGGTAGGCTGGTTGGCGACGGCAATGACAATCTTGGGATCATGGCCACACATTTTCTTGCCGGCTGCTGCTGCTGCTATCTTGGTTGTTAAGTAATCTCTCAGCGACCATCTGCCAGTCTTTCCTATTTCTTATCATCTCATCCAGGGCTCGATCAGCAGTGGGAACGGCCGCGACAGCTTCATTTCTTTTCAGCCGCGCTGAGGGCCGCCAAGGTCATCACCGCAGCGATCGTCAAGTCCATCAACATCACCTTTATCCATCGGCCTCCGCCGCCGCTCCCTGCTCTCACTGTGCCCAACCTAGCAAACATCTATCGTCAGTCACTTCCTCTCCCGTCCTCCCCTTGGCCAGCAAGTTCTTAGTTGCGTACCGACCCCCAGCAACCCCCGGCGCTCTCCCGACCTCATCTCTCAGAGGTTCGCGCTTCGCTTGCAAACGATGGATGCGATCTACAGTCAACGAATCTTTTGCTTTGCTTAATCTATCTTTGCGTGGCTGGCTGGCCGAGGGGCTTGTCCGTTCGTAGCACGTTCGTACGCCCATCGTCTTACTGTGCCCCGTTTGGGCATTCGCCAATAGAGGGAAATGGGGACCTCTCTGCGGGGCTGGCAAGGCCGCTGGCGGCCGGTGAGTTCACATGCGGGAACAAACGGGTGAACGGTTTGTCGACGGCCACCCACCCCGTTGTCCGAAGAGCAGTATTGGCATACTGGTACTAGTCGTACTTGTAATAGACGTAGTTGTAGTAGTAGTAGTAGTAGCAGTGGCAGTAGCAGCAGCAGTGGTAGTCGCAGTTGGCTACCGTGGTACGACATACTATCCCGTCGTTGTAGTAATAGTTGAGGCCAGTAGTGGTGAAATGATTGGTGACAGTGGTACAGTCCTTGGCTTAGAGGCCACAGAGTTCTTGGTTGCGCGCACGGCCTGGATGAAGAGGAAGAAGACGACGACGACGAATAAGCAAACGCGTTAGAACAACCGATGTGTGTGGTGGCTGGAGTCCAGGACCTCGGCCGGTTTTCCGTCGTCGGCCTTACCAGGCACGACCGCGGGCGGGCGGTCCGGGCGGATGGTCCGTCCAAACACCCCGCCTTTTCGTTCGGTCCCGCCTGCTTCGCCGTTCCGCTAAGCGCCCAGCCAACGGCTCTGGAAGGCAGTCAGCCTCGGGCCTAGCGCTCTCTGACTGCTTCTGCTGCTGTCCAAAAATCGACCTCCATCGTGTCAGCGTTTTGCCGCAGGCCCTCATTCTTGCTCCCTCTCTCTCTCTCGGTATACCCCCTTTCTCTCTATCCCCCCGTGTCTCTGTACAGCTTCTTCGCTTCTTCTCTGCTCTCGAAGCCATCCCATCTGAGTGGCCGGTAAACGCGGCACGCACGCACGCATGTGTCGCAGCCGGCCGACAGAAGTTGAGTGTTTTTTTTTTGCCGCCACCGAGCCATCCTGCGTGGACTCTGTGGACGCTCGGTCTTCTCGTCTTCGTCTTTGTCGCCGGCCGGCCGGCGCCGTTGCCATGGAGAAGGAGGACGCTCGCTTTCTTGTTTCGTCTTTATTACCTCATCTAAATTACCCGCTTACCCGCACACGTGCGTGTTTGACCCACGCGTGCACATACGCATATAGATGTGCTGTACGTACGGTTGGCTCTGGCTGTCTCGTTGTAAATGACTTTACATTAGCCGGCCTAATATATTAGCAGCGGGATGCAGCTTTTTCTCTCCTGCATCGTGCCATTCGACTGCGTGGCCACGGCGGCCTATTAGCGCATTTTTTGCCCATTGAAGTTTTCTCGCCTCCGCCGACCCCTCAAGACTGCTAATGTAGATCTTCTTAGACAAACGCTGGAGGGTAAACGCGTGCACTGACAATGTTCGGGGCGAACAAATATGATAATATTGCCTGATCTCGATTTCGGTACCTTGGTACATACTTGGGACACCTTTTGCTACAGACGCCGTCATGCAATCATTACTAAATGTGTTGTCATTGCTCTAAAAAAGCAGCGTCTGCAATCACGAGCACTTACATTCTAACCACCTACATAGATGCTGTCATTGCGTATGCCCCGCCACGAGCATTCTTGATTACTTGCTACTCCAGAAAGAGCGATATAGATTGCGATAGTGTATTTGTGGCGCATATTATTATTTAGTATATTATCTATGTACCCATCAGACACTCGAGCCATTGTGTTTATTTTCGCACAAGTGGTCGATGAGGGATAATAGGTACTGATAATTTGCTGTTTGGTTGTCATTTTTACGTCTTCCCAATCTAGTCGATCAGGTCGATCCTTTACGCTTCACAACCAGACAACTCTAAGAAAATACAAGAGCGTCCGGCCCTAAGTATGGTACCCAAAGCTGATTCTGTTTGCCGTCTCAGCGGTCATAGTAAATCCAGTTTTTGCCTTTCCTAAAGTAATTTTCTACAGGTTATTCATAGCAAGTACGGATATATTTAAAGAGTAATTAGGAAATTAGGAACTTTGTTAGACTCTACCAGTGACTTATGGATTTTCAGATAGGGGAGCCTTTTTATTTGTATCACAGTACGGCGGCAAAATTCCTTAGAGAGGCATTGTATACAAATGAGCGTATTGGTTATCTTACGCATGGCTTCAAAGTTCCTTTTGAGCAATAACGATGGTCATTTTCTGCTCATTCGCCTTACGCCGGGCTTTACATTTTCAGATCTAGTGAACATCTGTTTTGAGAAATTGGTGTCCAAATGTCAGAATCAAAAGCTTGGAGAACGAGCTCGGAGCAGTCGTAACGCAATTTGCTATCGTGGACGGCGTGCGTCCCCGGCCGTCGTAATGATGAAAGTGTTCTATGTTACGCGTTTCCTATGTTTGTTTGGCAACAGCTGCCTTCAGGATGTAATTGCTTTCACCAACGACTGTCTGTAATTTAACTGCCTCCATTTACACGGAGGTGCCGGGTTACAGTCGGTCAGATTTGTTGCGCTCGCCATCAACGCTGTCGTCACCGTAGGTTGTAACGTGACGCTCTGCATTTCGCTGCGAATTATTAAGTTACAACAGTATGGCTTCATTTGAGCCATTGCCATAGAGGACTTCGATCATACACTTGTTAGTACTACAACGAAAAGCACTCGTGTATTCTATTTTGGTTAGTCTTATCATCAGTTTTAGGGGAACGCATCAGACATTTTTTCTTGTAGGAAACTAAGTTTTTAAAGAATTACAAAGATTTACTAATACAGCCTTCATATGCATTACTATTAACATCGGGGTTAGTAAATATGTTTATGTTACATCAAAGGGTAGCGCAACATAGCGCTTTGCTAGTGCTACTATGTACCGGACCGTTGAAAGTTTGCGGCTTGGTATCTATCACGTTTGCTGCACCACTGTCTACATCAATATCTATCGTGTGGTTCATGAGAGTCCTCCACGCTGCTCCATCATACATAATATGACGAAATACGTGGATTGTAAAAACCGTAGTTAAATGTCGATCATTCACCCCGCTAGCCCGCCATTCAGTGCAGGTCATTGCTGTTGCTCCATAAATCCCTATGTCTTTCTCACTTATTTTCGGGCTCGTCTACTTCCAGCTATCAGCTATATCATATGTGGCGATGAGTGCTATCTGTATCCCGAAAAGAGCAACTTATGCATGAACCGATGTGGGCATTTAATCAATTCAGCTGCAATGGTGACCTTCCTGACCTTCTCCTGGATGTGTGTCCATAAGCGGTTGCCGCTTGTTGACAAGGTGATCACTAGGTACGTAAGTTTGTTTACAAACGCTATGTACGTTGCCTTGATTTAAAACACGTCATCCCCGGTCAGGCGGCCGCCCCTCAAAATTGCCACGTGGCTACTTCCTTTTTCAGTCAATTCTCAAACCTTTCTCATCTGTGAATGAAACTAGTCGATTCACCCTGGAAAGGCTGCATCGTATCTACACAGTAAGGCATATGTAAATGCACCCTTTATGAGAGGATTCAGATTGTGCTTCCTAAAAACTCCACACCTTTGGCACCATCAGCCAACGATTGCAGTTAGTCAGCATCACAACATGTAGTTTCGATGACCGCGAGCAGGTTACTATATTGCTAGCTTTAATTATAGACTACTGGCCATCTGCGTCATAAAATATTTACCAAGTTTTACATCGTGTACAAGCGTATACTGAATGGTTTAATAGGTAGCGTAGTCTTGAAAGTAAATGCGCTTAATTCCATTAAGGGATTGCATCTATATAGCCGTTTGGCAATATTAATTCGTCCTGTGTTAAACTCTCTCTGGCCGGCGCATTTACAGAGGATGTTTCGGCCTGTACCTCCCCCCCACAGATTTGATCATTGCGCAGGAACTTGATGAAGACTTTGCTAGATGATTTATCCATAAACCCAGTTGTAAAAGCATGCCGTAACTGCTACGAAATCATCGAAATAAGTGGGACACTTTGACTCCAAGTCAACACCTCGTTATAATTACAGAGCCAGCGGCGAGCGACTTGAAGACGGTTTGATAACTCCTTTAAAAATTGTATGTAATCAAAACCCGTTAGCCTAGTCCCGACTAAAACTGTCGCTAGTCATGGTTGGTCTAGCCTACACTCTCATGGATGAAATACCATGGCTATGGCTGTCGTTTATTGAGCCACATATTTCCTTAACACGGTCATTCTTATCGGCACAGGTTTGCAGTTTTAAAGTTTGGTTTGCTGAAGTGGTCCTGTAGCTGGCGACCTGAAAAGTGTTTCAGCAAAAAAGCCAGAGAGCAGCCGTATGAAAGAACCATCCACTCCAACATGTCGAAATGAATGGACTAGAAAGTGACAGGGAGCTTTGTCGAAGGCCTTGACACAATCCATAAAGACGGCGTACAAGTGACCCCCGGGCACAGCCAAGACCTGCTCAACTTCCGACTGATGTACATGGATCGCGTCCTGTGTACCTCGACACTTCGTGAATCCTAATTGCTCTGAAGGTAGGGCTTTCTCCACAGTTGGAAGCACCCTCGAGATAATCAACCTAGCTCACTTAGGTCAACGTCTGCACTTCCAGTAGTTAGATGTGTACCCCGCCAGGTAGCTTTGAGATGGAATGGCATGCACTAGTCGGCACGTGTACACAAGGCATATTGTGCATGGCTATCATCACTTGGTTTGTTCGACCCAAGGATTTCACCAAGTTGGTGATCAATGTCATTGTCGCCTCTGCTCGCAGATGTGCGTTAAATACCACGCAGCAAGCTGCGAGACGCATGCGAGGTCGCTGAAGTGCTAAAATTATATATAATGACGACTGTATTGTAATTATGTATCATTTTGAAATGCAAATGTATTGCAAAATAAACAATATGTATGTAAAATTGGTTTGCTCTGCTTAAATTGACAGATATTTTCTGCAAATTATGGTTGCGCTTCCAGATAAAAAGCTGCGTGGTCATCACGTTAAGCGACCCGTTTGCCAGTAAGCCCGCTGCCATTGAGTAGCTAAAAGAAAATATTCTGAAGTATTGTTTGAAAATAACGCCCAAATAATGCCAAAAAGACACCAAAGATGGTGTACCTTGTATAGACTATAGCGAAAAGTCCCGGGGCGACCATCTTCCTAACATCATCTTTCAGACATAACGGCATGCAGAGTACTCTCTTATACAACGATACAATATTTCAACCTATCTAGTCTACTTTGTGTCTTATGCCAAAATGTTTAAACACTCAAGAGACTCCATATATTTATATAATTTTTTTAATTAATTACACATTAATTTATAACGCAGAATAATCGGCAGATCAGAAAGGCGTGTCCCTTGCCCGTGTGTAATGAACCAATGGCCAACGCAGCGCTTTCGCCTTAAATTTCGACTTGTAGCGCAGTTCTTCGATGATATTCCGAGGCATAAAATGGACAATCATATTAAATTTGATCGCTAAACGGCGCAGCTTTGCACCATTTTGATCACTTTTGGCGTCCTCACTTCTCGTCGGTGGTTGTGCCACCCTCAAGCCAGTCTCAAGTCCAAGAGATGAGAATCGTGGCTGAGCGCGTACAGCCAAGAAAAACACCGGGTCCAGGACAACGCGCAACAAATACCCATTGTTGTAAAGAACCACCCACAAATATTCAAGCACAATGGATAAATTGCTCGCCAGCATCTAAAGCCAGTAGACTGCAAAAAAGCCCCGCGGCATACCGCCCTTTATGTATGCTCCACTGCCTATCCAAAACAACTGAGCGTATTGCCAAAAGACGACAAATAACAAAACTTAAAGACAAGGACGCGCTGTCGGAAAACCAGAACAGTTTCCGAGCCTAACACACCACATATTTGGCCAATGGCAACGTTCTAAATATTGTTGAAACACAGAATGGGAAATCCCATAGCATGCCATGCCCTTGTACAGGCGCTTTCCAATGATCATGCATTTTGGCTTATGCTAAGAAGATTCGCAGAATTTGTCTCGGTGAAGTAATCTCAAGAAGACTGTACTGCAGCCACCCTCGGAAAGGGGAAAGAGAACGAGTAGATCTTAGTGGGCTTGTAAGTTCCTTTACCAACGAGGTTCGGTGTACATGATGCATTTTACCAGTTAATCCCCTTATAAATATTAAAATAATGCAAGCTTTGGAACAGCATTTTTGCAAGATCTGTTTATTTTTCGCGTTTAACGTGGAAGTGTGAGTTGAATTGTTGTGTCGCCCTCGAAATGTTGAAATTAAGAATCTTGCAGTTTGTCCCACACAAACACATCCACATACATACTATACATCTGCTTTTATTTTCTAAGATAAGACGATATTTACTTATAACGGAATATTCGATTTCTTTTGTTGACAACATTTTTTTGGAGCTTGTTCGATAAAGGCCACAAGATAAGTACGTCTACAACTACTCCGTCCCTTGTGGATATCGATTAAAAGCGATCTGCATAGCGTGTGTCCCACGATGAGGCTACCGAGGGCATTGCCAGGGCTCGCTATCGTCCCCGATCTAAATAGTGGCCAAAAACAGAACGAGCGGCCGCAATATCGCGCTGCGAAGCGTGGCAAACATTGTTAGAACTTCAATCCATATTGCTTGTGAAAGCAAGCTGTGAAACTGCAGCTCCGTCAATAAGCCAAACCTTGTACAGCAACAGCGATATTGCATCGTTGTGCGTCGTCCATTCGTGCATGCTCACATGCGTGCAAACAGATATATATATATATAAATATATATATATATATATATATATATATAAAGATCTACCAGAGCAATTTGATAAACGATATAAAAAAATGTAGAGTTCGTTTAAGTAGGTATTTTTTATAATAGAACATGGTCTCTGAGAAGTTTTGTTTCGGAATGAGAGTGACATTACTAAAATCTAGGCACTTCTGGGTTACGGAAAACAGGGCTATGTACTAACACGCCGGTACTTCTTTATTTTATTATCCCCCATTAACTACGGTGCCTACCGTATATTCTCTGTCGCGACTGAGCAACGACTGTCTAACACCATAACAATCGTTAGCTTCTCTACCAGCAGCGAAATATGTCTCCGTGACGCCAGATTGCCGCTGCCACCGTAAAATCCCTATTTTTCCGCCAGAGGTCGACGCCTTTGATCGTTCCGTCTAGTTTCTGCTACCGTATGATTTTAACTGCGCCGCTACTAGACCAACTGGTTCTCTCTACTTACGTGCCCGCTTGCAACAACAAAAACGCCTTACATTTTTGCATTTAGCTGCTCTGCTACAGTCGTTGCCCTCACCGACGATAATAACCTTCCACCATCATTGCCTATGCGTATTTAAATTTTATAATTTGTTTTCTTTCTTTTGACTAAGGTACATTGCCCAAGAACGGTTTAAAGCAGATCACTCACATCGCCTGTATCGTCGTTGCCAGATCGCCTGGGCCTCTCGTAGCTTAGATAACTTCCGTTTTTAAGTCCAACATCTGGACCACCAAGATTTTCAAGTTGTTCTAGTTCTCAGCCATCATCGTCTTTTCCTCCATCAGGACCTGCGCCATGTCCTTGAGTGTATCGCCGTTCGCCATCTTATCCGCCAGATATTGCCTATATTCTAATCTAATCACACTAATCGCGTGCTGCTGCCACTCTACGAGCACACAAACCGCTTTAACACTGCGCGGCAACTGATCCTCTGCGGTCAACCCTTTTCACAACAACATTCACGTACGTCGACCTTTCACTTTACCGCAGCAGCAGCAGCAACAACACAGTGATTCCGACGGCGACAGCATACTCAGTTCGGAATTCTTCTAGTACTATTCGCGCCCTCCGACCAACCCAACGCTAGCCCCGATCGCCGCAGCCGTTAACACGGTTCAGCCGCGCGCCACACGCGCGGCAGCACCATCGCGCCGATCGTTGCCATGGACTAGAATTAAACAAATTTCAAAGGAGGTTGTTTTTAATTCTAGACTATCCTCCGTCCCCTACGAGCTTGGAACGTGACCTGAGGTATATCTTCTTCAATGCATTGAGGGCCGGACATGTTAATATATCTACGGTTTCCCCAACAGTCCTTGTGGCAGCAGCATGGCCGCTGACGTTGCCATGGACTAGACACCTTCTTGTGCTTCCCTGTCAACCCGATTGTTAATCCGACCTATCGCACTTCTAAACTGTCAGAAATCTTCAGCGAAGTTAGGGCGCCATTAAAGGAGTCGTAGCGTACAGAAGAAAATTCAAAAAGTCGTCTAACTTGGTTAGCAGAAACGAGGTTGTTGTATTGAGGAAAGAAACTCGAATGTCGGATTCCGGTAGAGTTCCATGTTAGCGACTCGTGTACATTTTGCATCTTGCCTGTGCTCCATGTGGTGAACGAAAGAGTATAGTAATTAGAAATAGGTGACCATATGTATGCCGTGCATGCTTTTATTCTATTTTGCGTCGGCCAATCTATCGAAAGGTAGCGTCTAAGTAAGCACTCGTTCTGCGCGTGCACTCCATCGTCGGAAGCACATTCTCAAGCGAATACTGGGTACAACTAGCAGTTATTGTAAGATTCGACTCAGATTTTGCCCCCTGACAACTACATTTTAGACGCTCGTAATGGGCTAAGTTGCCTGTGGCACGATGTTGTCTAAGTGTGTGGTACGTTTCCTGATTTATCCTTTTAGGAAGTTCATGAAGACCTTGAGTTAAACATTTATGGAGGTTGTTTTTACCTCTAAGTGCAATGTTATGAACAGTTTCATAAGATTCCAGGAGCAATACGGGTGATGCGCTTGATAAAGCAAGTCAAAATTGCAACAGTTGCACTCCTGTCTGACTTGTCCACCAGAAAACCTTAGTTAGCAACCATAATCGAACCATTAATTGATTTGGTTTCAAAATTATCCCCAATTAGCGACCTCAAATGTTGAAGCTACTACTAAGACCATTCAAAAAGAACTTCAAAAAGTTCTGCATCGTAAGAGAATCATCGAGGAAAGCTATATAGCTCAACATGGAAACCAATCAACAATCCATAAATACGTAAGAAAACGGCTCAGAATCAAAGACAGTGTTGGCGCAATCAAAAGGCAGGATGGATCGTTCGCTACTGAGAACTCCGAGAAGGCTGAATTACTCCGTGACGTCTTTGCCTCAACTTATCCGTCTCCTAGTGAATTAGCAGAGCGCTCCCGTCGGCCGCAACCTGATGTACATACAGCAGAAAATCTTAAATACGTTGAAGACGTTGACAGCTCCCCTGAAAACTTGACTCGACATCTCAGGAAGCTCTCAAATAAACAGAGCGAAACACCGGATGGTATAAGCACATTCGTATATAAGCGATGCGACAGTTCAGTATGTATACCTTTATCGCTAATATTCCGACGTTCTCTTGAAGAAGGAACTGTACCTGATTTGTTCCGCTGTGCCATCGTGTGCCCGGTGCATAAGAAAGGGGACAAAACCGATGCACAAAACAAACGTCCTGTATCGCTTACTTCTGTTGCCAGCAAACTCTTTGAGAGCGTAATCGCTGAAGCCGTTTACAACAACGCTAATCTTCAGGGACTTATTTCAAGAGAACAGTTCGCCTATCGACCGGGCTACTCTACGGTCCTGCAACTCCTTGAAACACAAAATGATTGGGCCTTGATGCTAAATGACAGCAAGCCATTCGATTGCATATATTTTGACTTCAAGTCGGCATTTGAAACGGTCACACATAATAAACTCCTGCAGGTCCTCCGTAGTTATGGTGTCGGCAGAAAAATAGTTGAGTGGGTAGCTGCATTCTTGCGTAACAGAACTTTCCGCGTACGTGTTCATGACTGCCTATCATCCGGTGCTCGAGTCACTTCTGGCTGTCCACAGGGCACCATACTTGGGCCGCTTATGTACATATTGTACACTGATTCATTGAAACACATCGTCCCGAAACATGTACATATGAAAATGTATGCAGACGATATTAAAATGTATACTATTGTTGATGATGATGTTAAGGCTGCGGCTTTACAAGCAGTACTAGGTAATTTCTTTGAATGGGTTTGTAAACTTGATCTCAAATTGTCCGTACAAAAGTGCGCTATTCTACATTTTGGTAAAACAAATCCTAGGTACTCCTATACCCTTGGCGGTGAGAATCTACAGTCTGCAACGATCATGAAAGACTTAGGCGTATTAACTTGCACTAGTTTAAAATATAGCGCACATATAACGGAAACTGTCGCCCGCGCATCCAGGAAAGTTAACTGGATTATGCGGACGTTTGTACTGTCGGACGCTAGACTCTACGTCAGTCTTTACAAACAATATGTGTTACCAGTAATACTGTACGCGTCTCCTGTTTGGAATACAGGTCTTGCGAGAGACAAGAAACTCATCTCTACAATGCACAACAGATTTTTAAAACGCGTCGGATACAGGTGCAATATTGACCCTAAAGAGATCGAATGTGATTCAATTTTACAGCTTTTAAAAGACAACGATACCAAAATGTTCGATAAAATCTGTCAGAACAACAAAAGACTGCAATATTTTTTTAATAAGGTCGTAATACCAACACGAAGTGGCGCAAATTTATACGCAAAAGCCACCGCAAAGAAAACCTTTGTAAACAGCCTTTTTGCATGGCGCAGTAGCCGCCAAGCGCGCAACTGTAACAACTTATCTGGAAAATAAATATCCCCTCGTTTCGGGGTGCGTTTAATTAATTAATTAATGCGCAGTTTTCTGAACAAGTGTGTTTTATGAGCGTCATGGTCAATTTTAATTGACCATGACGCTATATATATATATATATATATATATATATATGTATAAATATATATATATATATATATATATATATATATATATATATATATATATATATATATATATATATATATATATATATATATATATATGTATAAATATATATATATATATATATATATACCACCGACATGTCAGTCTTCTTCAAAAAGTCACCGTAGAAGGCCGAGCTGCTTGTGGCCAATCTGCCATTTTAATATATTCACTACAAACGTTGCCGTACTGTCGCAGTACAGACAGTTTTAACACATATATAGGACAAACCTTTGCTACCGAAGGAGTCGCATGCAGTTTATTGTTGAGGTGAAAAATAATATTAATCTCACGAAGGCGCATTTTATGCCATTTTTCTTTTACTCATATAAAGCAAAACGCTGTCGAATTTAATTACGCTAAATTCATTAATCTCTCAAAGTTCAGGACATCGCTAAAGGACGGATTATTCCTGGTGGCGGCGTGGTCTCGGCGACTGGTGCGGTAGCCATGATTGCCGTATACTGGAGTGTCGCCGGTTCGAGTAGATGCGGCTTAGTTTCTCTTGCAGCCGTTACTACGCCTTAGTTGCAGACCTGAACCGGTCCAAATTCCAGGCTGTGCCACGAGAAGAGAACCTCCAGAGTTCAGCAGTCGAGCGCCTAAACTCAAGAGTGATGACAATGGCGATACAAACGATGTCGGTTTCGCTTGGGTGAATCAACGTACAACGCCAAAGCCACGTTAATTGACCCTTGACACGCTCCTTGTGAGGCCTCACGTTCAGTATTTAGGAATAATTTCGCTGGCGATTCTTCCCCAATAACACAAAACGGTTTGCGGGTTTGTGCATTTTCAAGGGCTCAACAATACTGGCCCTGACATGAGCCCGGTCTGTCGCTGAACACCGCGACTGTCTCTACTGCTACTTTCGTTAATACTAGTCACGGACCGCTGAATAAGAGAACTTTGCAGTTATCGCTGTAGACTAGTTTAGTTCATCAGTCAGCAGTTTGTACATCTCAGCACGGCATGCATCTCGAAATTCAATGCGACCGCGAGACGCTAATGTATTCGACGTTCGATTTATCCCCCCCCGCCCCCCTGCACCGGACCTACCAATTACAGGTTTCAATGTCAACTAGACTCATAATTCATGTTCCCCTAACAAACGTCTCGAACCAGATACCGCGACTGGGTAATTGTGTTGTTGCGCAAACCGCGTTACGTGATGCATGACGCCAATCGTCGTTTGGCTGAAACCTGGCCATTCCAAGGCTATAGAGCAGCGTAATTCCGGTAAATGGATGACTTGCCACAGATGCATTGCTAAATAACCAAACGTTCTCTAACACAGGCGTACATCCTAAACGCTCGATACTCTAAATTGGGTGTTCGATAAAAGTTAAGGAGTTTCATGCGACAGCACTAACTAGCACTGCAAAGGCCGTTGGTGTTTACGTTAAATAATCGCTTGTTTGATGTCATACCATCAATTTAAGAAGTCATATTTTTGTGACCACACTAGCTGGAGCCTGCGTGAAGCCCAGCAGTACTTTTTGCCTCACGTAGGTGTGTATAACGGTCACCAGACATTCCTGTGGCGGCGTGGCCTGAAGAGCCAGTACGCTAAATTAACACGTGTATGCTAGGTGTGATGTCGTTTGACACTCGCAGAGCTTATCTGACTTAGGTGGTGTGTGCGTGAACGAGTATGAACTGTTTTGATCGGGCTCCCGAATAAGTGCTCTGAAAAGAAGTTTTTTGGATAATTTCGGGCTAGCTAGTGTGCAAAAAGCGCCCTATAGCGTTCAGAAATACACAGAGACACTACGTGACAAAGTAAGTTAGAAACTACGTGAACTACGTAGGCTGTTTTCCAGTGTAACTTAGTGTTTATTCCACCCTGAACACTACGTGGATAAACAGCTGCCTAACCCATGGGCGCGGCCATCTTGGTTTGGATGCATAGCAGAGTACCCGGAACGTGCGGCACGTAGACACAACACAGACGCGCGAAATTTGAATATCTGCCGGCGACGAACCAGTGATCGAAGTAGAGTCGGGGAAAAGTTAAAGGAGTAATCTGCAGAAATCAACTAGCGGAGATCGAAATAAAAGGAAATACGGTAACTCACGGCAACAACAACTCTTCAGGCATCTACTGCTTTCTCGAGGAGTCAATTTTGGCCTGAGGGTTAAGTGCGGCCCGTGGGCTGACTGCGGCCCGGTGGCCTTCCCCGGGTAGCAGGAATGGATCCCTTCAAGAAAGGCGGTGCCGTTTAGAGGTCTCCGGTTATGGCGACGGGGAGAGAGACGAGTTCTCCGGTGGAGACGGCGGACGACAACATGCCGGGTAATGTTCGTTCGGAGGCAGCGGTTTGTGTGGACTCGGCCAGAAAGGAGGAAGCTTTAGAGGTAACTTTCCAGGCAGGTTGCTCCAGAGCAGGAGATAAGAGGCAGGCGGAGGGATCACCCGAAATTTCGCCAGGAATGGAATCGATGCCTCCCCACCTGGCTAAACTGGTCAGGATGAAGACCTTGAAGAAGAAAAATAAAAGCGATGGTGTCAAGGCTGATGACCCCCCAGCGAACTATGCAGAGGCACTTGAGAAAATAAACGAGAGCGCCGAATCGTTGAAGGAATTAAAAGAGAAACACGGCACTACGCATACTGATATTAAGAATGCCATTACAAGATTAGAGCTAGTAATCTGGTGGCTTAGCGAGCAAGACGTTAAAAGGAATATCTGCGAAAATGAGCTGCGTAAGAATAATGAGGAAATACTTGAGCAGAATACTGTGCTCAGTACACAGATACAAGAGTTGACAATTCAGCTAAACGAGAAAGAAGCAAATAGCAAGAAGCTGGATATTTCGAAGGAAACTGTTGAAGTAGGCACAGAAACGATAAGCCTTTCTGGTGTAGAAGGTACTGTCCTCTGCTCCAGATGCAACAAGCAAGTAGAAAATGAGCGAGTCCAACAGCTCAGAGATGCTGAGCTAGCCCAACAAGTTGAGGATGCTCTGGACAAAGCGCAAACAATGGACGACCTTGCAAGCTTAGTGAATAAGGAGTGGCCTAAGGCCGTTTTCAAGAACTCAGCCTTCGCGCGGAAAAGCTTTCTCAGAGCAAGCCACTCACGCGCCATGCTGGTGACTCAGGGATCTGAAAAGGATAAGGCTCTTCTTGAGAAACTCAAAGAGTACCCGTCTGCTGCGTCACTCATAAATCTTCCTGTTGGTGGAGTCGCGGTCTTACGAAGCAGCGAAGCGCTGGAGATGGTCGATGGCGCATGCGAGCAAGCACAGACACAGGTGAGCCAACAAACAACCATGAGAAAGCTTGTGGTCGGTATAGTTGGAGCCGAAGAGACACCTGCCGGTTTTTTGAACATTCTTTCGAATATTATAGAGAACAGCAAGACCCCCCTGGCAACAGAGCCCCTTGTCCTGCATATATCTGAGGAATGGGACGGGTCATCAATCAGACGTGCCGTTGAAGCTTGTTGCAGGAAAAATTCGTGTTACATCGAATTAGCGGAGAGAAAAGGCATGAGGACCCGCAGTTCTTCTCGCGGGCGTAGCTCCTCCCGCGCGAGAGGTGAGTCTGTACCGCCCGCTGGTCACAGCACCGTCAGGATCAAAGTGAAAGAAGGATCAACCATTGAGGAGACCCTCAATAAAATCAGAGACTATGTTAAGCCGGATGAAGCCGGTGTGAAACTCAATCAGGTTACCAAGACAAGTGACGAAGATCTAATATTAACGATACGGGGCCCCTAATTACGGTGGTTCTCCGTGACGTAGACGCTTTTCTGAATGCCGCCAAGATAGAGGCAGAGTTGCGCACGAAATTAAAGCTCTCCGCGACTACGGTTCTCCGCACTGAGGATCCTCGAATGACCAAGAGAGGGGGATGGCAGTGCCTTGTTACGCTACCGCGGACAGAAGGCAATAGACTTCTGTCCTACAACCGGTTACCCCTCGGCAATTCAAATTGCAAGCCAGAGGAGTGGGTCTCATTACCCACTTGCTTTAACTGCCAGAAGGTAGGACACTTTGCCAGAGAGTGTACTAATGACAAGGAGTCACAGCGACGTTGCAACAAGTGCGGTGAACTCGGCCACACATTTAAAGACTGTGAAAAGGACTGCCCCCACTGCTATGTCTGTGACGTAGATGGCCATACTGCTAGTTCCATGTCCTGCCCGGCCTTCAAGAAGGCGGTCCTGGATCGTAAACAAGTTGCTCGGAAAAAATCGGCACAGGACAGAATTCAGGCTGAAAAGGAAGAGGACATGGCCCGCAGGAAACATCAACGCAAAGAAAAGAAGCTAGAAAAGATAGACGCGGAGGGGTTCATCACTCCGGGTTCCGGCCACACCGCCAGAGGCTTGATTGCGGCAACTAGTGCAAACCCCATCCCAACCAATGAATCAGTATAGCGCACATCCGTTTAAATTGATACAGGTCAATTGCAACCGCAGTCGGCCTGCTCATATGCTAGTAGAAGAGATAACGAGCAGACGGGAGACTACGCTCACATTAATTAGCGAGCCAAACAAAAAACTAGTGCAAGGTAGAAGCGAATGGGTTGCGGACGTTCGCGCAGATACCTGCATAGTTCGAAATTGCATCATAGAAGAATTGGGTCATGGGACAGGTAGTGGCTATTTATGTATAGATGTGGCAGGCATAGGCAGGATATACTCTTGCTACATAAGCCCAAACATTGAACTAGAGGCCTTTGAGGATTTTCTAGACGAGCTAGCAATATCAATTGGCGAAGCTCCTACACCGGATAGGGTGCTCCTAGCAGGAGACTTCAATGCAGCGTCAGAGGTTTGGGGCTCCTCCCGTGCAGATAGAAGAGGTTTACTGCTGATGGACTGGATGGCGTCCAAAAACATGGTTGTCTTAAATGATGGAGTTGATCCGACGTTTTATAGAGCAGGACAGGAGTCAAGCGTAGACTTGACGATCTGCAGTGAGATGATGGCTGTATTGGTCACCGATTGGAGAGTACTCACTGAGGAGGAGAATCTGAGTGATCATCACTGCATTGAGTATACAATAACAAGGAACACCAGACAAATACCTCCCGTGCCTCGGCAGCGGTTCGCTATCAAGAATAGTGGGGTTATTAAAGACGCAGTACGAAATATCTTCGAGATAGACGGGCTCCCAGGGGATGCAATAGAGTTAGAGAAGGCTTTGAGGAAGGCTTGCCTTAAGGCCTGCAGGTCAAGAACACATTCTAAAAGAAGAAAGCCGGTGCTGGGGAAACACTGGTGGAACAGGGACATTGAGAAAACCCGAAAAGAATGTTTAAGAGCAAGGAGGGCCATAAAGAGAGCTAGAGGGAATGCGGACATACTCCCCCATCTGGTAATGGAGTACCGAAACTGTAGAGCTTTACTTAAAAAGAAAATTGTTGACAGCAAAAGCAATAGGTAGAGAGAATTCCTCGCGACCCTCGACAACGACCCGTGGGGAAAGCCGTACAAAATGGTTAGAGGCAAGCTGCAAATCCGAGCTCCAAAAACTATTCTGAAAGATCCAGAGAGGACGAGTCTACTGATGAGATTGTTTCCCCAGCACGCAGACTTTCCTAGTGGAATCTACGAGAATAAGCAATTAGAGGAAGGGTTAGAAATGTATGATTCTGAGGTTTCTGTTGTAGAAGTACTACAAGCAGCTGAGAGAATTAAACAAGGTAAAGCGCTAGGGCCTGACGGCATTCCTCCAATGGCTGTGAAAGCTCTGTTCGAGGAGTTCCCTGAGGTTGTAGCAAAGGTGACGACTAAGCTTATAAAAGAAGGAAAAATCCCGAAAGCATGGAAAACAGCGGAGGTAGTCCTTGTGCCTAAAGGAAATGGCGGTTATAGGCCTATCTGCCTGACTAGTTCGTTAGCAAAGGGCGTGGAGGCTATTGTAGCAGAGAGGCTTCGAGTCTTCGCCGAAGAAAACGGCCTACTGTCCGATGCACAATACGGATTCCGAAGAAACAGGTCGGTCTTAACGGCTATTAACAAAGTGGTGACCAAGGCAGAATCGCTGCACAGCTCCACGCCTAACACCCGCAAGTTATACCTTGCAGTGCTGCTGGACGTGAAAAATGCTTTTAACAGTCTGCCTTGGAAGGTTATTTTGGATACACTAGTCAAGAGGAAGGTTCCACAATATCTGGTAAGGCTAACCTCGGACTACTTGAAAAAACTTGTCATCACCTGTGAGGGCAAGAAGATGCCTATGATGGCGGGTATCCCACAGGGTTCCATCCTCGGGCCCCTACTGTGGAACATAGCGTACGACGATGTACTCCGACTACGTAACCTCCCTGTCGGAGTTGAGCTTTTGGCATACGCAGACGACTTGGCTGTGACGGTGCAGGCTAAGACGACTACGGAGGTAGAATTATATGCCAACAAAGCCCTAAAACTTGTAGAGGAATGGATGAAAAAGGCTGGGTTGGCTCTTGCTCCGGAGAAGAGTGAAGGTATTCTGCTAATAGGAAAGAAGCAAGTGCGACCTATCAACCTTGTCCTAAATGAGGTCCAGATAAGGATGGTTAGTGTAGCCAGGTATTTGGGCATATATCTGGACAGAGGAATGAGGGGTATGCACCATGCTAGAAACGCTGTGAAGAAAGCGGAGAAGGTGGCCAACACAATAGCCAAGCTCCTTCCTAACATTCATGGGCCAAGTAAAACAGGACGCAGGAGACTTATTGTGTCGGCTGTCGAATCTATAGCGTTGTTTGGAGCACCGGTGTGGTTCACAGCAGCTAAAAAGTCGCAAGGGCTAAAACATATGTTAAGAAGAACACAAAGGATCGCGGCCTTACGGATTACTCAGGCCTATAGGACTGTTAGCACCTCCGCTGCACTTGTCCTTGCTGGCACTCCTCCCTTGGACCTAAAGGCAGAGGAAAGGCAAAGATTATGGGATAGGGGCCCAGAAAGCTCTAATAGGAAAGTCAGAGAGGATGAAAGAGAAGGCACCCTAACTGCATGGCAGAACGAATGGGATGCCATTCCAGATGGTGCACCGGGTGCGCGCGTGCGCGACCTTATTTCTGACATAAAGAAGTGGTTAAATCGACCCGGAGGAGAAGTTGATCACTTTCTGACGCATGTTATAACGGGTCATGGCAACTTTCAGGCATATCTGTCAAGAATAGGAAAAGCCTCCTCGGACATATGCGTACTCTGTGACCTAGGTGTCGTAGACGACGCTGCCCATACTCTGTTGGTCTGTCCGGTTTTTGCGCAAGTCAGAATAGAGACTAAAATAAAAGTTCTGGACCGACTGAAATTGGGCGGAAAGCTGAATTGTACGAACTCTCCGGACCTGCCTACTCAGGGAATTGCACAGTTTGTGCAATTCATTTGTGAAAGCACCTCTAACTGGCATATAGGAACTGCAGTGGCACGAGAGGTACTGGTTAGAAAGGGGAACCTGGAGCGCCTCAGGAGAGACAGATTTGCAACAGAACGGACAGAATACGCCCGTGCCTCTAGAGGAATCGTTTCGCAGGTAGAGGAATGCAATATTATGGCTATAGGGCCAAACCTTGAGAGGTCTTCGGCCAATTGATTCGAAGAACACTCACCACTCCTCCTGTTGGCTCGTAGTACTATTAAAAGAAGAGCCGGGCTGACAGAGATTGAAGCTTAAGGGGGGAGGTGCGTTTAGTGGGTATGATCTCGGCGGAATAATATCCAACCGTCGGGGGTGAGTCCCACACTGCATAGGGTCTGAGTCACTATCTACTTGCCCTATGCGTTAGTGCCTAAAGCATTTAAATCCTCCTCCAAAAAAAACAAAAAAAAAAAACTTATCTGACTGCCTAGTGAATACCATATAAAATAATTGTACACCATACTGCTTTATGTGATATGTGTATATATATATATATATAGATATATATATATAATACTGTGATGATTTATCAATATTTTACAATACGTTTGCACACTCGTTAGTGCTCGCTTTCGATGTATATATATATATATATATATATATATATATATATACTTTGTTCTACATTTAATATTAATGAAGGCACCTTTACTAAGCATTACCGGATTATGTAGGAAACAGGCTACTGGCGTCTACTTAATGAGCGTTGTGTCGGGATCGGACCATGGCATGAGTTTCAAATAATTTCTACTACTTCGTCCAACGAATAACATCTTTATTGACATGGTAACGGTGGCAGGGCTAAGAATTATCCGACAAACATTTCTACATGCCGGTTCAAAAGGCCGGACATGTTGGGGCATCTAGGTAGTCGTTAAGGGATCGCATAAAGAGGTGTGCTCTACGATGGTGGTATTCAATAGGCAGTAAGATAGGTGTGGGTGGTAAACAGGAGCACCAGCCTAGTCGCAGGCGCTCTAGGAACATATCTCGCACGCCCTCCAGCAATCTTCTGTATTTGTTATGGCGGGGATTCCAGACCAGGGTATATACATACATATATTTAATTCATGCATTCATTAGGTGAGCAATTATATATATATATATATATATATATATATATATATATATAATACTGATCAATTAATGAACTGCTGCTGTAATACTTAAGCATGTAGATCAGCGAGCCAAACTGACGTATTAGGTCGATGTATTTATTTCGTGCTTTACATGTCACCCTTTTTTACCGGGAGCGCTTTAAGCGGCAACGTCAGGGAACATGTGGAGTTATCCAGGGTATTACAGTATAACGCTCCGTGTCGCGCCAAGGTCGCAGACCCTCAACGGTATAGTTTAACATCAATTCTCAATGAGCATCGTTTAAAGAAAATTCAATCAAGAGCCGGGATTGAACCGGCGACACCCCGGTAGATGACAACCATGATTACCACACTAGTTCCTTAGACTACGCCGCCACAAATATATTCATAGTTATTCATATACATGCATACAATTCAAAACCACCTTCAATTCCGTGCGCACGATTTAAATGTCCTCGCAAGGTTCCGAGATCATTTTAAATTATACGTAAGTCGATGTGTAAGCGTGCGACGAAAACCGACTTAAAATCAATATGAGCAAAATAAAGTGCTCTCGTTTTAGCTGCTGTGGACGACCTTGTGTCACTGGCTATTGTATAAAAATAACGGCACTTGGTGGAAATCATCAACTACTTTCTTTTGTCCACATTGACTAATATTGCCTGCACGTCATCGCGCCATATTTAGCACTATGCGACTTTAAAAACGTAGATAGTCTTAAGAGCCACATAGCATAAAGTGCACTGGGGCTACCTAGGAATGCGTTGGCCACATTTGCGTTGCGCCTAGTGGTAAACCCAAACTTTTTGAGGGCCAAACTTTAGACAAATTTACTTTGCAAATAAGAGGGCCGATTTCGCAAGTTTAGGGAAAAAACACAAGCTTCGTTACCCATAATTTCACAGAGGGCTGCCCTTACCAGGTCCGCCTAAAAGAAAAAAGCTTTTTAATGAATGAACGAATGGGTCGACAAGTGATGTGGAAATTGTAACATCGCGCGTTACTACCGAGCTGCCATTCAGTTGGTAGATCTTCTGTACAGGGAGGCGTAGACTACATGCTTAGCCTGGACAGTCAATATTATGCTGTTTCAGATCTGTATGTCTATCTACCAGTTATAAGGTAAATGGATATATACATATATCATCACCTTCATTTCACTCATATTTAGTACGCATATAACATTGATATATAACCTATCAAGTTGCCAGCTGATCTCGCTGCATGTTATTCGAGGAAGGCAGTGCAGTGATCTCTTTTCAAGGACCAGCCAGACAGACGCATGATACTTCGTACACGCCTGAGAGTACACAGTCGACAGATGCACTCCGTGTACTTCTCGTGGAAGCTCGTATTCGAACAGACCAGGTGACGATAGCCATGAACTATGTATCTGGTATAGACGTGGCAACTGTCACAATCAAAACCAGACCAGAAGTGAGAGGCGCTGAAACTATCCAGGTCGCCAACCTCTCGTCGGACTTGTTCAACTTCATTTTCTTATTCCAAGATAAAGCTTTCGAATGGTACTGCCAATCACCGCAGCCGGCTCGGAGCATGATATTAGGAACACAAAACGGTTCCTAATCATTGACTAGCAAAGTACCCGCTTCATTTATATATATATATATATATATATATATATATAATGACCTATATAGTAAATCATTTATCTTATAACAGGTAGATAGGCATACATATCTGAAACTTTACAACAATTACTGTCCATGCTAGGCATGTAGTTTATGCGCCCCTCTACAGGTATATATATATATATACACGAGTGTACAAATATATATTAGTTCTGGTCACGCTTCGATTGTTCGAGCCCTGACGGACCTGCTTCGCGTAGTTGATGCCGCTTTACAGTATCGTCGACTAGCGCAGCCGCGGCCGCAGCAGCAGCAGGAACAATGATAACAATAACGCCACCAACAGCATCAACAACTAGTGTGCCAAATGCAACCAAGGAGGTGGGATGGCAGGCAAGGATGAGAGCGAGAGAGAGAGAGAGAGGGGGGGGAGGGGGAACACTAAGGCAAACGACGAAATGTCGCGTAACGGACGAGGTGGAAAATGACATCCTAAATGACTGCGCTAACTCTACCGCTTAAAACGATATATTTGAAACTTTTGCCCAAGTGGAGCATCGGCGCGTCTCCACTAGCCTCTGCTCGGCTCATGACTGACTCGCAGCCGACGCACAATACGCGCGCGGGCGGGCAAGATACGACGAAGTCCTTCTACCCATCGCTAATCAGTTGGTAGCGTAATGATGGTTGCTGTAGTGGTGGTAGGACTAGTTAGTAATGGGGATAGCAGTCGCGTCGAGACTAGCTGTCCTAACGCAGAGAGGTGAAACACGGCTAATGTGTGTGCGCAGCACACGCGCACTGCAGCCATTTGAGATGAGTACATGGCAAGTTTGAAGGGAGCACTTTCCAACACTCGAGTCCACATGAGTGTCAACACCTACAGCAAGCCCGGCCAAGTTTCATTAAATTGATTGATGGAGGACAGCCCAAGCGAAGTGCTTGCACGGTGGTACTTATTGTGGACAACATTAGCACATGTATGTGTACAATACGAACATGATCAATATGCATGCGCTACCTGCCTGTACATATATATATATATATATATATATATATACATATATATATATATATATATATATATATCTATATATATATATACATATATATATATATATATATATATACATATACAGAAAATATTGTGATGATTTATTAATCATTTACAATACGTTTCGGCAGTGCTCGCCTTAATAAAAATGGTGGTAAAAAGGTGTCACGTAAAGTTAACACTCAGTTGTCCGTGTCCTTGCTTGATGGTAGCCCCCGCTCTTATGGACCCGGTGCGAGCGGTATATCCTCAAGGTTCCTTGCAAAGTTAAAACGGTGAGATCCATAAGATTCCTCTTCGTGACGCCGAGCCCCAAGAACGTCCTCGCAGCCTGTATATATATATATATATATATATATATATATATACAGGCATATATACATATATATATATATATATATATATATATATATATATATATATATATATACAGGCTGCCGAAGCGTCCAAGGGTCGACCCAAAGCCAAGCATTCTTGAATTTATTCAAGGAACTATAATATCTTGTTCCTGTGAGTTCACTAAGACGGCTGAACAGACACTTCAGCTGGAGACGCCATCTATTTCTAGACTGTTTAATAATGCACTTAGGTAGCGTGCTAACGTACTTAAACTCAAATAATTAATAAATAAGCAAAGTTATTTGCACACATTACGTGCGTACAAGAACGTATACAAGAACGCCTTAATTAAGAGCCAAGCAAGTTAAATACATTCGAAAGTATATTTTTAAAGTACCGATGTGTACGTTATATACATTGTTACTGAAAGTGACAAAATTGATTTCAGATCAAAAGTTATTCTTCTCAAAAAGCCTATTGTATTGCTTTTAGGCAATCTGTTAGACATGTTGTTGAGATATTAGCTTTTATCAACTTAGCAAGATGTATAACATTGTGCGTGGGCATGTTAATGTGCAAAATGTGTGGTAACAGATGAACTATATATATATATATATAGAGAGAGTTGCCAGTTCGAATCACTAAACCCCGGTTCCGAGGGACTTTAATATATATATAATTTGATGCTAAAGGTTTAGGCAACCTGGCTAAGCAATCAGCCATCAACGAGGCATTTTCTTGACACTCGCCTGTCAAATGACAAACAAACTCATTTGACGCCATCCTAAGAAGGTAGTTGTGATGCTTGAAGCTTTCTGAATAGCTCAAAAGAAGGCAACCGCAGAAACACTCGCTCGTAAGAAGAAACAGCTTGTTCGTCTTCCTGTCGCAACGTAAACGGTTTAATATTTTAAAACGCCGAGGAGCCGACCAGCATACCGTGTCGTGTTAAATCGGGCTCCAACCGGGTGATCTGGCAACTGATGCGCGCTGTGATAGGGGAGATGAACAATTTTCGTTCGCTGCTATTTCCTGCCGCTCCTAGCCGCTGCCGCAGATTATGACCATGAAGATAGCGTGATCCTCGCCTGTAAATACCTGCCGTAGACCTTGGCTAGTATATCAATGTATCAATTTTCTTAATGGTTCCCCAGATTCTGCGCCGCATTCCTTGCGTAATTTCCGCGGCAAAAAGGGACCACTGGGAATAAAAGTGTTTCCCGTACTCGCTTGAGTCCCGTCGTTCGTAGGCAGGCCGACACACGATTGAGCACTAGAGTGAATTGGAGAGAGGCGAAAGGTGGAAAAGGAATTGAGAGGAACAAAGAGAGGGTTGATAGAGGGAAAACTAAAAGGAAAAGCAAAGGCCGATTGAGAAAAGTGGGCAAGGGCGTCACGAAAGCGAAGTGGGGCTTTCTGCACCAGTAACAACACTGGATAAGTTTCTTTGAAACGAGCGATCCGATTTGTCGGCGGCTCTGTGTTGGAGGCTTGGTAACACACGAATGGTCGACTGATTCGATTTGATTACTATTTTAACTTGTTAAAAGGGGCAGCGAATGACCATAGTGCGCATGTATTAAATCTCTTTGAATTTCAAATGACAGGTTGCCAAACGTGGTTAGAACTACTCTGACTAGTAACACAATGCTGCAGCGCTAAAGCTAGAGTCTCTTTTTTTAGACACAAGTTAATCAAACGTTTTTTTTTTAATCACCAGCAAGCAATTATGAAGGTAAAAACACTTTCTACAGGAAGCCATACGATTGACGGAACGGACCCTTCAACAGCCGCAGCATGGCCGCGCTAAACCTCGATCTATATGCGCTGCAACAAATATTGGCTAACGCGGGGTCTTGAGTTGCAGCAATGACTCTCCGGCCCACTTCTAATTCAATTCAATTCAATTCAAAATTCAATTCAAAAGCGCCTTTATTGAGCCAAAAGGGTGGGCATATTGTATAATTGCAAGTGTATAGATATTTGTAGAGTGTTATTAATATCATTGTCGTTGTTATTATGTACATGTTTACACAACATTTTTACATTTTGTTCAATGCGTGCAATTTTCTCGAAATCCTCCAAGGAAAGAAGTTATTAATTCTATCATTTGAGGCAACTTGCAAGGCATTAATAGTCATACCACTACGCAGCGAGTTAGGTTTTACTACAAAGAACTTATCTAACATATCGAGCTTGCGTAAACGATTATACATCCTCGTGTCGGCTTGATCAAACATATCAGAAATTGATTTGAGTTCTATATTTGCACGAGGTATATTACAGCGCATGCTCACTCTCTTTATAAAACGTGATTGTACGCGCTCAATGGCCTCAAGATGTTTGTTAAGGAAGGGACGCCAAACTTCACAACAATAAAGGAATTTGGGTAGTACAAGACTACTGAACAAATGCAGGTAGAACTCCGGTTTCTTTACGACAAAACAACGAAATACCGTATTCATCACCGCATTAGCCGATTTGATTGTTTGTGTGATATGTAAATCAAAATCGAGGCTTGGGGTAACCATTACGCCGAGATCCCGTATGGACAAGGTATATGGTATATCCTGATTGTCAAGTTTATAAGCAAAACACTGTTTCTTGGAGCTAAGTATTGCGCACTTGGGTATGGATATCATCATATCATTTTCAGCACACCAACGAGAGACAGCATCTATGGCTAGTTGTAGTGTTTGTTTTCCCTCTAGCGTGTCAGTGGGACAGTACAGCTTCAGATCATCAGCATAAAGCTTGTATGTCACTCCTTGGGGTAGTACGGTTCCAATATCAAGAATAAATAAATTGAATAACAATGGACCTATGCAAGAGCCTTGCGGAACACCAGACGGACAATGTATAAAGTCACTATACGAGTTGTTTACCCTAACGCAGAATTTACGATCACTCAGATAGCTTCTAATCCAGGATACGGTACGATTGTCAATCCCTAGAACAGACAACTTTTTAACAAGGGTATGGTGGTGTACTCGATCAAATGCTTTAGAATAATCAAAGTAGACACAGTCAACTCTTTCACCCCTGTTTTTATAGAGTGCCCAATCGTGAACAGTCTCGAGTAGCTGCGTCGAGGTTGATTTGCCCCTTGTGAATCCGTGTTGATTATGGTCCAAAAGGTTATTGAGACTCAAGAAACGATTAATGTGGTCAACAAGGATCTTCTCGAAAATCAAGCAGGCGACGACTTCCTGGGCAACAGGGCGGTAGTTATCAACATCAGACAAAGAATTCTTTTTATGAACTGGAGTAACCACCGAGAGACGAAAGGGTTGAGGGACCACACCTTCTTCATAAGATCTTTGGAAAATCAATCGCAGAGGCTGTGCTAGATCTATGGCTAACATTTTGTAGAACAATGGTGGTATTGAGTCAGGTGTGATACTACATTTGGACTTGAGCTCTTTAATTTTATTAACTATTTGTTTATCATCTACACAAATGGGGGGGCTGAGAAGGGTGTTGGGAGGTGGATGAATCGAAGGGGAAGACGAGACCTGATGAGAAACAAAAACTGAGGCAAAGAAGTTTTTGAAAATATCGGCCTTAGCCTCATCATTGGTGATGAGCTCCCCGTTCAACTTGATAGCCCCTATGCATTGCTTGCCCTTTATTCTCTTGTTTGCATAACGAAAAAACTCTTTAGTATTTCGAAAAGACAACGCGGATTCATCGAGTATACGGAGTCTAAGCGTAGCTCTCTTCAGCTTAGAATGTAAGTTAGGGCACGAGTCAGTTTCAATTAAACTCTTGAGTCTCTCAATATACTCCCTGAGTTTATGATGACTCCTAATATTCGTACGCTTAGGGACGAAGGACTCAATGAGAAAATGCATGTACCCGATATATTTATTGTACATGGCATCAACATTATGACAGTCACTAAAGAATCGGGACCACGAGACAAGTGACAGATTTTGTGATATTTGCTCATAATTCCCCCTATAAAAGTCAAACCCGCCTCCAGGTACATCCTGACACTGACGTTCTATCAACACTTGGAACGAGAGAGCCATGTGGTCTGTTTTTATGGGCGGTGAGGTGACGTGGAGGTCACCAATAATAGCGGGATCAGTTGTTAATAATAAGTCAAGCACCGATCCATGTTCACTTCCATTGGGTGTGCGAGTATTTTCGGTCACCAGCTGGGTTAGGCCATTGTTCAAGCACGAATTTACAAAAAGCGAGTCCACAGAAAGGCTGCTTGAGATCGTTGCCGTATTCCATTGAATATGTGGAAGGTTAAAATCTCCACAGATTATAATAGGTCGATCATCAACAAGAGCCTCAAATAGTTTATCTACGTCAACTATTTGATCACGTTTCACACCACCGTCGGCATTAGTGATATAACAGCATACAAACCGGATTGTGTTATATCCCAATAGCACATCGACAGAGACCGCTTCTACAGCAGAGAGACAATCAACCACAGAACAGCTCAGTGACTTTTTCACAAGAATAATAACACCACCACCTCGACTTTCGCGATCTTTTCTAAATACAGAGTATCGATCATTGAGAGAAAGCTCACGGTCCTTTACGATGTCGATAAGCCATGTTTCGGATATGAATATGATGTCGACATCATTTAATAAAGTGTAGGCCGTGAGTGAATCACATGCACCGTGTTTAGCGAGTGAGCGCGCGTTAAAATATACACAGTTTAAACTAGTCGGGGATGTTGATGTTTCTATGGAGATCGTTGGTTGTTGTTGTTTGTCGTCAGACGGGTTAGACGGTGTCGCCGGGGCGTCTGCTAGAGAGTCAGTGGAGACATCTAGCGAAACCTGTCGCATACGAACGGAGGCGGATTGTCCCAGACAGGCGGAGAGGGGGGACGTGCAACGTTCACCATTGTCAACAGATGATCCTTCTTTTTGCTTCGCTTGAGAGATGTTACAAAAGGAGGCGAGAGACGATACCCACTGTTATGCTCAGCGCTGCGTCTGGGTCGGCGGTGATACGTTGCAGTGTGATATGAGTAGTTGCTTTTGCTTTCATTCTGACACGTCTTGCGTCGTGGATTGTATATATGAGGCGCCTTGTCGAGGAATCTGCAGATCTCAGTGGCGATTAGGTGAGATCCACGTAATAGTCCTCGATTATTGTAGTGCAAACCGTCTGCTCTGAAACCATCGGAAGGTATATCGAGAGAAATAAAATTGTGGTTTCGACTAACGAGCAGTTTTTCAATCGCAGAGTTGCAGTACGTCACTGTCTGAGCTATGCTCGTTCGGTTGCAGAGCCCATGCACAGCTGGTATGGAGCAGAAACTGATAACTGCATTTCTCTCCTCACAATACGATGCAAACTCCTCCAGTTGAGCACACAATTTATCCGATACTACATCTAAGTCGTTTGAGTTGAGAACATCAATCAATCCACCGTGCAGTATCACTGAGAATGACATATCAGGTGCTATATTCATGTAATCTTTCACCTTGGTTAGACACATCTGAAGCGTATCACCACCCGCGGCACTAATGATCACTTCTTCAGGCCTTCTGACCAATCGCTTTAATTCGCGGCACATGTTCCGAAGATTTGAGTCACCAACCACTAATGCACATTTGTCGGCGGAATCAGCAGAGTATTCCAATGTATGCGCAATATGAGTGTTTGGCATACACCGGTTGTTTGGTTGTTGTTCCGTAGTATGCTGTTGTCGTTGTTGTTGCTGCCGTCGCAGCTGTAGTTTTTGCTGCTGTCGCTGTTGTTGTTGCTGCTGCCGCTGTTGCCGCCGCTGTTGTTGTTGCGGTTGTTGTTGAAGTGGCGCAACTGGTTGGCTTATGAGGCTGTCGCTTACACTTTTCACAGCTGATGTTTGGCTATCGGATATATTGATTGTAGGTTGAATTGTTGTGGGAGGAGGGGTATGAGCAAGGTTCTGTCGATCAATAGAAAGGGAGGATAAGGTATCAAAAATATGTGCAAATTTTTCATCATGAAGCAGCTCGCTGCGCTGTAGTTCATCCTTGAGCTTAGTCACGACAATATTTATCTCCGCTAATGTGACCTTAATCTCACTACAATGAAGAGCACAATCACCAGAGCTGGCATGTTCACGACGATTTTCGATGTTGATTTCCATTTCAATCTCTCGTACACACCTTTTGCAGACAAAGTCCTCGAGATAGGTAGAAGAAGATAGCTTGCCTCGGTTGAACACACCATAGCAATACCGACAGGATACGACAGCTAGACGTGAGGAAGAGTGGCGACGTGCAAGAGACGGTCTCGATAGCTTTGACGGGGTGGTGTTAAACGTGTATTCGAGCTCCACTGTCGCAATATCTTCATTTTTCTCCATGCAATGCATGTCATAGACTCCGGTCAGGCCAAATGTCTATGGCAATCGGATAAACTACAAATTGTGACGCTAATTCCTGGTATTTCATCAACTTTCGATTATCGAGGTGGGTCGGGCACTCACCTCACAGCTTCTATTTTCAACAGAGCTTCTGGACGGTGTACATGACACCGTAACATCCCAAACGACTACAAGCCCACGGAGCGAGCGTTTTTCCCTCTGGCTTCACCTGTCTATTCCGACTGAGACCGACAAGTTCTTTCACTGCCCGAAGGTGAGCCGAGTTAAGAGCGCAAATATTCACATTGTTGATGGCGAAGTGACGTGAGTGGCGCCCAGCGCTATAGCAACATGACAATGCGCGTTTACCCATGCCGCTTATTGGAGCTCTGCACAAATTGCAGGAATAGAGCGCAAACTGCCTCCCTCAACCGCAAGCCGAAAACGATGCGATGTGTTGTTGTCCACTAACGTTCACAGCTGTGGTGAGGGGAGGACCTGAAGCTTTTTGTTTCGTCTTTTTTTGTAAAGGCGGGAGAAATGTTGTTGCGCACGCTTTGCAGGATTACACGCCGGCTGGTAGCTCGAGGACTACCAAAGCATTTGCCTGGTACCTGCTAAAACCCTCATAACTCCTGTCATACCCCGTAACCGGGTTCTAAAGGTGAAACTAATATTGCTCACAGTTAAGGGGGGAGGGGTCTCTAATACTATCATAACTTCTCGTGTAATTATCTCGAGACCACATCTACCATCACGCCATTAACTTCGCCAACCGCATAATTTACAATGAAATAGGCGGCGCGCCGTCGTACAGTTTCCTCCTTGGCAATCATAAGCTCTGTTATTACGCGCGCAAGTTTGTGTCACTCTTCTTAAAACTCCAACATACGTTCGATATTTTAGATCTTTTACTTTAGATCTAGAGTATCTCCGAGCAGCCCGCCCCTTGTTGTGCCCCCACTATTTATGCCGGGCAGTGGAACACCGTGTATTCCGGTGTGTCTCGAGTTATCATGTTGCAGAAAATGCAGATGTCCGAATTCGTCTTTCCACTTCTTTTCAAATTTGCTTGGAACTCTTCATGACCTCAAAGGACCTGTGTGATGTGATGGGTCAGTTCTCCGCCGGGTCTATCCATCTAAGAACTGATGTCGGGGATAAGCGCTTTAACAGGAAAGCCTGGTTCGCTTTCTTGAATGCCGTCCCACTCACGTTCCCACTGCTCCATCATCTGCGAGTGGGCGTCTTAATGATCATCCAACCACACAACTGCTTGTTTGTCGATCTTGAGATCCCATGGTATTGTTCCGGCCAGAACTAGCGGTGCGGGTGTGCTGACCGTCCTATAACCGCTAATGACTCTCAGCGCAGCCCCTCTCTGGTTTGGCGAGAAATAGCTGGTTTGGCGCCAAAGAGTGCGGACGTGTGCCTACGGAGCTCCGAGAGGTTTTGCTTGCTCGTGTGTATACAGGCAGGTAAACCTAGAGAGTGACATACCGTAGTGATGTGTGAAACTCAGTGACCATTTTGCTGTATTGTGCGTGACCGTGCGACGAAGCGGTAAGGAGCCAGGCTGCTGTGAAGTTCAAACAAGTCCTTCTCGGCAGGCTGAAGCAAAACGAAACCACCCGCGCAGCGGTCGGAAGGCTCCGAGCGGTCCGCCGAGCATTCAAATTTGAATTCTAACGGCAGCTCAACTAACGCAGGGTAACACTGCATTATATAAAAAGTGTCTGGCGTGGGTACAGATAGATAGCAAAAAAGCAAATTACTGTACCACGCTCTGTATATATATATATACAGACTGGCGTGTAGATATTGTGTATTATATATGGCTCATTATATATCGCAATATTGTATCACACAGTCTATAAGCGCAGTACACTATATGTGGTAGTATTGCACCGAACAGTGTGTATTTATATGTGTATATGTATGCGTGATAGTGCTTCAGTACCGATATAGGTTTATATAAGACACAGGTGGAGAAAACTCACCGCTGCTGCCTACCAGGCTACCTACGCCCGGACAAGGGGCTAAGGAGTGAATGAGCGTAACCTGACCATGGACGAAGATTCCATTACGGCCTGTATGGACGGAGAAAATCCTTCCCAAGGAAAAGCCTTAACAAGAGCCCCGGATGCTAGCCCAACGGGAGTTCAGATAGAAGAGACTTGCGGCGGACTGGAGACTGGTTCGGTGGCCACGACTAGGATCCCCATTGATCAAGAAACGGCAGGAGCTGGAGCTGAGCGAATGATCCAGGACGCTCCAGAGAAGCCCGACGAAACGGGCCACAAGGAAGTGAAAAAGGCGACCGAAGCAACTTATAGACTGGACTCCATGATTGAAGCACTACTAGAAAGTGCGTCCGAATTGGAAGCACTTACCGTGAAGCACACCAAGACCCAAACTGACATCAAAAGGGTTTCAGAGAAGCTCCACAGGGCTGCCAGGAGACTGCATGAAGATGGCCGTATCGAACTGGCAGAGCTGCGAAGTAAGCTAAAAGAGACTTTAAACCTGGCGATGGAGCTCCAGCCAGCAGATGCTTCAGAGGCGACCCTAGTCACAAAGGCACCTGGAGATCCGCAAATCTGCAACAGATGTAAGACGGAGATCAGCGCCGAGGAGATTAGGAAAGAGAAAGAGGATCAGCGCGCAGCAGAGCTGCACAGGCGCATGAACGAGGCAACGAGTGAGGAGGAGGTGGTCACGCTGGTCAAAGAGAATTGGCCTATACGACTCTATAGCATGACAAAGAATGTTCACGGTAGCATTTTGACAGAAAGAGAAGTAAGGGCGGTGGTCATACGCGAAGGGTCGGCCAAAGACTCAGAACTCCTTGCTCGCTTGACGCCGCAATTCCCGGCGGTAACCCGAGTAAAGGTCGTCAAACCTGGAAACGTGGCAGTATTTCGAACCCGTGCGGAAATGGTACCGGAAGACGGAGATTCCGCCGCAGAGGAATTACCAGAGATCACTAGAACTCTCGTGGTCGGAAAACTAGAGGAAGGAGAAGTTGAGGTCAAAAGCGTCGTAAGGCTCTTCCGACAAATGACCACGCATCTACAGCGAGCTGAGCAAGACGCAGGGCCGCAGGAGCGAGACGCCGGTCAAACGAGCCAGAAGAGACGCCCGATAGCGGTCCACTTCCCGGAAGACCTGGACACGGTAGTAGCCCGAAAGGCCGCAGAGGCATGTTGGGGAGGACAACTCGCCGCTTCAGTAGATTTCTGCCTCAAGAAAGGCCAGAAAAAAGGAGAGAGAAAGAAAGAAAGCGTCAAAAGCACGCACAGAACCACCAGAACGAACACAGTGGTGGTCCGAACGGGAGGTGGCTCCTACGCCGACATCCTTAAAGAACTGCAAACCAAAGTCTGCCCGGACCAATTCGGAGTACAAGGTTCAGGTCGAGGGAGCTGCTAACGGAGACATCCGGCTCAAAGTACGAGAAAGAGAGGCCGGGGGGTGCGAAAAATTCGCAAACCAGCTAAAGGTCTCATCGAACGTTAGTGTCGAAACCTGGCAAAGGGACGCACAAATGAAGCTGATCCTCCACGGCCTTGAACAGGGCACCTCTAAGGAGGAACTGGAGCAAGCCGTCAAAAACCAGGTCCAGGAGGAGGGCGAGGTAACAGCAGAGGTCCCACGCAAAGCGGCAAATGGAGGCTGGATCTCTGCCCTGGTCATAAGTAGAAGGAATCGGCGAGGCCCTACTGAAGAGAGGACGACTTAGTGTGGGTTGGTCAACCTGCCGGGTGACCGAACGGATCGATCTCCCATGCTGCACGAGATGCCAGGGGATGGGCCATACGGCGAAGGATTGTGCTGAAGAAATGCCTCAAGACCGCAGATGCTATCGCTGCGGAGCCACTGGACATCTAGCGAGAAATTGCACTGCTGAGATCAGAAAGTGCTACGTATGCTCTGTGGCAGGGCACTCAGCGAACTCAATGGCATGTCCTGCCTACAGAAAAGGGGTGGACGACCTGCGAAGGAAGAAGATAGGTCTACTACTCCGACAAGAGGGACCGCAGAAGAGTGCCAGTTGCCCGACAACAGAGGAGACTAGGGCAAACCACGAAACGGAGGAAAGTGGTTGGAAGAGACCAAGTAGGAGACACACGACGAAGTTTCCCACCTTAGCCAGAAATGCAACGGCAGATGCAGCTATGGCGGCAAGAACGGATCAGGAAATCTCGACAAGCTATGAAAATTAAGGTCTTGCAGGTTAATCTTAATAGATGCAGGGCCGCACATGACCTTCTTGCGGCAGCAGTAGACCGGTTGGGAGTTGACCTATGTCTCTTGTCAGAGCCAAACGAGGCCCTGGCAAAGGCAGCGGACAAAAGGGTATGGATAGTAGACGAAAGAACAGACACCGCGATCTGGTGGACAAACCGTCGAAAAGACATCGCAATCCGGGACAGGGGCCAGGGAAAGGGGTTCACCTGGATACAGATCGATGGGGGCGCAGTATTCTATAGCTGCTACTTCTCCCCCAACAGAGGCCAAGAGGAATTTGCAGAATACCTTGAGGCACTGGACGTCAGCGTCAGAACGCAGGATCATCAGACCCAGATTATCACGGGAGACTTCAACGCGGCGTCTGTGCTTTGGGGTAGTAGGCGCACCAACTTTCGGGGACAGTCCCTGATGGAATGGTTGGCCGAACGGAACCTTCTGGTTATGAACAACCCAAAAGCGGCCGCGACGTTCGCCCGCAGAGATCAGGAAGCCTTTATAGACCTGACGATCAGCGCCGCGAACACACCCTACAGAGTAGTGAACTGGGATGTCCTCGAACACGAAGAGAACCTTAGTGACCACCGATATATTACATACACGGTGACAAACGACGGATCACTCAAAAGCACGGTGCCTGCCGCTAGATGCCACAGGCCCAGATGGTCGGCTCGCAGGATGAGGAAGGAGAAGCTCAAGGAGGAGATAGTTCGGGGCTGTAACGAACTGGAGGACACCTTCAACGAGAAAAGCTTAGGCAAAATCCTCCGTAAAGCATGTGAGAAGGCAATGCCAGCTCCAGTACATCCGCGGCGGAGAAACGCTGCACCAAAGTACTGGTGGTCCCCCGAGGTGGCCGCTGCACGGAGAGAGTGCATTGGAGCCCGGCGCCGATACACTAGGGCCCGTGGGAAGGCCAAAAAGGCAAGAACGGAATCGTCTGAGCAGGAGTGGCGGGATAAAGCAGATGATCGCTGGTCCGAATACAAGGCAACACGCGTGAACCTGAAGACCACCATCAGAAAGAGTAAGCTTCGGTGCTGGAACCAACTGATCAAGGAGATCGAGCAGGACGTGTGGGGAAAGCCCTACAAAATTGTGATGGACAAACTGGGCAAGAGAGCTCTAACGATCCCACCTGATCTCGTAGAAGCCATTGTGGCTCACCTTTTTCCGGTGCAGACGGAGGAAGGCAGAGACCCTATTACGGTGAATGAGGAGGATATTCCTCCTGTAACGCTCGAGGAGGTCCAGCGAGCGGCTGAAAGGATGTCAGAGGGCACGGCTCCAGGACCCGACGGCATACCCCCGGAGGCGATCAAATGTCTAATGAAGGAGTGCCCATCGGCCTTTAAAACGGTCGTAGACGCACTTCTAAGAGAGGGACGGTTTCCAGAAGAATGGAAGAAGGCCCGCCTGGCTCTTATCCCAAAGCCGGGGAAGGAGCCATGCTCGGCCTCAGCCTACAGGCCCATCTGTCTTCTTGACACAGTTGCCAAGGCCGTGGAGTCAATACTCGCGAGCAGGCTCAATGACGCAATCGAGGAAAAGCAAATCTTGCTCTCAGAGGATCAGTACGGGTTTCGTAAAGGAAGGTCCACATTCCAGCCCATTAGCAAGATACTCGCTAAGGCCGAAGAGGAGAGACAGAAGAGCCCCAGAGTTCGTAATCTATGCCTCCTGATATTGCTGGATGTAAAGAATGCGTTTAACAGCGCAAATTGGAGGGTGATTCTGAATGCGGTGGAGAAAAAGGGAGTACCAGCGTACATTCGGCGTATGATAGCGTCGTATCTGGCCAAACGAAGTGTGAGCTACGACGGCAGGGAGTACGCGATGACTGCAGGTGTACCACAAGGCTCCGTGCTAGGACCTACGCTATGGAACTTAGCGTACGACGGCGTGCTAGAGATAAGCAGGCCTCGCGGTGTTGAGTTCGTCGCCTATGCCGACGACCTGGCAATCTTAGTCACCGCAAGGGATGCGGAGCTGTTGGAGGACCGAGCAAATGACGCCCTAGATGGGGTTAGCCGGTGGATGAAGTCGCACCACCTGATGCTGGCACCGGAAAAGAGCGAGGCGATTTTGCTTATTGGCAGAAAGCACTGCCGGGAGCTGGATATCCGTGTGGACGGTCACATGATCCAAATACACAAGCAGGTCAAATACCTGGGTGTTATGCTCGACAGAAACTTAAGCTGTACAGCCCACATTGATTATGCAACGGCCAAAACGCATCAGGTTGCGGGCAAGCTCGCCAGGCTAATGCCAAGAACAAGAGGGCCCTCGGAGAAAAAGCGCCGTCTTCTAGCATCAGTCGCTGATTCAATTCTGCTCTACGGGTCAGCAGTGTGGGGACCAGCTGCACTGAAGACCAAGAAGAATAAGAAAAAGCTAAGGAAGGCGCAGAGAGTGCTGGCCATAAGGGTCGCCAGAGCGTACAGGACGGTGTCTACAGACGCTGTGCTGGTAATTTCCCGCATGATACCTTGGCCAAAACGGATAGAGGAGAATATCCTCTTATACCGGGACCAGACACTTAGAAAAGAAGATGCAAGAATAAAGACTCTAGAAAGCTGGGAGGCTGAGTGGACTGGGGCTAAACGAGATGCACCAGGGTCGTGGACGAGGTCAATAATCCCAGATCTCATCAAATGGTACCGATGCGAGTACGCGGAGACGACGTACTACCTAACCCAAGTTCTCACCGGTCATGGCAGCTTCCAGACCTACATGGTGAAGATTGGAAAGACTGAGGTAGACATATGTGTCTTGTGCGATGCCGGCGAGACCGACGACGTGGATCACACGCTTTTTGCATGCAGAGCTCTTGAGATCACGAGACAGACAACCCGCTCACGGCTAGACGTGCAGTGCAATACGACGAGAGACCTACTCTCAGGGATGCTCAGCTCGAAAAAAAGTTGGGAGGCGGGCTCTGATTTTGTGGAGACTGTTATGAGAGAGAAGATAAAGCTGACGGAAGAGAGGCGGCAGCGCATGGAGCGCCGCCAGGCCGAAGATTGAGAGCCAGACTAGCGGCTCCCTACATGCACTGAAGTAATACCACAAGTATCCCGGTCATGTAGGTTAGGGGGGTCACCAGGTTTTTAGTGGGTTTGAGAGTCCCACACTACCCAGACCAAAGGGTGTGCGTTATGCATTTTTGTTCCTGGCCCCTGTAAAAAAAAAAAAAAAAAAAAAAAAAAAGCCCCTCTCTGCGTCCTCCGCAGTTTATCTCTGTTGCGTTGGGTTGCAGTCGCGTGCTGCATCCACACGGGCGAACCGAACCGTGCCTCTGACTTTGATACCTTCATGAGCAATCGTCTGTTTTCCGCCCGATCCCCGAGGGCTTGAAGCCACTTGCCACTTATTTGTTAAAAGCATGCTTTTAAACGGGCCCTCCCTGAACTATCGGGAAGCAGATTTTCTAGGTCGCGTTGGAGTTGAGATACCATGATCCAGTCCAGAGATCTTTATGTTATGTACTCCAGCACTAAATCCCGGCACCGGTCGCGACAGTTAGCGAGTGCTGTTTGCGTTGACTCAGCGATCCAACTTTGAGTCGGGGGGGGCGCCGATGACGTCGGCAAGCGTCTTACTTCGGACAACGAACCCAGGTAGCAGAATAGAGCAATATCGACTGATCTGCGTACCTCTATGCCACCTGCACCAGCGGAAAGCGCAACTTGATTCCAAGACAGATATTTTAAATCAGCGTCGCGCTCTCTGAAAGCTGGCGAACATTCGAGTTAATACATTAAGCGGGGGGTAGAGAGACTGTCTCAGTAGGTACAACGCTAAGTGCGCGTCTAGGGCTTTGAGTCAGCGGCACCATCGGTTGGCGTCTTCGAGCTTCTTTCTGAGCGCACTCTCTACCGCTGCTTCCGTGAGTGGCGCACCCAGTTGTTCTAAATTGTCATCGGTTACCTTTCTAATATTTAGAAGTTACCCTCTCACCAACGGTTCCGTGCTATTGGCTCCGTGCGCGTATCTTGCCAAAATACCTCACACATATCGTCGTTCAGACGTAAGCCTGATTTAGCCTCGAACGCTCTGACTCTTTGAATATCCTTAAAAACCGTCAAGACTGCTAAGATGGCGTCGTCGAGATGCCAGGTCGCAGTTTCGGCACTAGTGTGGTCTGGAGATCAGAGATACCAATGAGAGCACTGAAGACGAGATACAAAAGAGTGATCAATTTCGCCAATTTCTCAGATTCCTACGTTGAAGGTAATGCTCAAGCAAGAGTCGTATTTACAGTCGCGTGCCTAAGCTTTTGACTTGCATTTGGTTTGCGTGATAGGCAATGTAATCCGAAGATACGGCTATATGTAACCAAGTAGTGATATCAATATGTTTTAAACGTTATCGACCAATACTTGGACATATATATACGTAATAATAATTGTATTAAACACTTCAGGCGATCAGATTTGCTTGCTTTACTAAGCAATACGTAGTGCCACTTAGTGGCAGACTTTGTGATAAAATTCGTGCATCGCAAAGCGTAAATTCTAAGCTAATTTGATGTATCTAAAATCCGCTAGTTTCGTAGAACTTGTGATTGACGCCCGACATCTTCGCTTCCCAGTTTAGATATACCTGTGTGTATTAAAGATTGTGGGTGACCTGCAAGTATTTTGTGAAGAGCGGAGTCCCTGCCGTATTGTATGCGAGGCGTATGCGACTTGTCTTGTAGACGCACTTAAGAAAAGTCGTGTTGAGACAGTCTAGCTAAGCAAGTTTGGCCTTAGTCAGATGCGGCCATATTAGTTGTACGCCATAGCTAGTCGTAGGTCCAAATCATCAAATAAAAACTCAAGGGCGCTCAATAATGACAGCTTGTGGGGGTTGGGGATACTGTGGGATGTATCCTTCAGATTTGTTCTCGGACATAACGAATCAAGCTTACGTCTGTAGTGATAGCCCCACGCCCAAATACTAGAAGTGGTTGCTAAACTGGCTTGGAATTGGCCCAATATGAAGTTCACCACTTGCCAAATTGTTTGCTTTTTCTGCATTGTTAGCTCACACATATTTCTGTAAAGCAGCACCTATATGTTGAAAGTGAAACCTGGTTCTAGAATGACGATATGTGAATATAACTCAGACGAACATCTTACAAATCTTTGGGTCGTAAGGTCCCGCTGACAAAAAAACATACAAATGTATGAATGGGCCCAGTACTGAGTATTCATAAATCAGTTTGCCCAGAAACGGTGGGGTGTTTGCAAGGTCTTATGAATGCACTAAGTTTTGTAGGGCTGCTGTATTTAACATTTACACGGAAGCCAAGAAATCCCCTAAATAGCAATGATCAGGTGTTATATTAATGCTTATAATCTGGATAATATCGAAAATTGCCAAACTTGGTTTAATATTCACCAGATGTCTAATAATTTCGCAGCATTTTTTTCCGATTATGCAGACGTGTCGGGACTGACCTCGTCCTATCAGAAATGATATAACTGGCCTTCAAACGGGCTTCGCATGCGATTGCTGCTGAAAAACGTTATTATACTTGGATAACTAGCTCGACAAATGTTGATGGCATAGGATGTTGATCGCACGAGGCTCGTACTGAAAAATATCGTGTGCAGCTATTGTCTTTATGTTTAGACCATCCGCCTTGCAATAGTAAATTTAATTACACTAAAATGTATTTATCGATAGTCGACAAACATGACACGCAGAATTAGTTTGTTTGTGGGCGAACATTTGAGAAAGTCGTTTCTAGATTTTCGAAAAACATACGGCAAAAACAATGATAAACAAATAGTGCTAAGCAAGGCTTAAAACCTTCACCTATTAATAAAGATGTCGCCTGTTAAATCTACAACTGGTCACGTAAACTCACACACGTAAATTGGCGTTTATGGCTTCTAATCTGGCTGAATCTCAGAGTAAATTTTGTTTGGCCATGGCCGTGAGAAGCAAATAGTACATGTGTGTCGAAAGTGGATGGTGCACCACAGTCCATCATTAGAATTACTACCATTATTTTTTTATCGGAAGTATTTACGTTAGATTGTGTCACTTTCAAGGCCGCCAGGACAGTGTTGATAGTGATTTAATGCATTGTACGAAATGCATATATGTAACAACGTGTCTATTTGGATGATCTAAAGAGATTACAGCGGGGCCCATAAATACATATTTGGATATAATGCATTAGACAAGCAATAAACATCAATAAACTCTGGCATGGACTAGCCGACACGGCAGTGAAGTGTTATAAGGACACAGTCACACAGTGAGTCACAAACTGATATTACTTCTACGTACCTACTATAAACTCCTTATAGTGATACTAAGTTTGAGACAACGTCTTGGGACAAAGTTTTAGGACTGCTGCAGACCATGTTAAATTGCAGAGAAAATTAAGGATATAGAAGTAAAAATACGGATATTATAAAAGGTAAGTTAAGTTGTCATACAAGTTACGGCTGTTATGTGACTGGAGTTGAAACCAGAAGAGAATTAACGCATTTGCGTTCTAAAATTTTAGCTCCACAAGAGGAGAACGCAGACTCCATCGACTGGACTTTGCATTGTGCACCAGTCACGATGCCGGTCGGACGATGATTAATGAAGACAAAACAAATCAGTACTCATCGGAACGGACACCACAATACGACCTATGTGCTAATTCATAACATAGTAAGATCTGACAGTATTAGATCATAAATAGATAAAGCGCACAGTGGTACGAAAACGTTGTCAGGCCTACACAAATATGGCTGGCATTGCATGTATATTACTATACCGCGTATATTATCGCAGGAATCAGCAGACGCGAATGCTTAAGTAACTTGTTCAACAGTTGGGCTCAAGCATTTTTAGAATGTTCGCGTCGAATTCGCTACTTAATATATAAGACTTTTAACTGTGCATAAAGTTTAATTGTTTCCTAAATTGTTATTCCTGATAGAAGACGCACAAAACACCACAGAAATATTGTTATGTTTGTACCATTTTTATGTACAGATCTGGTCGATTAGAGATGTGCGCGAGACCAGTTCGCTCGTCTTGGTGTGAGGACGACTAAAATAACTAATATTTACGTGATCGCTGTACTTAAACGCCTTAAATAATAGAATATCTAGATTCCGTATGGTGGTTACTGTCTTGCAGCTTTCCCACTCATCGTACATGTGAGAACCGAGATTGACTGTCCAAATTGTAGGAACCTACATTCGTGTATGGACAATACAAACACCCGATTCCTAGTCTAGGTCATAAAATATTTAACACTTAGAGTAGAGTTTTTTTCTGTTCCCGCTGGGCGCGGTTCTCACCCAACATTGTTTTTTTTTTAACATTGCTTGAAGGGGTTATTACATAGTTCCCTACCGGCAGCCAGACATGAGGACACACCACGCGCACTTGACCCGAACGCAGAAGGTTCTGTTTGTGGGGAAGGACGCAATCAATTTAGCAAAATAGTCTCCTACGCCATACTGGGATAGGGTGTTTCGAAAATTCCGTGCATAACTGATTCAAATGCAGATTTAAAATTTAAGTATAAACAGTTAAGTAGTATGCCCTCATTAGAGAACATTGCCAAATCATATTGAGTCTCTAGCTGTCGGATTGTTATGGAGTACCCTGACTGATACGCAAAGCACCGAAGGCGGCCAGACCCTGAGATCACGAGCCATTTGATAACAGCTATGTTCGACAGGCGTTTATATTGTAACAAATCCGAATTACCAGATAAGTTGGTTGCAGTTGCATTGGTCATAGCATTGTGCTCTCTTCCAGAATCATTAGCTTTGATTAATTATACAGCCAATTAGGGAAAGCGATTTAGGCAAATATAGGGCATGATTAATTGATGTGCTCATATCCACCCCGGGGGCGGCAGGTGGCCTGATCGTAGCTGAACTTACAGAAGCAATGCAACCTATCCTTCTCACTGAGGGTCCTTAGAACAAGGAAACACACTCAGGCCGGCCGGCAGGGTAGTGAACTATGCTCGGACTTTTGACGACACGAATTTGCTGTGCCCTATTGTTACTCAGACTGTTTCCCCGTACCAAATTCCAACTAAATACGGTAAGCTTTCTCGGTCAGAAAAGGCAAAATCAGCATGCAACTGTGCATTGTGGTTCGCGCAAGCGTCCCTTAGAGGCATGTACATGCACAGTGTAGAAAGACCTGTGAAAACTTACGCCACCATACATGATTGCATAGTTTATTGGAATATTGACGTCCAAAAAGGGTGCATCTAATTTGTTTGAATGATTAAACTTCTTTCCGACAACATTTCAAAAGGTTTATCAAGCTAAACGATTTAATGTGGACAGGCGTTATGTTAATGTTAGTAGTTTGACGTTATGCTCGTCTTGTCTGTTTCGGGTATGTTGAGCTCCGTTAGACCAGGTTAAACGTCTGCGGTGATTGGCCATATAATCATCGATATGATCTTTTCGGTCTCCAGATGGTCGTGCCATAAATAGAGGAAAAATAGATTTTGCGGACAGTTAGAGAACACGACGCTTTTCAGCTTATTGTCTTCTTCCTTTAGTCCAAAGATCTAAAACAAAAAGGTTCCAATTAATACAACAGACTCGTTTGAGGAGCCGTTAAAGGGCTAGTCAGCATGGGTCATATAACGCCGATGTTATGATTAGGCGTATGTATTCCATTCGATTTGGACTTGTTGATGTTCTGTCACGTTAAAAATACAATGTTGTTTTCTATTAGTTTCAATATGGCTGTGGCCTATTTATTGCCATCCGTAAGCAATTTAAGAGGGAACATTTGGCTATAATCAAATCTGTTTACACTGTGAGGATTACGTTGTCGAAATTTCGCAAAGTTGCCATTCCTGCTTTAGTAGGTGTGCGCCCAAGGAGCTTTCTATGGAGTAGGAACGACGACTTTGCGTCGTTTAAAAGAAAACCTAATGTTTGACTGGAATTGTCTATTTAAATAATAAAGATTAATATATTACACAAAATAACTGCGATGCTATTTTGGCGACGACGGCGACCTTTAATCAAGCCGTGATTTGAGTCTCTTCCAACTATGGCACTTTTGTAGCCTTAATACAAAGCCGCATATATATATATAAAGTGCGTTGCAAAAAATTAGCAACTCATGTCTTTTGGTAAGAATTTTGGCTTGATTTATTTGTATGGCTCTTAATTTTAAGGGCATGATGTACATGACGAACCACGAGTATGGTCATAATTTCGTTGCAATCTCACAACTGGTTCATACAAAAAATAAAAAATCTGAAAAAACAGTGCTGCAAAATATTAGCAACAATAACGCCTTACGGAGTATTCGATTCTTAGCAGGGCTGTATGACTGATTTGATACTACATAATCTATTCTAGAAACGGGTGTTTCGTCTTTTCTTCTAAATCAAATCGTAAACGCGGTCTTTCATGGAGTTAATGAGCTGTTGTAAGTACAAAAGTAGAATATCAGTCCATGCTTGCTGGACAGCTTCTTTGAGGTCCGACAAATTATCATATTGTCGACCATTTGCGTAAATCTGCTTCACCAAATGTCCCCAAAGATTTTCGATGGGATTCAGGTCTGGACTCAATGCCGGCCAGTCAAAAACTGGCACTCTTTGTTCTTGAAAAAGGGCTATAGTGCTAGCCGAGGTAAGAAACGTGGCGTTGTCTTGTTGAAAAACTGCGTCAGGTTCCCCAATTTTTCTGAAATGGGCTTCTAACTGGGAACCGACGATACGCTGTCGGAATTGTAGATCCGACTTCCCATTATATCCAAACGCGCTCCAATATTTCACAGAACCACCACCGGCCACACGTTTTGAGAACCAATTAGGTTCCTTCCGTAAGTCATGCCAATAGTACTGACAGACGTCAGGGCCATCGAGATGAAATTTCTTTTTATCCGAGAAGATGTTGTTCCACTCATTATCCCAAGTTTGTTATTTATGCGAAAATTCACGCCGTGCGACAATGTGCTTCGGTTGCAGTCGCGGCATAAACTTCCTTTTCGCGTATCGCACGTTTTTGTCAGAACTTAACACTCGGTACACTGTGGATCGGTGCAGTGGCACTCCCAAAGTGGTCCTGTTTCTGGAAGAAGACATTTGGCCATGAGTAGCCAACTGTATGATCCTACGCCGATCTCGAATAGTCAAAACTGGCTTACGCCCACTGTTAGACCTGCGCCTTTGGTTCACTCCAGGGTGTAAGAACCTGCTGATAGTGCTCTTATGCCGTCCTAATCTGGTAGCTATAGCAGTTACTGTATGACCGAGCTCAGCATATGCCTCAGTTCTTGTATTTTCGTTATCCGAGAGATCCTTTGTACGACCCATAGTTTAAACATAAGCTTCGCCGTTAGTTTGGAACAACGACTGAGCTGTAGAATATTTTGCAGCTATAGAACGATTGATTTAGCTAGACAATATTTCTGACATTTGGTCCCCGGGATCGTATATCAGCTGTAGTATCGACTATCCTTTGCAAACAAGAGCTGTGTTGTTAGCATGTTATTGTACTTGCTTATATTTTGCAACACTGTTTTTTCACACTTTTTGATTTTTTGTATGAACCGCTTGTGAGATTGCAACGTGGCTCGTCATGTACATCATGTCCTTAAAATTATGAGTTGCTAATTTTTTGCAACGAATTATATATATATATATATATATATATATATATTGTGTTTAATGCGCCTAACTCAAACGAAAAACCTCAAGCTCAATATATTTGTGTCAACGCCGATGTTTGTAAAGGTATTTGCTTGTCGCACCATAGTGGTTAAATATATGTTATATTCATCTACTAAACTAATAAAAATCGGGTAGGCGTGCGAATGAGATAAACCTTGGATATTATTGAGCGTGGTATAGAGTATACATTATCTCACATTCTTTACAGATGCATCTATCATTTGGCTCGTCATAGCCATCGGAGCTGAACCTGACGAAAACCATGCACAGATTCTCGCAACAACATATGGCAATTTGTGCTTAGTAGTGTATGCCAAAATGTAGTACGCAAAAGATTATACCGTGTTACCTAAAATCTATACAAGTCTAGTTTTCAATGGTTGGTGCAAGCCCATAGTCCTCTTGAGATACGCAGCCTTCACTCGTTCCAATAATTTCAGGGTAAATACAATTTTACTGTCCTATATATTTTTTACTCCGTACAACAGCAGTATGAGCAACCTTCATATAGAACACAGCTTAAGCCGTTTCACACGAAAGCGATTGCGGCTTTTCAACTATCCGCATCGATACAAATCCCTTCCGGATTCGTTCTTCTATATGCTTGAGAAGGTCTTTCCGGTAGTCGAGAGAGTGAACCCAAGGTATGTGAAGCGGTTCATGTATTTCAACGGTTGGCCGTTTAGATGAAGTGTATCCGCTGCAGCTAGCCTCTGCAAACTTCATGGCTTCAGTATTTTTTGCCGTGTTGTTCGAAAAGCGCATTCCTTGGATATATTGGCTGACTGTTGCAAGCGGCTGTTAGAGTTAGAAGCGGGTTCGACTGAACAAAACCAGGTTGTCTGCGTGCATCAAGAGATCGTCCAATGAATGTCTACATTTGATCTTTTTCGGTAGGTCAGCAACAAAAATTGTAACAACAAAAAGGTAATTTTGACCATACCCTATCGTTCTCGTTATGCTCTACACCCTTATCGATTGTGTGCAACCAGATAAAAATCTCGGCACTGGACAACTTGAATCAAAAAGCTCCGCTATTTTGTTTTAAACGAGTTTCTTAGCAAGGATTCCTCGGTGGAGACGGGAACCGACTGGAGGATGTAGATGCACGTCTTGTCCTACAGACAAATGCTAGGTTAAATCTCCTTACTCAAAAAGTTGGTTGTAGGCGCCGATATACTTCACATGTGTACTCAGAATGTTGTTGGCAAATATACCGATCGTCGATCCGTGGGACCTTCGAATGTTGACACACTGAAATAATTTGCTATCCAAGGCCGCAATCGTGCAATTTGTCAAGAAGGGCCACTGTCCTACTTTAATCTGGGCGATCCAATCGCTGGCGGTCATTGCCGAGCTGTCTTTAGGTATCATTTCGAGGCACCAAGTCAGTTCCTCGAGATGGTCGGTGAAAGTATGATGATTTTACATTTTAGTTAGCAGCTTTCCTGTCGAGCCTCTACTAGAGTACCATGACATAATTTTTTATACGAAAGTCCTGCGAGATGGTGCAAGATGTGAAAATGAAAACCCAGCATGTACATACATACAGCATGTACATACCTCCCGCAGACGGACCATTTATCCAGTCTCGGGTCGGATACAGGGAACCTAAGCCCAGCTCCTCACTACAACAGAGTTACTTGCACGCATTGCCAAAGGAACTTTACAAGAAGAGGAATCAAACGGCACATGACGGCAGCACACTCGAACATTGAACACCCATTTTTACCCCCCGTCAGCAATCCGGTCGACAACACTGAGGGTACCCACCTGCGTGAAAAACTCGCCGAGTACACAAAGACATACAAACGGCTCGACACCATCCCTAAAAGTGCCCGTCCTGCAGTTGCGGTAGCGCTGGCCGACACACTTTCACTCGTACACCAAAACAATGACGCGCATAGCTGGGCCAACCTACTGGTTTTCGCGCATACAGTTCTCAGAGTTCCATCACGAAAACAGAACAATCTTAGTTGGACCACATACCTCAGAGACAGAATCAAGGAACATAGATCAGGTAGTGGGCCTTCACCCGAATTGGTCCCAAGGAAGCACTGGAACAAGCGACCTAACGAGGACAACGCCGCCGCTAGACGAGCAACCAGGCTACTAGGCGAAGGCGACATTGGAGGCGCTGCGAAAGCTCAGCTTTCTGTGGGAAGTCCTGTTTGCGCAGCCGAGGCGTTCGTGGAAATGGCTTCCAAACACCCTAGTGAACCGGCCGACCTTGACTTGCCACCAAGACTATCCCACGCCGAGCCGCTAGTCACCAGTTCAGAAGAGATTCGCGAGGCCGTACGAACCTTTCCGGCAGGGTCTACCGCCGGTATGGACGGCCTGCGGCTGCGCCACCTCAGAGACCTCATTGCCACGACCAATACAAATATCGCCAGTCGTCTACTGCGTGACTTAGCGAAAGTGATTGACATTATCAGAAGTGGCACAGTGCCTGAGGCCATCCGCCCTATTATTTTTGGTGGACGCCTCATCGCAATTAAAAAGTCGAGTGGGTCATTTCGTCCAATTGTCATTTCCTCAGTCTTTCGGAGGATTGCGGCAAAAATCACTGTCAAGCTAGGAACAAATATCGTGTGCGAAAAGCTTGGGGCCCACCAGCTTGGCTTCAATACGCCTAATGGCATCGAAGCAGTGGTTCACACAACAAGAGCTTTTATGTCTAGCGCACCCAACAATTTCGTCGCCGCCAAACTCGATTTTAAGAATGCTTTTAACCAAGTCCGTCGCGACCACATACTAAAAACTGTACAAACGTATTGGCCAGAGGCAGCCCCCTTAGTTGACCAAACCTACAGGTCCAGTTCAGAGCTCTCATTCGGTGAAAGAAAAATTTTCTCGTGCAGCGGCATGCAGCAGGGCGACCCCCTTGGTCCGCCGCTATTCTGCCTAGCAATCAAAGAACTGGTCAATTCTATCCAGTCCCCCTTAAATCTCTGGTACCTAGACGATGGCACCAATGGGGGAGAAGCATCTGTGGTACAGGCAGATATCAAGAGAGTTCTAGACTTCGGTCAGAAGAGTGGTCTTGAGCTCAACCGCCAGAAGTGCGAAATTATTTACAAAGGCCAGCCGAACATATCCGCCTTTGAGGCACTTCTTCCGGGGTGCAAACAAGTCGAGGCAGCAGATATGACGCTCTTAGGGTCCCCTGTGGGGTCGGCCGCTACTCGCCCAGAACTCGCAGGTAAAATAAAGAGCCTTTGCTCTCGCCTAAACCGGCTAAACCTGCTTAATCCCCATAGCGCATATGAACTATTAAAATCATCTTTGGGCTCATCAAGAATTGTCCACTTCCTCCGCAGCACGGACGTCGGAGCAAACCAGGATCTGCTGTGGGAGTTAGACAATAGCCTTAGGACCAGCCTTAGCGACCTCCTCAATCTAAACTTGGCCGACAACAACTGGGCTCAAGCCACCCTTCCTCTCAGACTCGGAGGTTTGGGAATCCGCTCTGCAGCAGATCTGGCAGCCAGTTGTCACGTTGCTTCATTACACGCCTCAGAAGCTACAGTCCAGCACATCAGCCCGGCCATAGCCCTGCAGGCTTTCCAGGATGCCAAAAAAGCTGCTGATACAAGATTCGAAAACCTCGCAGGCCAACTCCCAGAAGCAAACAAACACCTGCAGAGGTCCTATGACGATCTCATAGTATCCAAGAAATATCAGCGTTTACTGTCCGATGCACTGTCCACGGCAGACAAAGCCCGACTACAGGCGGTTGTCCAAAAAGGGGCTAGCAAATGGCTCCAAGCCATCCCTTCCTCAAACCTTGGCACTTTACTTGATCACAAAAGTTTTCGTCTGTGCATCGGCTTGAGGTTGGGAACAAGACTAACGGAGGAACACCGGTGTCCGTGCGGAGCACAAGTGGACATTTGGGGAACCCACGGGCTATCCTGCAACAGAAGCGAAGGACGTCAAAGCCGTCACAGCGAGATTAACGAGATTACCGCCCGGGCCTTAAGGTCAGCTCTACTGCCATGCATTCGAGAGCCAACCGGCCTCCTGAGAAGCGACGGAAAGAGGCCTGACGGTCTCACCCTTATCCCTATTGAAAGGGGAAAGGCGCTTATTTGGGATGCTACAGTCACCGACACGCTCGCCCCCTCGAACATGGAGGCCAGCGCATCAGCCGCTGGCTCCGCAGCACGCAAGGCTGAACGTCTAAAGACCAACAAATACGCCCAGCTCACCGACGAGTTCATTTTTGTGCCACTAGTATTGGAGACACTAGGGGGACCCGGCCCTGAGGCACGGTCACTTTTACAGAAGATTGGCAAACGAATTGAACTCACGACGGGAGACAAAAGAGCTTTCGACTTTCTACTCCGGCGGCTATCTCTGGCGGTTCAGCGCGGCAATGCGGCAGCAATAATGGGCACAATGAGGGGATGCCTCGAGGATAAGCTCGATTGGTAGCACCCCTCACAAGCCCAAGGGTAGTTAGTTATTCATATTCCACTGTAACTACAAAATGAAATAAAATGCAGTGTACTTACACCGGGTTATGTGTTAGTAAAAATCATCCAATAATCGTGGTTGTTACTCGACGCTGTTGTTACGTATTTTACCTCATTCTTTTGTTAATACCACTACTATGTGCTCTATGAAATCAATAAGGCTACACATTGCATAACAGAGAGAGAGATTTAACTCAACCACAATTCCAGGCCGGTGCTTCGTTAAATCTTCTGGCACCAATAAATCAGCATAGTGGCCATCCCTTAAATGTGGGTTCCAATAATTTGAGTTGCGTGTTCTTTTAGCGCGGTTTTAGTGTCAACTGTGGTAATTTAACAAACAGCACCTTGACCTTGAGCCAGTAAGACTTGTCCTGAAGTAGGTTACAAAGCATTTAGATATGCACTGAACGTCCTCTGGTCCAAGCTTTACGCCATGGACTGAGGCGTCGGTTGTGTCCCAGATTGTTAGCGCACAATATGCAACGTTGTCGGGTGAAGTCGAGGTCGTGGATGCGCTTCGGTATGTGTATGCCTCGTAAAATGCTAATCCACGTAATGAGTGTGATGTCAGCATGTTCCAGTAATGGCTTTACAGTTATCCATTATTCTGCCTTTTATTATGCAGCAGCAGAAACCTGCAGCCTTAAGGTTGACGTTGAATATTATAGGCCTCGAAGGTTCGCCAGTTTTTCCTTCAGGCCCCCAATCTCCACGGTTCAGTTACAATATGATTTAATAACAATGATTGCTCTAAAAATAATCAACATAAGTCAGGTTTGTTGTAAACTTCTCTGAAAGTCCGTACAAATCTGAGACTTATTATGCTGTGGTTAAGGTACAAGGCGCTAGCTATAACAATGTAAGTACAATGTTTTGCATCTGAAAATTGGCAATAAAAGATTAATTGTATTCTTGATGATAAATGCTTGACAAAATTAGTCTCGGCTGAAGATTTTGCGGTACGGTTATCCGAAACGTAAAAAAAATTGAAATATACAACGTGACACCCACAGTTTAAACTTTCAACGCTAGGAAACTAGATGCGACGTTTGTGGTCTGGGGTTCGTCTGTATGTCAAACTGTATAAAATAAATACATAATTCGAACGGTGTGCCATTTTAGTTTTACAAATACCAGCTGCGAAACCCATTTAAAATACATGACACTAAATAACCGAGGATATAGCAGGACGCTTTCTTTGGGATGTTCAAAATGAAGTTGCTTCGAGTGGCATTTTTATTACAAGAAAAGCATCAACAAGAGAAAGTCTAAATCCTCAGCCGATTCGCATCCTTAAATGACTGTGAGCTGCTTGACAAGCCGTGACACCGCTCCTTTATGAGAGTTGGCGAAGGTCTTTCGTCAAAGATAGTCGGTAGGCGCCTAAGCAGTCAAAGAGCCAGCGCCAATCCTTCTGGCAATACTTCGCAATCGCATTATTTTACATGCAAAAATAGATGTATTTTTGACGAAACGGCGACATCGGTTGAATGCGTGTACATCTTAGCAGTCATGCAATTGGCGCATTCAAAATCTGTAACGTGCGACCTCGCTATGCTTCGCGTGCATCTATTATTATCACTTAACCTTAGATTGTCTGTTGACTAAATTTATATTCACAAGCTCAATATGAACAAAATGCCTAGCTGTTATAAATTTTAAGGTTCGTGATAATAAGAACGTCGCTATTGGTACACTCCCTGCCAACATGTGACTCAGCACTGCTTCGATTAATGCTGATTTCTGACAAACATAGGAACCTAGGTATTCCCTATAATATATACCTCTTATATATTAAAACGGATGTTTGTGATTGTCGACGCGTGTAAATAAAGCTACTGGCGTTACTTACTGATCTATACTATTCCAACCTGTTACTCAACGATCGGTTTTTTGTAATGCTTACCCGGGACAAAACAAGGCTTCGCAGACCAAATGCGATAGCTTTGTAATAATTTAGATATCGTAACTGATAAAGAAAGGCTCATAATAATTAGGAAAAACCTGAGCCTCCATGGTATCGACTGGTCTTCAGCAACTGCCGATGGCAAAGCTAGGAATATATTTTACTGCAGTTTTCGTGGTGACTGGTGCATGGCCTGAGGTCCAATGCAACCTCGTAATGGCATCACGCTAGACTGTTGTCTAACGCCAAATATTTCATTGCAGTTGTTGCCACTCAAGCTTCACCTGCAAGATATAGAAGCTTTGTTATAAGAATACGTTGATTTATGTTGCAATTGATTTTAATGCAGAAACCGTTTTATGTATGTAGCATTGTCGCTTTGTCAGCCGTCAGTAGCGCTCAGGAATACACAAAGTAGGGCCTTGTAGGTTCGCCACTATCTATACAACGAATAAGGTTGCCGCATGTCAATGCCGGCGACTGCAGATTGAAGTCTGCCAAATTCGTAGTAAAATTTCGGCTACGTCGATATGTCTCACCTGGCCGCAGACCTTACATGCGACGCGACCCTGTTTGTAGATGGATTGATATTCCTTCTACCGGTCAACCTCGGCCCCTATCGAAAAGACTTATCAGCAGATGGTATCCTCGTATCTTGTCAAAATGCATGAACAAACCTGCTCTAGGTATGCTATAACGGCACGCTCTCCAACTTGCCTTCCAGCTAGCTAAGCACACATCTGCACTTCTACAGAGGACCTTCATGGTCAACTGACGACTTTACACAGTATCAGCTCAGCCAGACTACGGCCTGCCATGGCCCCTGCCCTTCGCCATATTTTTCCAAGCTGTCCGCGGACTTCCGCTTTATCTGGCGCGGCCTGTTACTAGGGTAAAGCCGCAGCCATTATGTTTTTGCTACCGGCGCTGCCTGCAGTAGCTAGACCTTTTTTGGGGTTTCGTGCCGAGTCAAAGCAGTTTCGTGCTCTGATCAGGATGTCGTGTTTTTTTTCGATGATACGAGAGTCGAGCTCAAAACGGAGCCATCTCCAGCTCGGCCGCACGAATTGCGCTGGCGGCGGCAAGTCGATCAGCGCGCAGCAATACAGTATATATATATGCCTATACGTGAGATAATAATCTCACGAGTCCTCGTTTGGTGGACACCCAGGCCACCGGAAGGGAGCGGCAGCGCCTCTATAGGGCCATATGTTTATTGCAAAGGTGCATACGGAGCACTATCACCATTTTGGATTTTAAAATTGCATCGCACCAAATAGTTAGATCTTTAACGGCCACAAGCTCTCACAATAGCCGACTTTAACGTTATTCGAATTAACTTGGCCCTGTGCGTTTACACAGTCTTCCCTCCACAAACCCTGCGCCGGCGGATATTCTGAAGATGCTACCCAACAGAGTCAAGACCACGTCTGCAATAAACCGGTGAAGTAAAACGTAAATGCAGTTGGGCTTATATCGGCTTGTCTCCCATATTATGTAGTGGAAGATGTTAGCGTTGTGGCTGAGGCGCTGTCATTTGTAGTAATACACAGCTTTAAAAACCCATCGTTCTACTTCGAATCAAACGTGCCATCCCTTATTTATGGAAATGCAGAAGACCACCCTGAGATATTTCAGGTTTATTCACCATGAATTGGTAGTATAGTACAATAGTTCACATATCATTTGGTAGGCTAAGAATATCGTTGACACTTGACTGTAGTGACGACGTTTCGACAAACGAGCAGGTGAGTATTTGGTAACGTTCGATATGGCATTCTCCACAATATTTACATGCGCACTTGTCAATTTCATAACAATTTCCTCTCAAGCATATAAGGTGATAATAACCATGCCATGTTGTTTGGCATATTATAGATCTGTTTTGCTGTGCTTACAGTTCCCATTTATTGCTGCAAACAGCAGGACTCTTGACATAGAAACTCGCGATTTTGTTAGTTCTATGTCAGTAACATATCCCACTAGAATGATGGCCTCAGTGGCCTTGCTACGCATTCCCTCTATATATCTACTGAATGACAGCCGGAGGGTCACTGTTATTCCTAGATATAAAAATTATTGACGAGTTCAATATTTACCCCCCCCCTATCTTAATGCACAAATCATTGTTGCGTACGATCCGCTTCTTGTTTTAGCGATGTTGATTGTCAGTTGATTTTGTTAGCACCAATCTGAAGCTTTCTGTAGATAAAACTGCAGGTGGTTTCGTATCTTTGCAGGCATAACTAACTCGTCGGCAAATGCATGTACCGCTTTTACATTTCTGAGGGCGTCCGCCAAGCCAGCTATATGCAGTATACGGAGGAACGAGCTTGCGAAGTCACCCTTGACGGCTCTAGTTTTCTGTGCTGCTTGTCTGCTGACATAATGAGCCCCGTTCTTGAGAGTAATTAACTTCACTTGCAGCATGTTACGTATCAGATTATACATAGTTCCCTCTATAGACTATCGGGTTCTAAGTACTTTGAGGAGCTTGTCTCTTCTAACGCAGTCGAATGCAGTTCAATTTTAAAAAAATCGTCGTCTTAGGAACTCGTGGTCAGAAATTACTTACTTAATTTACAGCATTACGGATTCATAAAAGGACAATCGACGACTACATGGTTTCCTGAAGTAGTGAATTCGGCCATCATACGGAACAGAAACGTCTCCCTACATACTGCCTTTGTCGATTTATTTCGCACTTTAGACTGACTACGGTAAAAAAACGAAATATTTTTATAAAAGTTAATGTACTCTTAGCTGGTGATGCTATTAATTAATCGCAAGTTGGTCGTCAAGGTGGGTGACTATCTGTCAGACCAAGTTTGTTGTCATTCTAGGTGAGGTATTGAACATTAGTTTAGAAGGGAGCGTATGGAAAAGAGCACGTCTTTTAATAACCCTTGGAGGCCTTGGTATGAGAAGTGCTGCAGATCTCGCCGTAGTGTGCTATGCTGCACTATTGAATTAATTTATTTGAACCAATAGCAACATTCGGTATTTCACTTATAGGGGGAAAATTCCTAGATAGAGTCAGATTTTTCTTTATGAAACGGGTTTTGGGGTTAGCCGATTCTTGTGGGAATAGAATAGTTCATATCCTAGAGGGGCGACTTTAATGACACAGAAACTAAAACAACGTGCACGATGTACTATGGCCAGTGCGACAGATACCACGCCGCAGTATGTCCAGCAGTTCAGTCAATAGCTGACATAGCAAGATGAGAGAAGACCCAATTAAGTGAAGGAATCACTCGTTATGTCTGATGTATATGTTTATGAGGATGCAAAAATTGTGTAAAAGAAGTATATTAATGAGGATGCAAAAATTGTGTAAAAGAAAACTACCATGTTGGCAGATGCGACGATGAGGAGCCAACATAACCCTGACCTTATGAAAGAATACGTGACCCAACATTTTCACGACGCTTCTAAAACAATCGATCATCAAAGGATTTCATGAATGACCGTACATCATCACAACGTGTCGTCTTTTTGGCGGTTCGACATTCCTTTAACGAGGGCTAGCTCCAATCTGCTGACTCTGACGGTCTGCAGCCGCTAAGCTGTTTAAAAGTCCCAGCAGACTTACAGGACACGCGGAACTCAACGCCATAGTGAGAAGAGCTCTTAGGGCAGAGATAGCATCCACACCCCGAGCCGAAAGGTCTTTCAGACAGCAGTGAGGTGCGATTTGACGGGGTCACCATTCCGCTATGGTCACACGGAAAAACATTGTATGGGATATAACCGTTTCCTGCACGACGGCCTTGTCGTGTTTACGCCACAGCGCAAAATAATCTGGATGGGTTGCAGAACGCGCGGATCCGGAAAAACAAATAAAGTATCTTGAGCTATCAATGAGGTGACTACTTTGTACCCATTACATTGGAGACACTTGGCCCCGTCAACCTAAGTACAGCAAACATTCTGAAAGATATTGGAAAACGTTAAAAAAGACTCTACGGATAATCAACACGCGGCCATGTTTTTGAGACAGATGATTTCTTTGGTCGTTTGTGGAAAGAACGTGACTTTTAATATAGGCGCCATAAATTAACAGGAAGCGAGCAGAGCATTGTGAACCTGGCTTAAACGTTTATACCTTACAATTCCAAAATAATAATAATAATAATGATAATAATAATCGTAATAAAATAAAAATTATAACATAATATAAAATAATAATAATAATAATAATAATAATAATAATAATAATAATTATTATTATTATTATTATTATTATTATTACATTTCTGCATCAAATCATTGTCGCCATATGCTTTGCATGACAGTGGTATCATAGATTCATATATTCAGTTGCAAGCATTGATAGTGACAGCGTAAGCGTAAGTGCGACGAGAGCTAAGGAAGAGCTCTGTTAGACCACGACATTCTTCTAAGCACCGGAAGCAAACAGCCCCATAGGCTACACTGCTAGACTCCGCATGCTAGACGCCATTGCTACCACCACTACTACTAGTACTACTACTACTACAGGAACAGGATCGTCTCAGTCGGCTGACGTTTCTCTCTCTATTCTCTGACTCGTCGTCGTCGTAGTAGTCGTCGTAGTAGTAGTAGAAGAGTAATGAGGCTAGGGCAGAAGAAAGAAAAGAACGGCACGGCACGGCACGACACGCCTGCCAGTCCTGTGCGGCTCGTCGGGCCGCGCGGAGCGTCCTGCGCTTGCTCGGTGAGCTGGCTGGCTGGTTGGCGGCGGCGGCAGCAACTGATGCGCAGTTCGTAGCCAAATCGAGTGAATCGTTTATCTCCCGAAGTGCTCGCCCACTCTATACGCTCGCTAGTCGGTGTACGGTCGAAGCCAGATGCCCACAGCCGAAGGGACGCTTGGCCCAGTCATCTGCCTATAGAATGCCTACCGCTTGCAGGCCCGTCTCGCGCCTGTCAGCATCATCGGCAACAACGACCGAAGTCGAATACGATACGATGACGACGACGACAACGACGACGGAACGGAGGGTGCGAGATGGGGCGGGCGTCCCATGTGTGGGCCCTTTGCCAAGAGACAGAGGGAGGCACATGCATACGCGGATTCACGCCCTCATCTCCTTCTTCTTCTTCTTCTTCTTTCATTTAGTTCCTCGCTACGTAGTCGGGTCTTCATCTTGCTGGTTTCCTCCCCAGATTGCCCCGTTTTTCGTCTCGATATCAATCGGCAGTATTGATTCTACCGTCTGTCTGTCTGACTGTCTGTTTTCCGTCTGCGGCTAGAAATCTTGCAAGCAACCTCCCTAGTATGTTCAGGCCCGTTGGCTGCTTACAACAAACGCCTTTGAGTATTTATCGATTCATAGACACGCACGGGGAAGGCACGGGTCTACATATAGAGCTGTTCCAAGTAGACTGTGGCACCAGTACGACAGTTCCCGCGCAACCCGCCATCACCACCACACGACGACCGCAGACTCGGTCTTAGCTTAGTTTTTCCTTTCGTACCGTCTCTCGTTTCCTTTTTCTGTTGCCGATGTTCTTCTATTCGAAGCTTGATGGATCTCCGCTCCGACGCCACGCTCCGCCTGTCGTGCGTTACCTAACTTGCCGTGATACGCGGCGGTGACGCGGGTGTGTACACATGACAGCGCACCGCTACGAGCCCCTACGCACATGAGACAGAGGAGCAGCGATCTCTATGGCCCGAATGAAGATGTGCGTCTGTGTGTGTGTGTGCGCATAGGTAGATAGGTATATAAGGACGACGCGTGGTAAGTGGCTGCTTGCCGGTTGGTGTGTTAGCTTGCTTAGCCTGAATATAGGATCCGCTGGTGTCGGAAGCGAACGCTTGGATCCATCGCCCGATCTCGACCAAAGTCAATCGAAGTCGTTCAACGCACCTTATTTCAGAAGAAGCCTTTTTCTCTCTCTTTCGTTTTGATCCTCGTTCGCTCTACCTGTCTCGCTCCAAACTCAGCGCCTTACACCGGTCGACTGATAGCGCTACTGCGACGGCTGAGCTACTTACCGTTGCGTCTTTCCGTTTAAACTTTAAAGGCGCCTACTTCATTATTTTACAGCCGCCGGTCGGTTAAACGCTGCTTTGTTAAGCGATGCGCCGTGAACAGAGAACGGCGCTAAAGAGAAGTAAAGCAGTAAAAGGAGGGTTAATGTGCCAAAGAAAGACTGCGAGAACACTTCTGTAGAAGCCATTCCAGTTTGTCGTTAAGAATATCCTCTTAACTACTTAACATATATGTATATATATATATATATATATATATATATATATATATATGCGTTTTCTTATTAGGAAAATGACTGGTAAACTATCCTCTAGGCGTATATGGCTCATGATTCCGTAGGCCATTTTCATCACAGCATACCACCGACATGTACCTGTTTCGTAAACGTGTACATACGCATGGTTACTTTCGACCTATATTCTTCTAAAATTACAAATATTATATTTTTGAGGTGCAAGTAACTAAACGAAAACGTTAGAGTACTTATCGCATCAACAAGTAAGACATAAAAAAGGCATCTTCTGTGCTTCTACATTACTGGCTAAAAACTAGTGCCATCAAAGAAGTGTTAAAGGATAGAATATACTACACTTTAGTTTATAAATAGGAGATTGCGTAGACGCGCAGTGTGGGCAAACAAAACTAACATGTGTAATGCTTTATACTTTAAATCATTATTAGTATCGCTAAGTGGTAAGTCTATAAATAATGTTAAACAAGTTAGGGTTTCAATTTTCAGATACGCTAGGCCGTGTGCTATTAAACTACTCCGCGGTTAATCAAGAAAGCCACTAAAAAGTGACTTCTAAGATGATTAAGTCATGCCTAAGAAAAGTTAGGATCCCTATTGTGATTTTGTGGTTGAGACAGCATCTTAGAGTTTCCATGCGCTAAAAGATCAAACATGGAGGCCAAGCTGTGTGTCACGCCGGTCTTGAACAGCTTTTTGAATATATTCTAGCAAACTGCAGCTTTCCTTAATGTGTTTTTATAGCAAGAATAAGTTAACAGTAAACTATATGGGTCATTTGCAGTGTCAAAACCGTATTGTAGATACTCACGGGAGTCACCAGGCTCAACTAGACTGTAAAACTGGAATTGTCGTAGGTTCCTTACATCGATGCGGGCACCTCAAATGGCCCAGTAACTTTAAATTGGCTCAGTAAGTTATTGACGACGTAATTTGCTGCAGACAACGACTCGGCCTTAGGCTCAACAGAGGCCGTTTCAAGCTGCATTACCCTTAAAAACGGGTTACACATATGTACTTTTTGCAGTATTGGATAATTTACACGTATCTGTTACAAATAACGTTTTGAAAGTTCGTATTGCTGAGAATTCGGCCATTATGTGTGACGCTGCGTATTAACAATAAACTAGAAATACCGGCAAGAGAGCAACATGAAACGCACACAACATCATCGTGTCTGTCAAGAATTCGCATCTTGACATGTATATTCCTATACAGTAAATTCAGTAGAGAAGTTGTGCATAAAGCAATCAAGTGATGATTAATTATCAGTTATCTCGTCCGTCTGCTGAGGTAGGCTGCGGCAGTATTTGCAAACGTTTGCTGGATTGCTATCCCCCTACGTGTTAAATAGTTTGCCGTTGAGCGGATAAGATGGAACTGCGCTTTTGGGTCACCAGTAAGCTCAATAGCAGTAGCTCATCATAGTCGAATCTGCCTAAAGGACCTAGTCGTTTTGCTTGACCTAAATATACATTGCGTTCTACATGCAAAGCTCTTGCCCAAAATCCATTAGCAAGACGAAGATGCGTGTGTAAGAATAGCGCAGCATTGCGATACGCGCAATACGTAAATAACACCGTTATACATTACAGGGAATCCATAAACTCAGAAAATATCGTAACTATGGTAGAATTAATGTTTAGTTATAGGATATATTTATTTGCTTCTATCATACGACTACGCTTCGAAACATCTGTAGACCCTAATAACGGCTTTTGATTCAGTCACTTTTTTAGAGTAAAAAGGGTACGAACACGCATCACAAAATAATTTAACCTTTTTCGGGGGTCAACGAGAACGCAGATTATTCTGAGCAATGTACAAAAAAGTTCCGAACAATTAATTCAGTGTGTTTATTATGATGCAAGAGGACGATTCTGGCAAACAGCTCTTTATGAAGAAATATTATTTAGAGTAGTGGTCGGTTCAACACAATTTGCATACAGGCGGAGTCTGTAGACGCACGTGTGCAAGCGCCGTGCAGGCAGAGACCGTGTGTTCGACGTCGTCGACAATACCAGAAGCGCAAAGCACGCATATATCGATAGTAGATTTGCCAATGCAAATCATGTAAGTTTGGAACTGTCGGTGCCCCGTAAAAACCTGCGTGATGTAGTAGCTAAGGGACCCTGGGGCGTCCAGCCAAAGGCGAATGTGAGGGATTAGGATGGGGGTCCTGGATCCCAGGGAACTGTCCGAACCTGGGGTGGCCCATTCACGCGCCCACGCATCAAGGGTTGCTGTCCTTACTTGGTCGAAGTTTAGGTTGCCATTAAGATGACGAGCGGCGCGCTTTCCAAAAGATCCCATGCACCTGCCGTGCAAGTACAAGTAGAGCGTCTGTGCTGTCAGTTCTATAGACGCGGCAGACGCGCAATGCCATGGTGGGGTGGGCGGAACTCAAGGACCGACGGTTACGCTTCATCCGGAGAGCTAGGTCTCTCCAGACTGAGCACGCATATAGTGCTATGGAGTCTACCGTTGAGGTTAGGGGGCGCCCCTCAGAGGCACCGCCTGTCCTGGGAGGAATCCAAGCCAAGCCGTGGGAAACCTTAGCTACTTTGCGGGAGACATGGGCTATGTGCGCTGCCCCGGTCAGCCCGGTATCCTGGATCACACCTAAATAGCGAGCTTCCATTTTCACGCAAATCGGATGTCCAGCAAGCTCCAGAGCAACGGGGCGGGTTCTCTTTTGGCCTGTGAGGAACAAGGCCTCCGTTGTCTGAGGGACAAGCTGGAGGTGATTTTGCATCACACACCTATGGACGAGGGCTAGTGCTGTGATTGCTGCCGCTTCCAGTGTCGTTTCACGGCGAGCTGTCACGAGTACGGCTAGGTCGTCAGCATAGGCAAGAGTCTCGACTCCATCGGGAAGGGAAAGCCGCAGGACTTCGTCATACGCCAGGTTCCAAAAAACAAGGCCCAGAACGGAGCCCTGCGGTACATCCGCTGTAACCTCGTAGGTGACATCGCTTAGAAGGAGGGCGCCATCCGAGAAGTACGAGGATGTAATACGCCGGAGATAGGCAGATATACCACGTCTCTCCAGTGTGTCTAGTATGACCTGCCAGTTAAGAATGTTAAAAGCATTTTGTTCGTCAACAAGTATAAGTAATATAATACAAATGAATAAGTCTTAAGGGACGCCTTTAGCTCCTCGCGCGGCGGAGTACTTGGTCCACACGCCCCAGGGTAACCCGGCCTGCCCGGAAGCCGAACTGACTGTTCGAGGGGGTTTGCGTGACTTCGGTTTCGGCGTAGAGTCTTTCTAGTAAGACGTGTTCAGCGAGTTTATCCGGCGCATCAAGTAAACAAATTGGTCGGTGAAAAGAAGAGCCGGAGATGGCCCCCGATTTTGGGATCAGCGCGAGGTGGGCACAGTTCCATCCTATCGGGAACGTGTTGTCTTTTAAAAGGCGCGTGTAGAAGTTTTCCAGAAGTCCCGGGTGCTGGTTAACAAATATTCTTACGACTTAGCCGCCACTAGTTCAAGCGTTCTGCCAAGTCGAAGGGGGGAGGCGGACAACGGAGTTTGCTTGTGACAACCTGATACGGACGGCCCCAGGGATCGAGCTCCACCGCCTCTACCAGCTCCCTCTAAGACTTAGCCTTAGCGCGGGCAAGGGTGGATCTAAGCGAGCGCCGTGCTTCTCTGTAGTTGCGTCCAAGGTCGAGGGCTCATTTCTCTGCTGCGATAAGTGATTGTTCGGAGTCACCGCGGCGCCGCCTGCGTGCAATCCACGCACGAGTCCGAGTTAGCACCCAGTTGGTCTTTATACAGTGTCTGCGCGACTCTTCGACCGCCGGGGTCCACCACGGCTTTGGAAGACGTGAACTGCGACCTACGCGAGGCGGTCCCCTGGCCGCCCGACAGGCCGCCTGAGGAGCGCGTGTTAGCGTAGTTTAGTCCAGAGGTTGGGCACTGGAAGCAAGGCGATTTCCGCGTTGTGGTAAGCTCTTAACGAGTGTACGCTTGTGTAAGCGGCGAATCTGCCAGGTGCGGCGAAAGGGGTGGGTGGCCGAAGTGCTGTGTCGTTGAGGTGTATGTTGTAAGTGATGTAACGGTGGTCGCTGAATGTTTTCTCGACAGCGTGGACCCCCCAGTCGGAAATAAGGAGGGGGCACAGGTCGTTATCAAAACTTAAGTCTAGAAATGATTGCTAGGCGCCTCGAGCGAACCTGGGTACCTAGCCGTAGTTGACTAGGCTAAGGCCGCGCTTGGTAGCCCAATCTGCTAGAAGGGCACCCCTGTGTGTCGTCCGGGATGCTGCCCATCCAGTATGGTGCGCATTAAAGTCCTCTGTGACCAAAATTGGGCGTGTAGAATGCTCCTCAAGAGAGGATGCCAGCATACGTCGAAGTCCGATAGCGTTCTATTTGGAGAGAAATAGCAAGAGTATACACTCAGGAGAGGGGAAGACAGCTCTGCCCAGGTGATCCCTGGGCTAGACCCATGATTGGCGACGGCGAGAAGGGCTGCATATTATACTCACGAGCTCAAGCTCTATTCCAATCCTGAATTATCTTAAACAACTGAAAGCAGTGGTTCTGTATAAAACCACGTATATTTGAGTCATATCATAGAGCACCCAGCAGAAAGCAAGTGATGTAAACGACAATCAGTTCCTCCATGACAAGACACACGACGATACCCTGTAAAATGCGACCTAAATTTCCGCGAGATTCCGGGTGTATGATGAACACCATGGTTTCACACGTACGCGACCTAACTCTGTAAAAACACAAGTGGCAACTGATGTGGAGCAAAATAAAGTGGCAAGGCGGTTTTATGTTTTCCGATGTGCGTCATTGGGCTGTGAAAATGAGGAGTGCAGTCCAGACAGCCGAACACAGGTAATCTCAAAAGAGACTGACCTTGGCATATTCATAATCTAGCTATTGTGCAGAACTCCTTCGTGCAGGCTGAGTGCTACGAAGGTTTAACTGTGTTTCGTTATCACAAGTAATCGTATACAGGCCCATGTGCAGACTTTAAGCAACCTACTCTTACCTAACTTGTTTTTTGCATACTGCAAAATCAGAAGGTATTACATATATAATTACATAATATATATGAAGGGTCTTCTGATATAGTGTTTTGCTGCCTCTGGGATTGACTTTATGTAATATTAATAACATTGTAAATTGTGCCAACGTTTAATTTAATATGAGACCTCACTTAAAAGATCAGACGACACATGGCCTCCGGGTGGACGTAGTGAGGCAACCATTTAAATCGTTTTTACGTGAATTTAATTTATTTATGTTATAGTTCGCTCTGCAAATGACTCTACGAACAAATCGGGTGAATATCCCTATCTGCGGTCGCCCTAGCTCCGCTGCAGATAACCCAAAGCTCGAAAACTTAACCGAATCAAATCACACTATGTACATAACAAAAACTCTGCAAGCACTAAGGTTTTATTGCTCTTCTAAAAAACTACAAGTACATAATGCCTTCATAACCAAATCAGATAACCAGCGATTACAGCCGTAAGGGACAGGTATGCCAATATGAAGCATGTTGGTGGGGTGGGAACAGCGAGACGAAATATCTCTAGCACTTGTCAGAGAAAAAAACATACATAATACTCAGAATTCGAGAAGCGGTAACCAAATTAACAGCTGGGAGTCCTACAATGGATTTACCATTTCCCACTGACATCTTAGTACAACGAAAACATTGTAAAACGGTACCTATTAGCTACAGGAAAATACCTGGAATGGAATTTACTGTGAGGCCATAATTTGCTGCATTGAGGGACAGATATTTCAGTGACCTTAATCTAAGGTGCACATACCAGGGACGCAAACTGTCAGGGCTGCCAACTCGTAGTAATCCTGCAAAGGCCCAGCTGGGACAAATGTTGGAGGAAATCCGGCAGGCCTAACAGAGTCATACTCGGCAAACTGGTCAATCCTAAAACTTAAAAATGAAAGCATCTACAGGCAGTAAGGGCTATGGTATCACTACCGTGTCGAAGTGCAGCCCTAACATTTAGAAAGAGAGGCTCGACGGAATTAGACTAGCCAAACTGACGATGGACATTGAGACTGCTCTAAAAAATGTAGAGCAAAAATGGCCAAACGAAATGGTTCAAGGCACAAAACGGACCGACCATACTGATGGCACGGGAGGCAAAAGCTCCCCAAGAGGGGTCGGATGGAGATGAAACATTAAGTTCTAATACCTCAGCCCCGGACCACACTCCAGTGATTTGCATCAAAAAGCATTTTTATGTCGCCACGGTTTTCGTTTGTTTGGCCACGGTCTGCCAGGTTTCCGTCAGATGAACTGCGATACAGATGTTGGCCGTTAGAACATTCTCAAATGTCCTCTGTGAAAATTCAATAAGGGTCAAGATCGATGATGACAAGAACTTTACAACCAAAGTTTGATTAATTAAAAGCTACATCGAGCTAATTAAGAGGCGTTAAGCTGAGCAGTTGCCAGGTGTACTCATTACAGGCAAACCGGAGGTTTTATTTTAGCTAGCAGCACCCAAATGGGGCTAAACTTTTTCGGAAGTTTCGGGAAATGCCACCGCCAACTCCTGGTGTGAGACTCTCACCCACTAAAACCCGTCTTCCTTCGCACCCCCTCGGAATTTTGTGGCACTACTTCCTGACAATGAGGAGGGAGTCTCTACTTATTTCGACCTGTTCGTGGGTCTCTCGGTAGACTTGTCCCAGGGACGAGGAGTGCGTCGAAACCCTGCGGGAGCTCTTTGACTTTGTTCTAGTCATGTTTCTTCCTCATGAAGGCGTCCAAATAAGCTTTTGCCCATGACCAAGCAACGGGGGTATCCATTATGCGAGCAAACTCCAATGACTGGCGACACGTTGTTAGAGCGCTACATTGAGTCACTGTGTAGTCGACCTCGTCAGGCTGGCCTGACGCGCATATGACGCATGTATCTGCAAACGCCTTCATAATCCTGACCTTGCAGCGCTGAAACTGTCCGTGGCCCGTGAAGATCTGGGTGGCGGAATACGTTAGAGGCCTCTGTCCGAGCTCGACCATTGCTGTAAATCGAGTACAAGTGTGCGTTTCTAGCGCCCACGGATGTCTCCAGCGGTGGGCATGTGCATCATCATGCAATGACGGTGACCTTGCGGGCGTGCGCCCAGTCTTGGTCAATCAAGAATCATTTGCTTCGCCCTCTCGCAAGCATGTTCTAGGGTCGCTGGCCGGAAAGAACAAGAAGAACGTCAGTGCTTACCATGTGGTACTTGCGGCACACGCATAACCGCCCAGTAGGGTAAGCCTCAGAAGTCTTCCTCCACCAGCTCCGTCCATGCCGCTGTTTTAAGACATGAGCCTCAGCTAGATATGCTTCGGGCTCTCCCAGTCGGCGTCTGCGAGCTATTCATGAATTGGCGCAAATGAAGAAGCGGTTGGCCCTGATATAAATTTAGCCTTGATGTACTTAGACGGGCGGTCCATCGGTCTAGTGGTTCGCCTAGCACTTCGCGGTGAATTCGATGTATCTGTGCTCTGCCCCGGGTTAATGGGACGGCGCGTGGTTGGCGGAACCACTGTAAACGGAATGCAACGATGGTCGCTAAACGATTCTTTGTCGACCTCAACCGTCCAGCAGGTTGTGAGCCCCCTCGACACCGGTTTCAGCTTGCCTAGAGGAAACTATTTATTCTGATTGGTTGCCTTGCTCGCTACTTGCCAGTCTAGTCCGCCGTTTTCTGCTAGAATGGTGGTCTTCTGAAGCAAGGGTCTGGCGCGACCTTTGCCCTTGAGTCGTGGTTGCTCCGCAGGTGGGGCAGCTGTCTTTCGCATCTGGGCGGAGCCGGGCACCAATGCCGGACTCTGCAGTCCGCCGGAGGAACACGCCTGACCAGCGGGCAGTGCGACCTGGGGAATCGGTAAAGGAGCCTGTGGTCGTCGCTCTTTTCTTTTTCCCTTTAGCTTGTATACCTACCATCGGTATGAAGGGCACGCCATCGGGTCACAAACATAAAAAAAAGTGTGACAAACATAGCAATAAGGTCGTGGCGCAGTCCATCCGCGGACCATGTGATCGGAGCTTCCGTAGCGGTGGCAACTCGGAGGAGTCTCTTTGTCCGCCAAGCGCCAAGCACCAGGACGTTGGGACTTGAAACATATGGGCAGCAGCGCCGATCGACTCTGAGGACTACGCGATGGGACTGAAGGAGGCGGGAGACAAAGTGGTTTGCCGTTACCAGAATATGCCACACAGAATTCCGTTAGTGTGGAACGGAACTTTTCGAGTTCGAGAGATCCCCAAACATCTCGGTCCGATGTTTCGAGAGCGGTGCAATGCGCTAGAGATGCAGGCCCTTCCGTAGAGCACTCCCTAGAAAGACGTCGCGGGTCTAAAGCACCTTCTGCAGAACATTCTCTATAAAGCCAGAGGGTTCAAGCTCCACCGCGCTGTCCCCTGTTGGGCAATGTCTTCAGGGCAATCTATCTCATTTGCAGTGGCTGTCCAGCGGTTGCTGGCTCCAGACGTTATTTCATCCGGCTAATCACATCGCTCCGAGCGTTCTTGGTGACTCCGCGGACCACAAATTCGGCAGGCGCCGCTGCCGCTTGGGTGCGAATATCCCGAAGCGTATCCGCAAAGGTTTGTCTTTCGGGCCCTTGCCCGAATAGTGGCCTGGCTGGCAAACACCGGTGCCGGAGGAAGTAGGGTCGTCGAAGGCCCGGAAAAGCACTTTTTTGCCGCGCAGAAGTGTAGTGTACCGCTGCTTTGTAGCGTTATAGAATTTAACATTATGTGGGTCTGGATGCTTCATCGCAAAATCCACACAGCCCACGGAAACGACGGATGCATGTGGTGTTGCTCCAGAGAGAGGCAAATGCGGTTTATGCTCTGAGTTTACCCGGGAACAATGTAGACATGGGGCTTGCGCTCTGCTCTTTTAAACATGCGCAGCTATTTCTCCAGGAGCTCCAAAACTTCTCGGTGTTCTAGGTAGCAGGCCTATGTAAATTGAGGCGGCGCCCGTCTTTGTCTGTACTTTCTTTTAACTTCAGTCGTGCTGACGGTGGTCTCCAAAACGTAATTGCTCTGCTTAATATAAAAAGTTAATTTCAGCAGCCCTGATGCGCTCCTTAGTACACGCAAATCTATGTTAATTAATTGTCGGCTACCAATGTAGGGCGCGTCCACGCAAACGCAAAGACGCCAGCACTGGCAGGCGCTTTTGCACCGGAATATCAAGAACCTCGCATTTCTGAAATTTTGCCAGGTGTTGGAGGTCTTAAAAGATAGAGTCGATAGTTTCAGTTTTTTCAAACGTACGTAAATTTATCACGCTCAATTGTACGGCAAGTAGAAAATACTTGCACTGACCGCATCTGCAACATCAGCATCACCGTAATGCAGGTAAAATAATGCGAGGTTGAGACTATCTTAGGTGAGTATTATTTAACACCAACCTTGACACACGCATTGTATTTGAAGTGACTTTGCTCGTAAACAAATTAAAAGTCCACCTACTAATCTACCCCTCCCTGCATCTGGAAGACTCGCTAGCAGATGGAAACCTCGCATCGACAACCAGTTCCTTTTGCATGAAAGTTTCTATCAAGAGTGTCTGTTTTGTTTTAGGAGGTTTCGCGAATGCTTGATGCACAAGCGTTGCGAGCAGCTAGCATAACCAGTGTGGGACTCACAATACCACTAAACCCATATTCCAACCCCCCTGGCTAGTTGATTTGGCATTACTTTGAAATAGTGCTAGCTGTAAAGCTTCGGATAGGCCTTCATCATTCTAAAGTATATTCTTGCAGTCGTGAAAGGAAGCGTGCGGCTGCCTGGGCAAAAGGCGTCATTGCTGTTTGGCTGTTAAATCATGCTCGTCAGTTAACTTTTGGCACGCCGCAGTCTAGACCACAAGCTCACGCCCTTGCGCGCTATTTGAATTGCCATCATAACCACTTTTACTGAAGGCCACGCAAGCCGGAACGGAGACCGGCCAGGAAAATTTGGATTTTCAACTAGCACGCACTTCGATTTGTTTCCCGGTTAACCAACTATATATTTGTTCCGCCGTTGTTTGGCTGAGACTCTCCAAGCGATGGGCCTACATGAGCAACACACGAGGGTTGACAAATGAGAACGAATGAAAACGACGTTTCCCATTTGCGTCGGTATCCCGTTGTTTCTCTGATATGATCTCTAGATAGACAGTGAGGTGAGCATCTAGAGGAAACTATTAAAGTGCAGTCAAGTGAAAAAGGCCGGGGCAGAGAATATCACAACTGTGGCTTTCCTAGGCTTGCTATTTGACCCACCGTGGTGTACTCGAGTTCTTGCGCCAAGTGAGGGTTAGGGCACCACCGCAGCTACTCAGCGACAGGCAGGTAGCGAGTCATCTAACCGGTTTTTAGGGCCCGCTCGCATTAGAATAGGACACTATATCTCTGCCGTTTGAGAAGGTAGAAGTAAGTCACGTCCTGCGCTCTTTTCTGAGAAAAAAGAGTTCGGGGTCATCCCAAGTGTACGAGCATTGGGTGCAGTCTGAGCCGCTCTTGACAAACTATCACTTTGATTTCTTCAATGAAGAAGCAAAGAGGGGACAAACTCCTGTAAGCTGGTATATTGTCAGGCGTTGTTTGATATTTAAGGGCAAGCACGGCAATTCTAGACGACACCCAAATGTAAACCGCAGTATAGCATCTGAAAGAATTCAAAAGAAGACCTGCCACAACTTAGTCATAACGCGGATCGGGTATGTCGGTCGGCTCCCGAAGAGGTCGGGCAACGCGTAAAACAATCTACTCGTATGTGCTTTAGTCAGAGATAGAACAAGCTGTGACAAAACCCAGAGGCAATCTGTACGCAATCTTTATTGACTTCATCAAACCTTTGATGTACTTTTAATAAAGCACCGCGGGATCTTCTGGTACGTAGTCCATGACTATCACTACCTTGTCTATTTGAATACCAACTTTCACGAGGAGTGCACCTGTCGACTGTGCTCTCAAGCGTGCACGAAGTATCTTGCGTCTGCCTGTCTGGCCGTTTCAAAAATATCACGCACTGCATCTCTCGAACGACATGACTAGAGCACCTAACAACAGTTTCAATGTTATATACATATTTAATATGAATGATATAAAGATGATGATGAAGCACTTACGTTGACAAGCTGTCAAGTTCGCGACACTATGATTACAAAGTACTGAAGCATTTCTTCATAATGAGACAGTGCATGGCATAGATACCCAAGATATTCAACGCGAGTCGAGTGCTGGCTTGGTTGCGATTGGTTAGGTGTACGTGCTGTCACCACTGCTGGCATCTTGTTTATGAGTCTTCGATCGCCGATAAGGTCAGACCGGGAGGCTCCGACTTCGGACGCTGCTTTGTTGCGTGGTAGCATTCTTATCTGCACGCTCCTTGATGAAGCCCTTAAACCTATTCTGGCTTCTTGACCACCTCTTCCCTGTCCATGTTCAATGTATTTCTCGGCCTCGGCCACTGCGTTCTTAATATCCATCTAGACTATCCTCCGTCCCCTACGGGCTTGGAACTTAACCTGAGGTATATCTTCAATGCACCGAGGGCCGGACATGTTGAGATATCTAGGGTTTTCCCAACAGTCCTTGTGGCAGCATGGCCGCTGACTCTCAACGGTATGGTTTATCATGTCTTCTCAATGAGCTTCGCTCAAAGAAAATTCGATCAACAACAGGGATCGAACCGGTGACACTCTGGTAGATGACAACCATGACTAGCGCACTAGTCCCCTAGACCATGCCGCCACTCAATATCATATCCATCGTCGACGCTGAACAAACCGACACAGAATATTTCACTAATGGAACTGTTCTTTTCGGTTTTCGTACGGGCAGAGAAGCGGGCGGATCAATGGAGGCTTCCACTATCTCACTGTCTAACTAGGTGTCGAGCACTCATTTTCCTTTGCAAAAATAGCAAACGCTGCACCACGAATGCCGCACAGCTTATCGTTTCCGATTCAAGGCCGCAATTATCGATACACTTCGTGACGCGTTCTGTCATACCCAGCCCGCCGTGGGTGCATTGCAGGCTCGGCAGCCCCATTTAATCAATGGCTCAGCGCCGTGTCCTTTTTTGTGGACAGCTCTGCAAACTGCACGACATTATTTGGTTTAACTTGCGCAGTGGATACTGAAACAACCTTTTGTCTTCTCTCTTGACATCTTGCTTAATGACTCACGTCGGGATCATACGAGATCATGCGGATTTATTGTACCGGGGAAATGGACCGCTTGACATCGTTGCCTACATCTACTATTGTTGCTTGTACTGTCGGCGAAATATAGCTGGTCCCGCGCCTTTAGTTACATTTTGGCCGAACGATATCATATATCACTCCCTCGTCAATATATCATACCAGAGGGTTGAGTAAAACGAAGAGACAGCCTCGTTGTGTAGCCAAGGCTGCACGCGCAACACTGTGCATGAGTTTGCTTGCAAGGGTTAGCCTTGCCCGCATTTGGAAGAACATGCACAAAACGACGTTTGCTCATCTGGGAGGATAGAATAAATAAATTGAATCACATTGCGGATGGTAGTAGAATCTAATGCGTAATTGAATTGGCTTTTGTATGGCCAAAAATTGCATAGCTGGTCTTCCTATTTAGACTGAGAGACTCAGATGCAAAAAGAGAAAGGTGTCTGGGGGGAGCCAGCAGCAGCAAAAACAACATTTGCAGGTTCATTGACTGAGCGGAATCAGCCAATCGAGGCTTTGGTGCAGTACAAGAGAACAGCCAGTGGCGGACAGGTCACCTTCCACTTAGACAGTTGCAGCTATTGGACAAGCCCACTTTTAATATGTCATGGTGTCGGCAACCATTGGATGGTGACAATCTAGAACAATTGTGTACAAGAAAAAAAAAATTATATATATATATATATATATATATATATATATATATGAGTCGTCTATGCCTGTTATTAATCACAATTGTTGCAAACGGATGTTCGAATTAGTGTTTTATGATTTGTATTTGTTTTTACATGCTTTCTGTTGTGCTTTGTTGCGGAATCTGATCATCAATGAGTACCCTTATTCTGTCAATTTTAAATTTACTCCCAATACTGGCAACTCGGTGTTTTTTGTAACTAAGCTCTTTTCGACCTGTGGCTCTCTTTGGGCACATTTTTTACGTGCGTAAAGGCCTCTTTGTAAATCCGCTCTTTAAAAAAATTGTGACGACTTGCCCTTACGCATTTATGGCGAGCTTTATCAAGTTTGGTCGAAATGTCTGGTCGAATGGTTTTGCTCGTACCTGTTCTCCAGAAGCCAGACTGTGAGGATTAAAACCCGTATGTCACGCTCGTATGGCAATTTGTCGATATCGGTCCCTCGCGGGGTTTTGTGCTGGGTCTTTTATAGCTTCTAATCTTTACGATTGATGTTTAGTAGTCAGAGTGGGAATCTAGGCAAACCGATTGCATTCGCTGACGGCAACACTTGCTTCGCAAGTAGAAAATACCATACATGTTTTTAATAAATGTGGGTTTTCAGAACACGCCAGTAATAGAAACCCAATTTGATTTCGGTCTCCTTGGATGCAACTTCACCTCAATGCTGAGCTGTCCTTTGCGTGTAAAGTGACTCTTTTAAAGACAACGAGGTCTTGCACGTTTTAGGTTGCAATCTTTGGTTTTAACATTACACGTGGAAGATTTCTCTTTTGTATTGACGGGCAAATAAAATAGTTTATTTTTATTTCCTAATTGCTTTAATAAAACTTACAGCAAATTGCCCAATTAGTTATGTCTATGGTGTTTCGTTGTACTATTAACAAACGTACACTATGTCAATTTTGTATAATAATAGGATAAGATGATTCCGTTAAAGAATATGAATGATAAAAAAATATCCTCGACATTTCGATTTATCAAAATGCCATGTGTACCTCGCCAGGAAGCTTTGGGATGGAATGACATGCACTGGCCGGCACGTGTACACAAGGTATTATATATTGTGCATGGCTACCATCACTTGGTATGTTCGACTCAAGAATTTCACCAAGTTGGCGATCAATGTCGTTACTAGTTCTGCTCGCAGATATGCGCTTAATACCAGGCAGCGAGCTGCCAGACGCATCGGCGGGCTTTGCACTTTCTCGCCCCGTGGGACGGTGGCTAAAGTGTTCAAATTGTATATAATGACGATTGTATTGTAATTATGCATTATCTTGAAGCGCAAAATTATTGCAAAATAGACAATATAATAATCATTTATTAAAATTCCAGTAATACTGCATGCAACTAAAAATAAACTATTTTGGGCTGTTCCCCAGGGCATCAAGGTAGTTTAATGAGTTGAACAGAGTGGTGCAGAGGTATTCGCAACTCAGTAACTTTCGCAGATGTTTTGATGTTTTTGCAAACTATGTATTTCGGCCATTTCCTGTCTATAAAATACAATTAAATAGGTGTGTTCTAGTATTAAAGTTTATTATATAATTCCTTCTAACTAGAGATGCAAGTCCAACAGTCCTGAGAATTGCCAAAGCTACATACGAGCGGCACTACATCATTGGCGAAGAGGAGAGCGTGGAAAAGGATATATCCTCTTGTTTAGAAATACTGCGCGATTTCATTTATTAGGTGCGCTAACAATACGAGCTGCAGCAGCTAAGCTGCCCTTTTAAGTAGATTAGAAATGCGCTATGCATTTCTCATCTCTTTAAAAAAGGAACGGATACCATCTTTGAATGTGGGTCGTACAGTGTCTCTTAAGTTTCGCTCCACGCCACCTAGGTCTTTAGTTAATAGTACAATGGGTTGGTAAGAGCGGTAGCTGTCTACAGGAGCAATGGATTAGGGTCACGTGCGGGAAGATTCTCCCTAAATCGGAACCGTTCCGTTTCGCATATTTGTGTTCTCTTTCCACGTCGTCTTCCGTGAAAGGGAAACTTTGCAGAGGTATTTGGGCAAATATTCCCTTTCTATACGGCGTATTGGGCCCCAACTTCCCAGCTCAGATGAACTAAACGAAATCTATCATGCTTGTTTTCGGAATGCTTGGAGGAGGATTTCTTAACCTTGAGTCGCCGTTCCGCTGCCAACGATGCGTCACTTTGTTCAAGAACAAGGCTTTTGCTTGCTCGAGAGCAGGACGAACGAACATCGTGTAATGTGGTTTTGTATGTGTGTATTGAGTAATGTGGTTTCTTTTTTTACAATATGCGCCGTTCCTTAACGACGAGACCCCACGGAGGAGTGCCGGCGTGAACCAGGGCAGCAGCCGTGTTTACTGTACGGTACGCTTGGATAATTCTTAGCGCCGTTATTTGCTGGGTGTTCCTTAGCAGGTTTTGAACTATCTCTCTGTGGTTGTTGCCCAGATGGACTAGACCGAATATCCGAAAGGGCTATTGAGCACGCCACCAACGTTACCAGTCTTCTCCAATCCGCTTGCTTGAAACCGTGGATGTTCGGTGAAAGCATCGCAATATCGTTTGCTGCTTTTACTGCCCTTGTCGTGGCAATCTTAATGTGTTCACTTCCGCTGAGAAGATACTTCCCTCTGTCAAGATGGATTCCTAGGTACTGAGCGTGCTCGACTATCTTGATGCTATTGTCTGCCAATGTAAAGTTCACTGACTGCAACCCGGCCGGTGAGCAAGACCGCCTCGCTCTTCTCTGGCGCTAATCTAAGCTGTAAACTTTTTATTCATTTGTAAACTGCAGGACTTCACCCGGTATCGATCCTCCGTCTAAGAAACAAATTTTCAGGGCTCGGATGCATTCCTGTCTAGGAAATTCTGTGCACTCCAGTTGCTTTGACTGTACCCCGCGTTAACCCTGGTGACTTTAGATGGTCTTGCCTCGGAGAGTCCCCTATGGACCACAAGCTGCACTTGGCCGTAGTAAGCGCATTCGAACTATTTAGTTCATTATTCCGCCTTCCTAGTGGCGATTTGCCACTTTTTTGCTCAGCTAACACATAGTCGCCCTGTCGAGACTACAGGCCGTCACACTACTCTTCCGCATTATTATCCTTAGTAGTGTAGAAAAAAATTACTGACATTTTAGCAAATAGGACAGGAGATGTGGGGAGCAGTGCTATATTTAAATGTCACCCGGAGCGACCGCGATAATTCAAGTATTTACTAGAGAGTCGACTCCAAGCCATTGTATGAGAAAGGCCTAAAATAAGTATGCTTCGATGTGTTCGATAATTTTGCATAACCAGATGGTGTCACATTTTAAAATGCTAGGGATTTTTTTTATTATTACCATGCATTACGAACACATAACTGTTATCTAAACTACACATTTAATTATCGGCGTCACAGTTCGCTATACATAATCAGCTTGAACGTGAATTAGCTAACCTGAAAAATTTGCTTGTACGGCCGAGAATAATCAGGCCTTGCTCCTATTTCCATTATATCATCACGTAGCTCATGAGTTCTACCGCTATAATCTACCACAAAAGTTATGTGTGAAACATCGGTTTGCACTGACCTTGAAAGGACGATGTGTATTCATTTTTCATCACTAAGACGGTCATACCGTACTATTTATGCTCTCTCTAGTTTCCTTGCAATTAAAATGTCGCGTGGGTGAAAAGTATTAAAGGACATCAATAAGAATGACATAGCTAGATTAATGTTCGTGCTGCAAATATATGATGCTGCAGTACATTCAGTCGCTTACATGTGGACTTGTAGTATGTGCTATAAAGAGAGAGAGAGCGAGAGAGAGAGAGAGAGAGAGAGAGAGAGATTCAGACCAGTGGCAAAGTAAAGGGTTTTAAAAGAACATCTCTCAAATCAAAGGCGGCTATTGAAGCCGACGGGGTGTCTGGCCCTGGATCTGATCTTGTGCATCCTGAAAAGACATTGATATCGCTCCGCCGTTAATTAAAGACAGAGCTAGTATGGATAAAAGCGAACGTCGTTGCATTCGTTACCGGAGCGTGACGGCAAAAGCCGCTCGACGGGGGTCGTCGGCGGCGGCGGCGGCGGACTAGGTCCTTTGACACAATGCTCATCCTATGCCATCGCCACCAACGCGGCGTCGGTGGCTGGGTTAGACTGCTCGGCGTTCCGTTGCCGGAGGAAAATGGAAGGGATGGCATTTCTCCGTTGTCCTCGTCTTATTTTCTTCTTCTTTCTCTTCGTCTTCTTTCTGTTCTCCTTGGCCTGCTGTCGCATACCGCGTCGTGCAGCAAAACTGGGAAGGGCCGGAGGGGGAGGGGGGGAGGGGTGTTCGTTCATCTTTCTTCCTTTGTCCATAGCTGATCTTCATCGCATCTCTCACGATGATTACGTCACTGAGACGGCGTGAGCAACGGCGTACGTAGTAGCAGCAGCGCCAGCAGTAGCGGCAACGAAGCCAGCCCAGCACCAGCCTGTACGTATGTAGTGCGCGAAACTCGCACTACATCCTGTGCGCCCGAATGAAGTCTTGCGTATCGTGCTATCTTATGCCCGACGTCTATACAACACGCGGCGAATGGAAGGGCCTGGCCCGCTGCTTGCTGACGTTATGACCCAGTAGGGTGGGTACTTTCCCTCAACTGCTCGCCAGTTTTTTCAGCATCTAGCCTTTTACCCGAGAGCAGTTTCTCTTCGTCAGGACCCTGTCAGACAGAGTTTCGGATAGCGTTGAGCTATGGATCATAGAACCTAGACGACGACGACGATAACGACGACGATGGCGCTTGTGATGCCGTATGCAATGATCCTAGCCGCATCTGAAAGTTCAAAGTCTGTGGTGCGCATAGCCGCGATGAGAAAGGTTGATATCAAGGTCCCACCATAGATGTTGCTTGACGATTTACTAGGCAAAGGCTATGTGCATATATTTTTCGAAGCGCCGTTATATGGCGACAGCAGATTGAACAAGCGACATTACTTTTGCCAGGTTTTGTTACTACCTCTACTTTTGTAACTAGTGTTTTTTTTATTAATGCAGTTGTATTAATGATTTGTATTAATTATTTGAAAAAAACGTCTTAGTCTGACTATATAGGTAAGCCCAAATACTAGACCGTGATTTTTGTTATATACTGCTATAAGACAGCACTAAGTTCTACATTTGTTTGATGAATGACGCATGGTATATATACATGGTGCCCGGAAAATGTTTGATATAGGGAATTGTGGAGCTCGTTAAGACAAATATTTTGTATTGTATTGTTTCGCAGTGAGAGCAAAATTACTCTGCGGAAAACAGGTAACCTACCTGCAGCTTCCACCGAACATTGCCCTGAGAGCATTGTTCTGGATTATTTCTGCAACGTCTTAAAAACAAGAAACAGACCTTCACCTGGAACGCCAAATTGTCTAAGTTCTTTCAACGCCGCAATAATAGAGTAACGCTTAGGCGCTAGAGGAGCTGTCACCTTAAGTTATCATGCACAATGCTTAGGTGCTCCCACGCAGTTGGGAAAATACACGAACAGAAATGCTATACTGAAAACATGGCAAGCTGAACAGGACTCCCCCCTCTCCCGAAGTCCTGAAGGGTCTTTTCGCGGACTGCTGCAAGAAATGAAGACACAGTCAAAGACCCCAGGAGGCGATTTTACTTACCACCTCGCCCAGATTCTCACAGAACACGGGAGCTTCCACTCGTAGTTGTTCCGAATTGGAAAGGCTCCGTCGGTGAAACCCGTGTTCTGCCCCGAGATAAGTGAGGACATTCCAGGTCATACATTTTTACAGTGCTCGGCCTGGGAGCCTGCATGTAGAAGGGCGAGCAGACACGTTCAAAAAATACATCGGTGAGGAGATTCACACCACCAGATCCGCAACCTAGCTTAAGTCAGCTTAAATAGTTTGCAGAATACATCGCCTATAGTGGACAAGCCTGGAAGTTGGGAACAGTTATAGCAAAAGGGGTCTTCCAGGAGGATTACGAAAGGTGCAAAGAAAGACAGGCACTTCTTCTACCTCAGACCGGCCGAAGAGAAGCGCAGCTTAAACGAAACGGGTTCACATGTGTTAAACATGTGCGGGCACCCATGGGCGACCCCAGTCATGGCACTTTCCACCACTACTTATGGTCAAAAGTACTGTGCTATAAAGGTCTATCAAAGAGTGAATTTCAAGGGGCGAGGTGTGTTTAGTGGGTATGGGTCTCAACGGAGTAACATCCAAGGGTTGGGGTCGAGTCCCTTAATTCCACTGCCTGAGGTAGAGACTCGTAGCCATAGTGCGCAACTGCATTTTATTACTGCTTCATAAAAATTACAAATGGGATTCACTCAGAAAGACTGTATAGTTAAGTTCGCAGTTTGATCGCTCTAACTCAGTATTCGTACGTGTGAATGCTACTAGCCAGTCAGTGCAATTAAATTAAACGTTTTGCAAAGGAAATTAGACACACCCACACACTCACAAATACAATAAAACTTATAAAAATAGTTTTCTTACCTCTCACATGACGTATGGGCTATCGCTTAGTTATTATCCTAGTATTGTTTCCGTTTGTGTATTACTTATTCTGTATCAAACCATCCTCCCTCCAGCGGGCACCATACTTGCGAGAGCCGCATGTCCACATAAAAATCGCCATTACAGAGAGCGACAAAATAACGAAATGACCAAAGACACAGACAGACGACTCCCAACAACTGTTATGTGATGCTCTCGAATAACTGCTTGTTATTTCGTCTCTAACAACAACGGAACTGTAGCTTCCTGGCCAAACCGCGGCTATTTCGATGTTAGCCTAGTATTCTATATCGTAATGAGTATCATTACCGGCACAATGCCGCCACCCTAATAGCTGACAGCGTGGCTAAGATACCGCTTTGCCGGTTCTGTTGTTCCATAAACGCTACAACACGGCATGAACGACTGACTCAATCGGCTTCGGACTTCTGCCTCAATTCTGTTGCCATCATAGTTTTTTTTAACATATTATATCATCTTTATTAAGAGAGGGGTATTCAAATAGAAGCAAATTCGTTTTGAATCTGTGAATGACGTGCAATCCTCCAAGCAAATGAGTTGTTTACAACGTCCACACGAGCAACATCGTGAGGGCGGATGGAGACGCCGCCCGGAAGATTATTTGGTTAACTGCATGCGGTTCTCCTCCGCCTGTAAGAATACAGCAGCAATCGTTTCCTGTAGAATCGCTGTGTTGTGGTCATGATTTGCCTCAACATAGATTTTAAGATCGCCTGCACCCAGCTTATATGTAACGCCAATATCTTGAAGCATAGCCCCGAGATCCCAGACAAATGTAGTGTACATTTAGGGGCCTAGGCATGAGCCCTGCGAAACACCAGATACACACCTGCCGACGGCGGCATAGCTATCCTTAACTTTGACGACAAATTTACGATCTTTCAAGTATGCTCTACACCAATGTATTATCTTGGGTCCGATATCTAACGCGGAATTTTTTTGTCAGAAGCAGATGGTGGTCAATACGATCGAATGCACGTGAAAAATCTAAGTAAATAGCATGTAGAGGAATGCCGCGGTTTCAGGCCAGTGCCCAATTATAAGCTACTTCTTTATAGTGGCCACAGAGTTATATGTCGACCGCCAGCTTTTTTGATTAAGATATCTCACTGGCAAAGGGTGAGCAGAATGTAAAGCAAAAAGTGGGATCCCGCAAGGATACCCATTGAGGCGCGTCTCCTTCTCCTGTTTGCCTATATTGGACAGAAACGACAATACGCCATAGTTGTGACGTATGCAGATAACTAGTTGGTTGCAAGCAAGGTTGTTGGAGGTGATGCGCAGCCAGGTCGTTATGACCTGGGTGCCATCACGCGCTACACCTCTCTATCAGAGCTGTTCCTTGTGTTAAGAGGGCCGGAAATACCAAGGCTGTAAAATTCAAACAAGGGGGTCGATTGGCTGCCAAAAAACGCCATGCGTTGCGGCAGCCAATTTGTGGATTTGGCAACTTTTCCGGCATCTGGGGCTTTGGCTTCATGTATCGAGGCGACCTTCAGTGCGCATCATCGAGACATTGCGCACAGCTTTAGTCTCTCCTGATGTTCGTTCCGACTTTCCTTGTCAATGCGGGAAAGGAGCCGCTTTGTGCACCTCATGTCAGGCCGTAAACCGGTTGTTGACATAGCTCGTTTGAGCCTAAAAACGCCGCGCATAGTTATATTCAAAAGATTGTCTTGAATTGGGAAAATAATGTTGAACAAGTTCGACAAGTTAGATACCTGGGTGTTTTCAATGTCTCTAACCGTGGTATAAAAAAAACTTGGTCTGGTCTTTCATGTGACAGTCACCGCGTCTATAGCAGATACACAGTTCGTGGCTATCATCACCTGACTTGTTTGACTACAAACTTCCACGAAAAAAGCACAGAGTGCGTCGGTCACATATACTTTCCAAGCTTGTGCGGACAGCCATCGTCTGCCTGCCTAACCCTCACAAAAAGATTGCTGCACTGTTTCTTTTAAATTACATGCCGAAAGCAGCTAACAACAATATAAGTAAAATATTGTAACATGCGTACTAAATACGAGCAAAATAAATGTGATGGTGTAAGTCGAATATAACGGCCCCACAATATAAACTTTTTAAGTTGCGTCTATTAGCATGCAATTTAGAGGATTGTGGGCCTTAACGCTACAACGATGCTACGCGCTTTGCATCTGCCTAATATTTGTACTAGTCTTCGTCTCGTAGGTTGTACATTTTAATGAGACGGTTCTTCTTGTTACTTGGCTGATTTCAAACTGTGGATGATCAAAAACTAGGACTGGCTCACTCGATGACATACCAACAGCAGTTTACGGTATAATCACCAATGTTACAGGCATACTCACTTTAAGAAAAATAAATGAGATAATGAGTAAGAAAATTATACCTGTTATGTGGCTTCTTAATAGGTGAAGCAGGTTGTGTAGGTGCTATAATAAATGGGGACCTGGTTGAGTTCCGAAAATATAAGGGACTGTTGCTAGGGCTGCAATTAATCAATTCGTTAGACGCTTTTCACGAAATCAACTGCAATTTCGTGAAAAATCTATACATTTTTTAATAATAATATTCCCTTGCTAGCTCTAACCGATAAAAAATATTTTGAGCAAGATTCATTATTAAAAAAAATGGGTATCTCTTACATTCTTCTCACGGCGCACTATTCGAAAGAACAGAGTCCTCATTACTGACTACTAACTATTAACTGCTTCGCAGTTACTCTGCTGCCTTGGGTTAATAGACATAATGACGAAAAGCAGGTAACCGTAAATCGCTTTAGAAAGACATACCCTTGCTGAGACTGATCTTAACTATTTTAAAAGAAGCTTACTGCCAATCAATAAGCTGTTTTTATTTATTTTCATTTTACATTGCTGTCTTGACGCAGCTGGACAAATATGGTCATATGTGTAAACTCCAAAAACTCTTGAAAGTTTTTGTTTAATTTAGGCTCTGGTTACCGTGTTATAATTAAAAAAAATCAAGTTCCATGCAGTGGAATGCACAGCGTTGGACCGAAAATGGTTGCACTACTTCTCTCGTCGGAAGCGTGAAGAAGATAGAGCTTCATGAAGAAACATTTTAAATGTATATTATACTCAATTTTAATGAAATAAACATAATTGTAGTAAAAAAGCGGAACAGCCGATATCAATCCGCGCCAAAATAGCGCCAGTGAGAGCGACAACAACAGCAACAGACCAGCCGTTAATTAAACTTACACGCGAGCAGCTGACTGACAGACCGACACATAGGATTGGCGAAGTCTCTCAGCTGATCGAAGACCAGGTGATAACCGCGCAGTCAAATAACCAGTACCTGAACGGAATGGAACGCCTGTGTTGTAGATGTGCAAGTCCAATGGGAGCAATCGCTCGTCAGTGCGGACAATGCCAACGAATGTTCCACCCGACGTGTAAAACAACGGATGAACAGCAACTGGGCGAACATCCCGGCGCCGTATGGAGCTGCCGAATATGCACACAGTTGAGGCTAGCTCAGCCTAATGCTACTACTGTGAATGCGAATATGGATGCCGAGTTCTTCAACACAATGTGGTGGCTTTTCAAGAGAGTGCGTACCCTGGAGTGTGAGTTTGCGGCGTATAAAGCACAACACGCCTATAAAGTCAGCATAGCCCAAACCTTGGAGACGTCAGACATGGACGTCGAGCGAGACGATGGCCAACCAGCACGAACGCACCATCAGCAGAAACACCAACTCCAACGTCAGACAAAGTGCGTGTTAATTGTGGGAGATCACTCGATCAAATCTATTAAGAGGAACATAATGAACATGTTGCCGAGGAAGGCAGCCGTAGTCACGCGTGCCGCCGGAAAAGCTGACATTGTCTCTCTGCTAAACGAGGCTGACAAAATGTTACTTGAACGTGTGCCCCCCACCAACGTTATCCTCCACTGTGGCTTTGACGACTGTGTTGAGTTCAGAAAAGATAAAATTCTCAAAGCGGTGGCAGCGTTCTCAAGAAAACTGCATGAACAGAACAGCGAGTCGCGACTAACCATCGTCAGCGTTCCTCAGTTCAGCATTGACTGCAAAGAAGCAAACGACACCCTAATCGCCCGCAAAGAGGATCTGAACATCGATATCATCCCAATGCAACATGTGCACCGTCGTATGGTTCATCAGAACGTATATTCGCACAAAGGGATACAAGAGGTAGCTGACGTCGTTGCAAAGGCGATCTGTCGAATGGCAACCGGTTTTTTAGGGTTAAAATTCACGCCCAAGAAGCGGACCGAAGGGGAGGCGAGCCGAAGAAACACACGCCCCCGGCAAAAAACCCAATACTGGCGTCCAGCAAGTGGCCACAGACGGGACTGAGATTTGCTAACGAAAAACTCCGCCGACAAGAATGGATACACGTACCTGCGAATAACGCCCGCAACATGACAAATATCGGACACAAGAACACCCACAATCCCCCTTCGGAATGGCGTTGGGCCAACAGACGAACCGCGGCGAATCACGAACTACGCCAGTACACTCGGCCGCCGCAGAAGCCGAAACTGTACGATATGGCAGTATTAAACTTAGTAGGTCGCCGACGAACACACTGAGAATAATTCAGTGGAACTGCGAAGGTCCTGACCAATCGTTAGGTCTGATGCCCACCTCAAGGCTAAATTGAATCGACGTTCCAGTGCTCACATGTACATGGTGTCTGACGCCCCCCACAGTGCAAGGATATTACGCAGCGCACTGTTTTGCTTCTCGATCTAGTTTCTTGGGTCGCCCCAGCGGAAGGGTGTCAGTTTTCTACAATGTTTGGCTGGAAGCAAGATGGCTTAGTGGCAAAGCATTTGCCTTGCATTCGGGAGGACTGGGTTCGAGACCCAGACCGGCCACTCTTATATTGGTTTGCATGGTTTCCAATTTAGACAAGGTAAATGCCGGAGTGGATTAAAATTAGCCATAACATGAAAAAACCGTACACGGGCAATAGCCTTACGGGAAACCTTAAGAAAAATGTATGAAAGTACTCCTCTCAGAAGACATCTGCGTTGCTATGAAAAAAATGTATGAAAGTACTCCTCTCAGAAGACAACTGCGTGGTTATGTGAAGACTGAATTTGATTGCCATGTATGTGAAGCCAGCAGCAGCTGAGGACACGTTCACACTTATAGAAAAAATGACAAAATGCGCACAGAAGGTAGACCGTGCTCACCCCACAGTGATTGTGGGAGATATGAACGCAAGACTCGACAAACCCACGGACGCGAGGACGGAAGCACTCACCAAAACATTGTCGGATTTGAGCTTCTGGGTGGCGAATGACCCGAGTTTGTCAACATTTGAAGGTGCAATGGGTAAATCAACTATAGACTTATTTGTTACAAACCAAAACTGAATGTGTGTTTTGTGGGAACAGATCATCAATTGAGAGAAGGAACGGACCTGCCGGCGCATAAGCCCGTTGGTATAGATATTGCAGTCCCAGCCCACCATGAGCGACAGCACAAACGGAAACCTTTGTCGAGATCACTTAAAGCAGACAGCCTACAAGAAGCTATAGAAGTCCTCGGGGCCGAAAGGGCAGAACAGGATGTAGAAAGCTACAATGAACTGCTCACCCGAGCACTTAAAACATGCACAGAGCATGTGAAACGAGAGAGGAGAAAGGAGATGGTGGTCTCCGGAATGTAACCAAGCGAAGGCCATTCACTACCAAGCAAAGGTGCTGGTATGCATAAGGCCGGAAATGAGACTCCTCTTCGCAGCGATCCATCTACCGACGAACTCTGCGGAATGCTAAAAGACAACACGAGCATGGACTGGAGACCCGAATGCTCCACAAGGCCGAACAAAATCTACACTTGTGGCTCTGTAGCGCTTCACAGGAGAGATCTGCATGTCCAATTGAAAGTGATCTACTCTATGGCCACTTTAAATCGATCCTCAGCTCACATGACACAGTGCCAATGGCAGTGCCCACTCTCATATCTGTCTGGTCAGAAGAGGATCTGCAATGGAGAAACCAACTGTACGAATACATAACATACTAGCTTTATTAACCGATGGTTGGTTTACAATATTGCGCGTACAGAGAAAGCACACATTCACATACGAGTATACGTATATTTATCACGGTTCTAAAAGTCGAGTCAACGAAACTGTTCTATCGCATCGTTGCAGGTGATATAAGTCACACTGTCTCCCGCAAAGTTTGCACAAGCATAACGAGGCAATTTCATGGACCTTCTCTCGAATACAGATCTTCATGTGGAAGCCATGTACAGCAAATCGTGCAATTAGGTGTCTATTCTCATAGTTGCAGCGCTTCCATGAGGTACACGTCATTGCCTGGGTTTCATAAAAGAGCGGGTACTTGTTGAAAGCTGCCGTTTTCGGTAACACGTGCATTTTTTTGTAAATTCTCAACAAATAGCGGAGTCGACGCCAGTAAATAGACTAATCTGTTGAGACTAGTGCGGTGGACTCTTAGCGCCTTTTTTAGAAAAGCGGCCTTGATTTGGTCAAGCGTCTTAAAGTTTAACTTCGTCAGATGCGGCCATATCACCTGTATACCGTAAGAAGCAGTAGGCGCAATCTTCAGGTTAAAGGGATGAACGGCAACGTCCATTGATAGTTTATGAGGGTCTCGGATACTATGAAAGGACTTTAGTCCTTTCCGAATTCGTTCATCAATGTGCCTCGAGAAGTTCGTACCTCGAGACGAGAACATAACCCCTAGGTATGAGAAGTTCGAGACAAATTCTATAGATTTTGAACCTAACCGTACTTCGTCGATTCCAGCCAATTTGTCTCCACGTCTAAACTTCATTGCCTTTGTTTTATGTATATTTATTTCCAATTGGTTTCGATGAACGTAATGCAGCAAGGTCGCAAGGGATTGTTGCAAATGGAATCGACTGCGAGAATATAGCATCAAGTCGTCTGCATACATAAGGACGTCTACCTGCGAGTGCCGACTTCGTATCTCTTCGGGAAGGTCTCTCACCAGCACCGGGCTAAGATTATCACCTTGGGCAACACCAGTGGTCTGTTAGATCGCCATGTGTTTAGCGCCTCCGTCATCTATAATAACTTGTCCTTCCTGTAAAATGCCTTTAATGAGCTCCAATATATTGAATGGGATCCCGCAAAAAGCCAGCTTGTCAAGTATAATTGTTCGAGCGGCCGTATCAAAGGCCGCGTTAAAATCTACAAATACAGCAAATAGATAAGCCCCTTTAGTTCGAAGTGCCCGTTGTATCGAATTTGGAAGTACAGCACATGCTGTCATTGTTGACCGGCCCCTTCTGAAGCCATGTTGTTGCTCCGGCAGCTTTCTGTTAATCTCAAGAAAATGTTCTAATCGACGGGCTAGGATAGCCGATAGAAGTTTGTAGATTGCGCTCCTCTTTGCGATACCTCGGTAAGACGGCGGTGCCAACGGATCTCCTTTTCCTTTAGGGATAATGCTAAGAAGACTGGTTTTCCATTCCGAGGGTAGTTGGACCGTTTTCATCACCTCGTTAAAAAGTCTGGTAAAACAAGGCGCAAGGTGAATCGCTTGCTTGAGATGCTCATGTGTGAACAAATCGAGCCCCGGGGCCTTCCCGGGCGGTGCTTTCATTATTGAGTCGATAACTTCAGAATTGCTAAAAGGCCGCGACAGGGCTTGACGGGCGTCAATGACGCGCTCGTCCCACACTGACATTATCACAGGAGCGCAGCTCGGAACGGTAATGGCACTGGCAAACATTTGCCGGAAATGAGCATTTAGTATATCATGTGGGATAGGACACGCAGTAACGCGCCTGTCTGTCTGCAGCCACTTATGAGGTCGTTGTTGCGCTTCTAGGAGCAGCTTGTATTCTTTTCGTTCTTCATATTCTTTTATGGCGTTTTTTACAACTCTTTTATAGTCACGGCTTAATCTAGTATTATAATAAGTCATCTCCGGGCGGATTTTTGCTAAAATGTATGCTTGAATCATATAATGTTTGCAAGAAGCGCACTCCTGATTGTACCATGGAGCGTGCTTTCTGTTTGTTCGCTTGCTTTCCGTTTGTTGCTTTAGCCGAGCGCTACCAGTAATGGCACTTCGAATGCTGGTGGCACAGGATTCGACGTTGATCACGCTTGGCACTGGGAATATGTTTCGCGAGGTAACCGTCAAAAGGCTGAGATTCAGATTGCGACTTAGACAAGGCCACTTGTGATCTGTAGATTGAGGTTCAAGTGATATTTCCATTGCGACGGATAGGTGCCACCTTGTACCGAACGCCAGAGTCTTCTCCTGCACCCCCCTGTACTTGACATTACATGGGTTAGCATTTGTGGCGAAAATGTCAATTGTAGATTGTCCGTGAGGCGCGACGAATGTCGAATCTTCAGCTGTAGATATAACCCACCTACTGCGAGGACCCAAGGCGTTGAGTAGTGATACCGTTCTTATACATCTTGGTTTGTCAAGCTGACAGTTGAGATCACCGCATACTACAGTCACTTTGTGTAAGTCCACCATGTCAAGGCATAGCACTAATTTCTCCAGCAGTGTTGAAATAGCTTCTGAAGGACTTAAATATATTGCAATGACGTTAGTGGCGGTTCCTGTTAGGACTACGCAGTTATCTTCTTTGTAGCATGTTTTTGCGCCAGCGAGCTTGCTGTTAAACAACACTGCAACTCCCCCACGTGTTCTGCCCGGTCCCTCTGTTTGTACACTCAGGCATTCCGCTATACACCAACTTGGAACGACTGTAGGTTTGGTGGCCCATGTCTCAGTAAGGACCAACACGTCATACTGCTCAGCTAAAGGAAGAAGTGAGTAACTTGATTTAATGCCTTCACAGTTCCATTGAAATAATTTAAGTAGCGATCTCTTGTCTTGAGTATGTTGCGGTTGTTTTTGTACTGGTGCGTTTGTTACTGCTGAGCAAGCCGGTCACGAGCCTCCAGGAGGCCTGTCGCGCTTGCTCGTCTTTACACCTTGGCTACATGATAGCGTGCAAAGTGCATCGCAAAAGGAGGCTTCAATAGAGTGTTGCAAGGTTTTTTCAAGGGAAGTAGCTCCAGTGGCTTTGCTCAAGTCACCACCTATCTCTCCTGCGGTTGCCCTACAGAACAGAGAGGGAAACAACTTTTCAAATACACTGGTTGCCGCTGTTTGAACCGCTTTGATGATACAGGGGACAACGTTGTCTAGTAAACCTTGTGCAAGATCTGCACCTATGTCCATTGAAGGCAACGCTTTTTCGCTCTTTTCCACAGGTTTCGACTTTGACTGTCTAACTTCTTTAGTGTTCATTGCGTCGGTGTTCACCTTCGTACCATTCTTTACCACAGATGACCAGCTGCGCTTCGAAAAGTTATCAGACGGTTGAACGTATTCTACGGGGGCGCAAAGTGGTAGATTTGGAGCCTCAGGTTGCCTCTGAATAACATTCCGAAAGCCCCGCTTCAACATTTCTATACGGCTCAATCGAACGAGGCACGAACCCCACGTGGCTTCATGCTCGCCGCTGCATAGGCAACATTTGGCCTGAGCCTTGCAATCTCTCCTAAGATGTTCTAGCGAGCCACACATCTTCTACATGTTGGCTTCGGAACCTCGCAATCTGCGGCAAAGTGATCCACGCTGTAGCATCTAAAACACTGCATTGGATCGCAGTATAACACAACCCCATGCTTTTTTAAGCCCAAGCGTATTTCCGATTGGAAGTGATTGCTAGTATATGTTAAGATTACGTGTTCAGTTGCTGATACAACGTTGGTCATCGGATTTTTAGTTTTAACTCGAGCTACCTCGGTTACTCCTAATGATCTTAGTGCAGATAGGATGGTAGCTTCTGAGATTGACGGGTGCACACCGGATATTTTGCCTTTGACAGAAGAGCGCCATCCACTTATTCTGGCAGATACTTTAACACCCGCTAGCTCTTGCAGTGACAGCAAGGTGCCCCTATCCTCTTCAGCAGCAACAACAATGACAAGCTCTCCAGTTTTCGTAAAGCGGGGTTCTTCGATTTTCCCCTTGACATGGCCCACAATATAGTCACAGACCTTGTTGAAATTATTCTGTAGCTCTTCGCCGCCGGCAGAAAATATCACTGCCTCTTGCCTGGTCACAACCACCTTTGGGGCCTGCGATCTTTTATGGCGGTGCACGGTAATAAACCCTGTATCATCAGGTTCACCCTCCTTATCACATTGTACTTCTTTTTCTGCTTCGCTCTGTACGTCTGCGCTTGAATGGGGGGAATCTTCATGCGATACACGGCAATTTTTCACTCGCACATCCTCGATGGGGCTCGATGCAGCGCGCTTTTCTCGTCCTCCAGCAACGCGAGTTGCGCGATCGTCTGTCTCCATGATTCCAGCGATGGATTCATTTGGCCGGCGATCTGTTGACACTGATGCCGGCAAATCCGGCGCCTCACTATCATGACGCTTACGCGGTGGAGTGCGTTTCAACGGCATTTTTTAAACACAAAAAAAAAATAGGAACTGAACCCGGTTCGTCAAGTGCGTAGATAGCGGCGTTTCCACTTAGACTACGACACCTGTGTGACCGGGAACGATCCCTTCTTAACTAGCCCACCCGTTAAGGAATGTATATAAACAACTGACACTGGCGGTGACGTTGTTAATTCGAAACGCCACGAAAAGATTAATCAGCTGGAATGAGTGATGATTACGATGAAGATGTACTAGTGACGATAATGCTTAAGATGGTACTTGATGGTGAGGTATTGTAGTACTGGTTGTTGATAGTAATGGTGGCTGTGGTGGTGATGACGCCGACTATGAGTAACAACTAACTGGTGAACGGTGCACTAATGATGAGAGCGCTGAAGGCGGTAGTTGGGTTGTACATGGTAGAGAATACACACTGATGATGCTGATGATGATGATTGAAAGTCACCATGATTGAAAAGCGCCGGTTTCCAGATAGTATACGATGTAGATATTGTCTAGAGAGACTTAACCTGCACACTATTCGTTACGGCATAGATTCACTTTCGAAACACTTACTAACCATTGAAATAGCAACAATTTAACGCACTGTTACGAAAACACGTCAGAGCAGCTTGAACAGCTGACGACAACCTACGGACTGGACGACTACCTCACCGTTCAAGAAGTGGCGGAGGCACTGCGTCGACTCCCGAGACACAAAGCACCCGGGCGAGATGGCATCTGTAATGAGCATTTGCAGCAGGCAACCACAATGACCGCACACTGGACCGCGCTTTTCAGTAGGTACATTTACATCGGTCAACTACCCGCAGCATGGAGACAGTGCGTTATGGCACTTATTCCAAAGGACGAGGGGCCGCGGACCGAACCCTCTTCTTGGCGGGGCATCGCCAAAAAAAGTTGCGCTTAGAGACTGCTTGCAAGCCTCCTTGCCGCCCATCTAACGTAGTTTGTCGAGTACAAAAGGGCATTACCAGACGAGCAACATGGCTTTCGTGCGCAGAGGTCAACTCTAACTGCATGTGCAATCCTCCTTACACATATCGAGCAAACCCTGGCACGAAAGGGACAGTATTTATACAGCGTATTTGTGGATTTTCGAGCCGCTTTTGATTCAGGCTCAAGAACTCGAGTCCTGCTTCAACTCGCCGAAATTGGGGTCCCAGAACGAATGTTGACACTGATGAAGGACGTGCTACAGTCTAATCAGATCATCTTGGACGACGGTATAGCGGAGCATCTAAGCATAGAACAAACAACATGCTTTGCCCAGGGCGATAATCTTAGCCCTTTGCTTTTTTCTATACTGGTAGCCGAGTTACCCGGCACCTGTCAAGATAATTTGTATGCCGACGATCTAGTACTCTACAGTAGCAGCAGATACCATGTGCAACAGGCGCTCGCTACTTTATCGGCGTATGTAAACGTAGTTGGCCTTGAAATAAATATGCAGAAGACAGAAACCATGAAGTTTAGGCACGCGGGCAGGCTGGCACTGACCGATTAAGACAGCGCAAGCTCTCTTCGATATGAAAATAGCGCCAATCGCATCATACGGGATCCAGCTTGTGTGGGCAAAGCTAAGCTCGGTTCAACTTGGTGCACTCGATCGAGTGAAACCAGCTTTTTGAAACGAGTACTAGGTTTACATACGTCAGCATATAACCGCTTTACGTATTTGCTGTGCGTTGCTCCACTATTTGTGGAACAGATAAAAATACAGTTTGCTCTCCCAGACACTCCCGCATACAGCGAGTTTATACAGCGATATGAAGAGAAAATGGCAAATATCGACCCAAATGTTTATATGACAGATGCAATGGTTAGGTCAGAATGGAAGGACACAGGCAGGACAAACAGGCACATAATCGCCCGTTTTGCTGTGCACGGTTTTCACCACCTCCTATGTCAGAAAGACGCTTGCCATGAGCGATTTGTAATTATTAGTATCATTACGAGGCTGCAGTGATATTGATCATACTATTGTATATTTTATCCAATCTGGAGTAGAAATAAATCAAGTTTATATATATAAATATATATTAAGAATCTCTGTTGCGCCACACAAAATGTATTTGGATGTCTACGGCTTTGCACGTTATGTACAACCTACGGACAGGCAAACTAGTCAGACATCAGTGGACGAAGTGTGAAGAACTTCGGGCCTCGAGGCGGAAATGTGACCGGACGGAAACTCCGTCATCGCTGTAATTAAGCAGTAAGTGTTTGTTTACCAGCAGCCGTCGCTAGGCAGCTACGTTCCGCTCCCCCGACCGGCAAAGACAACGTTGTCGAGGCATTGATGGGCTCCGAGGGCGTTTTCTATTCAGCCCTTTATGTTTGTCCTATGCATGAAAAAGGGTTTTGTTTACTTCCCTGTTTTGAGGTGATCATTCGACTAGAGTCACCTGTTTGCATTTTACGCCGCAAAACTAAACGGCTAATCCTACTTTTGGATCAAATAGAGATTGACATTAGCCAAGTGACTAAAAGAGTCATCCCACTTGAATACATAATTAACGGAACAATGGCCATTATTATCAATGAACGGTTACGCAGCGCGTGGCATCGTTATAGCGGTCTGTTACATAACTTTCTAAATTGCACGCTAATTGGCGCAAATTTGACAATTGACACATGCAAGACCGCCCAAGAGGTTAGAGAAATTAGACATATCCAGGTCATGCATATTAAACTTATTTTTCCCAATCCGAGACAAAGCTTTCGAATGGTACTTTACATCTATCTTCAACCCCAGTCAAATTATCTTAACAACTAGTGCACGACCTGACTTTTTTAAGTGTGCTTTATTGATAACATATACGATAAACATGACTTAATTATTCGGTAAGGCTAACTAATGCTTGTTTACGGTTTTATACTGATAATAACATGTGATACACAAAGCCTCACTCGCATTGCCAAGCAAGTGGTCTATATACATTGCGAAATACGTGTTAAGCAAGCTAAAATTGTCCGAGTGAGATGTCTCCATACTCTGCTAACTCCCTACATCAGCCTTAAGACGATCTTTAGATAGAACAGTGCTACTGCAGTACAGACGGACAGAAAAAGGGACTAGAGCTGTGCGAACTGTCTCGACGATGTGCGCATTGAAGGTTATCCCAAGACATGAAGTAGAAGCCCCAGATGTTGACAAATTTTAAGAATTGGTCGCCCCAATGTATACCGTCATTGGTAGCCAATCAAGTCTCGTTTAAATTTCACAGCATTGGTTCTGGCAGAGATCTGCTGTTGTCTCCCGTGATAGTCGTTAGAAACGTAATGCTTTTGATTATTGGTGATGCTGGTGGCACCGTAGTCACGACCGTAGCGTCACGCCGGTCCTCATCAAACGATGCTAAAGTGTGATGTACGCGTAAACGAAGCAAAACGACCGACAACCCCAAAGGTTTTTCCGTTTCAACGGACGACAAACTACACGGCGCCACCACGACTTTCACCGATACGCTCGCCGCCGAAAGCAAGACCATCTGTCTCATCTATTCGCGTTTTGGACACAAAATCTCGCACGTCGAGTTGCTGGCCAGGTTGAAGTCGCTAGCTGCCTTTTTTTTTAAGTATGCTCTGTATGCCGGTGATCTTGTGTGTCTTTGTTGTACGAACACTGTCGAAACGGTTAAAGCTTTCCTGGCATTGCTCCCCTTGCAATACACCGTCTTCTAACATAGCGTCGTGCTGGACGCTTGACCCTGTCGCTTGCACCATTTTCCAATTTGTCTGGAATGATTGTGTTAATCTTGCATCTAAAATTGGTAACGTTATCCGTACTTGTAGCGGAAGAAGTTTGCAGCTCTTCATACAAATTGTTTGCTTTTGGGCAGTAGTTTATTGTTATGCCGGTTAGCATTTATCTATAGCCCTATTAAGAGAACAAGAAACACTTCTGCTTGAGAAAAGATGTGCGTTATGGTACCCAGGTCGTAATGAGCGATAATTATGTCTTTTGCATATATCGCAACTATGAAGTTCTAATACTCCTGTCGAACATAGCCTACAGAATCGGCAGGCAGAAAGGTGAATGAGACGCGCCTTGGTGGGTTCCGTTGCGGGGTTCCCACACTTTGCTTTACACGCAATGCATCCTGCTATCCCTGTACTACTAAGCTGTCCAAATCAAAGAAGTTTAAGTTGTGCTAAGGAAAGAGCAACCGATCACCCTCACTGAAGAGTCTGTAACCACTAACAGCGAGCGATACCGATACACGATAGAACTTTGTATAGCCGGCACTAAAAGGATTGGATGTGGATGCAATGTGGCTTTTGGCAAGATGGTTCCACAAGCCACATATTAAGCGCAACGAATGAGCTGCTCCGCGCAAATTTTTGGGCCGTGTTATCTTTCCGAAAGAAGACGTTAACTGGTTGGCTAGGTCCCTGAATTTGAACTATTGAGCCTGCCTTTTGGTGTGAGCTGAAAGACCGGATTTACAAGCTATTGCCGAAACAGACTGCAAAATATGCCAGAATATCGTCAAAAATTATGCTAAATGGATAGGCTACTGTCTACATGTGGCAGAAGAACATTCGCCAGGTGTTATATTCTACACATAACCCTAAGTTGTTATGCTTACCTTAAAAAATGACCACAAAAAATAGTCAAGCTTTTTTAATGAAAACACTAGCGCGCCGCTAGCCACCCTATATATATATATATATATAGTATATATATATATAGTTAGGGAGAGGCAAACTTTTGCCTGACGTTCGTCGTAACTAAAGATTGCCAGCATCCTATGGCACCAGATCAGATATTCGTGACCGTTTTTGCAGGCCATTTGTACGCAGGCCGCTGCGTACAAATAGCATCTTGTTCTGTCACAACTTGATCAATGTTTGACTGAAACACATGGATTGCCTCACGCGTTTCCCTACCTCCAGAAACCTTCGTCAGCGTTTTTCTAGACTCTATTATAGTTAAGTGACTCCTTACCTATTCGTTGCTGTGCAGATGGTTTCCCCCCCCCCCCCCCACCCCCGAGGTCGCACAACATTTGTTGAAAACTTAGAGAAAAGAACGGATAACGTTTTTCTTTAAGGAATAAATGGTGACATAAAGCTGGTTTGCAGTGAAGCCCGTGAAGTCCGCAAAGCGTGAGCGGTTCTCTGGTTACACGCCAAGCAAACAAATTATTTATTATTTCAAGTCTTGCAAGATATTCTGATATAATGCGCCTCAATCCAGTTTGTAACATTGTCTTGCGCTACGTTGGCTGTCTCCTCCAAGGCTCCCTCCCGCTGTTACCACGAGGCGGCGCAGGCCAGCCTTAAGACCTCTACGCCTTTGGGTTGGTTGGCCAAATTCGGCGCCGCAAGCCAAGGTTTCTCTTGGGTTAGTTATCGATCTAGAAAGCTGTTATACGCTACGTTGCAGAAAGTAGGGCCCACAAGTACAAGGTCCACACTCTAAGGCGCCCCACGTCCATGACCTCTTGCAGCTTTGTCTTGTCCAGGCGTCTTATTTGTCACCGTCAATATGACCGATGCATCCTACGGTATTAAGGTATTTGTAGTCATTCATCATCTACTTGTCGCTTTCTACCGTTCATGTAATAACTATAGAGAGGGAGGCTTCGCCAACCATAGTTAGATATATTATTATAGGATTTCTACATGTTCTTTGCGAACGTTAGGGTCTCCCCGATGTGAACAACCGCTAGACCCAACTCCGCCAATCACTCCTAGAGTATTCACGCTCTCGCACATTGGAGTCCCGCGTTATTCTCCTCTCTATGATGTTCCTTAGAAATGCGGTCCAACCTGACCAACAAGCAGGCAGAGATTGTCGCCTCGCTGCCATACAGTCTCTTCCATCATGTCGTGCGCTGCTCCACAGGATAGCCTCGGATCGGATTTTTCTTCTTTCCACTGTTTCCGCATCTCTTTGCAGCGCCAGCATTTCGGCTCTGGGCTGTCTCTTCTGTAGCCTTTTTCTGGTTCACCCTCTCCTTAAACGTCCGGTTGCCATCTCTTGCTGCCTTGTTCGCTTCCTTGGCCTCTTACACATCCCTGGGATGGGCAGGACAGGCCATTCTGTTCGTCCGATAACACTCGGTGGCAAAAATTAAGCACTTTTGTGGTCAGTGCTGGGCAGTCTCTGACTAGGTGGGAGAAGTCTCAGCACCGGTAGCAGGTTTAACCGTGGTCTCATTTTTTTTAAACTTTCTTTGGCTCTGTGGCTTGCTTTTTGTAGCTGTAGCTGGTCGAGAGGGTGGTCTATGCACCTTCTCGTACCAATCTTGACGCTTTTGTGGTCTCGGATCACTCCGGTGATCGCCGCTCTTGCTTTATTAGGTGTTCATCCTGCCCAGCCTTGCCTCGGTCACCTTCACTGGGTTAGCTGCGGGTAGACCCAAAGCCGCTTTTAACGCAGCGAATCTCTGTCTCATCTCCGTTTAGTTCAACATGGGGTCTACCCGCACAGCGTAGTGCGCTTTGAGGATTGGCATCCCGCCTTCCTTGTCGGGGCCCGACCCACAGTATGAGAAACCGCTGGGTCACTGTGGAAGTATCCACCGCTCTCAGCAGTTTAATAGCGGTACTACGCCTAAGAGATAGTCAGGAAAAGACCTTCCTGCAAATCTGTAACTACCCTAATCGAGGGGAACTACTAAGAGAGCTCGTCTTGAGCCGCTTAGTCCGCGCCTAACACTTTCAAAGCCATTATTACTCATATCTATCTTGACCCACGGCCGTACTTTTGACATGCGGACTACATGTCTCATCCACTCACCACTCGTCACCCCCAGGATGTCCTCAACGGTCTTCGCCTGGCCTATTCTCTCTTCGATCGCTTCGTAAAGTAGGACGGGTGAAAGATGTGCAATCACTGTAAGGCTAATAATAGCCCTACCAGTAGGACCAGTAGAAAAACAACTTTGCAAAACCAAATGTTATTAATAATATAATTATTGTGGGCAATCCTTCTTTTCAAAATCACAATTCCGAAGATCAGCGATGCGGCGCAAGTCAGGACACATATCTGCTAATACAACGTTACACTAATTTAAGCCTATACTAGGATCTCAATATCCCTTCGACGGGCCTTCGGCACCTAAGTACCTTGCCTAAGCCGTGTGGGATAAGGCGGTGGAGAGGGCCCAAGCCGAAGCATAGGGAGCTCTGAGAAGACAATAGACCGAGGCACGAGGCTTTGCGCGATAAGAACGACGAGCTTAAGTGGGGGCCGTATGGGATAGCATAATGTTATTTGTCATGCATACTACGCTATACTGGATATATACTACGTTATATATCTATACGTTAGATATAGTACTAGTTTATATTAGGAAAGTAAGTTGAGCAACAATTGTCTTCTGGAAACGTGTGCACGCGAAATATTACTTGACCTCGTGAAGAGTGAGCTGGGAGCACTTCAAAAGCGTGCTTAGGACAGATGCCGCATTTCCGCCTTAGACGTTAAGATCGAGGCACTGCCTCGGATAAGCCACAGATCTCTTATCTCTGTTTGCGAGGCTCAGCTGCTTAGCGACCCTGTGGAGGAGTTAGCGAGTGACGTTGCCTGGGCCGTCCAGGATCTCGAAAGCTAGCGGCTGGAACTCATGTGGGTAACCTATTGACGCGTATTTCGCAAGCTTCCTCGTCTTGGATAAATTATCAGCGTAACCTGCTAAGGCTGCCCCGCCACCAAGTATTGATTGTGCTAATGAGTCGGTAACTGTGTGTATGTTAGATTGTTATTAGTTATACCCACGTGCCTATTCACACTTTGTTAAACATGTTTTTTTTTATGGGAGTTTTAAGAAATCAATGATGCACATGCGTCACTGGCAGCTGTCAGCAACTAGCGTGGGACTCGCATAACCCCTAGACTCGTATTACTTCCCATATTCCACGGATCAGAATTGCGTGGATTTCCTTCTACACATTGAGGAAGAAGTCTTACATCTCAAGTGCTCTACGCGCCTCATTTGTGCTTCTATATGGCAATGTGAACTGAAGTTTGGTACTAATATGGTCGTCAAAAAATGTGCGTTTGCCTAAATGTGTTAGTTTTGGGCGCGGAAATGTCGCAAGGTAATGAATATGAGGTATTTGGTGTGAAAGCTGAAAAAATAAGTTAATTTTTACGAATTCTGTTCTAAATGACCATGTCGCATCTTCTGGCCGGCGTTATATGTTCTTTGGAGGAAACATAATTTTCTCACGAACACGACGGTGTGTTAGTATCTATATGGGAGGACTGGTTGTCTCACAATTGCATATTTTGTGCTCCTATGTCGGGCAAAAATTATATATATATATATATATATATATATATATATGATTTTGTATGCAGATGGTTCCTGTGGCTATGTTCATCTGTAATTCATAGTTTAATAATCGTAAGGTCGAGAAATTAAATTTTTTATGTATGTTTTGCTCTGTTGCATGCCCTCCTGCTTAGCCTGCACGCCGAATGTTCGAAATCGTCCACAGTTCTGCGATGCCCTGCGTTGCGACCTTGGTATGCCAGCTGCTGGCAGATCTGTTTTCGTTCGCTGTTTCGTTGTTGTTGTTCTTATTGCTATTGTTATCACGATCCTCTAGTTTGCCGCGCCAAGGTTACACACACCAGCTGTTGCAGATTCGACTACTACCTTAGTCCGCTGGTCTCCCTGTGTCTCCATATATTCGTATAAAAGCGGTAGAAAAATGCCCGCTATGCGTTTAAAATACTTCGCCTACTACTAAACTATAGAATATGACATATCAAATAAGATCCAAAGGTCTTAACTTTCGATATATATATATATATATATATATATATATATATATATATATATATATATATATATATAGTATTATTTGAAGATCGATAATAAGAACTGTAGAGCTCGTTAAAGCAAATATTTTTTCCAATGGAACGTGGTCCCTAAGAAATTTTGTGTTTGCAATGAGACTGAATTTACTACAATTTGTGATACTGGTGTTGTTGCCCGACATAGGTGCATAAAATGTGCCATTGCGAGACAACCTCCTATAGAGAAACTAAGCACATTGTGTTTGTGAGAAAATTCTGCTTTCCCTGAAGAATATATAAGGCGAGCCAGAAAATGCAACATGGTTGTTAAGAAAATAATTATTAAGAAAATGGCGATGGCTTAGACGGCTAATGCACCGTTCGAAACGGGGCGTTAGCATGGCAACGATGGTGAGCAAAACAATTGCAAGTTCGAGCCTCGGCTTTGATGGTTGTATTTGTTAAACGTGGTTGTCATTGATCTGCTGCTACATACCTTTGCTGGAAAAAGCCTACATAACTCCAGTACGAGAACGCGATGACGATAGATGCATTTAGACGATATCGTGCCACAGGCAACTTAGCCCATTACAAGCGTCTGAAATGTGGTTGTCACAGCGTAAAAAAATCGCAAACATTAAGTTATTTTATTAGCTCTCACGCTCAATACCTCAGCATAACCCTACGATCATTCGCAGCGCTCACAACTAACACATTAAAAATGCGCATCTGCGCATGGCGATCAGTTTAGTACCACACGTATGGCAATGCGAGTCGTGATTGCGGAGTAATTAAGATTTTTCGGCGGGCTTGTCGAGATTTGGTGCACGCATAAATGACCTACTCAGATAAACCTCTCGTCATATCTTTAGAGAACCACACTATTTATTATCATACAACGCCACTACTGTGTCACAAATTGTAGTAATTTCACTCCCACTCTAAAAAATGACTTCTCAGAGACCATGTTCCATTGTGAAAAAATATTTGCTTTAACGAGCTCTAATTATTATTATCGATCTTCCAATACCCCTGTAATACCTTATGTATATAGAAAAAAATGTGCCGTATCACAACTGAATCGACATGAATATGGGGTAGGCCTTGTCGTGCATAGGAATTTATTAACAACAAAGCAAATAAATTAAACAATTATCCACCATGAACTGTCTACAGTAAAAGGTTTAGTTAACTCTAATGCTTGGCAAACATACTGGTTCCTCGGTAAAGGTTTTTCGATTAGCATGTTTGACGTCAAGATGTAACCATCAGGCGGCATAGCTTCAGGTAATTCGCTTAACATGATAAATCCTGACTAATTGAAGAAATGTTTGCTACAGCCTATACGCAAGGACAGGGGCGAATCGACCCGACCCGAAAGCTATAGAATTAGTCCTAACAAAAATGAGTATTAGAATACTAGCATCTGTTATACTTTCTTTCAGCTTCGGGGCTAACTCTCAGCCAAGATTTAACGTCCATGGGACTGCTTTGCGCATTGCTTCACAGACGGACCCCATACATACAAATGTGCTACGGTAGGGCTCAAACCCGCGCACTTATGCGTTTCCTTCGGTTGCGTGGCGCAGATGAATGCACCACGCCACCGGGCTCGACCTAGCATCTGTTATTTAAGCACAGCTTTACGATAAATTCTACTACTATATAAATACTACGGTTTCCTTTTAAACCGTTCAACCAGGTCACCGCGGAGGAGTGGAAGAAGCCCTCTCCGCCGAACGGTAGGTGTAAATGGACGCGGCTACTTATTCCGGACATTCGGGCATGATATGCTTGCCTATGCGGCAACTTGGCGTATGATGTCTTGCAGGTACTTACCAGGCATAGGCAGTTGCCATCGCACACAATGAGGATTGACAAGGCCAATACAAGCGTCTGTACGCTCTATACACCAAGAGACAGAGACGACGTGGACCACACGGTGCTATGCTATGCAGCGTTGACCAGCGCGCGCATCGGAGGCGGATAGCCGCTGTTAAACCAAAGACACGCCGCCACATTATGATAAATATGATGACTTCGGCGTAGGCCTAGACGGAAAGGCGTGTCTACTTGGACACGATTATAAAGGCCGAAACGTCGATCGAGGACGCCCAAAAGGCTAAGTAGGAGGCTCATCAGCTATGAAGCCGAAGTCAAGAAGAGGTTCTAAGGAAGGTGCGAAAGGGGAGCGGGGAGCAGCTAGGTTCTCCAGGATCTCTCGATGCACTGCTTCAGGACGGAGGCGAATTGGCAAGCCGTTTTTTGCTGTTAGGGTATCTAGGATAATAGGTCCGGACTCGCTGTATGCAGCAACTATTTTCCGCGTCTGTTTATTTTACTTATTCGCCGTTTGCTTTAATAATCGCTTTTAGCCGAGGCCAAAACTGGCCCCGCACAAACAAATTTAGAGGATTAAATCAGGATAATTTGGTGACCACGAGTGTGTTGTCATCTAACCAGAGGGCTCGTTGTTGACTGTGTCGCCGTTGTCATCCCTCTGTTGGCTACTCTTGTTGTCCTGTTGATTGATTATAGCTGCAGGGTTTTCATCTTCCTCTGCAAATGCTGCGTCGATCTGTTGCTACTCGCTTGCGCCTGCTATTTAGGCTAACCTACCACAATGTTCTCTGTTCCATAGCCACTCTGTTTCATGTTATTATAGTTTCTATCGCGTCGTTAACACCCTGTCGCCCTTAATGTAATTATAGTTTGCTTCCCTTGGCGGCAACAGCCGCAGTAAAAGCAAACAATGTATCTGATCCGCCTATAGGTATGCCGCGTGCACACGGTTTCCAACAGCTAACCTGTCGCTTGTTGCCCGTTTCGGCACACAGGCCACATGCAGGCAATGTTTGTTGTTGCGCCCTTGTTGGCGTAGTGGCAGGCTAAGTTTAGCTGTCATCTCATCGTCACCGAATAAGAAGTGCTGAAGGTTTGTTTTCTTCTTTAATGAGTCCGCGGTTCACCGAGTTGTTTTTTGCCACATCTGGCGGCTGGCCATTACTAGTTATTAATAAATATAATGTTGCAGAGAACCGGTTTATTCGTGTGTGACTCAGTATATCCGTCCAAACTTGAACAGGCAACAGTATAGAAAAAGTAGAGGGGACAATTGTTTACACCCCGTTGTAAGTTAAATTAAATTATGGCCTATATATATATAATAACTTATATACTAAACTGGTTTCCAACAATGTATGATCTTAAGTTACTAGATATAGTCTAAAGCTGATTTTTGAAAGCTTGAGCTGAAACGAAAGCAACACTCAACTACATCATCATATGCGGTTCATTGAGAGGTGCAGTTCAACCTCTGAGTCGACTATTTGATTGCGATTGGAACAACCTTTTAGAAATCAGGTTTAGACTACTTAGAATACCTAATATTCAAAGACCACCCTTAGTTTATTCGGTTTTCGTTTACACTGTCAGCACGTCACGCCTTATTACTTCACGGCCATTGCCTATATATAACATAATAGTTTTATTAACCAATAATTGGTTTACAAAATTGCGCGTACACAGCCGGCACACATTCACATATACATATATTCATCACGGTTCTAAGAGTCGAGTCAACGGAACTGCTCTATCGCATTGTTGAAGGTTATATAAGTCACACTGTCTCCCGCAGAGTTTGCACGAGCTTAACGAGGAAATTTCATGAAATTTCTCTCCAACACGGATCTTTATGTGGAAGGTCATGTACAGCAAATCGTGCAATTAGGTGTCTATTCTCAGAGTTGCAGCGCTTCCACGAACTGCACGTCATTGCTTGGGTTTTATAAAAGAGCGCGTTAACGTCTGCCATCTTATTCTCCCATTCAGATATGTACTCGTTGAAAGCTGCCGTTTTCGGTAACACGTGTATTTTTTTTGGGGTAAATTCTCAACAAATAGCGGAGTCGACGCCATTGTGCCTTGAAGATGTGGCTGCGTTTGTCCGCTAGATACTAAAAGATAACCGCTAACAAGGAAAGCTCCCTACTCACTTGTCACCAATAGCAGCTGGCAGTCACTTTAATATTTGGTGGAGCAGCTGCTCTGTCGTGGAAACCAGTTCAGCCATGGATGAAGCGAGATCACAATACGTCTTAAATCGATAGGTTCAAGGGTTTCTATGTTTACAATACGTAGCTATAACGCCTTAGTTTATGAACGTGTAGAGGTTGCCTCATAATAGTAGAGAGTAATTGGCAGTAGTTCACTCATGAATCGTGGCAAACGACCATGATAGCCGTCGTAGGGGTGGCATGCTGAACTGCGCAACTTTTCATATATATATATACAGGCCTTTACATATGCAGTCCTTTTCGCGCAGTGTTGGCCTGTGTTCATTAAGTCGAACGAATCTAGTATACCTCCATGAATGAGCCGCTTAGTTCATCCATTGTTAAAATCGTTGCTGTTGTTAAATTGTTCAAAGTAAACATGCGTGAATTCAAATATACTTTTAATATCAAAACAAGTTAATAACTGTTTTTTTTTCGTTATCCTTGGTTGCTAATAATACGCTTAAGGTTAGCTAACTATATAAAATAATTGTGTGTCAATTGTATTCCAACTCTTTAGGATGCGTCGGCTTGTGCAAGTTTTGTTCAGCGTCTTCGAGCGAGAGAACTGGCAATCCGGACTTCGACGTGGCTGCAGCTCGTTTGATTCGCTATTTTAGTTTGTTGACAGTTGAGATGTGTGACGAAAGGGCTGGTACTGCCACAGCCGCAATTTCTGCCAATGCAGCGCTGGAGCGACGTTTACGCCGCAACAGATCAAGCTAAAGTGAACGAGTGAGTGTGGCGTAAAACTGCCATTGGACTAAAAGCACACGGATATCGATTCACTCGCGCGAGCAATGCGGTCTTCGTTGTTGCAAACGAAAAATACGAAAAGCAGGAAAGGTAAGAAGACGATAAACGCGATAAGCAAACTCTACACAAGAGCGTCTCGGAGCCGAGAATCGTTGGGCCGTTCTCAAACTAATCAGCCTAGTCCCTTTACGCACTCACTGGGACAGAGAGAGAGAGAGAGAAAGAGACCGCGCGAAAACGGAGACCAATATAAAGAAAGAGAGCAGAAGCGTAAGACAAGGGAATGAAGCTGATGATCGTGATGATGCTGACGACGGACAAAAACCACGACGCCGACTGCAGCTGACGACGGTGATGTATCAATGTCAAAACAGTGCGCGCGATTTTGCATTCGGGCCGGCGAATCTAAAAACTATTCGCTCATCTTCTATCCTTTTCTCTATACCTCTCTCCATCTCGCCCCCCTTCTGCCTGTCCCGGTCTTTGGAGAGCTTGCACGCGAAACCCGCACGAATGACGGCCGAAATGCGGCCGGCGGGGACATCAACGTGTACTGTCATTTAAAGGCAAACTTTGAAAATAGCGATGGGGTGGCGATGAACTTAAGCTTCCGGTAGAACTATCGGCACACGGCTAGCTTCTTGTCTCTTCCTCGCAATAGGCGAAGACAAACTTCGAGCCACAGAGCTATTTTTAGAGATGGTGGCTGATTGGATAAATAGAGACACACAATCACGCTTGGTTGGATATCCTTTGCCCAGTGGCATGGCGTCTATTGAGCGAGCCGTGTCGTTCGCATGATACAAGCGTCGTTAAAGAGTGATATAGGGGTGCAAATAACATACGTGGAATAATATAATACTTATCCATACATTTCGATAGATTCAATGTACGACTAACATTTCTCGTCCAAAACATGATTACTCTGAAAGCCTTACCCTTAAAAAAACCTGTAGAATGCGTTTTTATTGTGAAGATGAATGGTCTCCACCTGAGCTTTAAAATATTTCTCATGTTGGTACAGGTTGAAACACATTTAAAAAATTATAAGGGAAGCGAAAGATACGTATCTCCAAACTGAATATGTGCGAAAAGTTACAGTAGCTCAGTGAAGGCGTAATTGTGACTACTGCTCTTTAGAAGGAAAACACGCCCAAAGCCTTCTCCACCTACATAGAAATACCTACCAGTTTAAGTGTCTTGTACGCGTCTCTTCCTGCAACAGCTATAATAATAGTACGCAATAATAGCACTAGTAGTACTTAGTAATAATAGTATTATCTGTTGCAGTGCACTTGATATTACTTCCCAGTACAGTTTGTAATTTTTTGTTTAACAAATGTTTCTATATGCTCACGAAATAGCATTCCCTCAGACACTGTTATGTACTCCCTGTGACATTTCAATTAAAAAGGCGCAGAAGATGCGATACTTTTGGAGCTGCATGCTTAAGATTCTTATTGAGCCTGCCCTCCGCTATTATAATTAAATGTTAGCTTTGCACGAGGCTGAAGAAATGGGCCATATTTCGGCACCCGTTTATATATAGAGGACTCGCAGGTAGAAAAATTACCGACGTAGAAAGGAGCGTCGAGTGCCCGTTACTCATATAGTATGCTGCACGCGGCGCCTGTCAGAAGACGGCCACAAGACAGCCGACCTGAGTGAAGGATCACTGCCGTTGAAGTATATCATCGCCGCAAGCAACCTTATATATATATATATATACGAGCTATACGTATATATATATATATATATATACAAGCTATACGTAATAATGAATATTATTATTTTTCTTTTCCTTTCGACGCATCGAGCACATGATCTTCGTTCTAGTCCCTGGGCAATCTCCGCAGTAACGAGGCTATATGCTTTCGAGTGTATTTTCAGGTACTCATGAATAAAGCTAGGTGTTTCATATATTCATTCAGACGCGCGATCACTGTCGACTGCCTACTCTGAGTGTTTTTGTGATTCGAGATATCCTTACATGGGCGCCATAAATAAACTCTGGTATGAGTAATGCAATGTCATACCACCCACACTTGTCATTGTTGTATAACTGGCACATGGCGGCATTTAAAGAAAGCACTCTAAACATCTAAAAGTTAGTCAAATACTATAACCATAGTTCAGGACCTTGATATTAAGGAAATGTGCGTCTCGCTACGTCTGGTGGTTTATCGCTTTATGAAAATGCCGTAAAGGTTGTATTAAAATAATAAAGTGCTCTCAATTCGATCCCTATAAACATTAAGCCACTCGATGTATACTCACAGGCAGGCGGTATACTTGCATAATACGAAAAAAATGCTAAAAAGTGTAACAGCTTATTCATATAGACGTATATTGCTTGTATAACGCTATATCCGTTTCAATGTCCATGGTGTTATAGTTTTTATTTAACGTGCGAGTTCCGCTAACATGCTAAAACTGCTATGTTGATGTGCATTTTGCAACCTTCTACTGCAACAGAAGCCTGCCGAAGATGGTTTGAAAAGTTACACGCTAGGATCTTAGACGACGAGCCAATGCCTATCAAATAGAGGACGTTTAATATAATGCAGCAGCTATCGAATCTTCTCTCTCTAGAGGTTGTTTTTTTAGTCTAAAAACAAATGATCTGATACACTCATTTTTGATAAGATTCGAATAGATAAAGAAAGCGCTGTAGTATAGGATAATTCACTGTTTTTGAAAATTACTGTTATTACAATGGGACAACCGCGCCGACGTCAGCTGAATAAACTTTCGTTTTAGTGGCATACCTTTCCCTTCACTAGATACAACTCTTGGGGCGTGCACATAAGTTGAGCATTTAGTTTCTCCTTACAGCAAAGACTTTATCTTCTAAATCGTGGGTAAGCCTGCATTTGATTGTTGCAGTGGTTGCATTATCTAATATAGAAAAACCAAAAAAACGAATTGCTTCATGGTTGACGTAATTCAGCAACGAATGATACCAAAAAAGTCGATTGATTTTATTAGCTTTAAAGGGTGATGCCTGGCCTTTAAACTATAATTCGAGCAGACAGTAGATCTGTAGATCAGTTGACTCAACGGAACCTGCAAAACGCTTCATTATCATCAACACCAATGCGTCGTGACTTGCAGACTGTAAGTCATGTCGATGTATAGCCCGGAAATATTCTAGAGCACCTCAAGAAGCTTAAGCTGGATGGCCTTATTTATTTAAGAAGTTCGATCATTTTGTCTGTATTTCGCTGAGTGTAATCTTTCAAAAATCTCTGCAAGGTGGTGATGCTCCTGCTATTTCCCTTGCAAGAATTCTAAAAAGTATTATAAGCACGGCAATATGTGAGAATGCGGACACTTGGGGGCTCATCACTAAGGCACAGTTCGTACCACCTGAGACATCTGCAACTTCTTAAAACCCATTTTAATTTAGCATGACCAATGAATGCTTCTGAATCCTTCTTCCGTCCAAATTTTTTTCTCAAATTTGCGTTGGCAACAGGCGGGCAGGGTTAGGGCAATATTATATGACCCAGATAACGATGGGTGGGAAGCCTATAACGTAGAACTACAAAGGCTGGCCGACAGATTGTCGTCTTTATTCGACTCTCCTTCCGATGATAGGGCTAAGCTGAGCTGTTGGACAGCCTCCTTGAAAGAAAAACGATCAGAAAGGCTGATTGATGGAGCCCCTACCGTGGCTGATAGATCCAGGCTTCGAGCCGTTAGTAGTCAAGGGGCTGGCCCTTGGTTTCATGTCTTACCCTGCGGCTTGGTGTTGACCCAGTCCTTCCCCACCGACTGTGGTTACACTGTAGACGCGCTGGCCTATCGTGGCTTGTTATGCGCCTGGAATGCATGCCGAAGAGCACGCCACTCGGCTTTGAATGACACTTTTCAGCAGGTCATGCTTCCAGGTCACCAGAGACTAACAAATGCAGAAAATACTCTGGCGTTGGTTATCCACACCAACTTTGTCCTTTGGCTTTCGAGATAATGGGAGGACCCGGCCCTCTTTCACTTAAGGACGTAGGGAAAATCCTTAACCTTTCGACGGGAGACGAGAACATCGGAATCTTGCGTCAGAGGCTGTCGCTCGGCATTCAACGAAGAAACGCAGCATATGTTTATGGCACATTGTTTAACTGGGCTAATCCTAAGGTGTAACCATTTGTGCAACCTCCGTGGGAAGCCCTGTGTGCGCTGTTAAAATGTCAAAACTGAATTTTTTATACGAAAGCCAAGCTGTTCCTGTGGTATGACGCCTCAGCGTGGGATTTCGCTATCGTAGGAGGCCACGATATCATTTATTGTATGCTGACTCGAAAACATGTTTTAATTGTTTATTAACGTGACAAGATTTAACAACGTGAAATTCGCATTCCTTAAGCTGGGCTAGGATTTATCAAGGAATGCAAGGAACCGTCTGGCTTACCTAATACTGTGTGCACAACTTTGAATGGAGGACCTGGTAATGTGTTCAAGCTGGCAGTGACACTAGCTCTCAAGCGGATTATACGAATAATTGGCAACGACCGCTGCAGGAAACATGTCATCTCATCACATCCTACTCTTTACACGGGGGTTATTATAAAATTCTTTAAGGACGGGACGCAAACCAAGAGATAACTGTGTCTGCAGTCGATGCGGCCCTGCTCCCTGTACCATCCTAGTAAGTGTGCGAGTGCTGTATATCTTATACAGCTAGCCTACTAATACTACAAAATGTGTATTTTTGTATCTTACTAATGTGTTATTCTGTGTGTTTCATGCCAAACAAATAATGCAATAAATGAAACAAACGGTCGAGATTTTACAGCTTTTATACGACACTGATTTTAAAATGCCCAGGACTATCTCGAAATCGTAATCTTTGTTAATATGCAAGGTATTGAATATAATAAACACATATACACAAAGTGAACATAATATCTTGTTGAAGTCTATGACTTTCCTTTTTATTCTCTACACAGAAGTGTACTGGTGCCCTGTTTTTTACTTTTGAATAAAGTGATATTCGATTAAGAACTGGTATCTAAGATCTTTGTGAACAACCCAACCATTGGTAGTTTATGAAACGGTAAATTTGACCATCAGAAAGTCTTTTAAAATACGTGGATAAAAATGCATTTTGCAAGAATGCAGAATTAAGAATGCATTTTTTTAATGGGCATCATTAGCGGCCAAATAGGCGGCCACAGCACAAAAAAAGTGATTCCCTCAAATCATAGGAGTTGATAATCTCACTTGGGGTCTCCCCGGCGCAACGAGCTCCCATCAATAGCTGATATTCGTTGAAATTGCAAAGGCGCATATGCTTGGTCCGCCATCGTTAGTGTGTGCTTGCATTCTAAATAAAACCAGCTTTTGTTTGCTCTGGACGACATATGAGCGCATACCTGAAACGCGTGATGTTTCCAAACGAAATGTTTTCCAATTTAAATGGGAAGCCTTAAATATGTATATATGTATATATATATATATATATATATATATATATATACCCGACTCATTAGCACCCTCAATGGTCGGTGGCGGGGCGGTCTCGGCAGGCTACGCTGGCAGTCTAGCCGAGACAAGAAAGCTTGCCAAATACGCTTCCATCGGGTACCCACATGAGTTTCAGCCGCTAGCATTTGAAACCCTGGGCGGCCCAGGCAACATCACCCGCAAACTTCTCCACAGAGTCGGCGAGCAGTTAAACCTGGCAACTGGTGATAAGCGATCTGCAGGTTTCTTGAGACAACGTCTCGATCTCGACGTTCAACGCGGGAATGCTGCGTCCGTCCGGGGCACACTACTAATGTGGTCTCAGCCCACTCTTTACGAGATTGAGTAACATTTACGGCGCACACGTTCTCGGGAGACAATTGTCGCTCCATTGGCATTATTAATAAATTCGATCATCCAGTATATATATATATATATATATATATATATATAGGTAACTTTGGGAAGATGATCGAAAAATTAAAATAAATTCACAAATATTAAAAAAAACGCGGAACTACAGGCGAAGCTTCGATCGGAGTTTCGACCGTGGTATCTTGATGACGCAACGCTGGCAGGTGACCTGGCAACGATCCAGGCAGACATCAAGACTGTTCAAGAATTTCAAGCGTGTTCCGGCTTAACACTCAACGCAAATAAATGCGAGCTCTTTCTACTGTCAGAGAAGCACCGCGACGAGCCTATTTCAAGCTTGCGGGGAATACTACCCGACATTCGATTAGCAGCCGATGACAGTATAGAGCTTCTGGGAGCCCCCCTTACCGATGCGGCGCTGGAAGGTGTACTGCGCAGAAAACTTGTTGAAGTCAGCCGATGGTGCAGCAGACTTCAAACCCTAGATGCCCATCCGGCGTTATAGCTCTTGCAACAAAGTCTCTCCACTCCTCGCTTGACGTATCTTTTGCGTTGTTCACCTTCTTTTAAAAGGACCGACCTTCTCGACAACTTCGACGACATTCTGCGTACGGAACTAGAACGGCTACTCAACGTTCACCTGAGATCTGCATCCTGGGCCCAGGCATCACTTCCTGTGAGCGCGGGGGGCTTAGGGATTCGCCGTGCTAGGGATTTATCATTATCGTGCTACTTGGGATCCTTGACAACATTTAAGGATTTAATACTTCCGATTGGAGTTGAAGATACCTCAGTTCAGCTGACCAGGGCCTCCGATGAGGCCCTGGAGGAGTTTCGAGTTTGCTGGGGAGAGCCCCGCGAGCGAAAAACTCAGGGAGCACTAGACCACTTGGTGGTAAAAAAGAGGCAAGACGCGCTTGTAGCACAAACCCTAGACTTAAAAGGAAAAGCTCGCCTGAAGGCTTGTTTTGATCCAATGAGCGGAAAGTGGCTGCAGGCCCTCCCTTCGCCGCAACTGGGGACGATGCTGGACAATAACACACTCCGCATCGTCTCAGGTCTGCGGCTTGGGGAGGCTGTCTGCGCAGAGCACGTCTGCAACCTGTGTCGGTCTAAAGTTACCGCTACAGCGGAACATGCGCTATCCTGCCGGTTCAGTGCCGGTCGCCATTCACGACATTTCGCCATCAACGATGTCGTACACCGTGCTCTGCAGAGCGCCTAGATTCCTTCAATGAAAGAGCCCCTCGGTATGTGCGCCAACAGCCTTCTACGCCCAGATGTAAAAACCCTAGCACCATGGGAACGGAGTCGTCTGCTAGTATGGGACGCGACGGTTTCATGTACACTCGCCAACAGTTACATTGCGCGCACAAGTCGGGAAGCTGGCTGACGTCTTGCTGAAAGTTGCAAATTGTCCAAATACAGGGAGCTTTCGCCGCAGTACATAATTCAGCCGATCGCCGTGGAAACGCTAGGGCCTATGGGTGAGGCGACCATCAAGTTCCTCAAGGAGCTTGGAAAGAGGGTAACTGCTGTGACAAAGGATGCGCGAGCCGGGGAGTACCTGGGGCAGCGTATCTCCATGGAAGTTCAACGTGGTAACGCAGTGGCGGTCGCTTCCATCGCCGGGGGAAGGACTGCCAGAAATGCCGTAGCAGTACCAATTATTATTTGACTATTAACATATGAAACATTAAATAAACTTATCGTACTTATAAAAAAATATATATTTGTTAATACCAAAATACTCACTAGTTTAAATAGCCGCAGGCTGATACGTCAGCGACTTTTAAAGCGACCTTCCTTAGCTTTTGCAGGAATTACAAACAATCTCACTCTCCTACAAGGGTATGCTTCAGGACATTGACCGAACTGTATCTGATAGTTCTTCAGAGGTGGGAAACCCCGTTGGTTCTTAAAACACTCATCAAATTACCCTTTAACATTTGCCCCGTTAAATTTGACTCTTTGAGGGATGAAAACGAGCGGCGTGCCGTTGTCTTATCATTGGTAATCCCGGTTCGCACTATCGCTGAGGCGGGTATTTGCACGCTCGTGGCGTGCAAATTGTTGTCGTATGTCATTGAATTCTTGCTACAGTATTACTCGATCGGTTTGCTTGTTTGCAGATTGTTCTACAGTGAAGATTCTGTGATCAGAGAAGAGGATGCAGGAAGATCGCCACAACTTCTTTTTGCGTATCCGCAGAACTATGCTACCGCCGTGGCGTCGCACAGCCACCGAGATTGTATCCTTGTATTGTTTCCGAATGCATATTACAATTTTTTTGCAGACTCGTTTACAAGGGCCGGTTGATTCATTTGGTTTGCATTAGGTATGGATGCAACTTCCATTCTGGGCGCAATAAGTTGACTCAAGATAGGATTATATTCTAGCTCTGCGATCTCAACGATTAAGGTTACGGTTTAAGTAAAAGCAGGGCAAGCAGCAAGGGCTCCCGACAACAAAACAACATATACCAACAAAGTAATTATAACAGGGTTAAATGCCAATACACGGTACGCAAGCTGATAAATCACACTCAAATAACTATATGTATGTATGTATATATTGTATATATATATATATATATATATATATATCGAATGAAACCCCTTTAGTAAGTTATGAATGGCAAAGTAACAAACTTAAGTAAATCCGTAAGCACATAATTATGGTAAGTCGATGGCTAGATTTATTTTAGTAACAACTGGAAAACAACCAACAAAAGGTCGCATATTATTGATAGCGGCGAAGGTTCGTCTAAGCATAGAAAGTGTGGAGCATTGTCAGCATCTTATCATTGAGGAACATTAGGGGAAATTAATGTTATGAATAAATTGCTCTACCGATGGAGCGGACAAGTAAAACTAATTAAGCTGAGTGCTCCACCAAACTACTTAAGCGGCAAATGAATAAAGGCAAACATAAGATCCGCAATATTGGCCTACCGGACGACTACGACTAATGACCACCACAAAAAGAAAGGTAGCTCCAAGTGTGGTGGAAGCTGAAAAAATGCGCATAGAATATCGTAATGCAGCAAATTTGAAGAAATTAACAATCGTAAATAAAACGACGGCAAAATATTGTTACTCAGATTTGAATGAATACGTTTTTGTTTATTGATCAAATATTGCATTTTGTTGCATTAGGTATTGCATTTTGTTATATTTGACAGCTTACCGCAACCGGATTGGAGTATTCAAGTAAATTATATATCGAGTACTGCTAATCGCGACGTTGACAAATACATGATTCACCAGTGTCATAATAGCGAGGTCGTGCACAAATGATCTGGTGAGCCCCATGCATAGTAAATTAGAGAGTAAAATGACGAGTTTTTATATTGGGTTTCTCCCATGTGTTTAAAGTGAGGGCTGACATCATAAAGAAGTTTGAATCGACCTTGGCCATTGTGCTCAAGTCTGTAGCTTAAACTCTTTAACGCAAGGCCGATTCTAGCTTCGCTACAGAGACTCGGTGAGGAGAAGAGTACAAGCCGCCAGGCAATCAAGGCAGTTGTGGCATGTTCTGTGGACACTTAAGGGTGCGCTTTTGATTGCAAAGTCCATTAAGTTAGCAACGTTTGCTGGCCTAAAGTATGGCCATATCACGTGTAACATATACGCAATCATTTTAGTAAAAATCTGTAGAGCTGCCTGTAAAGACAGTCTGGCGTTTGAATAGTTTGACACCGATGTAGCCGAGGTGCCGAGCATACTCGGCATGGTTTCCCTAAATATAGAGCCCAAAATCACTAGCCAGTCCTTTGCTTCCGCCTGAACTGAATAGGCTTCGTTTTATCTACATTTATAGCCACACCATTATCATTCACGTAACTTTGTAGGGTTGCAAGCGCCTGCTAACTGTGCCGACGGCCTCCAGAGAGTAGATTAGGGCCAAGTCGTCAGCGCAGAGCAACACTTTAAATAATGTATGTTGTTAAGTCACTGCAGATGACAAGTTCGACGCCGATACAGAGAGTAAGAGGGGGCTGATGTTGTACGCCTTAATTACTTGCGTTGTTTGAAGAACACGTTTGTGGTTGGGCGTCCGGTCGTCACAGACAACTGTTGAAGGATTAGGACAACTAGCTGAATAAATAGGAGCGGGAGAAGTATTCGCCAACTTTTCTTTTCTAAATGCATGCTGCTCCTCTGGCAAATCATTTATGCCAAAGCTCTTGTTAAATCAGCTTGTAGAGCTACGTTAAATCGTTCTGAATTAACCTGTCTCTACAAGGAATTACCCCGTATCGACCTCCTCAGGTAAAACGGCCGTCTGCGGCGCATGCACTATGAGAGCCGAGGCAATGGCGTCTTTCCACCAGAATACTGGCCTCGTTCACGGGCCGATCGAACTGGGGGAATAAAAGTCTTTTGGCACGCTTCTCTTCAGGAGACCGTACAAGTCGTCTGCTGTTTCCGGTATTTCGTCACTCTCCATTCTTTCCCACACTTCTTTTAATACGTCGTTATCCTATATCTGTCATGCATGTCACCTGGCTTGAGGTTGTATCGTCTCCCTGCTACCGGCTTCTTTCCCCACCCGGAGCTCGATGCAATGGTAATCGCTAAAATTTTCTATTTTATTCTATAATTGTTTTTGCCTGCGATGCCACGCAGATTGTAAGGTCAATCCAGGATTATCTTCCTCTTGAAAAGCAGTACGTTGCTTCATAACTCAGAGTGACTTCAATGTTTAGGATCACCTAAATATTGAAGTGACTTTGAATGGGGCTACTATACAGGAACAGATGCGACCCAGACCCTTAAGCTCAACCTAGCATAATCCTTTTCCGCTTCCTTTTCCAACTACTTTGTATTGCCGACTTCTACTTTGTAAATGCAGCTACTATTTTTGTAGTCAGCCGTCCAAATATGCGCCTTGCGCTTGGCAAGGGTGATATTAGGCTCGCTCAAAAAGCATAAGTTTGTCCGACGGCGTCTCGAGCATATATGAACACCTTTGTTATGGTTGCTGCAAAAAGCAAACACACTCTTGTTTACTGATCCGGCATTGCACATCAAGAGTGCTATGGGCATGCTTTTGACGTCCACGTTTATCGCGCAGGAGTTGCGAGTGTCGGGGTACTTCATTTTCAGCGCGTTTGTGCAGGCACCTGCCTAGCCTCTTCTGCTGTCGTCGCCATTGTAGCCACCTGCTTAAGAGGAAAGGATATCCTGCGCGCCTTCATTTTTGCCAATGGAAGGATCATCCTTTCCCTGATTGTCGCTGGCACGTTATTGGTGCCAATGACCTCCCTATACGCGGCCCAAACACAATGCCGAGCTGTTTCAGTAATCTATTGTAGTTGGCGTCAATTAGGGTGCCTTGAAGCAGCACCGTGCTAGTCTGACTGTTTCCTCCTTCTTATTTCTCCTCTTTGTCTTTGTGCCCACCTTCTCCCTTTTCCCTTTATTCGTGGTCTTTCCTTTCTGCGCCGACTTCTCTTTATCAGCAGCTTCCTCTTCAGTCATGACAACGGCGCCCGCATTGACTTCTATAACGACATCTTCCTCCTCTGCTTATCCCATTCCCTTCTCCGGCGGCTCTTGAAAAGATGACATAGCTCTCCTTTATTCGACTGTCTACGGATAATTACCTACTTATGGCCTATCTCAGTCAAGGGCGGGGCTTTAGTCGGGGGCTAAAAAGTGGCAAAATTAACGAACATTCACCAACTGTAAATAAAGTACTCCTAATAAAGTCTATTGGTTCCGCACAGGGAAACAGACTTCCGCAACGTTTGCCTGCTACGCGAGACTCCGTAAAAAAGTACTAGTAAACATAATGTGGTAGAAACTATATATTCAAGCCGTCAATGGGGACATCCATCAGCATATACGACGCAGAGCCTAGATAATGGCCAAGAATTTTGACATAATATGGTTAAAACATTTTATTACTTGTTGTGTTTCCCCACTAGTACACTGCTTTTAAAATTCCTACAAGCACGCATATAGGAGATCGTGGTGTTGCGGTGCTCGTTACGTGCCGAATCGCAAGGCCGGTAAATGCCTTGTTCCAAACAAAACTCAAAATTCTAAAGGTTTAAAGGTAATATTAGTAGGCGGCCCCAAATAACTCTCGGGAATGGGCAAATTTTTCTAGTAGAATAAGTTCCAGTAGATAATCAGAACTGCAAAAGCAGCGCACTGCTGTGATCTTGACACTCAGCTATCCGCTAGCGGCTTTCGAGAGCGGTCATTTGCAAATTAAAGTCCCAATAATTGTGTGTTTTTAATGCAAATTCGGTGCTGTGACTGCCATGGTGTGCTTAAAAACTCTTCTATAGTCGCAGTGTACAGTGACCGCTACCATTGGTAGTCCCTAGACTTCCGAATATCGACACTTTCACATCAGCCGGCCAGACAACATCCTATGGCAGCGGCAATCTTGTCAGCAGTAGCAGGAGCCGCTCTCACCACAAGAAACTGTTGTTACAGCTAGAGGTTGCGTGGTCTGCTCGGCTATTAGCTGCACTAAGCTTCAGGTTAGTGCATCAGCGGTATCACCAACCATTTAGCGGTTGGTGAAACGTTCACATCCCAAGCCCGCCGCTTCTTTAGCAGAGTCCTCTGTGCCGGTGCACCATGTGAGGAAGAGGAGGATGCAGAAGACAACCGAGTACACGTTCGAGGGTTTACTGGGTACAACGGTGGTAGTGGAACTACCATCAGCGTCGCTGACACGTCCGCCTCGGTCGTTGGTGGTACGGAGCAAGTGCGCGGTGCAAGTGGCAAGAGAAGGCGAGGCTCGCGAGTGAGTGTGGCCGCTGCTGATGTCGGGGAAAGGACCGCGCCATCTAAGAGAGCGGCAAACAGTCTATTGCAGAGTAGTAAACCGGCAGAGACGCAAACGGCACCGGGATGTGTTCATGCTGATTATGACCCCATAGATGATGCGGGGCCTGGTGCAGGTGGTACCGGCGCCAAGGAGGCAGAGGACGGTAGAACTATCATTTTGGGAAAGAACAAAGTGGCGGTGGAGGGCGTTCCTTTCGATGAAGTCTGGACCAAAATGGAAAATTGCTGCAAGTTACAATAAAGAAGAATATTCTAGCTGCTTGTGCAAAGGAGAGAGGCAAGGCGATTATTTTCGTCGCTATAGATAATTTGTTGGAGTCAAACGTTAATGCTGTATGTGACGCTAGCGTAAATTACATTAATGGCAAAGTAGAAGAACCGCGCGTTTCTCGAACAGGATAACTCATTATTGTTCCAGACGACATTGAATACCGAGCCAATTTGCTCAGTTTGCAGACACCGGGCGGATGCCCGTAGGCGTCAGGGCTAGTGGTTCAAGATCGATAGTTAAAGAACAAATATACGGGGTTGATCCCACGCTAACTAAAGCATCAACTGTGAATCCTTTGGGGTCACTTGGCGTCAACGACGCTTCGTGTCCAGTTCAGGAACATCAGAACCGGATTCGTCAAGGCGACGAACAGTGTCATCCTGAAATTTTCAGGCACAACTTTTCCGACGGCGATTTGCTTAAAAACCATGGCGTTGCTTTTTACCGGGAACCGCTCTAGTACTATCGATGCTACAGTTTAGATCATGTGAAGCCTGATTGTTTTTTAAAGGCCCCTCGCTAAGGACGGTGCGGATCTACTGACCACTTGCGAAAGAATTGCGAACACGCAGCGCGGTGCTGTCTATGTAAGGGCGACCCTGAGGCTACCTGGCGATCGTGTCCCTATCGCTTAGATCACACGAAGCCCTTTAAAAAGAATCGGCCAATCGCGAAATTCATCACAACCCCGGATACCACACTAGTCAAACTTTAAGCTCCAATTGCGGAAGGTCAACCATTGGAGTCTTTTAGCAAACGCACTTTCGCTGCAATCGACAGAATGGGACCAAGGTGCCACAGAAAATAAGCGCCAGCCGAAGTCAAAATTAAGCTAGCAATACCATTCTCCTCGGCGATCAGTACTACAAGCGATACGACCCATGGCCATAGCCCAGACGCAATGGTCATGGCGGTATCCGCGAAAGTCGACCCACAAATCATCGACGCAATCATGGTGCAAATTGGAAGGTCATCGAAAAAAAAGGTGGCATCGATTTTCCGGGGCTGCTGGGCATACAAAAGTTGCTAAGTGACTCTTCGGCGAAGAAGCTAGGCCATAATCTACGCCAACAATTGGAGGACGCCATTAAGGCTGTATTTAACGCGAGTCCGTCAGGGCCGTTGCCGTCCGCAGAGTCCCTGTGCGGGGACACGAGCCTCGACTGGAGGGCCTGAGTGGACAATGGGGACAAACTCCCAAACACCGTCATGTTAAATGGTCAATATATATATATATATATACCAGTGCACGTCTGGAAGAAAACCCTCACGTAACGAATGGACGACGTTCGCCAACTACAGGTGCTGACAACGTCATTCGCAAAGCCAAGATCGTGCATCAAACCGTCCCAAGGAGACGTCTTTTCCGCTGTTTGGACTCTGCTTTCTACATATCAGCTTGCCCCAATCGTAGTTTATTGAAAAACACATTGAACATCCCACGGATCCTACGTGCTCTGAGGCCTTGACGCCGGCACCTCCAGCGTCTGAAATTGGTGTCACGGCTACGGAGCTTTGAAACGCCATGAGAAGTTTTCCAAACAGTTCTAATGGCGGTCCTGATGGTCTTTGCCCTCGGCGTCTGAAGGATCTCGTAAGTTGCCGCCAGGATGACAGCAGCCCTCTGTTGCAAGCGCCACGTAACTTCATTATTCAAGCAATTAACAAACGAATTTCTAGAACTCACGTTATCCACTTTCTACGGGGCAACATTGATCACCCTACAAAAGAAGGGCGGGAGTATTCGTCCAATCGCCGTGGGGCTTACGTCGACTGGTCGGTAAGTCTCAATAAAAAAGGCTCTGATGGCTATTCTCAACATAGCGGCTCCTATGCAACTAGGGTGCGGGATGAAAGGTGGAGCAGAAGCGGCTGTGCATACTGCCGCCGTTTTCATAAAGTCCAACAGAGGCCTAGAAAAAGCCTTAGTCAAGCTCTACTCTCAAAACGCCTTTAACATGCTTCACCGATAACACTTATGTAATGCTGTGAGACGATCGGTACCTGCTATTTACCGAGGTGTATACCATATGTTTAGACTGCCGGCTGATCTTCTGTGGCGAGGGAGATGCTCAAGTCGATGCATGGGGTACAACAAGGCGACCCGTGTGGGCCAGCTTTTTTCTGTATCGCTATCGTTGAACTACAAGCAAAGCCTCGATTCAGGTTTTAACCAATGATGGTACCTTGATAACGCAATGTTGGCAGGAAACCTGGCAACGATCCAAGATGACCTCAAGGCGGTGCAGAAAGGCGGTGCCTAAGATCGACGAACTCAGAGAGCGCTAGACCACCTGATGGGCTGCCTCGAGGACAAACTCGACCGGTAGAACTCTTCACAAGCCCAAGTGTAGTTCATTACTCACATTTCCTTGTAACGATAACATTAAATAATAATTTAAGTTTTTTTTGCCACCTGATGGTATACAAGAGGCAAGACGCACTTTTAGCACAAACCCTAGACTTAGATGGAAAAGCTCGCCTTAAGGCTTGTTTTGATGTAATGAGCGGGAAGCGGGACAAGCCCTTTTTTGCCGCAACTGGGGACGATGCTAGATAAAACTACACTCCGTATCGTCTCCGATCTGCGGTTTGGAGAGGCTCTTTGCGCAGAGCACATCTGTTACTTATGTCGAATCAAGGTTTCCGCTACAGCGAAACACGTCCTCCTGCTGGTTCAGTGCGGGTCGTCATTCAAGACATTTCGCTATCAACGATGTCGCAGACCGTGCTCTGCAGAGCGCCCAGATTACGGAAAAAATCAGTGAAAAAAAAGAATTTCGGTTCCCAACAAAAAGTCGGAAAGCTGGCGCGAGCGCACGTCTTGCTGAAAGTCGCAAATTGTCGAAGTGCAGGGAGCTGTCGCCGCAATGCGTAATTCAACCGATCGATATTGAAACGTTAGGGACAATGGGTGAGGCGACCGTCAAGTTCCTCAAGGGGCTCGGAAGTAGAATAACTGCTGTGACGAAGGATGCGCGAGTCGGGAAGTACCTGTTCCAGTGTGTCTCGATGAAAGTTCAACGTGGTAATGCAGTGGCGGTAGCAATATCGTTTTCGTCGCCGGAAGAAGGACTGCCAAAAATGCAGCAGCAGTAAGAGTTTATGACTGCGATATTCTCGATGTGTTGGAAACTATAAGCAAGCCGTCGATAGGAACACCCATCAGCCTTACACGATTCATAGACTAGATAATGGCGTAGCATTTCGGCATAATTCGGTTATAGCATTTTATTACTTGTTGTGTTTCCCCATTAGTACGCTGCTTTTAATATTGCTGCAAGCACAAATGTATGAGATAGTAGTGTTGCGGTGCATAGTGTTACGGTCTCTGTTACGTTCCGAACGGCAAGGCCGATAAAGGCCACGTCCCACACAATACCTAAAATCCTAAAAGTTTTGATAAATGTATGGCCTATTTGGCGGTTCGTTACGTTTTTCTTTGGACCCTTTTATGTGACAATAAAGGTGATATTTATGTTTACGTTTAATATTAGTAGGCGGTCCCAGATCATTCGCGGCAAAGGGCAATTTGCTAAAAAAAACGTTTCAGTAGATAATCAGTACCGCTGAAGCAGCGCACTGCCGCAACATTCACACTCTAGGAAGCGAATTATTATTAGGGGCCTTCTTCCTTTTTCGTGCAATATGTTTCGTTATAACCACAAAAATTTGTCAAACTGTATACCCATTGTGAAGAAGAAAGGCATTTGGTTAAAAAGTACCTATTAAGTTTTAGATTGCAATTATAAAATATTCCTTACAGCTTAAATAGCTTCTGACCAATCCCTAAATAATGCAAACAGCTGTATTTTCTCCATATTTTTCAGCTAGTCAAGCTTTCACGGTTCATCTAGGTCTCCGGGTCAATGCGCGTATTTATTCTTCTAAAGATGTCAGAATCAGTGAGTCGTAGTTTTGCGTATGTTCGAATACCTATTTCTCCCAACAGATAAGCAACAAATTGCCGTCGTTGCTTCGTGTCATCTATTGACCGTGTTGTACTGAAATCATTTTTTCCTTGTCGCTATATTGTTTTTTGTCGAAAAGGCAGCTTTATTCTAGGCTGTTGATAGACTGACTACCGGTTTGGTGGAACACGATTCTATCGCTCCTCGGGGGTAGAAGAGCCACAATAAGCTTATTGCACGATGCGACGCTGATCATATGCGTCACCTCGTCGTGCTACTTCTTATCATCATCATCTGCTCATTTTCGTTTGTTTTGCTATGAAATGTTAAAGTGCTTATTTTTGTTAGCTTCTTGCTTTACCGACTGTTCCCGAGGGTCTTCGGTATGACTTTAGTCGTCAACGTCGAGTTCTCGTCCTCTAGAACTGCTGTCTGTGCGTTCTCTAGCGCTGTTGTTTATACGCTGTCTGCATATACCCGGCGACTCCCGGCTACACGCACTCGCACTTGCACTCGCCCAGGCCGCGTTGCCCGTAAAACATTTACTACCATATTATGTGTTTCCGTCCCTTTTGCAAACCATCTCGGACGAGCTCTATGTGCAATGTTGGCATCGCTATTATAGGCACTCGACACCCTCGACATCTTCCTTTGGAAAGCCCTAGTAAAAGAATGCCTACAACAACATTAAAGCATATCAACGTTTCAAGACGCTTTATTTAGAAATATAAAAAAAGAGAAAGTAAACTTATCTTCAATGATGGCATGAGCCTGAAAAATTTGAGTAATATATCTTCGTTTAAGTTAAGGTATCAAATGAAAAGGTGGACGGCAATCGACTCATTTTGTACCAGCAACCATGTTATTACACGCGACTATACTAAAGATTAACTAAGATTAACAGCATGTTTTTGCAAATTCGTGTTTTCGCGTTAGACGAGAAACGGCAAGGACTCTCATTAACACAATGTATGTGTATACATATAAATTCAAATACATATACGTATATATGCAATTTATATGTATCGTGTATGTCGGTGTACATAAATGCATATATGTTCTATTTTCTGTAAAAGTGCCAACGACTAGGCGACTTAGTTCCTCTTTCGAGGAACTAGGAAGTAGATCTTGTCATGGTTAATTACCTTGAGTTTAGCTGCATAGGCAAAGTTCCAAACAGCCAAAATTCTGCGGAGTACTTTGGGTAAAAGGTCTAAATCAAAGCCTTGTATGTTTTGTGAGGTTAGCCAACTGACATGACGTCGTGCGTTATTTTGATGGAAGGGGATTCTGTTTCGAATCTGGGGCTCTTGAATACTTCAACATGTTCAAGCAGGATGCTGTACACAAACTTGATCTTTCATACAGACCACCGCTTTGTCTTATACCCTAGAAACAACGAACTGTGACAGAAAGCTGACATCATTAGCATTGCTTATTTACTAAAAGCAACTAATATATTCCATCAAAACCGTCCAGCGGGCTTAACGCAATCAACACAATGATACATTTAAATGTAAAACAAAAATTTAATACTATATATATATATATATATATATATAGAAACGTCTGACAAGAAAGGCGGAGGAGAAAATTCTAACACCTACGATCGTAGACTATGAATTAAGTTAGCTGCCAGTTTCCTAGTGTTTAAAAAATGCTCTTTGTGTGCGACGTGAGACTTGATGCACGTCAGAAATATTGTTTGGCTTTCGTCCAAGCATTTCTAGAAACATCCAGAGATAGGCATTTAAACATTTTTCATAACTGATAATAAGTAATAAGGCCTAGCTTATATATCCGTTTTGTCAACTACTATTTAAACTTCGGTATTCTAGCAAATTTGCAAATGCCTGCTTTCAGCTAGCGCAGGAGACATTTAATAGTCACCATTTAAGTTAATCGTTTTTTAGAAGACCTGTCGTTTTGTTTGTCTGCTTATGGGAGCCTGTCCTGCTGATTCTTACTGAAATTAAGGCTACCACCATTACCACTTGACGCCTTTAAGGCCTTTACGGTTTTAAACCTGCATATGAGAGAGTAAATATTCATTTCACTGCCAGATGTACGCTATGCTTTAGGAAAATATCACGTCACTACAAGGCCACTGCAAAACGGATCTGATCATTTTATTGCCGCTACATGATACAGATGAGACGGGCTCTCTGGAAACAGAGGCTGTTCCCGACATACAAAAGAAAAGACGCCGCTGTGATTTTCAGAACGTTGCCCGATGTCACCAAGAATTCACGATTACCACTAACATGGCCGCGCAACATTAACATGAGATCGGTCCATAAGTTAATTTAGGACCAATCCTCGATAACATTTTCATTAAAAAATACAATCAGCATTCATGATGGGCTCGCTGGGCTGGGCTAGGCCGTCTACAATAGTGGCCGTTTAAGTCATTTGCTATCGACTACGCAAAATGTCAGGTAGAACAAATAGGCGTTTGTCGAGGCCTTTCGCGGCTGATAGCTTTGAGCTTAAACGGCCTTTTTGAAGGCTAGGGCGTTACATATTAACTCGGACTAAAAAATAAATCTAGCGAAAGCTATGGTGAAGTTATCTCGTATAGCGGTCCTTTGCGGTACAACTTGGAACTAACGATGAAATACGGACTCGTACCCAGCGCTTTAACGTTAGCCATAGAAGGCGCATTAGCATCTTCATCGTGAGGAACATCTGGAAGCAGACAAGTGTATTGTGTTAGATTAAGTAGAACCAGTTTTCTATAGCAACTTAACTGGCTAGACATCGACCTGTCGTTACTTAGCGAGCCCAACACCTGATCAGGTATATGAAATATAGATAATCGCTCACAAGATCAGATTGCAAACGGCCTTAAAATTACTAGCATTGTATTTGGCAGCCGCTACCGCTTTTGGATCCCTGAACGCGGCAGTGAGCACGAATTTATCTGGATCGACCCTAACATTACTCTTGCTGCTGCAGCCTCAACGTGACGTTTAAACAATCTCTTAAAGAATATCTTGATTTATCTTCCAATTCCAAGCCAAGTGACATGTTTAATTATAACCTGATATTTAACCACGGATATTTTTGCCGCCAACACATGGAGCTCCTCCGAGACCAACCGAAGGGAGATCGCTGCCCTCTAACTAATAGGAGCGGAAAATCGTATTGTTCTTAACACTGGTGCTTCCACTTTTGACAGAGGCGTGCGCACCTCGCGCATTGGCCTAACAATGGCGCGCTAAGCAGGGGCCTACCAAATCTTAAACTGAATTGTACTACATGCCATGGCAAGAAATCTCTTAGAGAACACAATTTCGGTTCCAGGTGACTATTCAGCCAGCAATATCATCTTTATTTCTATGTCGTCAGCGGGCCGCCAGGGAGTCGACGAGCTTCGAGCGTTGCTAAGACGGCCTGCCTAAGACCGCCTCTGGGGTGTAGAAGCTTTTGAAGGCCGCTCCTTCGGGCCACGCGATCTACCAAAGAAATTGACCGCCTTAGACCGATTTTAGTCCTCTCCGGCATTCACCTTGTCTATTTATTAAAACCATGAAAACCAATTTGAGAACGTCCAGGTCCTAAACCCACGACCTCCCGATTGCAAGGCGATGCCTTTGCCACTGAGCGACCTTGCTCGGCCAAGAAAGGCGTCGGGTCCAGACGACATCTCCGTTTCTGTAGCCAAGCTTCTGATAAAGGAATATCCAGAAGCTGTCGTGTCGACAGAGATTTCGCGTCTGGGCTCGTTTCCTATCGAATGGAGGGCTACAGATCTCGTCTTGATTTTGAAGAGCGCTTCCTCCTACAACTCAACAAAATTTCCTGGCTTCATAGCCAAAGGTTCCAAGTTCACCGTGGAGGCACGCCTGCATGTCTGCACTTGGTCCCCTGCTATGGAGCATGGTTAACTTGCACCATATTCTGTGACGTGCTACAGCTGGAGAGACCTTTCCCTCGAAGCCGACCTCCTTGCTAACGCTAACGTCCTCGTGCTCACAGTCTAGGCCCGGACACCGAAACTGTTCAACGACGTTGGCGGGCGACGGAGAAAACCCTTAATTTGATTTCGTGTGCCTCATGCCCAATATAATTGTGCCACCGTATTCTCAGCGACGCATCACCATGTCTGTGATCAAATAAGTTGCCCTGTACGGGGCTTCGGCTTGGCCCTCTGACGCGTTAACAGCCGCAATGAACCAAAGTCATTGATTCTGGCGTACCAGACGGTGAGCACAGCGACAGTTTACTTATCGTGACGACTCATTGCGATCTGAAAGCGGAAGAGCTCTGCTGTCTGTGGAAAGACCCTTAGGAAGGCTCCCAAACGCCACGTGCGTCCTCTGCGGCTATGGACTTAAGCACACCGATGAACATGCATTTCGAAGGTTCCCAACAGAACAGCTCCCCTGTGGCGTTTTCAACAAAAACAAGCTGCAGGCGTCTGGGTACCCCCTAAGGAACTACAAACATTTTTAAAAAAATATAAAACGGCTGATTAATCGAATATATTTTTGACTAAATTCATGGCAAATAGCCATCTCACTATGCGCACCTCTCAGGCCTCCGGGGAAAAGGTATGCATGAATAGACTCCTCCCCCGATTATTTGAAGTAGTTGCACTTCCCGGTCAACGGTGAAAAAAAAACAAAATATGCGTTTGTCGTCATGCGCTATGCCTTGTAAGACACTTGCAATATCAAACAATAAAGACGGTAATCGTACGCCCGATTAGAAGTGTCCTGTAGAATGCGTGGAGAGCAGTGTAAGTGATACCGTATATTAACGTGCAGGAGAGTACACCTCCAGAGCCATCAAACTCACCGAAAGTTATTGTACTGCGTCATGTGTTTTTTTTTACCTAGAAAAATATTCGCCTTGCGGTGTAATGTGCCAATGCAAAATTATACACATTTGATATGTATTTCTTTACATTACAATTTAAAAATAGTTGCTTAGTTAATTAGCGAGTATAGTGGCATAACAGCAGATATAACTTAAAGCTATTTCTATCAGATTTTCGCTGATGACGCTAGGTTGGCGTGCGCATGATTTTCTTAGTTGTGCTTACGCGTTTAAAAGGTATGTCATTATTAGCGTAATTACCGTCGTCGTAACTACCGGTGAATAGATTAATCAGATACAGGACCGAAAAGCGTAGTTGACCTGGTCACCGGGACAAAACGAGATCGAAACGAATTCCAGTCACTCAAATTATGCACCCATCAGTGCCTTCCCGCTCAGCTGAATAAGGGCCTGCTTCTGTGTATTTAAGTTTCCGTCCGGGTGAAGTCCACTGATTTCAGTAACACAGTAATACTGTAGCATCCTACCATAAGAGACCTCATTTAATATGGACCCCAATGTCCTTTACAAAGACAGACAGCACTGTGCGCAGATACAATCTTTGCTCAAGACATGTAGACATAATGGCGCGTAGGCTGTTCAACGCTAATACTAGTGGGTGTGCTAATGGCTAGCAGTTTTTTCCTAACCGCAAACAGCATCTCGTGTGCTTAGCCACGCGATGCTTAAATAACAATACGCCAGTTGTGTGTCTAAGTTTTATTATTGCAGTGTAACGAAAAGCCCAGTCGTGCGCATGTGAGCATGCCAACTATATAAACGCTGTACTCGATAGAGCTGTTTCAATAATTTCTAACTTAATGGCAAAATATGTTTTTCTATCAACATAGCGGTATTACAGTCACCCTGTTGTGAATGATCCTTGGCCATGCGCCAGGCGTACATATTATTTACTGGCTTCGCTCTTGCAGCGCATCTAGGCGCATACGTTGTTTCGTTTCTGTTACTAATCAGCCGCACTTTAAACAATTGGTCAACGAGGTTCGCACCCGCAAGTTGAGGTAGAACACGTTTGTCACTATTATCTGAGTGTGTCCATTAAGGACGGCGTACTTACGTATTCGTACTAACGTGAGTGTCATATGAGAGAATCGTATAGACTGGGCAATACAATCGATTTGTACAAACGAAAGTGCACTGTAGGTTCCCTAAGTATGAAGCAGTATATTTACAAGTATACATGCTGCTTTGACTAGTTCTTTGATGCGCGCAGAGAAAGTAAAGTTCCTCAAGATTAAGACATCATGATCCCGCGTTACATTGGCAGTTGGCAGAGTTGACTCATTGCAGTAATTTAGGTTGGGAGATCCGTGTTTGGCAACGAGACACCTAAAAACGGAGAGATTTTTCAATCCACCACCGGCTGACACCGTCTATAGCAGACTGCAGTGTTTTGTGCTCTAATAAGGAGTCAAACGCATTATATACAGGTAGTTCAATAAGTTCTTAGAATGAAAACCGAAAATTTTCCAAATCATGTTTTTAAATTTTTCTTATTCGATATACTCCCCGAGAAGCTCAATACACTTTTCCCACCGAGATTTCAGAGCTTTCATACCTCTTGAGTAGAATTCCGCGTCGTTAGACTGAAAATAGGCATTGACAGCAGCCTTAACCTCTTCATTGCTGGAAAAACGCTTTCCACCGAGACTATTCTTCAAATGTCCGAAGAGGAAATAATCAGAGGGGGCCATTTCTGGAGAATAGGAGGGTTGTTCAATAAGCTCGAACCTCAGTTGGGCCAGTTTTGCCGATGCTTGCCGGGACTTGTGTGCAGGAGCATTGCCCTGGTGAAACGGGACAACCTTCTTCTGCAAAGCGGGCCGTTTCACGATGAGTTCTTGCTAACGGCAGTCCAACAGTCTTGCATAATATTCTCCTGTGATCGTTTTACAGCTCTCAAGGTAGTCGACCAGCATTATTCTACGTTGGTCTTAAAAAACTGTAGCCATCATCTTTCCGGTCAATGCCGTTGTCCGCACCCTCTTCGGAGGTCCTTCATCAGGTGCACACCATTGGCAAGATGCTTCTTGGGTCTCGGGAGTGTAGTGATGAACCCGGCTTTCATCGACGGTCATGAATCTGCCCCAAAAATCCGACAGATTGTTCGACATCTTGGCCAAATTTCGCTGTAAAGCCAAAACAGGCGCGTCTTTTTGGCCTTGGTTGAGCAAATGCGGCAGCCATTTTGTTCTAAGCTCTTTCATCTTCAAGTTTTCGTGTAGGATAAAATGCACACTGCCTAAACAAATCCCTAATGCCTCCGCTATTTCCCTCATGTTCATTCGCGTATCTGTGCCAAGAATTTTTCGCACTTTCTCTACGTTTTCCTCATCAGTTGCCGTTTTTTGGCCTCCTGGACGTAGTTCATCCTCGGTGCTCCTGCGACCTCTTTTTAACACATTAATCCAGTTGGAAACAGTGGCAAAACATGGCATAGAGTCACTGTACGTCTCGTCTAACTCAATTTTTACTTGGGTCGCATTCCAACCTTTGAAATAAAAATGCTTGATAACCACTCGACTTTTTTCTCCATTTTTAAAAATCACGCCGATACGTTGCACGGGAAAAGCTATCAAACAAAATCGCAACGGCCAATCACCATAATATATTGAGTGCTAGCAGTCGAAAAGTTGCAGTTCCTATTAGCGGTGAAAGCGTGCCAAAATTCGAATTCTAAAAAGCTCATTCTAAAAACTTATTGAACTACCTGTATTTTAAGCCACTCTGCACAAATGTCGATGTATTAGTCTGCTAGCCCGCTATTCATTGCTCCTCATTACTGTTGTTCCACAATCTTTATCTCCACGTTACTTATTTTCGAACAAAAATTCTGAGTCCGACTAGAACCCTCTCAAAAGCAGTGCAGGTGACGGAGCACTGCGACATAGGGCGATTATCATCGATATGATTCGTTGGCCCCTTTTTATATATCGGTGTGCAATACTTCACGTAGAAACAATAAGGATTTTTCGAGTCGTTATACGATCGAAGATCAGCCTTAGAGACTCCGTTAGGATATGGCGAGCTTTTTAAGATCGGTGTAATGCAATCAGGCGAATGGCTGCATTTGGGTTTCAAACGCTGCAATATCTAGAACAAACATTTGTTTAAAAGCGGGGAGATGCAACTCCCCTGCGCCACGCCAGATGCTGCCAGGTGCCCTTCTTAAGGCGTCCTCTGACTTGACCACCAAAAAGACCGTTTGCGCACAAACTTTGCGAACCATTCAAAGATCTCTGGATGGGCCCCGAGCGCAGTCGTGCATCATTTCGAGTAGTTGCGTATACGTAAAACCATGTTGTGCCGCATCAACGAGCATATAAATAATAATACAATATTATTAACACCCTAAGAGGATAAACATTTGCACCCATGTGTCTATGTTAGACAAAAGGGTTTCAAGACAATTACCAGCCTAGCGATTCGCTAATTTTTGCTATGGACCAAACCGCCGGACATACCGGGGCGTGGTATCTACTACGTTTGCTCCAGCACTGAGTGCATCAACATCCATCTCGTGGTTTCTAAAAGCTCTCCACGTTGCACAGAACGTGTTAAAATCCTGGCTGTAAATGCTGTAGTTAGATGTCGATCTCTAACTCTGCCAGTCCGCCCGACCGCTGTTGTTCCATAAATGTTATCCAACCTCTACCTTGCTTATTTCGAACATACATAAGTGGTCTGACTAGAACCCTATCTAAAACAGTGCAGGTGACGGAGCACTGCGACATGGGATGATCATTCTCGGCACGATTCTTGGGCCTCTTCTTATGTACCGGCGTCATAATACTTTGCTTCGAAAGAATAAGGATTTTGATGTCATTAAAAGATCGGCTGAAGATCAGCTTGAGAGGCTCCATTAGAATATGACCAGTTTTTTTTAAATATAAGCGTAATGCGATTAGGTGAGTGGCTGCAAAGGCGTAACGCAATTAGGTGAGTAGTGAGTGGCTTTAAACGCAGCAGTTGCGAATGAATGTCACGCTCGTTGAACTCCGTCGTCGTGGGTAATGTGATGGTTATTGGAGCAGGGTTAAACAGAGAAAATACATGCGATGCAAGGAGCTCAACCTTATATTCTCATCCTTTGATGCAAAGCGCGAGCCTGATTATGAGGCCGGAATGGCTTCATTAGTGGTTATCCGCAGGTAGGTTATACAGGTATATATATTTGCAAGCAAACGATAATAATGATAACAGCGTAATGCACACGAAGGGGAAACAAAATATTTATTATGTGTGCAGTTAACTAAACCAGTTTGTAAGAACTGAGACATAAAACCACACAATATGGGCACACATAACACAAGGAAGGTCTAAAACCTTATAATTAACCCAGACAAATTAAACAGATTTCACTGTAGATCCGTTGTTTCTTCTTTTTTTTTACTTCAAGAAAATCTCCGTTTAAAAACAACGGCCCTGCCTGAATCTCGAAGCTCCTATGGTAGCTCTAAATTGTAATTAAATATGATTGATGCTAATTTATGTTTTAGGTGTAATATAATATTTAAAAAATAGGAATCACTCCCTGGCATACCTGCCCACAGCTTATAGGCCAATGAGTGCCGCAGAAGGTTGAGACTAAAACAGCGCTGCGACTGCACTGCGTTAGGGTGTAGTCAAAAACACACTGTTTTGCACATTGTAGGCTAGCACCCCCCCCTACAGCTTCTTCTTTATTCTTGTTATATGTGGTCTCAGTTATCGGCCGTCTACGTGGTATGCTCTACCGCAGTGCAAAATATTAGCATTAATTTTTGTTTTTATTATGTCTAGTTATGTTTCCAGTGTTACCATTTATATCGAGAGTCGATATCGTTATTTTTCGAAAGCGTGTGGCGATTTCATCTACGTACCCGGCATGCTCGTGACGTGGGTACCATAAAAGTGACTCGCAGGATGATGTAAATGTCCTGTAGATCATGTCGTGTTTTGTTCAGTATGCCTAATACCTTTTTTATAGTAATGTTATTTTTCGTCCTTGGCTCATATAGACTCGCCGATCGTTTCCCCCGGCGTGTAGCTTCGGCGTGTTCGTGGCCGCAAGGGGCAACTGCTCTACGGCGGCTTGATTCTAGCTGAGCTTCTAGGTCTGTGAGGGCGAAGTTATCGAGAAGAGAGTTCCAGCATGTTGCATAGACCTATAAAGGAAGGCTGCAAGAGCTACCTTCGATAGAACAATCGCATCGGGCAACTCCATACCACCCCGTAAAACGGGATGTAGGGCTTGCTAGCGTAGGTCTGCATATATGATGAGGTTCAACAACGCTTGTACCGTAGGCAGCAAGGTCTACTTTGTGCACGTTTAGTTCCTTATGGAATCCCGAAGCAAGCTAACAGAGCCTGCACCTCAGGACAGGTGGTTGGGACGTAAAGCCGAGAATGAGGATCTCAGAGAAAAAGCCTCAGCGAAAACCTGCTGAGTGGATGCAAGAGGGAGGCCGGGATTTTCTGTAGAAACAAAAGAACGCCTAGGAAGTCTAGATCCGTCCCGACAGTTTTGGTTCCTGGGTGAGTCCCTAGCATTTCAAAGCGCGAGTAGACCTCCCACAGCACGAACCTCACACAGGCTAAAAGCTAAGCCACCTTGATCAGGAAACTTGATAGTCCTGTGGATGTCCCTGATATATATAAATATATATATATATATATATATATATATATATCATGTTTTCCAACATGGCGTCAGCTGCACGGACGCGTTTTCTGAGTGCTCTTATAATTGTGTACTTTCTGGCAAAAGCCCATAGCAAAACTAGTGCTTTTTGTGACAAGAAGGAGTCTCAGGACGCAGTGAATGTTGTGACTATCTACCTCAACGTACCGCGCCGCAGTTTCACCAAGGTCCACACACTCCGAGCCACAGCACTTGTGATCATCCTGTTACAAGGAGGAGATATCGAGGCAAATCCTGGTCCTCCGTGTGTCACTTGTGGAGGACAATTTCAACAAGTCGTTAACAGAACTGTCTGCGAGAGCTGTGACAAGCATGTTCACACACATTGCAGCTATCATATCCCTGATAAGGCATCAACGTACTGCAAGTCCTGTTTTTGGGTCGAGGTCTCAACGATAGTTTCTAAGTCGATAACTGTCAAGTCATCTTGTAATTGTCCCTCGGAGATACAGACGCTTAAAAAGCGGATCGACGAGCTATCCAGAACGACCAAATCGAACGGTAATGTTAGCACACAACAGCAACTGACAATCGGCCGACCGCAGGCTCAAACGTCCCAACAGATGATCGCCCTCCGCCAACGTGGTTTGCACGTACAAACACCGCACACACCGCGACGTCTTGGCTTTCACGACGACGTGCATAAGAAGAACCTACATGGACGCACACCAGCGAAGCCAGAGAAACGTGACGACAGGTGGCGTACACAAGGAAGGAGAGATCGCACAACCAAAGCCACCACCACCGGCACGAACAGGATGACACATCTGAAGGTAGTCAAAGACGAAGATATACCTGAGCGACCACGGCAAAGAGCGCTGTTTGTAAGCCGTATTGATCTCACACACAACGAATCAGATATTCAGGATTATGTTACTCGAATCGTTGGTACTAGCTCGGGCGTAAAAGTAACAAAGCTTGCTGGGCTTAACCAAGCATATTACAACACCTTCCATATTATAGTCAATCAGGACACTTTTTCTAATCTATTAGACCCAGCTGTATGGCCGGAAGGTACACGGTTTAGGCCGTTCCGAGGCCAATTAAAACCATACAGAGTATTTGGTGCACCGCAACCACCGTCTTCAGGACTAGGTAACAAACGACCCCGAACCGAACAGTCTGATACAATGCTGGTCGAGGGTAGCCCGCCAAATTGACTTCAAGTCGAATGCGACAACAACACACTTGTTAACACGACCAAATGTGCAGAACTCAAAACAATATCCCGATGTATCCTTTGGAATGTAGAAGGATTTCATTCAGTATTAGAAAGTTGTGGGGAAAACGAGTTTGAACAATATGACATAATGTTTCTTACCGAAACATTTGTAACAAACACAGCAGCTATTGTGCTACACAAACACAAGATCTACCATGGTGAAGCTATAAAGGCCCCCGGTAGAGGACGACCGAAATGGGGGGTCTCAGTCGCTGTACGCACGACCGAATGGTCTAGATTACTTAGATCCACGGCTAGACTACTTGTTGTTGAAATAAGGGACTTTTATTTAATATGTATATACAGCCCACCTGACCGCAACGTGACAGACATTTTACTTGATATAGGAGAGTCCCTGATGCTATGCACAGACAATTTTAAACACACTATCATAGCAGGGGACATGAATTGTAACCTCGCTAAAGATGACTCACGAGCGACAGCTTTTATCGAGGGAGTAAGGGAAATGGGCTTGCAAATAGAAGGTAATTATTCCGACGCTATATATATAGCATGGAATGGAAAAAGTGCTGTAGACCTAATTATGAGTACTTCTAGTGAACCGGGAGCTTATATAAAAGACCATAAAACGACAGTTTCAGCCGAGCGGAAGCACTGCAAAGTTACCTTCAGCCTTGCGCATACGAAGATAACTGGCCTTGACAAACGAATTTCCCTCGCCCGCAAGATAAGTCTCAGCAAGCTGGAACAAGCCTTATATCTACTCCCAGATGCGACCGAAGTAGACACAGACTTTTACGAGCGTTCACTTCGGTGGGCCATTCAATCTGTAGCATCATATAAGAGGAACACTGCGACGAGACACAAACCATGGTTCGATCACGACTGCAAAACCATCAAAACGCACATTTGTTGCCACAACGATTGGAGCCTAGCAGGGCTGGCAAACCTAGCTAATCTAAAGAAAACGTATAAACGAATAATTCAGAGGAAGAAATATGAATACGAGACCGCGCAACGCACACAACAGGTAAAAGAAAGCATCCAGAAACCATGGATCCTCTTACCGAAGAGACCTGCTGTAGCAAACCCACTAATAAACGACGAAGAATGGGTCTCGCATTTTACAACGCTACTAAGCCACGATGTTCAACTGCCTGACAATGAACACGCACCCCATATAGAGCCTGACTGGGAAGACTTTACGGAAGGGGAGGTTCGAATGGCTATACTATCGAAGAAAAACGGAAAATCATCAGGTCCTGATGATATTTACTACGAACATCTTAAGCAGGGAATAGAGCACATAGCCCCAAAGCTAACAGCGCTGTTTAATGTATGCTTAGAACAAGGGCACATACCCGAGCAATGGCGCCGAAGCTACCTGCAACCAATTTACAAAAACAAAGGCGACGCCACAAACCCAGCGAACTACCGCGGGATAGCATTAACTAGCGTAGTCTACAAAATATTAACCTCACTAATTGTGACTCGACTATACAGCAAATGTAAAGACCTAATACCAACGGAACAGAGTGGGTTCTTGGAAGGTCGCTCAACTGAACGAGCTCTCAGGGAAGTCCTTCGTCACGTTCGGGAACGTTCCAACGGCGGACAGATGACCTACGCAGCGTTTGTTGACTTCAAAACTGCTTTTGATAGTGTACCTAGAGACTGCCTTCTGGATATTATGCGACAGCATTTTGGCATCAAAGGTCGAATGTTTAACCTAATGAGAAGCATTCTCACTGCGAACTATATCACAATCAGAAATGGGCCTCACTGTATTGCGCAAGAAGTTAAACAGACAATTGGGCTAGCACAAGGCGACACGGCAAGCCCTTTCTTATTCATCCTTTATGTCACAGGGTTAAGCCAAATACTTCGAAATGCTAAAGCCCCGCATGTATTCTACGCTGACGATCTCATCATAATGGCCAAGTCAAGACCACATCTACAGTTTTACCTGAATGAAATGAGCCAATGGTGCGCACAGTATAAGCTGACAATTAATATATCCAAGACAAAAGTTCTTCGATTTTCCCGAGGAGGTCGATACGCCAGTCTTGACCACATCATCAGGGTCAATAACCAAAATATTGAATTAGTAAGTCAATTTAGCTATCTCGGAGTAATCTTGACCCCTGGCCTATCTTTTACAAAGCACATAGAGAACAAACGTGCAAAAGCAGTATCGGCCATGAGGCTACTCGGAGATCTTACCCAAATTGACATTAAGACTGGAATAAACCTTTTTAAGATAAAAATAGCTCCGATTATAACTTACTGCCTTCGGGCCATTGCACCAAACTTAACCTTAGACAACATTAACGAGATAGACAAAATAAAAGCAAATTTTGTGAAATATATGCTCGGACTGCCGCGTAACGCATCGACAACCTTGGCGATGGAACTATGCCAAGAACGAAGCTTTGTGGAAGATCTTATCTTAGACAAATACGTTTTTAGCCCACTCGTCGTAGAGCAATATCGCGCATACAGAGAAAAGCGTAATTTGAGCTTTGCCATAGAGAATTTCACTGACGGTCCTGCATTCACGACAGACCGTTGGAAGCAGGGAATGCAAGTGAACAGACGGGTACTCTGCAGACTTACCTGGCATGGCTACCACCAATATATATGCCTAAAAGGGTATTGCTTTGATATTGAAGATTGTGTATGTAAACATTGTGGCACATGTAATATTGACCGATACCACATACTGCAATGCAAGGAGATAGAAGCTGGTTCAATGCATGCAGTAGTGAAAGATGTGATTAGCCGATATTAATTTTAGGTAGCATCTACCAATTTCTGGTGAAATAAACCTGTATATATATATATATATATATATATATATATATATACATATATATATATATATATACAGGTTTATTTCACCAGAAATTGGTAGATGCTACCTAAAATTCATATCGGCTAATCACATCTTTCACTACTGCATGCATTGAACCAGCTTCTATCTCCTTGCATTGCAGTATGTGGTATCGGTCAATATTACATGTGCCACAATATATATATATATATATATATATATATATATATATATACGTAGAAAGCCTTTTATTCCCGCTTTCTTGTTTCTTATACTTTAGGGCAGACGGACTGAAACAACCGTTATGCGCATAAATATATACGATATATGTACGTGGGTATATATAGTATATATTTACCTACAGAGAGCTGTTTTGCTGTATAGTACGGGGCCAATCATAAATCTAAACAAGATGAATTTGTAGCATACATTTAGTTCATAGGTATCAAACGCACTTTGTAGTCTCAAATAATAAAAAAAGATCCTTTTCAATAGAATACATAATCGCTTTGGTTCGAGCGATCTACAACGCATATGTTCTAATTTATTAAAGTCAGTAAACTTAGCTCTTTAAAATGCTCCACAATCACCGAAAGGAACAATATAGCATAATACCACAGAGCACTTAAATTAAGTAGGTCGCCTGGCATAAACGCAACTGACACAGTATAGTCGCCGAAGGGAGCGGCAATAAAGTAGTTTAGGAACTATAAAGCTTCTAAAAAGTTGTAAATAATAAGCTGGTCGTTAAACAATGAAACACGAAAATATAATGTTACAAACCTGTTTCGGCACAGAGAAGGGCATGGTTTTACATTGCTACACCATGATAGCTATTTCTGCGGCATGCGCTTCAGAATGAAAGGAAGTCCTCATTATGTTTGATTCGTATAAATGCAGTTGGGGCAATTTCTTTTAAATATATTCTTATTCAGTTGACTCTAAATGTTATATTTTAGTTAGCACGTATCATGAAAGACGTTATGTAGTGCCGTAAGTGTTTAAGGTGAAAATAAAGGAAAAGTATAAGGTAATCTAATACGTTCTAAACTGTTCCAGCACCAGCACAATCGTTTATGCTCGTAAAATAAATAACAATATTGTTGATTTTTTTTAACTCGGCATTACATGTATGTGGGAGCAAAAAAGAGATCATAAAAATTCCGAGGGGCGTCTATCACCAGTAAATATAAAATGCGACTCCAGCAATTCAGGCAGTTCTTGGGTTGGCCTATTCCACCTTCATAACAATTCTGAAGCTTTCTATCTTTGACCCTCAAACTCTTTCTTATCGATTTGTTTTGAAGTGCTTGATTGCCAGTAATATCTTAAAAAAAAGCCGTGCTTTGAATAATACTACTAACCTTGTAACTCTTAAAACAAGTTTACAATTTCATGTTCTAAACCTTCCCTATCAACCTATGTTAATAGCTTGAAGCACCTTAAACACATTGAGTGTACGTTGCGCTCGTATTAACTGTTATTATATTAACAGATTAAGGTAACTGCCTACGCCCTTGGACCAAATATTTAGCCTGCTTACATTTCCACAGAAGATCCATTTGTTATCGCAGGTTACCAAGCAATCCATGAACGAAGACTGGCGGTGGCAATTGAAGACAAAAGTGCAGACGCGCATGCGCTTCAATTTGTTACCGTTACTCAGTTTGTAGGGAGCCTATTTACAAAACCTAAAACCTATTCCTCGATTTCTCTAGTTGTAACTGTTAGATTCAGCTGTATATTTAAACGCAGAAAGAGTTGTTTTAGCAAAGAGAATCGATCGAACCTCGGTCCATCGTCCAGGTCTCTCCATATCCATCACACAACTTGGTAAACCATTTTCGGCCCGTTCGATAATTGAGCCGTCCCCGAAGGTAGTGGAAATGTTTCGACCAGCGACAGCAGCGTCGAAGCCTTTTCGGAACCCGTACAGCAAAAACGCCTTTGGCGCCAAAGCAAAGCCTACCCGCCGATATGGTAATAGCCGCCCTATCAAATATATATCACCCTTTCCCATACTGATGTTGGCTAGAAAGCGCTGTAAACCCCCGAAACAAGTGTGCATCAACGGCACGATCTTTTGCATCAACCCAATATTGCGACACGTCGTTGGAGCTCTTAAACCGCTTCACGCAATCTAGTTTCACTATAACATAAAATAGGCTTTTTGTTATATATAAAAGCGTGCGGTATATTGGGTTCTAGTATTGCGTGAATTGCTTATATTATGTATTGTTTATACATAGTTTATAGCTTTACGTACTTGTAAAGCGAGCATACTACGTGCGCCAATTTAAGTAAGCACAATTTTGAGTTGTTTGCGCTTATTTGCCGTCAAGCGAATAAACCCTTCATGAGCTCAAAACGGGCAACGATCTTTGGAATGATGAATCGCTGGTTCCTTAGGCTATCGGAGCGCGAAACAAAAAGGTGTAGAGCTGCACAATTCGCAGGAGATAACCTTAACTGTAACCGCCATAGGAACGTGGGGGGGGGGAGCACCCCAATATTGCACGCTACTGCAGACTAAGTTTATTACCAGCCATTACTTGAGAGTAAATTTGGTCAAAAGTGACATCGTTATTGCACTGTATACATGCGTCTTGTATGCATGGCTGATTGATGTTGTGTCCGGCTTTTTCTATTTCACAAAGCGTATGTACTATATAATGATCAATTTAATAGCATGTCCCCTTGAGGCACATGTAATGTAACCGAACCAGGTAACTTTGCAGGAATGATGGTAACTCTCAGGTAGGGCAAATGGCTTACCAATTTCAGGGTGTGTGAGTGTGAGTTTTGTTTGAAGGTCGGTTGCTGCGTATGTTCTTCCCCTGTTGAAGTGCATAATTATAGTATTTGATGTATTTATTATTAGAGTACGGTTAGTATACCATCTTATCGTTTGAATCATGTAGAGTTTCAGATGTTCCCTGTTTTTGACAAGTATATGTGAATCGTGAGCGTGGAAAGCATCAGAAGCAGGTATTTCTCGCAAGGCTTTCGATACGCTTGACACGCATAGAGTAATCATAAATGGGCTGACTCATTCTTCCAGCATCTAGTGTATGCCATCAAAAACGCACTCTAAATCTACTGAACCGTTCTCTGGGAGTTGACTAACGGGTCTTATCCAGGAGTTTGCTTGCTATTAGAGATGTTGCTGTTTTAAAAACAACGCTTGTTAAACATACCCCTGTAGCTTTCTAGTTAGGTTTGATCTCCTTGCCTCAAATACAGGATATAGTAAACTAGGCTTTCATTTACCGGGAACCTTTCCTTGATTTTAAGGCATGCATTGCAGTTATCTGTCAGCAACGGCGCATGTGTGGTAAAAAAAATACCAAAACGTACGACAGTATGATCATATTTTACAGGAGTGGAGACAACGGTCACGTTTTTTTATTTGATCTAAACCAACGCTGACGGTCAAATATAGATTTAGACGCATGAATCGGTGAGCGAATAAGTTGGGATAGGCCATTTACCAAAAAGCGGACTTTATAGACCACAAACAGAAAAGAGCAGCCCAGAAGTACCGCTCACTCGTCTGCCAAGCGGCACCGTCACTGTTATTATTATCTGTGCCTAAGAAGCAAATGTTATGATGCAATTTATTGTGCACGTAGGTTTTGTAGGGAATGTCAATACCATAAACTTAAGTGCACCGAAGTAGACATAACGGCACTTCAATCGCAAATACACCACGTATGAAGAGCTTAGACCTTGTTGGTCTTTAGTACACGTTGCTACTAGTATATTTACAAACTCTTTGACAGGGGACTTTATTAAAAGTTATCGAAATAATAACATTTTTTTTAATTAACAGAGAAATAATTTAATAACAAACACACCATCTGGCGATTTAGATGTTTGGCTGTACATGATTGCAATTGCGAGATGTGCGCCACGCGAACATTCTATTAACGATTTTTTTTCTGGCTACATCTTAAGCCTGAATGTTTATGCCAGAGCGAGCTACCGTCGTCATGACTTCAAAGGACGTATTGAATCTATCGGGCTGCTTACATATGCTGATAAACGTACATATGTCGATATTTTCTTTTATAACGGCCATGTCCATGCACTTAACATTATTCCTACTAATGTTTTCAGTGATAGGTAACACGTCGTATGAACTTTTTGTGTACTTTGGCCAGAATCTTCTTATCACAGACGATTCCCTTGATGCCATACGGTTGAAGCGTATATAGAGACCGGGAGAACATATTGCTTGTACAGTCTGGCATACAGGAAAGCACCTTTAATCACAAATGAGCACAGCACATTAATTAACAAATGATTTAAGATCAAACCTTTACACCACTCCATACATTTGTGTAGCGTCTCCTAAAAAGTTACTACATTGCTTCCATTATCAACGGGTATATACATTTTGACATAATCAGCATACATTTTTACATAAATGATTTAAGGTAATACATGCTTCAATGAGTCGGTATACAGCATACACATTAAAGGGCCGAGAGTGGTACCCTGCGGACACCCCGAGGTAACTTGAGCCGTAGATGACAGACAATTGTTTACTCCGACCCTAAAGAGTCTATCACATAAGAATATATTATTCCAGTTACCTATTCGACTGCCCACTCCATATTGGGGAAGAATATTGAGTAAATTAGAGTGTGTGGTACTCTCAAAAACAGACTTAAAATCGAAATGCACGCAATCAAACGGTTTTCCATCAATTATGAGGGGGGGGGGGGCAATCATGTAGCTTTTTCTCCGATATTTTTGTGACCGTCCGGAGGCGGATTCCAGAAGCGTTGCAGGCGTCTAAGCTTATTTATCCGTAATTGATGCTTGCGAAGGCGGTCTCCGGGCAACTCTAATCCGAACAGTCAAGCGAGCGACAAAGCTCGTTTCTAGGGGTTCCGAAGCCATTTGGGGAGGAGAAGGGATAGCCGCTAGTATCTTTTGCAGAAGAGATCCGCGTTGGGCAGATATAAAGCCAAAGCAGCTGTGCCCCTTGAGTCAGCTGCAATGATCTTTCGACCACCTTTGTGAGGTAAAAGAGCCTCAGGTTCACCAATAGCCTCTCCAGAGTCTCTGCTGCAAAGCACCGCCGCCACTACCGTCAGTTTGTTTAAGCACTGGGGCCAGCAAGAGAAATTGGGTTGCCAGAGCCGACCCCGTTGCATCTGTCGCCTTATTTCCCTTGATGAATCTTAGCGACCGCACTTCCCTGTGCTCTGTTATCTGTCTCGGAGTGAAAGAAGTCCCCTACAGCGCCTCAGTTGGCCAATTGCTTTCAGGGTCATTAAGTCACTCACCGTAAGTGCAAGTTCATTGAGGCTCGTCCTGGATCTTCTCGAGACGCAATTCACGCTCTTCCTGCGTGTTCTTTTGTCGCTCGTCGTGCAAGATACCGGCTCCTCAGTGCTGAATCTGGTCCGTGGCTGCGCAAAGCCGCCCGGCGCCCTAAAGAGCTTTTGCGCCAGCCCCTCAACTCAGTCTTCGTGTTCTGCAACCCGACCTGAAATCCCGACCCCAGCCCCGCAAGTTAGTGGTTGGCTCCGTCTCACTGATGAGGCGGGAGAAAACCACCCCAACCAAATTCCGTAGAGGACACCCTTCTAAGAAGGTGCGGCCCTACGAGGACGGCACTTTAGTGTCGACGGCTAACGGGCACTCCCGCGAGAGAGGCGTTTTAAGGTCCTCCTACCTCTCAGTCATTACGCTGATACTTTCTTTTTGCCTTTGAGCAGTGGCCTCGAAAGTGAACTGACACCTCTGCCTTCTGGCGTCCAGGACTGGTTGGGCGGGCCCGCTTGACTTCGGCGCCGGTAAAGGTTGCTTGTTTTCTCTTTGCAACTTTTAAGGCTGGCAATTACGTAGAAGAGCCCGCCGGTAAGCGTTTCAATGTCCGCCAAGGATTCCGCTAAAGCATGGGTAGCTTGAGTAGGCCCTTGGGGTCCACCTCCGTACTCCCCTGTGTGGCCGCCTCCGTCGAAATGGCTCCGGCTGGCTCGCGGCCATTGTCCGGATCTTTTCAAGGCAGCGAGCTGAATAGTTTTACTTACGTAGCAGAAAAAAAAATTCACGAACCCAGAGTGGGAAACTCCGTTTCGGATTTGAACCTAGGGTATACCAAAATTAAGGTGCTAAGCCGTCTAAGTTAACGGCTCAACCCAGCCTTCAAGGTTCTTAGCGGACGAGGTGGCTTTCCTAGATTTTTGCTTCAGTTATAAAAAATCTTGAGGGTCGTTTGCGACCACGCAGGAACTCCGGATAATGTCCAGGATTTTCCCGGTGTTCGGGAACTTTGGACTTAATAGAGGGCTTGTTTTGCTCGACAAGGCTGAATTCTAATTGGGTCCTATATCTGTCGGGAATACCAGTAGCAATTCCGGCTTACTAGTAAAAGTGTCTGCTACTGTTGGTTTTCATGCAATATATAAAGCATTACGAAACATTCATTAATATTGCTATTTCTAATGTGAATTTTTTATTCGGCCTAATTTACATGCTCTTTGAGTCTCAGTAGAAACAAAATGTTGCATTGGCTCACTTTTTGTAAAATGCTTTACGAACAGTGTCTACCCCATAAGTATGCGTAGGCATACGCCTACTGCTATGCTACAAATTGCCTAGCTATACAAACAAACTGTCCAATAAGTCTTTGCAGCCTAACGCTGGCATACCATTGGTTGCATACCATACATTAGTGAGAGAAAATATAATATATTCCAATACAAAAACAATAATAATCCAAAACATCCAATCTATATCTAAGAGGCAAATGATGCATTTTTACAATAAAATGTAAATGCCAATTCTTCCTATTTGTAGGAACTGTACTGAAGTCCCCAATCATAACGTAAGTCTATGTGTACTAGATATCCGTATAATACATTATGTATATGTTATAGGTATCACGATGGATTAGCTAAGCCAATGTGCCTATTGGGCGCGTATAGTGACTATCACGTGTTCGTTTCGATGAAGCCAAACGGAGACCACTTCGAAAGTGTCCCCTGGACGGAGGCACTGTGCTACTAGAACGTATACTAGATATATGAGGCATAGCCCATCCTGAATAATTTATAACGTTAGTTTATTTTAGCAGTTGAACGAATTTGCTGTGTAACTATAATACCTCTAACTAAAACAGACCTTTTAACAAATGTGCAATATTAGAATCCGAACTTGGAGATCACAAACCTATATATATATATATATACATACATATATAATGTTTTATTCTTCTGGTAATTATTCCTGTCGTTGATGAGTTTCTGACTAACTGAAGGCAATGATAGCAGTTACGATGTTTACGACGAGGCACGAGCAACTGTAATGATGTTTCTAGATGTGCAATGCGCCCAGGAAGATGAGACATGCGTGCTGTTGGGGAAGATGCGGACCCAGTACGACTATGACGGGGGTGCGAACCTTGCAGACGGGAGGAGGCGGAGGCAATCAGCAATCAGCATTAACGAGAACCGCCGGCGTCGCCTACCGAGGGTAACTGTTTCTGGTACAGGCCTGCAGCGCTCCAGTGGCAACGAGGCTCAGCACCACCTCCTAGCCCTGCAGGAAGCGCTTTCACCCCTCGATGCCCCTTGTCGGGGGGGGGGGGGGGGTAACCTGGTTATCCCGGAGATGGTCAACCTGCTGGCTGTCCACACTTTGCTCGGCCGATCCCGGCAGAGCCGATGCCTCATTACTGTGCCTGCTTTGCGATAAGCAGCCTCTTGGACGGGCCATCTCTTGCACTCGGTTGGCTGATGCAGAGGTAGAAACGATAGTTAGCCGAACGTGCTCGACTTCCATCTTTCGTTCGCCCGTAGTTACACATTTTGCAATTGGGGCAGCTACCTAAGTGTAAATTTTTTCTTTACTTTCACCTGAACATCATGTTGAAACCTCACTAAGTAGAAGAAACACACTAAGTAAGCTATCACAGACGTTAATAAAAAGAAAAAAGCTTTTGGGCGTTTCGCTAGGAAGCTTACTCCCAAGCTCGCCGCTTCAAGGTCTAAGCAACGCGGCACAGGCTAATATTTGTAGTATCGAATTTATAATGGCGTTGTTAACGCAAATCGTGTCTTAAAAATAAAAACACGAATTACAATTATTGCTGGCTTCACCCGCAATATGAGCGCAGACGCTCACCTTGCACTTCGCCCTCGACCATTGGATGTCACTACCGTTGAGCGCCATTCAACTTAGAGTGTCCTGCACGGTGGGTGAAAGAATATATATATATATATATATATATAAGGTAAAATAATTGCCTGGGGCAGGGTGGGTTTTTATGGGAGTGTTGTAACATTTGGCACGAGAAATGTTTTCTGATGTGCTGTTTCAGACGGCCAATCGTCATGGTTTTTTTATCGGTGCAGGTACTAGACGCTCAACTGAACGTAATCCGACGCGTTCTAGACGCTCAACTGACGCAACGTTGCTCAGTGCACGTTCTGAAGGCTCAGCAGGCTAACGTAAGTCGTTACGTTCCCGACGGTCCAACAACTGAACGTCGCTTAACGAGTTTCCGATGAAGCTACAACTATTTTACGTCGAGAGAACAGCGGTCCAATGAGAACCCGATCTGCTTTGCCTCAGCTACCAAACCTCATCAATGTTTAGCAGTATCACCACCGATCCAGCGGACTCGCCGAACCACCATCGCTACATCAGCCGCCAGGGTGTCATTCAAGGGTCCTTACCCGAGGACACGCCTTCAGGAGTAGACAAAGTCAACCACGATCAACGACATCCAGCTATCTTAGGAGACATATCCAGCTATCTTAGGAGACATATCCAGCTATCTTAGGAGACATATCCAGCTATCTTGACCAAGCCAGCACATACAGTGCTTCTTTGTAGTATAACATGTTTGTTGTGAGTAAACCACACGCAAAGTTCTGATTGTCCCAGGTGGCAACACACTCAGGCGAGACGAAACCCGATTATATTACGGACACCAAAATGAATACATATCACATCAAACTTTGAAGGAAAAGCAGCAATCAGAACTTCATTCTTGAAATAGAAAAGCCATACATAATTTGTTATAAAACAATTTTGCAGACGACAAGTCAATAGAAAGAGCAAAAGTATTTTGGCTGTAAGTAAAGGAGTTGAAAGGTCAATTAAGTAAGCTCCATTAAAATTTATGAGGACCTGTATCTAGATTTTTTTAGTAAAATAAGGGAACTATTTTTGTACTTCAGGACACCCATCAAAATAACGCAATCAAGTAAATTTCACGGTAGAAGAATTCATCCAGAAGAAACACAATGGCATCCCCAACACAGCGCCTATACAAATGGACAAACCACCCATGGTAATTTATCTGGACATTCACACTAAAATACTAAAAAATTCTGGTGATGTTAGGAAATATAAGGAGTGGTTTAACTTGTTTGCCCTATACGACAAAAAGCCAACATTCTAAGGAGAAATGGTGCCTTAGGCACTAGTCTCCGTACCCTGATCCCAAACATCAGAGACTGGCTGAACCGGCCGGGAGAAGAGCTTACCTCCCATGCGACCCAGGTCCTGACGGGGCACGGCGACTTCCCCCAGCTCCAAGTGCCTCTACTGCGGCAATTGACCGAAGGACACTTCATAGTATACTGTTCTGAGGTGCCCAGCATGGGCGGAGTAACTCTCTTAATGAAGACGGGCTTTAACTTACATGACATCTGCAAAAAAATTACGGAAACAGTCTTCTGCTGCAGCACAACGTCTGAAGTCGTCAAAGCTATAATTTACGAGAAAACAAGGGCCGTACTCTTAAGGCGTTGTCCCCTCTCCCCGAGGATCCCGGGAACACACCCGCCAGGCGTAGTAGACTTTCAACCCTGACAGTTTGTGATGCGCAACCAGATCCGAATCAGGTCAGGGACACGACTGGATTTTAGTGAGCTGGAGCCCCACACTAACGACCCATACCATGTGTGTAATTGATGTTTCTCTAAAAACTTTACCTTTTTTTGGAAGGCTAATTGGAACCTGTGTGAGCAGGGTGTAGAATGGGACAATAAAGTATGCGGTAAAATGTGGCAATGACGATGACTTTATTCGCCAAAAATATTTGCTATCTCATGTGGACGTGTTTCTAAGTGCATATAATTACTCTTACGCCGACTCTTGAAGGCAAGATCCAGCTAGTACAAAGTACACACATAGAGCTAGACATGAAATTGTGCTGCAGATGTTTTTAGTCATTTAAACTCAGGGGTGTCTCCTTTAACTAATTATAATTGATGTGCCATGCGACGAGCTCATATCCAGTAGTATAGTGGACTCATTGCAATGATGCAATAATCAACGCTGCCGCATACTCTGGTGTGTAGCTATAAGTCATGACTGCCATAGCACTTTAAGGCCAACGTAGCAGCTGCTTTGTTTATTAAAAATACGCATTTGACTAGCAAGGGAAGTGGAAATAAAGGATTTACGGAATATTCAACCCTGATAGTTAAATAACTGTCGTTAGCACAAACTAAATAGCAAACAAAACGTCTTTGATTTGGGTTAAGATATGCGTGGATGCTTTGGAATTATATATACGTATATATATATAAATATAGATTGGCTGCTCTTATCTGTATATCTACTTGTCATACTTTCTCAATTTTTTCTATTATTTAAGTATAAGTAGGATTATTGCCGAGAAGATGAGTTAGAGACAAACTGCGTGAATGTCAAATCCAAATATCCATAGCTTACGTGTATGTGAAGGGACGTTTATAAAAAATATAAAAATATTTTGCTATAACTGTAAATTAACAGATGTCGGGTCAGCAAAAATGCATACATTTAAGTACGACGTTGAACCGTCGCCTTCACGCAAATGGACTTTTCATAGTTTTTACCAAGCGAAGAATTTTGGAAGCATTTGATCTAATAAGGTATGCATGCATTTTCCAAATCAAAAATAAATGCTGTAATGATGCAACACTTTGAATAAACACAGTTTTATTTCAGCTAAAACTGCAATCTGAACGGCTAGTAATATTAAAATAACCAGGAAATACTCTTTGAGCTGACCCCCAGCAAAGATTTAACGAACACGAGACTGCTTTTCGAATTGCTTTATAGACGGACCCCCATAAATACAAATGTGAAACGGTGGGGCTCGAACCTGCGCACCTAAGTGTCTCCTCCGTTTGCGAGGCACAGGCGAATGCACCACGCCAACGGGCTCGACAAAAAAACTCCAGGGAAAGCTACGGTTAGTTAAACAATAGCTAAGTGGGTTTGAGCGCGTATTAAATCAAAATTAATTGCGCGAGTATCGTTCTAGAGTAGACCTATAGTGCATAAAAGAGCCGCCTACCAAATAATCAAGCTTCTAATAAAGTGTAGATAGCGGTTAACATTTTTCTTACGTCAGTTTGCCCGTGGCCTTGAGAAAGCGAAGCGAAAGAAAATTACGTCTGCGATAGAAAGCCAGAGTAAAGGCCACGTCGGTGATCACTTTATACAAGGCACTTCGTGCAAAAAAAAGGACATTTCAGTGTTATCTTGGAATACCTTAGCTTTCAGTCAAGATTTATATAATATAGCCACGGCGACATGATCAAGTGCGTGATCCGGTCTCTTGACGATCATGCTCGGGATCTACGAGCGGGATCTACGGGATCTACTCGTATCTTACCATTTAGGCCTATGTTCATATCACTATGGTGTTTTAACCTGTTAGCAAGAACAATGACAAATAAAACCTTTAAGGATTAAACAAGCCATCAAAAGAGTTACAATTAACTATTAGGTGAAGAGGTAGTATGGTCTGGCTGGCTATAGTACAGCATAGGCTGGCTTAAATGTTTCGACGAAGAGGAAGAGAGCTTCACATTTTTTAGATGCCAAGCGTTTCGCAATTATTAAAAACTTTTACCGTTGACTTAATATTCAATATTTACACAATTACAGCTGAACAACTCTATATATATTACGCATATGTACATGTGGATTTATATTTATACTTGTACACACAATGCACGTGTTTCATTTCCCTTGCTCGTTCCGTAAATGCATGCTGCAATTCTAGCAGTAATGCGCGTAAGACAAACAATCGGCGTATGTTTCTATTTCTATTGGCGACAAGAAATCGCTGATGACAGCGGTACCGGCGTATGGTGTCTCGAAGCACTGATAATGTTACGGCGCGTTCGCCGGGCCCAATAGTCGCCGGGCTGCTAGCGGCGACGATTAGGGCAGGACATATAGCTAATAGCATCGACAACAAGTTTCCCCTTCGACAAATGTTGCTCGTCGTGACCGCGATGCCCCAACGATGCCCTTCGGCCGCGACCTCTGTTGCCGGGGAGAGGCGTTGAGTTCGGACGCCAACAGTTGCCTCGATGTCTCTGTCCACCCGGATGATTCTTTTGCTCTTCTTTGTATTTCTTGTTTGGTGTTGCTGTCGTCGTCATCGTCATCATCATCGTCGTCATTAGGTGCTAGGTCTTCGTTTTCATTCTGGCCATCCACAACGACCGACATTTAGCAGCGATCCACCAGCCCTGCCACCACAAGCGATCGTCCAACTCACGCAGTTTTCGGTTGTTGTTCGTGTGTCGTATTAATCAATGAGGTTAATGATGCGGACGCGTACGGCACTGCGTTAGCTGGCACCACAACCGCCGAAGTCGGGGACGGTGTCGCCATAATCTGTCCGTTCTGCACAACGGCGGTCTTCACCACCCTACATCTGCGCCTCTACGGGCAATCCGCCCCATCGCTTTTCGTTTTGTTTCTAACTCCGTCGCCTCACTATGTATATGCGAAGTCTGTTCAGCTGTGTGTGGGTGTAGACAGACACATGTGCTCATAGGTGGTGGCCTTGGTGTCTGTGGCGTTTTCAGGCCGCGTACATTGTGGATAATGATTTTCCAACCTCCGGCTACGCTTTGTATGTTAGCAGGCGTACGAATTAACCCCCTCTCCTCTCTCTGCGGGATCGCTATGCCACAGCACGGCACAGGCCGCTTCACTATGGAAGGCCATCGACGGCCTCGCAGTGCCGAGGCCTATCCGATCGGACGAGTCGGGCCGGATCGAGTGAACCGAACGTGTAACTGAAACGCCGCCGTGAGTCGCAATTCTTGCCACTTCCTCTAGAGCAGCTCTCACTGCCATTTTGCTGTTCTACCAAAGCTAACACACAGCCCTTCCCCACAACAATAACAATTTGCCTATATATATATATATATATATATATATATATATATATATATGAGGTGAACAAATGGGTAACGAGTAAAAATTCTAGTCAAAACTAGTTTCCCGTCAATAGGTTGAAGAAAGCGTTTGTGTATGTGAACGGAAGAAGTGTTTAGCGACTTCAATTGCAAGTTTCGTATAGAGTGAGACATGTTAAAGTATGAAATAAATAATGTTGGTGTTAATACACATTTTAAATATTTTTATATACGAGAATTTAAGCATTGTGAAATTGCGGTTCCGTGAATAAACCTCAAATTAAAATTGAACTTGAAATATATGTTTACTTAAAAGACACGCCCGCACGGGTAATATGAATGTTTATAAGATCGTTAAATGTAGTCCTATAAAATGTACAGCCTAGTTTCTGGTTAGTGTTATTTAACAACGTCGTAATATCTTTCTGCCGTTTATTTTGCTCGAAAATAGGAATTCTGTGCCATTTGAACTGATCTAGTCGTATATAGTTTGTTAGAAGACTACAGCGGCTGAGATAGCTCGTAAGTTCACTATCTTATGTAGAGATGTTTCGACAAGGATTGCCTTATGCAACTGAAGCGAGCACGGTGAATACGGAATGTGGGTTTATCAATTATGTTCCGAAAACACAATTAAAAGATGGCCAATTATAATGAGGTAAGGGTTTAGTAACGTGTGCAAGGTAAGGGTTTAGTAACAATGCTAGAACCCTAGAGGTAAGGGTTTAGTAACAACGCTAGAACGTGTAAACAACAACCGGAGGATACGTAATTCAACGTTATTACACTTGTCTACTTAAAAAAAAAAATAAGTAGGTCTTTCGCGAGCTTCGCTGATGTTAACGGTTAATTTCGATAGTGATGACCTGTGAAGAAAAATGGCACTCCGTACTGTAATCGAATTCTTCTGAAAAGACCAATTGGGAGTTAGGACCACATCAAGTTTCACGTGCGATGTTAGCCAGCAGCAGGGCGTCTGTTCTAATGGATCTTACTTTAGTTCAGCTTTGTTTATTTTACTCCAATTGAGTATAATATACACTTCATAAGGTTGCCTTCATAATCCTTAATCTTCTTCACGCCTTCGGCGGGAGAAGTAGTGCAACGATGTATGCTCCAGTGCTCAACCTTCCACTGCATGCTACTTGACACACCTCTGCAGGCAGAATCGGCAGGTGCACATTTCGTACTCCTTGACGGCGGCGCTTAAACATATAAAATAGAGATAACCATGCACTAATGGATATGCGGCGACCGTCACACCTAGGAATACGTCTAATTCCCCGACTTACATCTGCATGTTCGACTGCAGTTTTCCATTCCGAACTAAAACATTCGTAAGGTATTGCACGCAACATCTTCAGCCTTAGTCGGATTGCTAGTAACTGGCGGACAGCCTGACATGGTGGCGCCTGATTTGGTGGCGGCGTGGTCTAGGGGACTAGTGGGGCGCTAGTCATGGTTTTCATCTACTGGGGTGTCGCCGATTTGATCCTTGTTGTTGATCCAATTTTCGTTGAGCGATACTCATTGAGAATAAATGATAAACCATACCGCTGCTGAGAGTCAGCGGCCATGCTGCCACAAGGACTGTTGGGAAAACCTTAGATATCTTAACATGCCCGACCCTCGGTGCATTGAAGATATGCCTCAGGTTAAGTTCCAACCCCGTAGGAAACGGAGTCTAAAGTTAAAAACAACCTTCTTTAAAAAAATTATTCTAGCCTGACATGAGTTACATAAAGCGGTTTTTGCTTCAATAGACAATCAAAGGACTCGCTATATATTAAATGAAAAACACCTCTCTAGCTGGTTGAAATTGGCCAGCGTGATTCCTGAAACAATCCGACTAAAACTGAAGACGCCGCGTACAGTACCGTAGAAATGTTTTAATTCGGAGTGGAAAACTACAGTCGATAAGGCCAGACGAGAGAGCTTTCGGAGTTGGGGGGTTTGGACATATCCAGTGCCTTTCACCCTTGGTCGTGATGTGAGACCAAGAGATTATCTGCGCACATCACCACCACGGCTTTTTGGTACTCCAGGTAGCACGGAGAAGGGAAAACGAAACGCAGCTTATCGGTCCCTTTGAGGAGTGCCCATATTTTGCTTAATCTTTAATACACCATTCCAATATACTCACCGTTTACTAATAGGGTGTCTTTACCAAAGATCTTTCTCTTGCTTCAAGTGTTTTTGTTTATGTTTATAACAGAATCTTATATAACTTTTCTACCTTCAAAGTAGTCTCGCCTTATTTGAAGACCCCGACTACTAACTTATAAGCAAGGATGCAGGTTCTTGAAAACCACGGACATGATCTCTTCTGCCAAAACCTTCTCTACTTTACTGTACTTCTTATCGTCCTCTCCAGCAAGTTTCTCTATCACCTCAACACCGCCTACCGCTCTGTCCAAAATAGACAGATCAAATTGCAGGGCAATTTCAATTCATTGCAGGGCATATATATAATTGTTTTAGGATTTTACAGACTGTAGCTTACGAGCATTTGGCCCCACTTATCAAAAGTAAGCCTAAGTGTACTCGACATAATTAAAACCGGTTTTTTTAATAGTGCTTGTAGTCCACCGTATAAGCCGCAACCGTCTTGTCTATATGTTGGCCTCGACAGCACTCTATGTGAAGAATCTCAGTGCAACGTTATCGAGAACCGCGGCCTTCGAGGATCATATTGCTAAATTGGAATATAAGTTTGCGGAAGCTAATTGGCGTTTGTAAGGTATTATAGCGGTGACCACAAACTACTGGAGGAATCATTGTTGTAAAAATAGGTACTTTGTTACCATATATGCAAAACATTGATTTTATATTATGTATACAAAATGGGTTTTATGAAATATGGACTGAAACAGTGGACAAGAGCGCTATCCTGACATAGGTAATGTAGGAAAACTGTAACACAAATGTATAAAAAAAAGTACGTATTAAAAAAAAAAAAAAAATATATATATATATATATATATATATATATGCAGATGATAGTGTTTTTTAGGGCAATCCTAAGATAGCTCCTAAATATTTGCAATACTTTTGTTTAAAAGAACTGTTAGTGTTTTCATAGGAATCCCCTACTGGTAATGAAACTTCAGGCGCGGTGAGACTTGGTTAGGACGGAAGGCTTTGAAACATATATAAGGCAATGGCGAGATAAAACAAATTGAAATAAATCTGAACGCTCACAAATCTAGGACGATAATAGATGATAATTGACGCCGAAGGAAGGCTAGATATTTTGTAACGGCATTTTCCGTAGAATACCATGCCGTACAATGCCCCGGTGTTCGCTCAGTGGCGGAGTTGGTACGGCAGAGTTATATTCATCACGGTATAAATACGATTCACTATAATATATATATATATACATATATATATATATATATATATATATATATATATATATATATACTATAGCGAATTGTATTTATACCGTGGCGAATATAACCGTACCACCTCCGCCACTGAGCGAATCTCTCTCTCTCTCTCTCTCTCTCTATATATATATATATATATATATATATATATATATATATATATTAACTAACTAAATATACTAAAAACTAAACTATAAAACACTACATGTGTATTTATATATATATATATATATATATTGAGTCGCCATCTTGCCTCCGTGGTGAACGGACGTGTTTGTGACCGCTCCGCTCAAGTCGGCAAATCTGTTCAATTTTCTCCACGCTACGACAAATTGTGTTGTGTTTTTCTCGGTTATAGCGACACTGAGTTTGTAACATAGGAACTTGTGTGTTTTGTGCTTCACTTTTAATCGCCTGTGTTTGCTGTTTCGCTAACTGTTTGTTTTGGCTCAGCCTTGTTTGCTGTTGAATTGTGAATTGTGAAAAATGATCGCTCTTAATTGTGCCATCTGCAACGAATCTACGTCCGTCGATGAGTTCGGATGCTGCTCGCTTGGCTGCGGCACGATCGGACATCCTAAATGTTTCAGCGACTCAGCCGCCAATATGCAGAGTTTGGTGTGCGCGACCTGCAAGCAAAAGCCTCCTGCCGGTAACTATACAACGGTTATTCGGAGAATTGCGGAACTGACCAACATTGTGCTTGGTCAACGTCTTGAAATCTCCTCGATCTTGTCTGAGCTGACTGAGTGCAAGTCTGAACTCAAGGCCACCCGCTCTGAGTTGGCTTTACTACAGTCAGTTCAGGCTAGGCCAACCTTGCCCCGCCCAGTCAAGCCTCTTGGAACGCTTTCGAAATCTGGCGCGGTCAACCGAATTACTTGCAAAGATAGAACCTACGCCGCCGTCGCATCGGAAAATACTGTCCTCCCTATTGGGGCAGACGTATCACCGTCAGCAGACGCCGCTACGTTTGTAAACACTCACACTAGAGAGCGCTCGCGCTCGATTAAGCGCAAACGCTCGGAGAGTAATCATCGCACCATTATTATCGGCACAGCGCCTGCAGCCGACAATCCTATCCCCACCGTTGCCCGGAACAACAGGAAGCGCGTTTTCATCTCTCGGATCGCCCCCGGCGTCACTGCCTCGGACGTCCATCGGAATATCGCGCCTAAGCTTAAAGGTTCGCTATCCGTCTGGAAACTGCGATCCAGATACAATACATACTCGTCGTTCTGTCTATTTGTGCAAGACGAGGACGAAATTACAGTGCTTGATCCCCAGTTTTGGGCGTCGGGGGCTGTCATCAAGTCCTTCTTTGGTCGTCTGCCTCACGAAAACGTGCTCGAGAAATCTGATGGTGTTGCTGCCACTGTCACTGACAACGACAGTCCCGCCAGCCAACCCTCATCGGAAGCCCCAAACGAGACAACTGCAGAACAAATGATAGACGGTTAAATTGTATTTTCTTAAACACTCGTTCAGCGGCAAAACAAGGCGCCATTGATTCTATTTTCTCTTACAGTGTAGCCAATAATGTTGATCTCATTTTTCTGTGTGAGACCTGGTTCAACCAGTCCATAACGGACGCCGAACTCACTTTCAATAATATGTTTCAATGCTTCCGGCTGGATCGCGGGTCGAGAGGCGGTGGAGTGTGCATTCTAGTCTCTGCTCGTTTAAATGTTATACCTGTATCATGTGATATACCCGGCGAGCATATCGCAGTCGATCTACTAACTCCGCACAACAAGCTTCGCCTCTGCTGTTTTTATGCATCAAATTCCGGTGACAGTATGTGCCGCGCGCAACGAATAAACAAAAGCTGTGACGCAATCAATTTCTACTGCCAATTTGACGGTCCCGTGGTCATTGTTGGTGATTTTAATTTACCTCGAATCGACTGGGCTACTGCGGAAACCACCTCCGCTGACTCAATGGAAGCGGTTTTCGTCAACTGCATCGTTGAGAACAATCTAATTCAGCTTATCAATGGTCCCACGCATCATGCTGGCTCTACTCTCGATCTTTTGCTGACCACTCATCCTGACACTGTCGACAACACCGACATCCGCGACCCAATCATCAGCTCTGATCACAAGCTCATCTCGTTCAGTCTCATAACGGACGTCTCTGAAACAATCAAAATGCTGTGTAATTTCAACTTTCAACAAATGAACATTGAGCTAATGGCCAACCACCTTAACCTCATCGATTGGAGGGTTTTCTTTCTAGACTGCCATGATGCTAACGATATGTACAACAAGTTCATGCGGTGCTGTCGTTTTCTGATCGAAGCCTTTACTCCTCTTGTAGTCGACAAGAAGCTCATGAAACTGCGCTCACACGTAGCCCGCCTCGAGCGAGTAATTTCCTCGCTCCCTGATTCCGCTTCGTCCACTACGTATCATCGGAAACTCATGAAAGCAACAAAGCGTCTCCGCGTCCTGACCGAGATGAGCATAAGCGTCAAGGACAGCCGGTCCCTCTTCCGCTACGCGAACTCGCGCCTCACAAGCAACGAGTCTCCACCAACCCTGGAATCTAACTCACTATCGGCATCGACAGACGAGGAGAAGGTTGAGCTTCTAGCAGCTCATTTCTCATCTTTGTTCAACACGGTGCCAGTGACTTCCGTCTCACCCATGTCGACATCTTATTTTCCTACGAGCTACAGCGACTCACCTATTGATTTTAACGAATATGACATTTACATGCAACTCTTATCTCTGAAACCCAAATGCAGCCATACACCTGATGGCATCCCACCTATATTTTTTAAAAAGCTAGCTATTTTTTTAGCGGAGCCATTAAAACTCATCTTCGAACGTTCATACAATGACACCGTAGTCCCAGAAGTTTTCAAACAGAGCATTGTCACACCGATACACAAGAAGGGGCCCAAAAAGCGCGTTGAGAATTATCGCCCTGTGGCTCAGTGTTCCATCGCCTGCACAATTTTTGAAAAGATCTTAGTCAAACACGTAACTAACTATATGACTGTGAATAATTTTTTTGATACTTTCCAACACGGATTTGTACCTCGTCGTTCTACGTGCACGCAACTATTAGAAATGACAAACGATTGGGCCTTGTACATAAATGCCAAAAAAGATTTTCACTGTATATATTTTGACCAGAAGAGTGCCTTTGACAGGGTTGATCATAAGCTTCTTATCGACAAGATGAAGACGCTCCAGGTTCATTCACAAACGCGCAAATGGCTTGCCGCGTTTTTACACAATCGGTCGTTCCGAGTCAAATGCGGGGAAGCTCTCAGTGAGCCACGACTGGCTCCGTCCGGCGTCCCACAGGGGAGCTGCGTCTCTCCTTTGCTGTACACAGTGTTTGTTTTAGACATAAAATCTTATATTCCGTCGAGTGTTAAATACCTACTGTACGCCGATGACCTAAAGATATACGCACCCTTGGACTCTCCCTCAGCGCACACTGCGTTACAGTCTGCTGTCGATGGCATCTGCCGCTGGTGCATTGACAATGGCATGGAGCTATCAGTTTCGAAATGCCTCGTTTTGAAACATGGCTTCTTTAATCTGGAGTATCAGCTTAACGGGACAATTCTACCCACCGCTAATGTTGCTCGGGATCTCGGTGTATTAATGTCAACAGATCTAACATTTTCTGTACATATAAGAGAGCTAGTCAAAACAACATCTACACTTGTGAACACGCTGTTCCGTTGCTTTATCATCAAGGACCCAAATGTGTATATTCGTCTGTATAAAGCAATTGTGCTATCCAAACTTTTATATTGTTCACCTGTCTGGAGCCCACACTTGTGCAAGCACATAGGCATGCTTGAAGGTATTCAGAGAAGATTTCTAAAAAGGCTCTGTAAAAGATGTGATATTGACCCGAATGCTGTAAACCTTCCGTCGCTCTCGTTTTTACTGAAGAACAACGACACGCGAGCACTATCGCAACTTTCAAGTGCCGATCTTATCAACCGTTTTTTCGACGTGACAATGAATAATCGCAGAAGTCAAATCATGTTTTTACCAAAATGTATTCCAAGACTTGAAACAGTCAATAATATGTTCGCCTGGCGTGTAGCCAGAGAATTGCACAACAAGGAGGTTTTGGGGGCGTCCTTGCCCACCTAGCTTTCCTTCTTACCCTTTATTCGGTAAATAAAGGCGTTTTCTATTCTATTCTATTCTATTCTATTCTATATATATATATATATATATATATATATATATATAAATACACATGTAGTGTTTTATAGTTTAGTTTTTAGTATATTTAGTTAGTTAATGACATTTCCCTGTAATCCTAAAATTATATATATTTATATACACACACGTTGTGTGCGTAAACATGATAAAGGATTTACCACGGCAGACTAGTCTAGTGCTGCAATGTCAGCCCGCTACCGGTCTTGACACGCTCGGCCAACTGGGGCGACTCTGTTCACGCAGTTCTGGCAGGATCTGGTATTTAACGTCGTTAAAAGTTGGCGCAACCAAGCAAGAGTTACCGTCAAGAAAGGTAGAGAGGGAGAGTCTTTGCTGAGCTTCGTTCGTCGTTAGTTTAAAGGGAATTGCGAAGAACTTTCTATACTTAACTCCCCCGATGTATTACTTTTATCTCTCCTTGAATTAGTCGGTGATGTTCCGAGTCATTATGTGGGCATATTTAACTATGCCATCCATTGCCGTAATGCAACGAACGAGCCGCTCTCGAGATCTGTATCGGCATACGTCAGCATAGATTAATCCAAATTGCGCGTTGAAGTCACCAATGCCATACGCTAACGGCACCAGCTAACAGTGGGCAGTGGGCGAAATAAGCTATGTTTGACTTACTTGATGTCAGACGATAGCAGCAGATAAACGCACTCATAACGCGAAACAAAAACAGTACTACACTTACGTAAACTTCACACGTCATTTACGGCATTACGGTAGCGTTGTGTAGAATCATTCAGACCGTACGCTTGTTGTCAGCGAAAATTGTATGCACGGCTGCGGGCGGCAGGAAGTTATGCCCGTTCGAGGCTCCCAGTTTAGTCAGAGACGATGGGAACAAACCTGATGGTCTAACCCTGACCCTTTGGAGCACTAGGGCCAAGTGCTGGTGTGCGGTGCAACCGTAACCGATTCTTTAGCCCCTTCAATCGTCGGTGGGGGCTGCGCCCGTACCGGCAACTGCGTGCCCTGGACACGCGGTAGCCTTAACAGGAAGCAGCCAAGTGCAGAATGTATTCTCATTCCTTGCGTTCGAGACATGGGATGTCGGAAGAAGATTGGCTCTAGGTAGAAGATAAGAGGGCAGGCGAGTATTTACTGCAACGTCTGTAATTAGATGTTGAGGGGGAGGGAACGCCGCCTCAGTAGGAAGAACCCAGCCCAAGCCTGGACCTAATGCATTGAGTTATGCCCCGAGCTGGCCGTACACCCGTTTTTGCATCAAATGTATCTTTTGCTACACACACACACATATATATATATATACACGGTCAGCTGATTCTTAACTCCACGTGACAACTTTTTACCACCATTTTTATTAAGGCAAGCACTGCCGAGTGTGCAAATGTATTGTAAATGATTTCTAAATCATTGCAATATTTGATATATATATATATATATATATATATATATAATTTTAATGAAATATATAGATATTAAAAAAAAACGTTTCATATGATTGAGTTCCTTTAAAAAACAAAAACAGTATGTTATATATCATATTATACTAATGGTCTGTGTGTTTTCAAAAAAAATACTTTTTTATAAATACGCATCGAGGTCTTGTTAAACAAGTTGTACATGCTCAGGTTAAGACGGTAAAATACCATGTTAATATAAACTTACTTTAGAAGTAAATGTAAAATTGTATGCTTAGGCATATACTCTTATAGCATACACTATATATCGATATCATGGAAGCTATACACTGTAAGGCTGTAGATTGTTATGGTAAGCGGAGATGTAGGTATAGAGAGATATGGCTTAGCGACGTCTGCTAGTACCGGCGCACATAGATTCAATAAGCGTTAGCGGAGAGGGGAGGGGAAGCAGCAGCGGCAGCAGCATCGACGTGCAGTTGTTTCTGTAACCTAAGCTTTTGCCGTTAGGAGAACTGACGACACTGCAGTGAGTAGAAACAGACGTTGGAGAGACGTTGTCGAGACGCGGTCGTAGAGGGATCGCTGCGTTGTGAGACAGGCCGGAGTGGCCGTGCTGTACCGGCGTCGTAGAGAAGTCGGACCATAATAAAGATCACGCTAGTGTCGGTCAATATTCGTGTTTTTCCCCTAGTAACCCGTTCAGGCCCTTACAATTCAGAAGTGGGGTTTTCAAGGGGGTTACACGAACCGGTTGACTAAGAGGCACAGAGGGTGGTGGAGTTCACGGCGAAGAGTAGCATGGTGGCGCGGTTGGTGCGCGGTGGAATCGTGCTAAACAGGACTGAGTGTTGTGCTGCATACGGAGTCGCTGCTTAGGTTGTTGCTGCTGCGGTGAGGCTGAGTCGACGTGAGTACAGATCGTCGCGTGTCGCAGAAGAAACGAGCGCAGAGCTGCAGCGGCAGCACGAGGTTAGGGTTATCGGGCGAGACCGGTGACTGTGCAAAAATGGCGACGAACGGCGGCGGAACGCCGGTGACTATGGAGATGCTGGCCGAGATGATGAGCTCAATGAAGGCGATGGCAGATGCCACGCAGGCTATGGTGGCTCAGTTGACGACAAGGAAGGAGATAGACCCGGGTGCCGCAGTGCGGATCGAGACGGCCAGCGACGTCAGCGGCCAAGTGGAGACCTTCCCGGCGAGTGATGGCGTCTCAGCGGACGAATGGATCCGGCTGTTTGAGATTGCAAAGGAGGTCGGCGGATGGTCATGGGGTGAGACCCGCCGGGTGATCATGAACAAGCTCGTCGGTGAAGCACGGATTTGGCATACTACACATGGATATGGCTGCAACACATACGAAACGTGGAAGGAAGCGTTTCTAACTGCATTTAGACGCGAGTTGGATAGAAACCGTGTGATAGACCAGTTGGCTTCCTGTGCGCAACAACGGCAGGAGTCGTTGGGGTGCTTCGCACGCAGAGTGGAAGCACTGGCGCTAAAACTGTCTATGTCGACCGGTGAAATCAAGGCTAGGGTGTTGGCCGGACTACGTCCAGAGTTCGAAAGTGTGGTACAAGGCATTGCTGCTCGCCAACATAGCAGCGTGTCCGCAATGATCCACGACATAGAAGACGCAATGGAGTTGCAGACCCGGCGTCGTACTATGGTCGTCGGCGACGTGTCTAGAGCAGGAGGTACCGCAGGTGGAGGTGTCAGGCCTGAAACGGTCTGTTACCAATGTCGGGAGGTAGGACACCGCAGAGACAGGTGCCCGATGTTGAAACAACAACAGCGGCAAGGACAACACCAGCAACGGCAACCGGACCCACTGAGTGGCGGCCAAACCGTGAACGCTGATCAGGAGAGGGGCATGGTGCGCTGTTTCCGGTGCAATCAACGCGGCCACTATGCAAGAAGTTGTACTACCGCCTATGTGAGTCAAATGGACAGCGGTCGACAACATGATGTGACGCTGCGTCCTCGTAGTGTTAACTTCGTCCGAGTACAGGCTACTGGCAGTGGATCATGCGCTGCTGTGGTGGAAGATAAGACAGGGTCGCCGTGTGAGGTCGATCATTTGCAGGCGCAATTGCTACAGCTGAACAAAGAGGTGACCATTGCCAAAGAAGAAGCACAGAGAGAGCGCAGCCGTGCTGAGACGGCCCAGCAGACTGTGATACAGGTCGAGAAGGAAATCGACAAAATTCGCCGTCTCTATGAGGATCAAGCTCAGGAGACCCGATCTCAACACCAGGAGGTCATTAAGGAGTTGAAGTCGAGGTATGAGGCGCAGATCGGCGAACCACGCAGCCTCTTCAAGAGAACTATTGACGACTACAATTCGCGCCTTAAGAACAAGATGTTCCTTGTGCTCGGCGAGTCCCAGCGGCTAAACGTTCTGGCGGCCGAGGCCGAAGTGGTTTCGTTGAAAGGACATCCTGAACGAGAGAAAGCCGAATGCGAGAGCGGCAAGGAAATTGAGAAGCAACGTCGAAAGCAGATTGCCACACTCTCGAGCAATCTGTCGGCGTACCGAAACAAATGCGAAAAGCAACAAGGAGATCTTCCGGGGATACGTTACCTCTTTAGAAATGTAACTCGAAAAAAAAAAGGGAGAGAAAAATTAAAAATATGTTTAAGTAGATAAATGTGAACGCTTGATGATAGGTTATCGTCGCTGAGGGCAGCGACTGTAGCAGAATGGCCGAATGTAAGGCTGTAGATTGTTATGGTTAGCGGAGATGTAGGTATAGAGAGATATGGCTTAGCGACGTCTGCTAGTACCGGCGCACATAGATTCAATAAGCGTTAGCGGAGAGGGGAGGGGAAGCAGCAGCGGCAGCAGCATCGACGTGCAGTTGTTTCTGTAACCTAAGCTTTTGCCGTTAGGAGAACTGACGACACTGCAGTGAGTAGAAACAGACGTTGGAGAGACGTTGTCGAGACGCGGTCGTAGAGGGATCGCTGCGTTGTGAGACAGGCCGGAGTGGCCGTGCTGTACCGGCGTCGTAGAGAAGTCGGACCATAATAAAGATCACGCTAGTGTCGGTCAATATTCGTGTTTTTCCCCTAGTAACCCGTTCAGGCCCTTACAACACTATGCAAAAAATGTGATATCCTATCTGGAAATGCATGTATAACATGCATAACGGACATGGAAGCCGCAAGTAAATTATAAATTAAAAATATGAACGTATCTGTATCGGATTAGTAAATTCCTCTTGATGGGCGTGTATATACTAACGTAATTCCACTTAAACATATAAGACGTAGCGAGACAAGTTTATGTTGTTGTTGTTGTCGTTTTTGTTTTTGTTGTTGTTGTTTTTATTATTATTTTTATTTCTTGTCGCTCATGCTTGCAGTGCATCGCTTGTTGTATTCAAGCCCGAAGTTCTACGTCAATGTTTGCTGCCCTCAAGAGAAATCTAGTTTAGTTGTTCGTTACGGTAAAAAACTGCGTTAAGATTTTTGCAATATTGGGGGCAAATACTGCTTTCGTCGCAGCAAATAGGGATGTACGGAGGGGAGCTCCCGCAAATACGTTCTGCGCACCGCCTCTTTAAACGTGAGCTCATGAATACGAAACGCTTGAAACTGACTACAATTAGCCCCTCACGCTAGTTTTCATCCTCACCGGTAAGGCTTCTCAACTCAGTATGCTAAGCGATATCATAGGTATTTCGTCGAGATCATCCGAAGGCGTGGATAGAGGAACAAGCGCACAGCTGGACCCGCACCACCAACTTTCGAAGCTGCTGCCATAACATCAACGGCAAGCTGGAGAGGGCGACTGGCAAATGAAACTCATTATCAGGAAGCCAATCATCAGTGATAACACTGCTCAGATCGTATCTTGTTTCATGGCGGGATACAGCAAACGCCGTTATGGCAGCCCCCGGTTTGATTCCTGCCTTTTGCAGCAAGACACAAAAGAGTTGTAACGGTGGTGTCTCTGCCAGCTAACGCGCTGGCTGAAACAAAGCGTTCCCATGACAACCATGATCTTTTATGGAAGTTTCTGTTGGACGTAGGTGCCATTGTACTGCTGCTACATTTATGAATTAAAGAGAAAAAATAATTAAAAGCCCATATAGGTACAGTAACGAGAACGATAGACGCCTTTATACGCTATGAGGCATCTTAATCTCTCATAAGCGTCTCAAATGTGGCTGTCAGAGCATTACACCACAGACAGACAAATTAGTAAGTGTCCCTACTTGGAGCTGCTTGTAACGCCGAACGGCCGCTCTTTCCTGCAACTTATCAAGTAACGATGCTGAGAGGTGCTGGTAGCAATGGCCACAATTAGAAAACCGCAGCTGTTGTCAATTTTAACGGCACTGAGGCTGTTCGATCTGAATATTGCTCCAATGGCCGCCTATGATATCAAAAAAATCTGGATCGATGGCACCTCAGCCTGCCTCTAAACAGCCTGAAAGCAGCTTATCTCAAGCGTGTCCTGGGCCTCCCTTGCTCACCCTGCAACCGACTTGTCTCTCTCCTCACGGACACTCCCCTATTCGTCAAGGAGCTACGACCACGCGTCAACCTGCCGGCATATCCAAATTACGTCGACGTCCCTAAAGCGTGGAAGTGCAAGTTTGTTGAAATGGATGCGGATTCCTTCAGCATCAGAGCCCCAATGCAAAACCAGACATGGAAGGGGCCGAGCCGATCTAACCGCCATGTGGTGACTAGGTTTGCCGTACTGGTTTTCACTACGTGCGGGTTTCATGATCCCTCGATTTCATGTGTTGTAAACAACCATGCGGTAGATACCATGCTACCTTCTGTACCCGACTCCCAGCTCTAGCCAGCTTAGATAACGAGGCTCGCTACAGTTAATAAATAAGAGAAAATTAAAAAAAATAGCTTCTAAAACAACTAGAACCTAGTAGAAAAAAAGAATTTTTTCTATTTCACATATATCTATTATTGCGCGTTTACCATATAACATTAAATTCTAAACTGCTACCCTAACGAAAGCTGCTGCTTATAAGGCGTTACACGAAGGTTCTAAAAATATGTGGTGCATACATTGAGTGTAGTGACACCGCGAATATAAAATCATTTTCGGAAAGGGAAAACACTGCGGCCAGGTGCGCTTTGGGTGCCAGCAAAACATCTCAGAGGCAAATTCTCTGCAGTGCAATAGCAAATGTATATACAGGATGTAGCAGGAAGGCTTTTAAAGCATGAAATAGAAAGAATAAAAATGCATATAATTGCAGAGCTCGTCAAAGCAAATATTTTTTTCCAATAGAACATGGTCTCTAAGACGTCTTGTTTCGGAGTGAGAGTGAAATTACTACAATTTATGACAGTAATGTTTTTGTCCGACATAGGAGCACAAAATGTGCTGTTGCGAGACAACCAGTTCTCCTAGACAGAAACTTGTAGGACATAGGAGCCTATGTCGGACAAAAACACCATTGTCACACAGTGCGTTAGATGTAGGCTGTGGGAGCACGCAAACAAGTGTACTGACCTGAAACCGGCAGACTTGCGTCGTAAGGACTTGATCGACAAGTTTAGCTGTAAAGTGTGTGAACTTGACATCGAGATGAAAAGTGATGAGGAAGAAACTGCTCCGAAGACGAACTCTGAACCAAACGATGATATGATGCGCAGAATTCTATGCGAGCTAAAGATGCTTCGAAAAGAATCTTTAGAGTTCAAGAAAATCGCTTCCCAATTTGACCAACTACGAAAGAAAACTCTGAATTGAAACAACTGATAAAAAATGCTTTTTCGAACCAAAAGAGGATCCTACCATGTGTCAGCCCTAAACAACCCTCCTTGCCACAACAAGCTCGCAGATCTCGCTCTCGAGAACGGAATGGAGTGCGTTTTGGCCGACAGCCGTCAAGCAAATCGCCTGCTAGAACGGGCGGGAGAAGACTAAACGAAAACAAAGCAATGAGACCACAGAGACCGCAGCAAAAATCATTGCGTGTTACCAAGCAAACTGGGAGTGCGTCTCAGCCTCTGCTACCGAAAACAAACATTCGAATCATATCGGCAAAGGCAATGATTGCTCTGAAAGACACCGATATTGACTGCAAATGCCTCGTCAAATATTTAAAAGGAAACTCTATTGTGCTTGATAGTATGACTTCCCTAAAACAAAAGTTCCCCCATTACAAGACGTTCATTGCTAAAGGTAGTGACGTAGCTATTGAGTGTCCGTTCGATAACAATCTGTGGGATGACAGAGCTTTCGTAAAAGAATACAATGGTAACCCTCACCAGGATTCCATCGAAATGACTTTTCGCGCATAATATTTCACAAACCCCTTGGTTATATCATGATAATAAACGATCAAGAAAAACTGCTATAATAACACGTGATGATAAGATTGATATTAGTTGCATGTTGATCAACGCGCGTTCCCTGAACAAGCCAAACGCGATCGACACCCTACATTCATACATGACTTCTAATGATATCTACGTCTGTCTCGTCACTGAGACCTGGCTCAGCGATGCCTCTGTTTCTGACAGTAAACTGGAAAAACAAGGTGCTTATCGCGTGTTCAGGAAGGACCGAAGCACAAGAGGCGGCGGCGTCCTGATTCTGGTGAAGAGTTGCCTCACATCAATGATTGTTGATCTGGATGACGACACGCTTGAACTGATTTGTGTTGATCTAATTTTTAAGAGCTCGTCGGCTCGCAGCCTCTGCGCATATAGCTCCCCAACCGGAATTTCCGGCCAACTAACGAGCTACATGGAGAGACTCTGCGAACAACTTGGTAGACTGTGCAATATTGATGCTACTGTGATTCTATGCGGCGACCTCAATCTTCCTTTAATCGATTGGGTCAACCTGTCATGCCCAGGAGACTCCGCCGCAACACGAGAATTTATTTTCATTGATTTCTGCTCTAAAACCGGATTACAACAACTCGTTCATCAACCCGCTCGTTTGCGTGGCGGGAATCTGCTCGACTTAATACTGTGCAATGATGAGTCAGTGCAGGATGTCTTTGTTACGTCATGCCCGTTCCCAAGTGAGGAGACTCTGTACGCCGCCGATGAAGACAGCAGCATCCCCATCTCTTACGACTATAAGAATGGGGATTACCACACGATCAATTTTCATCTGAGTCTAATAAACTGGAAAACCTTCTTCAGTCAATGTCAGACTGTAAATGTTATGTTTGTTCAACTGATTGAGTACTTGACTTTCCTCCGCGATCTCTTTGTTCCTGTGTTCAAGAAACCTCACAGTAGTATTGAGGCAAGCATCCGAAATCTCAGCCATCAACTTGAATATGAAAATGACCGTGAGAAATCCGAAAGATTGAGGGAACTCTTAGAACGCAGAGTTCGTCGCCAACACGTCATTGAGGAACACAGATGGATCAATAAATGCGACATGACAAAAGCGCATCGATACGTATCGAAGCGTATGAAGTCCCGGGATCAATTAGATATTCTTGTTGACCAGAACGATACGAAGATGACAGAGGATTCGAAGAAGGCGGAATTACTAAGGGATTACTTTGCAAGCACCTACCCAACTGAGGACGAGGTTAAACAGAGGTCAAGGATTCCACCGCCTTACATGGATGTTGCTAATGATATCCACTACGTAGACACTGTCGACACCTCCCCCGAAAACCTCCATCGTCATCTGAAGAAACTCAAGTCGAAACTTAGCGTCACACCGGACGGCCTGCCAATCTATTTTTATATACGATGCGGGTTTGATGTTTGCATTCCATTATCTATGATTCTTGAACGAACTCTAAACGAAGGTCTGCTTTCTGATTTGTTCAATGTGGAAATAGTGTACCCTGTGCACAAAAAGGAGATACAACGTGCGTTAAAAATAAACGGATTGTTTCACTGACATGCACCCCGTCAAAGCTGTTCGAGAGTGTTATCGGAGACACCATTTATCGAAACGCTGATTCGCAAAACCTGATTTGTAAAGGACAGTTCGCCTACCGACCCGGAAGGTCCACAGCTATTGATGTGCGAGCAGGACTTCGGAGAAATGATGAATAGAGGAGACTCCTTCTTTAAAAACCTTCAAAATAGGCTCCTTCTGCGTCGATGCAGCGCTGCCAGCGCGATTTCCAAGCATCGAAGGCGTCACGGTAGGCATTCTCCGGAATAGCCTTGAGAGCCGCGGTGCAAGCTGCCTGGATCCCCTTTATCGTCTCAAAATGCTTGCCTTTCATAGTCCTTTTCAGGCGAGGAAACAAAAAAAAGTCCGGGGGGCCACATCTGGACTGTAGGACGGCTGCGAAAGCGTTGGGATGCCGGCCTTGGTCAGGTAGCTGTTCACAAGAAAGGCGGTATGAGCCGGGGCGTTGTCGTGATGCAACTTCCAGTCGGCGGCGATGTCTTGTCGGACCCGATTGACCCTTCGTTTGAGTCTCTTTAGTCTCTTTTGGTAAATTTAACATTTGGACAATTAAACGAACACTTAGTCGACGGTCTGAGTTCAAAACTTTGCGCACACGAATCACATTGTCGGTGTTTGTCGAGGTCAAAGTCTTCCAGCACGGTCTTCATCGGCAACCTCTTTCCGGCCCTCCAAAAAGGCTTGGTGCCACCGAAACACACCACTTCTTGCTAAAGCAACATCTGGGTAAGCCTGCTTGATCATTTCAAACGTCTCTGTTGCAGATTTACCGAGTTTCACACCGAATTTACCTTTGGTCTAACGAAAGCTGCATTTTCGGCGTGCACCACTAACAGAAACACGTCGCGCAAAAATGGCTGTCCTGATTCTCCCGTTGCTAGGAGACAACTGAACAGCCGCTCGTTCGTTAGCTAGAAGCGCCCTCTACCGAATCCAGTCGGCGCGCGCACGCCCCGAAGTACAGTCGCGGCAAAAAAAATTAGTCCTCTCACTTTTAGGACAAACCCTGTATATATATATATATTGTTTTTTTTTTATGTATATATATTTATATATATATTTTTTTTTATGGAGGAGGATTTAAATGCTTTAGGCACTAACGCAATTGGGCAAGTAGATAGAAACTCAGACCCTATGCAGTGTGGGACTCACCCCCGACGGTTGGACATTATTCCGCCGAGATCATATCCACTAAACGCACCTCCCCCCTTAAGCTCCACTCTCTGTCAGCCCGGCTCTCCTTTTAATAGTACTACGAGCCGACAGGAGGAGTGGTGAGTGTTCTTTGAATCAATTGGCCGAAGACCTCTCAAGATTTGGCCCTATAGTCATAATACTGCGTTCCTCCACCTGCGAAACAATTCTTCTAAAGACACGGGCGTATTCTGTCCCTTCTGTTGCAAATCTACATCTCCTGAGGCGCTCCAGGTGCCCCTTTCTAACCAGTTAATCTCGTGCCATTGTAGCTCCTATATGGAAGTTAAATGTGCCTTCACAAATGAATTGCACAAACTGTGCAATTCCCTGAGCACTTTTATTTTAGTCTCTATGCTGACTTGCGCAAAGACCGGACATACCAACAGAGTATGGGCAGCGTCGGTACACCTAGGTCACAGAGTACACATATGTTCGAAGAGGCTTTTCCTATCCTTGACAGCCATGTCTGAAAGTTGCCATGGCCCGTTATAACCTGCGTCAGAATGTATGCCCAAATACCTGGCTACACTGACCATCCGTATATGGACCTCACTTAGAACAAGGTTGATGGGTCGCACTTGCTTCTTTCTTATCAGCAGAATACCTTCACTTTTCTCCGGAGCAAGGGCCAACCCAGCATCCTTCATCCATTCCTCTACAAGTTTTAGGGTTTTATTGGCATATAATTCTATCTCCGTAGTCGTCTTTGCCTCCACGGTCACAGCCAAGTCGTCTGCGTATGCCAAAGGCTCAACTCCTACAGGGAGGTTACCTAGTCGAAGTACATCGTCGTACGGTATGTTCCACAGTAGTGGCCCGAGGATGGAACCCTGTGGGACCGCCGTCATAGGCATCTCCTTGCCCTCACAAGTGATGACACGATCTTTCAAGTAGTCCGAGGTTAGCCTTACCAGGTATTGTGGGACCTTCCTCTTAACTAGTGTATCCAAAAATACCTTCCAAGGCAGGCTGTTAAAAGCATATTTCACGTCTAGCAGCACTGCAAGGTATAATTTGCGAGTGCTAGGCGTGGAGCTATGCAACGTTTCTGTCTTGGTCACCACTTTGTTAATAGCCGGTAAAACCGATCTGTTTTTTTCGGCATCGGACAACAGGCCGTTTTCTTCGGCGAAGACTCGGAGCCTCTCTGCTACAATGGCCTCCACGCGCTTTGCTAACGAACTAATCAGGCAGATAGGCCTATAACCGCCATTTCCTTTAGGCACAAGAACTACCTCCGCTTTTTTCTATGCTTTGGGAATTTTTCTTTCTTTTATAAGCTTACTCGTCACCTTTGCCACAACCTCAGGGAACTCCTCGAACAGAGCTTTCACAGCCATTGGAGGAATGCCGTCAGGCCCTGGCGCTTTACCTTGTTTGATTCCCTCAGCTGCTTGTAGTACTTTGACAACAGAAACCCAAAACAATCGGTGACCGATACAGCCATCATCTTACTGCAGATCCTCAAATCTACGCTTGACTCCTGACCTGCTCTATGAAACGTCGGACCTACTCCATCATTTAAGACAACCATGTTTTTTGACGCCATCCAGTCCGTCAGCAGTAAACCTCTTCTATCTGCACGGGAGGAGCCCAACACCTCTGACGCTGCATTGAAGTCTCAAGTGTAGGAGCTTCATCAATTGATATTGCTAGCTCGTCTAGAAATTCCTCAAAGGCCTCTAGTTTAATATTTGTACTTATGTAGCAAGAGTATATCCTGCCTATGTGTGCCACATCTATGCATGAATAGCCACTACCTGTCCCATGCCCCGGACTATGCAGGTATCTGCGCGAGCATCCGCAAGCCATTCGCTTCTATCCTGCACTCGTTTTTTGTTTGGCTTGCTAATTAAGGTGAGCGTCGTCTCCCGCCTGCTCGTTTTCTCTTTTACTTACATATGAGCTGGTCGACTGCGGTTGCAATTGACCTGTATCAATTTAAACGCATGTGCGCTACAGTGATTCATTAGTTGGGATGGGCAGTGCACAAGTTGCCGTAGTCAAACCTCTGGCGGTGTGGCTGGAACCCGGAGTGATGAACCCCTCCGCGTCTATCTTTTCTTTGCGTTGTTGTTTCCTGCGGGCCATGTCGTCTTCCTTTTCAGCCTGGATTCTGTCCTGTGCAGATTTTTCCCGAGCAACTTGTTTACGATCCAGGACCGCCTTCTTGAAGGCCGGGCAGGACATGGAACTGGCAGTATGGCCATTCACGTCACAAACATAGCAGTGGGGGCAGTCCTTTTGACAGTCGTTAGATGTGTGGCCAAGTTCACCGCACTTGTTGCAACGTCGGTCTGACTCTTTGTCAATAGTACACTCTCTGGCAAAGTGTCCTACTTTCTGGAAGTTAAAGCATGTGGGTAATGAGACCCACTCCTCTGGCTTGCAATTTGAATTGCCTAGAAGTAACCGGTTGTGGGACAGAAGTCTAATGCCTTCTGTCAGCGGTAGCGTAACAAGGCACTGCCATCCCCTCTCTTGGTCATTCGAGGATCCTCACTGCGGAGCACCGTAGTCGCGGAGAGCTTTAATTTCGTGCGCAGCTCTGCCTCTATCTTGGCGGCATTCAGAAAAGGGTCTACGTCACGGAGAACCACCGTGATTAGGGGTCCCGTCGTCTTGCGTACATCCACTTCCACATCCGTGCCCTTGCGAATTATGTCTGCAAACGTAACTCCTCCTCCTGTCTTGGTTTTATTAACCTTTATTATTAGATCTCCGTCCCTTGTCTTGGTAACCTGATTGAGTTTCACACCGGCTTCATCCGGCTTAACATGGTCTCTGATTTTATTGAGGGTCTCCTCAATGGTCGAACTTTCTTTCACTTTGATTCTCACGGTGCGGTGACCAGCAAGCAGTACAGACCCACCTCTCGCGCAGGAGGAGCTACGCCCGCGAGAAGAACTGCGGGTCCTCATGCCTTTCCTCTCCTCTAATTCGACGTAACACCCATTTTTCCTATAACAAGCTTCAACGGCACTGATCGATGGCCCGTCCCATTCCTCAGAAATATGCAGGATAGGCGGCTCTGTTGCCAGGGAGGTTTTGCTGTTCTATATAATCTTCGAAAGAATGCTAAAAAAACCGGCAGGTGTCTCTTGGGTTCTCCAGCGCTTCGCTGCTTCGTAAGACCGCGACTCCTCCAACAGGGAGATTTATGAGTGACACAGCAGACGGGTACTCTTTGAGTTTCTCAAGAAGAACCTTATCCTTGTCAGATCCCTGAGTTACCAGCATGGCGCGTGAGTGGCTTGCTCTGAGAAAGCTTTTTTGCGCAAAGGCTGAGTTCTTGAAAACGGCCTTAGATTACTCCTTATTCTCTAAGCTTGCAAGGTCGTCCATTGTTTGCGCTTTGTCCAAAGCATCCTCAACTTGTTAAGCTAGCTCAGCATCTCTAAGCTCTTGGACGCGCTTATTTTCTACTTGTTTGTTGCATCTGGAGCAGAGGACAGTACCTTCTACACCAGAAAGGCTTATCTGAAGTGTCAACTCTTGCATCTGTGTACTGAGCACAGTATTCTCCTCAAGTATTTCCTCATTATTTTTACACAGCTCATTTTCGCAGATATTCCTTTTAGCATCCCGTTCGCTAAGCCACCAGATTACTAGCTCTAATCTTGTAATGGCATTCTAAATGTCAGTATGCGTAGTACCGTGTTTTTCTTTTAAGTCCTTCAGCGACTCGACGCTTTCGTTAACCTTCTCAAGTGCCTCTGCATAGTTCGCTGGGGGGTCATCAGCTTTGACACCATCGCTTCTATTCTTCTTCTTCGACGTCTCCAGTTTAGCCAGGTGGGGAGGTATCGTTTCCATTCCCGGCGAAATTTCGGGTGATCCCTCCACCTGCCTCTTATCTCCTGCTCTGGAGCAACTTGCCTGGGAAGTTACCTCTAAGGCTTCCTCCTTTCTGACCGAGTCCACACAAACCGCTGCCTCCGAACGAACATTACCCGGCATGTTGTCGTCCGCCGTCTCTACCAGAGGACTCGTCTCCTTCCCCGTCGCCATAACCGGAGACCTCTGAACGGCACCGCCTTTCTTGAAGGGATTCATTTCCGCCACCCGGAGAAGGCCACCGGGCCGCAGTCAGCCCACGGGCCGCACTTAACCCTCGAGCCAAAATTGACCCCTCGAGGAAGCAGTGGATGCCTGAAGAGTTGTTCTTGCCGTAAGTTATCGTATTTCCTTTTAGTTCGATCTCCGCTAGTCGATTTCCGGATTACTCCTTTAACTTTTCCTCGGCTCTGCTTCGGTCACTGGTCCGTCGTCTGCAGATATTCAAATTTCGCGCGTCTGTGTTGTATCTACGTGCCGCACGTTCCGTCTACTTTGCTATGCATCTAAACCAAGATGGCCGCGCCCATAAGCTAGGCAGCTGGTTATCCACGTGCTTTTCAGCGTTTAACATACACACTATTGCTTTCACATCATTATTTACATTTTTGATCTCTTTTGTGTATATATATATATATACAAAAAAGAGATAAAAATGTAAATGATGATGTGAAAGCAATAGTGTGTATGTCGCGTGCCATACTAACCCAATAAACAATCCAATTAATTGTTGTGGGGTACCATTTAGCTTAATGCGTGTAGCATTCATGAGCTACAGAAGTGTTGTTGGAGCTGGAGTTTTAGCTCTAACTCGTGGTGTCAACTCATCCTTCATATGCTCGATGGGACTGAGGTCGCGACATAATAGCCGCTCCATTAAGCTTATTCCACTTCTAAAAGGTATATCGTATGCAGCGTTGCGCGGCCTGGTATTGTTGTGCATAAAAATGAAGTGATGACCAAGACTACATTGGGTGTCGTAGTCTTATCAACGTACCGTCGACACACTTTTTGCTATCTATTGTGACAGTAGAGTGATAACCTGGCTTTAATCGAGAATAGCATGCCCTGCCATTAGTAAACGCTTAACAACGACAACTACTTGGAACACACTACGGAAGTATATGCTTAACTGGGCCGCAGTAAATCAGCGATTCCGCAAAGTATTCAATAAAATAAAACGGTCTTTATGATTAGTTATAACTCGAACCTTGCCCGAAGCCGCTCTTCGATAAAAACTGCCCCCGATGTTATACTCTTGGTGCAACTGCGAAGGGTGGGTTGGTTCATGTTAAGTTAACGAGTTACAGAGCGTTGATTATAGCCAAGCTTAAAATCTGAATGGTCCTCTCTGATGTGATATACATATCTCTGCACTCGTTGTTTAGGCTCCGGTATCGCAATCGAACGTGCGGACGTGTTTTGCACGTACTGGCCTGGAATTACTCAGATCTGTGTTGGCAAATAGGTGCTCTGGTTTGCGGTGCATCACTAACTATTCTTTTTTTTATTTAGGAGGTTTCGGAAATCCTTCCCACTCCCCCCAGACTCGGTATTACTTTTGCATTACCTCGAAACTACGGGGCGAGGCGTCTCCGCGTCGTCCGCCGTCAACGTCTCCTCTGCTCTTCCTTTTTGTCGCACCACCATGTGGTTAGTCCTAATAGACAAGAGCAATACCAAGTTTAACCGACCGTTGTATTGCTTGAATCACTCTCTCCAGGCTTTTTCCAGGGTACCCTTGAGTGTCAGAATGGCTTAGAATCAATTCGTTGCCGCTTTCCACGCCTCCGCCGACATCATCACATGGTCGACGACCTCTCTGATTGTAGAGAGGCTCCTCACGGCGGTGAAACCTGCGTTCCGTGCTGCTCTCTGGACCTCGCAGCGCAAAAAGGCGTGTTCCACGTCGTCCGGCTTACCAGAGCCGCACGTCACGCAGATGTCACTGTTCGCCCTTTCTTTTAATCTTCATCATGTAGCTTTGGAACTGACCGTGTCCGGTCAGCACTTGCGTCGTACAGTAGGGTAGGTCGCCATGTTGGCAGTCGTACCACACTCTGAGGTGTTTTTTTTCTTTTTCTGGGAGGTTTCGGGAATGCATGATGCACATGCGCCACTAGCAGCTTGCGTGACTAGTGTGAGACTCGCAAACCCACTAAACTCGGCTTCCTCCTCTTGGTCCAGCTTCCTTGATCACCCCGGGTCTTACCTCCGCCGATTCCTTTGCTAGGTCTCAATGGTGGCACGTAGATCAGATTCAACTCTCCGTCAAGGAAGCGCTTGCTTCTTTCCCCCGCGAGCAAGGTTTAAGGTAGCATTTTGGCTAGGACCAGGAAAGCTTCGATTGAAACCGTCTTTGCATGGGCTGCTTACCCTGATCGGCATCGTCTGTTGGGCTGACCTCAGTGCTGCCCTGGTTTTTGCCGTACGCATTGTCAAGTCCGCCCAGACCGGACGTTGCGACCGGAGGGCGTCTGCAACCGCGTCAATGGCTATTGTCGTCGTCAATCAACGACAGTGGCCGTTGATTCGGCCACTGTCGCTAATAGTCTCCTTTTGGGCTCTGACGCGCTAGGTTCAGGGAAACTCTAATGACTGCATCATCATATTTTCGGCCATCCACTCTTGCAGCGTCTGGGCTCTCTCGGTCGTTGTTCGGCTGCGCCAAAGTGTCCCTGAGGCGTGAAAATCCCCCGTCATGACCACCCTCGTGCTCTTGTGGGCACCAACGCTCTGGGCAAGCTTCTCAAGGCAGTCCTGCTGTTTCTCCGTGTTAGGGGAGAAATAGCAGCTGTTGAGAATCTACTAAACCTATACCCAAGAAAAGCCTCCCCTACTTCGCGGTTCCTTACAACAAGATTTCTCTTGGAGCCTTTCCACCAGGTTGCGGTGTCCGCCGCCACATCTGATACCCAGTATGTCTATCGCTTAGTAATCGCGACATTTGGTTCTGACAGCAGGCATAGGCCCATGCCTAGGCTTTGAACCGCCTCCTCAAGCACGTCATGCGCGACCCTGCAGCTGTTGAGGTTTACTTAAAGTATTTTTAGACTTGGCCTGACGTTTTCTCAGCCCCTAGTCCAGTCACCTTTTCCATTATTGACGGCGACGTTACTTACCTCGTCTTCTTCTTTTTTTTTCTTTTCCTTATCCGGGGTTTTATGCCGTCCCGGTTTAGTAGTCTCCCATGTTGGACCTGTTAAAACATAGGACTCTTTTCTAAGGTGATTCGGAATGAGCTTATAGATGCGGCGAAAACTGACATATGAGGCTTGCCGTACCAACTCCCCTATACCTAAACCCGGAAATAAAAGGTTGCTCGACTTATGGGGTTATATGTATCGTCGAATCTTAAAATGATTTGAGAATTAATTCTCAAATCGATTCATAATCGATTAAACAAGGAAAACAGGATAAAAGTAGCCTCATTGAACATCCAATGTAGTTTTCGGAAATTATTATTTATTATTACATCACCTTTCGGTATTGTTGGTTACGTTACATTACACTTATTCATTAAATCTCGGAAACGGCATTCGTTTCCGTTAATCTTGGACATATATAGAATATGTTGTATATGCCTCTCCGGAAGATGCCAGCGACCCAACGCCTAGATAGCTGGCGCTGACTGACATGTTTCATAATGATATTTAGTGCAGACAAGGCCGCAAAATTTGCAGCAACACTCATCGAAAGGGTTATGGAACGCAGTGCAGTTAATATAGAGTCAGCTGTTTTCGGAAAGGCAGATCTACCCCCGGCGCCCTAAACAATGTCCTGGAACGAGCACGCAGGGAGACCGCAATAACCCCAAAACTCCCTGGATCTAGGATCTCTCGTGGATCTAAAAAACGCCTTCAATACTATTAGCTACAAAGTATTTGTAGAAGCGCTGATAAGGAAAGGGATATCCACGTGCATCTGTCAAAAAATCTCATCCTACTTGGGTGAACGAAGTCTAGTTACAGAAGGTCACGAATATAGGCTTACCGCTAAGGTCTCACAGTATTGAACTTTGAAACCTGTAATTTAGAACTTGGCCTATTATAGGAGGCTAGACATCAAGGACTACCTGTGTCATGTGCAACTCTTCATAGAACAGCATTCCCGAACCTTTCAGAATAATTCGAATAATAACTCGTTGTTAGCTCTTTCTCTGGACAGTTATATTGGCTGACCGATAAGAAACATTTTACTTGGCTTTTTGTTTTGTATTTTGAATAAAACACCTGCAAGTAAAACGGAAGTGACTAAACTGAGACTGCATATTTCAGCGTTTTCCCAGTTAACTGTCTTACAGAGTTGAGAATGAAGCGTAGCGTTTCAATAATCTAGTCGTGTTTTAAAGCATTGCCATTCAAATGGTGTTATCATTTTAACGGTGATCCATTTTGCACAAGGAAATATGTATATATATATAAATATATATATATATATATATATAATATATATATATATATATATATATATATATATATACAGGGTCATTCATATTGTTGTGCACGCATTTCGAGGTTTGATAGAATTCGGCAAGAAAATACGTTTTCCCTATAGAGGGAAGACGTAGAAACGTCTTGTTTAGGAGAGAGAGTGAAGTTTATAAAATAAGTTTTTCTGCTTTTTTTTCCTACATAGTTGTGCAAAATCTCTGTTTGCGGGAGAACCAGTCAACGCATGAAGGAACCGATTACACCGGCGTGTTTGCTATTGCCTGAGAGTAGTTTTTTGAACTTACATTTTCGGTCGTAATGGAAAAAATTACGATGTTGCACAAAAAAGCGTTAACGTAACATTTTGACTTTTTATGACTTTCCTTAATCTGGCTATTCGCTTTTTGCTACGCAAGCTAGTAATGTATACTTTATTGTGCAGAATTTTCCGCCAAACACGCCGGTATGATCGGTTCTTTTGTGCGTTGACTAGACAAACGTAGATTTTGCACAACTATGTAGAAGAAAAAAGGCTGAATAACTGCTTTTATAAATTTCATCCTCACTCCTAAACAAAACGTTTTCCCGGCTTCCACCCATTGGCAAAAATGATTTTCTCACCGAGTTTGACCATACCCTAGCGTTTTGGCCACACAAATAGGAACACCCTGTATATATTTATATATATATATATATATATATATATATATATATATATATATATATATATATATATATATATATATATATATATATATATATATATATATATATATATATATATATATATATTATTTATATATATATATATATATATATATATATATATATATAATGCGCGCACAGCCGAGAACAAATCCAACTTAGACTCTATATATGTCAGCCAGCTCTTTTGACCGTGGACAATGACAGCGGCGGCAGCCCCACCACCAGTAGCAGGAGAGAATTTACTCTACTAGCTTAACAGCCCTGCCCCGTGGTCCTTTTTTCGCTTAACAGACCATTTTCGGTGATTCGTGAGGTAGTAGTTGATGTTTTGTTATGGCAGCGGAAAGAAAGTTTTGAGCTTCGTCTCGGACGGCAGGCTGCTTCGGCTGCTGCTGCTGCTGCCGCTATAGGGTTGCCTGTGCTACCAGTCGACGGTGACTGACAACAGGCACCGGTCGGACAGAACCCCGCCGTGAAAATAAAACATTTCGAAAGCAAAACCATTTCGCGGTAAGCGACTGCAGTCACCGTGTGTGGTCCGCGCGCCATTACATGGTATTATAGTGCGATGAAGTCTCATCGTGTGACGGGATTGGGCGAGCTTCATCCAGCCGGGGCGGTCTCCGGCAGCCACTGCCCGTGACAACGCGGAGACTAGACGATCTCTGCAGTAGTGAGGGCCAGCCGACAGCGTGATGGCCAGCTCTCACGCGCCTTCAAGGCCGTACGTCGACAACCTAGGCGAAATAGACAAGAGAGAAGATTATGAAGAGAATTTCAAAAAAAAAAACAGAAAAGAGAAAAGAATGTTCTAGATTTGACGTCAACAACAGCAAGCGAGTACGGCCGGCCTCCTTTATGAAAGAAAGCTAGTCCTCTTCGCCATGGCCTGCTTCTCGGAATTTGATAAACCCTGCGCCTTGAGCTCCTCGTTATACGCCAGACCAAATGAAGCAGCGAGCGCAAACGTGGGACCAAACACGGCCAAAGCGAACACGCAATGCTGTTAAGTAAACCATGCTCCACAAAACGACCACTAAGTTCAGCTCATGCTAGCCAGATATAAACTAGCTAATATTAAGCATACAATGCTCTATACAGTTATAGTCTTACACTAAAGTGGGCTAAATAGCACTATGCAGACAGTATATATATATATATATATATATATATATATATATATATACGTTTATTCACCATGAATTGGCAGTATAGTACACATATTTTGTAGGCTAAGAATATCGTTGACACTTGATTGTAGTGACGATGTTTTTATAAACAAACAAGAGAGTATGTGGTAACGTCCGGTATTGCACTCCCCACAATATGTACGTACGCACTCGTCAATTACATAACCGTTTTCTCTCAAGCTTATAAGGTGGTAGTAGCCATGCCATGTTGTTTGGCATATTTTAGATCTGTTTTCCTGTGATAACAGTTTCTATTTATTGCTGCAAAACACAGGTCCTTCGATATCGAGACACAGTACAAATGCCATGTTGCGGTTTTCTCTAAATTCTCTGTAAACTTTCAATATTTGTGTACTGAACGGTATCTTGACAGAGTACTAAATCATCTATAAATGTGCGTTCGTGGCATTGTTCTAGTGTGAGCGTTGTTGATGCATTCTTTGACAAGCCTAACATGCGCTTTATGAATTAAGATTTTATATTATAGATGTTTTTGAGGTCTGACATTGTAAAATAAGGGGCAATTGCGTAAAGGCAGTATCTTACTACATACACTTTTTTTTCTATACGCTTAGCGCGATTTTTTAGTTCTATGTCAGTAACATCTCCCACTAGAGTGATGGTCGCGGTGGCCTTGCTACGCATTTTTTTCTATATATGTCTGCTGAATGATAGCCAGGGGTCACTGTTTCCTAGATAGCAAAAGTGATTGACAAGTTCAATATTTACTCGCTCTATCTTAATGCACCGGTCATCTGCAGCGTACGATCCGCTTCTACTAAATCGTAGTACTTTTGTTTTGACAATCTCGATTGCCAGTTGATTTTGTTGGAACCGATCTGAGGCTTTCTGTAGATAAAACTTCAGTGGTTTCGTGGTTTTGTAAGAGCTACTAACTCGTCGGCATAAATGCGTGTATCGCTTTTGCATTTCTAAGGGCGTCTGCCAAGTCAGCTGTATACAGTATAAGCAGGAACGGACTTGCGGGGTCACTCTGGACATCTCCAGTTTTCTGGGCATCTGGTTTGCTGACATAATGAGCCCCGTTCTTGATAGTAATTAAGTTCACTTGCAGCATGTTACGTATCAAATTCTACATAGTTTCCTCTATAAAATATCGGGTTCAAAGTACTTTGAGGAGTTTGTCTCCTCTAACGCAGTCGAATGCATCCGACGCAGACCGTCCTCTTAGGAATCCATGGACAGAAATTACTTACTTAATTCACAGCAACACAGGTTCATAAAGGAACGATCGATGACTGCATGGTTTCCTGAAGTAATAGATTCGGCCGTCATACGGAACAGAAACGTCTTCCTACATTCTGCCTTTGTCGACTTCGTGCGCATTTTAGACTGACAACGGTATCCAGTTAAAGAAAGCGAAGTATCTTTATATTAGTTCATGAACTGTAAGCTGGTTATGTCACTAATTAGTCGCAAGTTGGTCGTCAAGATGGGTGACTATCTGTCAGACCAAGTATCAGAACAAGTTTGCTGTTATTCTAGGTAAGGTAGTGAACATTAGTTTAGAAGGAAGCGTATGGAAAAGAGCAAGCCTTTAATTAACCTTGGGAGACTTTCGTATAAGAATGGCTACAAATTTTGCCGCGGTGTGCTATGCTGCATTATTGAATCAATTTAACTCTCTAGCGGAATCACTTGTTAATGAAGAAAGCAATAATAGTGTTAAAGAAAACTACCATGTTGGTAGATGGGACGATGAGGAGCCAACATTTTCTCGACACTTGTAAGAGTAAAAGAATGACAAAAGGATTTCATAGATGACCCTACCTCAACAAGAAAACGTGTCGTCTTTTCAGCGGTTCGACATCCCTTTAGCTGAAAATCTGCCACCTTGGCACCATGCTAGACCCTAGCTCCAGCCGCACGCTACCAGCCCTAAGGATAAACGTTCCCTGTCTGCCAGCCTTTCTAGTATCTGCCATGCGGCCAATTTGCTGACAGACGGTCGACACCCCCTTTAAGCTGTCTAAAAAGCCCCGGCAGACTTACAAGACATGCGGAACTCAAAACCATAATAAAATGAGCTTTTAGAAGGGCAGGAATAGCATCCACACCCGAGCCAAAAGGTCGTTTAGACAGCAGTGAGGTGCGATCTTACGGGGTCATTATTTCCTTATGGTCACACCAAAAAGCATTGCATGGGACACGGAAAACGAAAGAAGTAGCTCGAGCCTATCAATGAGGTACCACTTTGTACGCATTACTGAAAGATATTGAAAATGTATAGAAGACGCTATTTTGTGTTGTGTGTATTGATTTATATTTGCTGTGTGTGTCACAAACGTTTCGGTTAAAAATATAATATTTATATTGAAAAAGTCGTTTTTGCCCGACTCATTATATAATGATTCCCATGATTCAACGTTGCACAACATTAGTCTGTATTGAGTCAGTGTGTGTATTTGCTGTGTTGCGGGTTGCTTTAACGCCACTTGTCAATCATTGTGATATCGTCTTCTTTTTCAGTTAGTCTGCTGCGTTTAGTTACCGCGGTTGTCGTTTTCTCGGCGCCGTATATTCTAAATGGTTTTTGTTGTCTGCGAAAAAGGCAAAAGTGTACCTCTTCCGACCACATGTCAGAGTCCAGTTGGTCGTTAAATTTGTCGGCCACTATATTTATATGAAGTTTATTATATTACGCCTGGGTTATCCTTGAAAATTTCGTTACTTTAACATCCACATTGTTACCCACTATCCGTGCCACAAATTGTTGTATGTCCTCACATGTATGTGGCAAATTGAGACGACTTACAAATAACGCGAGGTTCTTCGGGCATGTCTTGAACGTTTACAACTTTCAGATCCGTCAATTTGTTTGTACCGGAATATATATATATATATATATATATATATAAACCACCCGAGCTGGTTAAGTATGTTTATGTTCATCAGAGTGACCGCCGGATCTATCACATTTGCTACAGCATTGTCTGCATCGACATCCGTGGTTCAATTAAAACACTCCACGTTGCACAAAACATGACGAAATCCTCTGTGCGCAGTACGCCACCTTTCAGCCCGTGGACCACCCTATTTCTGTGCGTATTTGATAGCGCGAAAACCCTCTCGAAAAAGAGAGACCTTACTTCGTCAATTAAACGCAATTCGTCCACTTACATCTTATCCCATTTTAGTGAAGTTCGCTATACATATCAATTTACACAACAATTCCTATGGCTGTATGTGTATGCAACAATAAGAATAGAAATGACGCCTCTTCAGACCTTAACAAACTCAATGTGTCCCCTTTTAGGATCAGGCATACGCCTGCTTTGAGTCAGATTTCTCCAACATATGTATAGGTGGGCCCTAATAGCAAAGAAGCAAGATTCTTTACTTAAATAAAGTTGACGATGACAATCTTCTGGGAGTCTTAAACATGTTTTAGGAGGTCACAGGGCACATCTCTCAACCGTCCAGTGTGTTACAGCTATTTTAGATTGTCACGCATCTAGCTAGTCATCTGACATGCAAAAAACCATTGATATGTTCCGTGCGAGCCACAGTTATAGGGCTGACTGAGCGCTGCTATATTTTTTTGATATTTTGAGCGTTCCATTTAAGCTCCCCAGCTGACTATGTTTTCAATATAAATCACGCCAATAGCTATGCTTTTGTGTAAAACATGGAAATATCATATTGATTTATTAAGTAAGTTAAAAAACAATGGGTGTAGGGGTATTACATTGATGACAACTCTCCCCCTTATGCTATACCTCCTGTCTCTGCACAAAGCCAGACTAGAATCAAATTCAACAGGGTCTTCTTTCTTCGCCGTTGAATCGAAGCCCGTACTCTTGCCTATGGTTTCGCTAGATAGTAGATAGTGACAAAGGTAAGCTTATTACTCCATTCATGTGCGTCACTAATTAGATGGCAAGGCATTTGCCTAGCCAAATGGTTTGATACCAAAGAAACACCCAAGTAAACCATATTTTCTAAGTTGATGCATATGTTAATGTTTCGTTAGAACAATACCTATATATGCCTAGTGTCTTTCTTACTGAATGTTTTATTATTGTTAGTATAAGCTTACTTAATATATCAAGCGAATAATATATATATATATATATATATATATATATATATATATATATATATATATATATATATATATATATGGTTTATTTCGCAATAACATTGCATTTCAAGATGGTACATAATTTCAATACAATTCATTCCTTTTATACAATTTAAACACTTCAGCGACCGTCCCACCCGGCGAAAAAGTGCAAAGACCGCCGATGCTTCTGGCAGATCGCTGCGTGGTATTTAGCGCATATCTGCGAGCAGAACCGGCAACGACATTGATCGTCAACTTGGTGAAATCCTTGGGTCGAACATACCAAGTGATGATAGCCATGCGCAATGTATCTTGTGTACACGTGCCGGCTAGTGCATGCCATTCCATCCCAAAGCTCCCTGGCGAGGTACACATCCAATTGCGCTATCTCTGCCGAGGTCTCGGTCACTTTTCCCAGCCACTCCAACAAAAATTGCTGAAGTGGTCCAGTAATAGGTGACCTAAGCCTGACTCTGATTGTTTCCACTGCCGGCCCGCAACCCGCTAGCAGATACACGAAGCGGCTTTTTGCCGTCCGGGGTAAGCAAAGGACCCGCTTCATATATATTGTAAAGCATCTTTCTAGCTGCGCAAAATTTGCCGCTGAAAGATGGCCCCACACCCTGCCAAGGCTGTAGCTCAATATTGGCACAATCTTAAGCTCATAAAGACGCACGGCCGCACTCAAAGACAGTCGTCGAGGGTCTCTCACCTCTGTGTGAATAGAGGTAATAGCCGCTCGACACTGGGTAAAGGTCGTTCCCGTATAGTGTAGCCTCAGACCCAAATACGGGAAAGAGTTGACAAACTCCAGCGGTTGGCCACAACAGGGTATTACGTCTGCTGCGGCCAATCGACCCCCACGGCGAAACTTCATGGCTTTCGTCTTCCGCGCATTTATTTGCAGGCCGTTACGGTGAAGGTAACTTTCGACGTCGCCGACAATTCGACGAATGGCACCGCGGTCCCGGTGGGCCACTACTATGTCATCCGCATACATGACGACGGCGTTTCTAAACTCCTCCCGCACATGGCGAGCTAGGTCTGCGATGAGCAAGGAGAAAGCCAGGCAACTGAGAGGGTCCCGACACTCGAAACTTTACTAAAATCATCATCATGATGATTTTAGTAAAGTTTCGAGTAGCGCCTTCTGGCCGAAAGGCGTGAGTTTCCGGCGCTGGCTGGGAGCTCCGCCGGTCCAGACTGGAGTATGCGAAGAGTTTACTGATGGGCATGGTTTAACAGCTAGACAGCAATGACGCCTTCTGCCAAGGCAGCTGCCGTATGTCTTCCGGTTAGCCAACCACGCAGCTGTTCTGCCGACGCTTTTCGGCTGAAGCCCTCCAAACGGAGAGCCTTCATAGGCAGCCCACGGTTTTCACACAATGTTAGCTCCCTAAGTCTACGACTGCACTTCCTGCTCGAAGAGGACGGTGCTTCCTTATCGCGCTAGTTTCGCGTTTTTCCACTGTTGTTTGCTTGTGAATTTGGGAGAGATCGCCCTGGCTCGGCCCCAGACGTCCATCCTGCTTCTCCGGGCTGTTGCTGGCCGATCCGCCACTCTCACTCGCGAGCTTCCTCTTCTTTTTGTTTCGTCTCTCCACCAGCTGGAAGCCTTCGTTGTCCAGCTGATCTTCCTTGGCTGTCTCTGTACAATCCATTGTCTCTACAGCCTGGTCCCGCGGCTGCAGCGGACTCGTGACGTCACTTTCTACTGCCGGCGCCGGCTTCTCTTGCTTCTCCAGTTTCTCCCGCTGTTGTTGCTGCCGCTCAACCGCTCTCTCTTCGCGCCGTTGCTGGTGCTGTTGGCCAAGATCAACAACACTCTTGGCGACGTCTGTGAGAGGCCTCTGCTTCGACTGCTGCTGCGGTTTCTCTTCTCGATGTCTCTGCTGTCTCTGGCACTTTTGTTGCTGTTGGTTTTGTTTACCAACAGTACGAGTGACGGTGGCCGCATATGAGACATTCGAACCAATTATGAGCTTGGCGGGAACATTTGAGCCGCCGCCGGTGCCTTGTACCACTTTGTTTTGTGCCACTTGCTTTTTCGCCTCGTTCTCCACTCTCGTTGTGCTCACGTTGTTCCCGGTGGGATGGGGACGAAGCTGGGAGACAACTTGTTCAAGTTCCGACACTCGGATTGTATTTGCCGCCGCAAGGCGACTAATCCGCTGCAGGATCTCAAGCAGGGCGTCGTTTGAGCGGGTGCCCTCCAGTTCCGGACATCCAGGACACCGAGCGGGCTGGTTTGCCCCTACATCGGTGCGCGGTGATGAGCACTTCACATGGGCTACACCCACAAGACAGGTAGGACACTGGGTCCACTCACACGAGCTCTTTATCACGGAGCTACATACAAAAAACACAATGCACTGCTGGGCGCCGCCATCTTGTTTTTTTTTTAAGCTTATTTAATAGAAATTCCTTAAGCACTACACGTGTAACAGTAACCGTTGTGGCAATCTAGAAGAAAGAATAATGCAACGCAGGTAGCTCTAACGAAATACCAAGTGTATTTATCATGCACTTTGTTGTTTCATCAAGCCGTATCGATTGCATCTTCTAACGCGGTGTTAACTGAGATTGTGCTTTTATCGCAATGTAGCATACTATGGCGCTTAATATTGGCATTGCCGTAATGTTAGCATATATTGCAGCAAAAGTAGTCTATCTTGAAACGGTATAACTCCCAACACATATATTTATATATGTCTCCATGTTTATATGCAAACGTGTTTCTGCTAACATGTACTTTTTGCTTCCAAATAGACTGTCGTGAACGTGGACCCGTCAGTGAAGTAATGTAACAAAGTTCATTAACCATAACAGGGTGGTTGACATGGAGTGGATTTGTTTGGTTTTTAATGACAACCGGAGCCAAAGTATTTGAAATGGCCGACCAAGTCCACATTTCGATTCACGACTCTAGTGCTATGTTCAAGACTAGTGTATCTAATCAACAGAGGATTTGTTGTGTGTCTCAGTAGAAGCATCATGTTTGCTAATGGCAAGATGATGGGGCGGAAATACTGCGTATAGGCGTGAGATAAAAATAATCTGAGTTATGATTTTATGGCGGCTGTTCCGACGTCAATTTATAAAATACACGATTATGAGAGGACGCAATTGAAAAACCAAGCATACCGGAAAATTTTCTACATTGCCGCTTGGGCCGCGGCTCTTGCATATAAGCAAATAAAACTGTAAGGAATGTCCGCTAAAATGAAAAAAAAATATACAAGTTTTTATTCAATATAATTTTGGCTCTTTGACAACTGGTTAGAAGGATTCCGACTGTACACCATGAGGTAGGTTCTAGTCGAAGATAAGCAAGTTTATTTTTCGTATATTACAATATGCATGTGGGGCACATATTATGGAAGGTTAGCTATGCCAATGGGCCTAGCGGGTGTGCATTGTGACAATCACGTGTCCGCTTCGTCTAGGCTAGGCCGAGACCACTTCAGAAGAGTGCCACGAACGGATGCTGCGTTTCCACGTTGTACGTCAAGATCCAGACGTTGTTTAAAGAAGGACGACGATCTGCTATCACCGGTTGACATATTTAACATAGTGCCGACTTTGTGAATTAGCTGTCTGGTCCGAACACCAGGAGCACCCAAGGTCTCAAACGCGAGAGGCCAGAATTCTTGGGGATACCCAATTGATGAGTATTTTCTTAGCTTGTTGGTCTCCGCAAGATGGGCTGCATAACCAGCTTCGGATGCGCCGCCACCGACCATAGAAGGTGCTAGGGAGTCGGTAACGGTTGCATCCCAAACCAGCATTTTGCCTCGCTCGAAGGGTGTAAGTGTCATCCCATCTGGACGCCTGCCGTCCTCCGCACAGAGGCCCGTGGGTTCAAGGATGCACGGACGACCGCATGACCTAAGGGCTCTGCTGAAGGTATCATTGATAGCGGCATGTCTAGAGCGTCGGCCTGCGCTGATGATACACGACAGGCCGTGATGTCCCAGTTTGTCGACGGGGTGACCACATTGACACCGATGCGGGCTAACTAGGTCTGTCCCTAGTCGTAGGCCTACTGCTATGCGAATCGTCTCGTCATCGAGAAAGGTACCTATGGGTGCACTGGGGAGTGCGTGTAACCAGGCGCCTGAAGGCACGTCGAAGATATAATGGCTACCCATTTAAGCATCAGGTATTTATTTATGCCCGTTGACTATGTCTTCAAATGAGGAATTTGTAAACGCCAGCGCTAGGTTACTTGGTACTTAATACAACTGCAGCTATATTCTAAATTTTAATTAGGTGTCACGTGACTCTGCGCGTCAAAGGGTTGTGCTGGAACTATGGTTCGACGCTTATCTAACAGCGGTAGGGAGGTATACGTGTTCAGTGTGCTTGTGAGTCCCATACATATTTTTGCTGGCTGCCCGTACAATATATAAATTGAGCATTCTCGAAACCTTCCATTAAAAAGTTGTCTTCAAGTAGAACGCTAGAAAGTATACCAACTTGCTGTAGCTTTAATACTACACTTTGACCTGTTCCGCCAGAAGCTTGCAGTTAGGAATGTCATTATCCACGGTGATAATTGATCCAGTAAGACCATGCACACCAAGGTCGCTCTTTATTCTCTCAACCAACTTATTACATTGCTGTGTCTTCAATATTTTGTTAAATTGCAAAATAATACATTGAAGGGAATTTTACTGTCACGTATTCTACATTGGCTGCGTAAAATACAATGCAAAAACGACCTTTCACGTCCAAGTATGCTTACACAACACTGATAGCTCGCGTGGTCAGCTTAAAAGCGCTCTGCAGTCTGTTTTAACCTCAAGTTTGATAGATTTGCGTCAGGCCGCAACTGATCACGGGACCTCTCCTGCCGTCTCGTGCGACATCGCACTGAAGTCTACTTCAGCATCGCAAAGATATCACAACTAGGCACCGCAAGTGAGCTGTTTCCTCTACTAGAAGTCACCAAAGCAACGGTCCAACTCCCTCCCAGGAAAAAAATAGGCTCCCTGCAAGCTCTGCTGGAAGCACACCGGCACGGGCCTCACTTCATAAAGTTATCCTGGTGACATCTAACGACAAGAGCGTATGTAAGATGATTTCCTGTTTATGATAAAACGAGACTGGCACTCCTGAGCAAACATTCATCCAAATCCACCTGATCTGTTTTTTCCCGGTTGCCCTAACTGGTCAGGTAGACCCAAGAGATCACCGTTCTGCGATAGACGTCATCAACGTCATCCGAAGTTTTCCGAACAGCTCGGGCAATAATCTCGACGGCTTTCGGTCGTGTCATCTGAAAGACCTTATCGGGAGAAACGGCGCCGACAACTGACTGCTCCTTGGCTTAGTACGTTTCGTCAACATTTCTAGTAATGGAAACATGCTTGATTTTGTGCTGTCGATCTTCTACGCGCCTCGCTTATTCCCTTGCGCAAAAAGATGGTGGCATTTGACGCATTGTCTTTGTCCTGACACTGCGCCGTTTAGTCGGAGAAATCATCATCTGGACGAGTATGCCGAACATCGTAGCATTGGTCTTTCCGTATTAGACTGACTGCGAAATCAAGGGATTTACGAAAGCGGCCGTCCGCACAACATGGGCATTCGTTGATTGCAATAGGATTGTTCTCAGCAAGGTGACCGTCAAGCTACATTTCAAAAATGTCCTTAAAACGCTCATACGAGACCACCTTCGTAAGGCTGTTTGCTCTCACTTTCCATACCCGCCGGTACACCCTATGTACAGGTCTCCAGGTAAGCTGATTTGACAGTTTAACGCTCTGACAACCACATTTTAGACGCTCGTATGTATCAGTAGGACAATGACAACCATGTCTATCAAATATAGGGTCTACAAAAAAGTCTTTTCGGACTGGGGCTTGCGCGGCTTTCACAGCGCCCGCCCCGGCGCCTAGGCATAGATCATTGGCTCACTCTTTGTTGTTTTCATGTGAAAAAGAGCGGAAAATCTGCTGGTCTCAACCATTTTGATATCTGTTTAGCCGTTTGTTTGTAAAAGTGCTGCAAAACGGAGGTAAAAAAATGCCAGATTTGGGCGATTCTACTCCATGAGTTTAAAAATGGACTGAGTCCAACGCAGGCTCACAAAAAGTTGTTAAAGTCGTTTGGAGATGCCTGTTGTACAGACAGAATGTGCCAACAGTGGTTTGAGAAGTTTCGAAAGGGAAATTTTAACCTCGAAGATAAGCCTAAATCAAGAAAGCCAAGTGTTGTCAGTGAGGAGGTTTTTCGAATGAAAATCCAGGAAAACCCACTATAACCACTGTGGAAATTGCCGAGGAGCTTCATATTACCCAACAAGCTGTTAGCAGAGCTTTAAAACGCCTCGGAATAACTTCCAGGCTGTGCAAATGGGTACCTCACGAGCTTAGCGACTTCAACAAGATGACGCGCATGCGCGTCTGCACTTCTTTGCTCAGCAGGCATCAAAATTTGCCTTTTTTCGATCGTTTTGTGACCTGCGATGAAAAATGGGTCTTCTACGACTCTCCTGTCAAGAAAAGGTTGTGGTCAAGTGAACCTGGCACCTCCGATAACCAGACGATAGATACGGCTGTGTACTGTCAACAACTCGAAAAGGTTTACGAAAAATGAAAGCAGTCGTACCCTGCACTAATTTCAAGGAAGGGTGTCCTGTTTCACCAAGACAACGCAAGGCCCCACGTGAGCAGGGAGACCCTTTCGAAAATTTCCCAGCTAAAATGGGAACTTTTGGAACATCCACCGTATTCCCCCGACTTAGCACCATCTGATTACCACCTATTCAGATCGATGCAAAAAATTAAGTGGTAAAATTTCATTTCTATCGAACACGTGCGTTCTGGACTGGAATAATATTTTGCCACTAAAAACCCAGACTTTTACAGAAAAGGAATCGAAAACCTTGTAAATCGTTGGGCAGAGATTGTATCTTCCGGCGGAGAATATATAAATCAATAAATAAGACCCCCCGTGTCTCCTATATATGTGTTCTCTTTATAGCGCCAAAACCGAAAATACTTTTTGTAGCCCTAATACAATCAGCAAGGCCGGGGCTCGAACTTGCGTTTGTTTTGCTAACCATGGTTGCCACGGCAACGCCCCGTTTCGAACGGTGGCCGTGGTCATGTTTCGGCGTTCAACAGTGTGAGCTTTGTGGCCTCCATTTTACATCGATCCACGAGCGTTAAACGCGTCTTTTTTTCCAAACTTTGTGGCTCGAGCTTCCTGGGCAACGGCACCCTTGCCGCTTTAGTTGCCGTGGTTCAGCGATATATTGCCTAAGTAAAAAAGTTCGCTTTAAGCAACAAAAAGGCTGTCTCAGTAAGCTGAACGATGCTAAGTGCGAGATGTTCATTCTTTTTTCAAGAGGACCCTGAGCGCGGCTCCGTGCTTCAAGTAGTGTGCAACCTTCAGTCAACTGTGAGGTTGATCCCTAACTATTAGTCTAAGCTTTAAAAGACGCCAATACTCGACTTTTCAATCGACATCTATTTACCTAAAAAAAATTGCGACCTTGTTTGCTGTTGTTGACTGCGGCTCCTGAAAGCTCACCCAGCTCTCCACCTGCTTTGCAAGAGCTTGTGAACTCCAAGGCCGATGTACCTTTTTAGCTGTTCACGAGGACATGCCAGACCCGATCTGCTTCAATCGTCTAAGAAAACCTTGCAAATAAACCTAATAAGGGTATCCTGAACATTAATTTCAGGCTTAAATTTCAGTTTAGCCTGTAATACTTTTAGTCACATGCCTGCTGCGACGGGAGAAATGGGAATCTGTATGGCTTTCCAAATTGCTATTTCTGCCAATTTTGGGTTTTTCAAAAACACCGAAACCCTGGGGTCAAGGATTGCATCACCGGACTGTGCTTCATCGTTCAAATAAAACAAGTTTGCCGCTACTATGAAGATAAGTGAGGTTAGATGATCTAGATCACATTTAGATGTGATTTTTCTAGAGGTTGAAAATGCATTCACGCACACCCGCCGATATTATGATGGAAAGTGTGGGACTAAACACAGGGGGAGAAAGTACATGACTCATTTTAATTCAAGTGCACTACCCACTAACCTCCCCAGAACCCCTCCTGGTTCGGAATTGTGAATCATTTCTTCGAGACCAGGAGGGGCAAGCTCTACGCTTCAACACTTTCCTTAGTCTGTAGGTGCATCCCCAGCAGGCAGGTCTTGCTGGGTTGAATCAAGGAGGCTCCGGATGACAAATCGCGCAGGACGATTATTCTCCAGTCGGATTTTTTTGCGCATGAGCCCACCGAGGTATTTTAGACCAGCACCCTAGTTAGCCTTCGAATCGACCATGTGCGCGACGATCATCTGCGCGATAGATGCCCGTAGGGAGAACGGTGAGCTATCTTGGTTCGCAATCAACGCCGTACACGCCTCAGTGGTATGCGCGGTATTATCGGGCACCCGGCGTCGCAGAGAACGCATATGTCCGTCACTGCTTTCCCGATCTTCATCATGCGCCTGGGCAGTGTAGTACGTAATTGGTCCCTGCCGTATACCACCTGCGCAAGTCCATAATGACGGAGCGAGTCTACGTACCTTTCGTGTCTCTGGCAGACGGGTGGATCCACGTCGCCGCCCAAACGGCGAGTGTGGCCTCTCGAGTCTCAGTCCACGATCTCTACCCGTTTAATCTTCGCCTACTCTCCTATTTCGCCAGCATGTTTCATGGAAGAAGGCATATGATACCAAGCAGAACGTCCGTGGAGACCGTCTGGTACGCTTGGCTAATCCGTATTGCCACACCCTGTTGAGAGCGGCGCGGGGTCTGGCGGGCTGTGACCGTCCTGAGTGCTAAGTGCGCCCACACTGGTGCGGCATAGTGTGTTACTCTTCACTGTGTTTGCTTAGGTCCGGTCCTCTTTGACCCTGACCATGAGAGACATTTGTCCCGCTAAGTCCGAGGCTGGTGGAGAGGCTTTACTCGCACTCACTGGCAGCTGACCTGCTTGCGACGTGTCTGCCCGGCAAAGCTCTATAAGGCCGTATCGAGACGGGCTACGAGGGCTGCCAGAATCTGCTGCGTCGTCTCTAATCGCCACTGGTCGGTGACATATAGGAGAGGGGGTTCTGTAGGGGTTAAGGGCTGGATCATGCGCCGAATATCGGAGCAGAAGAGCGTGATTGCAGCCTCGTCGCAGGGCTTGTTGGGATGCAAAATTCCTACGACAAGGTGGCGATACTCGCCATCGTTACCCAGAAACTCCTAGGTGTCTGTGGTATGCAACATTGCCGCCGTTCCTGGGGGTTGTGTAAGCAGCCGTGGCAAAGAGGGAAATTGACTAGCAAGGCCGGCGAGCACCTCCAAGTCAGCGTTTGCCCCTAGGACTACCAGTACGCTCCTCACTGCTCTGAGGGAAGTGATCCTTCCGCAAAATGAAGGAACCTGCCGAAGGGAGCCCTAAGGCCAGAACAGGCCCGTTAGTTTAGCAACGTCTTCAACCGTCGTCGCCGCTGAAATACGTGACTCCAGAAACACTCGGGCAGCCTCAGGATCTGCCGGAGCACAGTTTAGTCAGATTGCTGAAGAATCTGAGGATTGAGGAGGCCGCGCGAACAACTTATCTCGGTCTCTCTGTGCCGCTTCCAGTAAGACCCCGAGGCTCCCGATCTCCCCCTTCTCGTCCTCCAGTGAGGTCCGCAGAGAAACCTTGAAGGAATCCACTGCCGTTTCGACCATGCTGAAATCCAGGTCCAGTTTCTCTGATACCTCCTTTAGCTCCATTCTGGTATTTCTTAACTTGCAGACCTCTATCACTGTCCTGACATGTCCCTTAACAACCGTTAACAGCCGGCCGTATGTCGCCTCCGCGTCAACGCCCCCTTTTGCAAGCAGTCCCTGCGCAGTCCGTCATTTCGATTGCAGAGGTCATAAAGGGTGTCACGGTGCGTTGTTCGCCAGAGATGCGCTTCCTGGCGCTTCTTGTCGGAGCGAAGTCCCGCCGGATATATCTCAGAAGGTGCAACAGAAGTTATTGCGAGCGTGTTAGATTACGTAATTACGCAACGAAACATGTCTGTACTGGGTTCGCTCGTCTTCGCCTGCACTGTCCGTCAGACAGCGCGCGGCAATGGGATTGCTAGATATGACTTACCGGTGTGTTCCACGGGCGAGCAAGCTCTTGCTTGCACGAGAGACGCCGGTGGGTTCTTAAGGCATTCGGCTCTAAGCGACGTATTATACCGGGCAATGCAGTCAGCCAACATTCTGCAGTTAAACAGCCGTCGGACTGTCACCAAACAGCCAATTGCGACCTAGTTCCACAGAGTCGCTGTCTCGTGTCCGACGTCACCGTATATGGCACTTTGGCGGCATCGTATGCTCATCATACTAGCTGGGGGTCGGAGCAACCTCTCGCCTTACAAAAGACCGCAAACTAGCTAAATATCGCAAACTAAGGCAAAACTTCATCATTTAGCCGGTCGTTTTCGCTCATTTAGGCCCAGTGGGAAAAACTACAACGAGTTTCCTGGCGGAGCTGAGAATCAAAATTGCCTTGGCAGCCTGCGATAAAAGGGCATGACTACAGAGGATATCGGTTAAAGTTCAACGCGGAAACGCTGCGCCGATCATTGGTTCATTGCCCACGGGCAAGGGACTAGCCGTAGATGAGTCGAATCGGCGTTGCAAATCATTGATTAACCGAATGACAAAAAGAAATATATAAGCGCTAAAATATTTCCTTTAAAAATATGTATTAATGAATTCTGGTCGTGTTTTAAAGCTGATCTAATGCATTTCGAATGATGGAGTCATTTTTTGCTAAGACGCGATTATTGTAAAAAAATATGCTAAAACTTAAGTGTGATATATGATGATAAAGTTATTAGCTTGGACTATAACTAATTGGTTTACTTAAACGGCCTTGACAATGTTCTATAATGTGAACCAATGCTTGCCAAAAGGAGAATCGCAACAATAAAAAATTGTATTTTACTATCATCGTTCCCCTCGCAAAAAATCTTCTTCGGCACCAAGTTGCTCCTCATACTGCAGGATTGTTGTTACTGGCACTGATTGCGTTTGGAAGGGGGCGAGTGGTAGGAACCCCGCCATGTTATCAGCCCCACGAAAGGTTGCGTCGAAACAGCCACTTTCCGTCGAGCCCCGAAGCGTTCTCATACTCACAAGGAACTCGCTTTCCTCATTTCACCCAGCGGCGACCTCTAAGGAGGCAGAAGAGCAAAATAGAGGAGACATAGATAGTGCCCCTGTGCACAAGCGCTCGTGCAAGTCCCTCATATCCTTAGGACATGAAACATACCTCGGCACAATATTAATTTCATGAGCAGCGTAGGGAGAAAAAGCAACAGTGCCGTTGTTCATTTCAAACTGCTTGCTAGCGGTAGGATAAGGCTCCGCCGGCTCTACACGCCTGGACGACAAGTCCCCGAGGGCCTGTTGAGCAACAAGCAAAGAGAAGAAAGAAAGGTCTACCTCTACAAGCTCTTCAAGGCAGCAAATTTGAGTGTACGCATTGTCTGTCCTCTGGCGAAATGAATTTGATATCGGCTCTAGATAGTACATTCCATGATAGCCTAGTTGCTTTGCAGCGGGCGCCTATTACCAAGAAAACAATGCCTACAATACAACGCTGGTGACAACAACAGAAATAAGTTGAGTGCTCAGTTATGGCTACCACATAATATTTATACATTTTTATTAGTCTAGGTGTTAAGCAAATTGTATTTGCCACATACGTATAAACTTAGATACTGCGTCTTACCGATCTACCGTTCTTCTAGTTGGTTAGCAATTGAACCGCGGTGTGATATTTATCGCATACGCTCCAAACTTATGCACTTACATCAATGGGGTTGATTAACACCTTCTCCGCAACACAGTAGGCGACGGAACTCGTAGGTTGCGAAGGCTGTCGTTAAATCATCCTCTCTGCTTGCCCGCCAGGAGGTATTCCTTATTGGCGCTGTCTCACACATCCCACTTCCAACCTCGCTTATGTTCCTTTTACAATGCAACATATAGACGCCAACGACCTTATACTCGTTAGAGCATATGTGGCAGTGTTAAACATAGGTATATCTATTAGTTATTTGTATTTTTTGCTGGTAACAAAATTACTACTTTAGGCAACTAGTTTCGCATGAAGTTTTGTACCACTGGCCTTGAGATCGTGCCACAAAAATGGTCTCAAAAAAGCTAGCAAAATGCCTATGTAGCTGGGCGAATAAGACAACATATAGATTAGTTTATCGGTATTTTCATAGCACAATTCCATAGATAAATTCTGCGACAATTTTTGCCGCTAGTAATTTTCATGTAATTCTGTTAAAATGTATGTCATGATATTATTGTTGTCCTATCTAATGTATGACTATTGGCTGCGCCACCACACAGTGGTTAATTTTGATTCGTAGGCATATTGATAGCTTGAGATTTAAGAAGGACAGCGCAAAAAGTCAACTTAATTCTAGGCATATTAGGTTATTATTTTGTAGTGTCTATTGAGAAGAGAACTCATCTACACTTCTACACTAATCAACAAAACTCGCAGGCGCAGTAAGAGTAGAGAACAAGCTGCCCCAAGGTTAATAATTTAACAACAGCAGCCACAGCAACTGTATTGCTGATCACTACGATTATTTCCGGAGGACAATGCCCTCTTCTAACGCGTTCCAACTACAAAAAATAAGAATTCATCATACTAAATCTAGTAAAAACTATTATCTATCGCATTATTATTTCAAAGTTTGACTACTATTTGCAAGTTGCGCCAAAGTTTTGCTAGTCGAAGTGTTCCAAGTGCATCAACTGTGAAGAGAATAATCGAAACATTCGAGAATACTGGGCCAAATATTGGTGTCCAATCATCGACTTTGTGTCGGGCCGATCCGGCCACTATTATCAGTGTTGAAGAAACTTGAATCGCTTCAGTTGAAATAATTTTTGAGATTTTCCATACAGTTCGACTGGTCCTGAACACTAGTAAGATAAATCCTGCTCTAAATGCCAGATCATTTTCAACCTGGTCTTAATAAGTTAATTTCTATTAAAAAAAAAAAAAAATATATATATATATATATATATATATATAGAAGAACTCACATACAATTCTTGACGCCGATTTGGTTCGGCTACGGCAGAAGAATTGCATATAATTTGTTATCAATATTTCAGTAAACATTCATTAACCTTATGTAGTCGTTTGAAGATATAATTCTTGCATTTATATTATTATAGATTAGTAGTTAATATTTAATTATTCTACTTATCTGTTTTGGTCCAGTAAAGGTCAGAAATGTGGAGAACCATGTGGAGCATGGACAGCAACCACTATTGAACTCATTTATAAAGATGCTGATCATTTCAAAGATGGTGATATATTATATATATATATATATATATATATATATATATATATATATATATATATATATATATATATATATATATGTAATATATCACCATCTTTGAAATGATCAGCATCTTTATAAATGAGTTCAATAGTGGTTGCTGTCCATGCTCCACATGGTTCTCCACATTTCTGACCTTTACTGGACCAAAACAGATAAGTAGAATAATTAAATATTAACTACTAATCTATAATAATATAAATGCAAGAATTATTTCTTCAAACGACTACATAAGGTTAATGAATGTTTACTGAAATATTGATAACAAATTATATGCAATTCTTCTGCCGTAGCCGAACCAAATCGGCGTCAAGAATTGTATGTGAGTTCTTAAAATGAAAACCAAGAATTTTCAAAAAAAAATTATATGCAATTCAACAGTGTCAACCACTACAGGCTCATATCGAAGCGTAATTAATTTTGAGCACTTTGTGCACTTTAATGCAGAGTAACAAGCTAGTCGTTCCTTTTTCTGCAGTTGGTTAGTAACTCAGGATCAATAGGCACTGCGTAAAGCTTCAATTTCTCACCAAAACAACAAATGGCAGAGCGACCAACACTATCGATGTGTCACAACGTCGCCTCATACATTTTATGCAAACAGTCTTTATGTGCTGTATTGATGAATGTAACTATGGAAATGCATTAACGCACCAGGCCTATTTCGGCAGCAAACTCGTCGGCTAAATTGGTTTGCCTTCCTCTTTGGTGAGTTGATCGAAAATCACCTTTATCATAAATAGAGCTTACTACGTAACTGACAAAATGACAATTCGTGGGAAGGCCAGAATCAACTAAATTGACTTCCGCCACGGTTTTGGATCGACCATCACGAAGATATTCTACACATTTTAAGCGTTATTCCGCTAAACTTGCCGCAACTGAGCATGCATATCAACTTTGACAGATCAATCTATTGATAGCCTATACCTTTTTGATTTTCTTCTGTTCTGCCGCGCATATCACAGCCTTGCTTTAAGTTTTTTTTTTTTTTAGAATAGAAAACGCCTTTATTTACCGAATAAAGGGTAAGAAGGAAAGCTAGGTGGGCAAGGACGCCCCCAAAACCTCCTTGTTGTGCAATTTTCTGGCTACACGCCAGGCGAACATATTATTGACTGTTTCAAGTCTTGGAATACATTTTGGTAAAAACATTATTTGACTTCTGCGATTATTCATTGTCACGTCGAAAAAACGGTTGATAAGATCGGCACTTGAAAGTTGCGATAGTGCTCGCGTGTCGTTGTTCTTCAGTAAAAACGAGATCGATGGAAGGTTTACAGCATTCGGGTCAATATTACATCTTTTACAGAGCCTTTTTAGAAATCTTCTCTGAATACCTTCAAGCATGCCTATGTGCTTGCACAAGTATGGGCTCCAGACAGGTGAACAATATAAAAGTTTGGATAGCACAATTGCTTTATACAGACGAATATACACATTTGGGTCTTTGATGATAAAGCAACGGAACAGCGTGTTCACAAGTGTAGATGCTGTTTTGACTAGCTCTCTTATATGCACAGAAAATGTTAGATCTGTTGACATTAATACACCGAGATCCCGAGCAACATTAGCGGTGGGCAGAATTGTCCCGTTAAGCTGATACTCCAGATTAAAGAAGCCATGTTTCAAAACGAGGCATTTCGAAACTGATAGCTCCATGCCATTGTCAATGCACCAGCGGCAGATGCCATCGACAGCAGACTGTAACGCAGTGTGCGCTGAGGGAGAGTCCAAGGGAGCGTATATCTTTAGGTCATCGGCGTACAGTAGGTATTTAACACTCGAAGGAATATAAGATTTTATGTCTAAAACAAACACTGTGTACAGCAAAGGAGAGACGCAGCTCCCCTGTGGGACGCCGGACGGAGCCAGTCGTGACTCACTGAGAGCTTCCCCGCATTTGACTCGGAACGACCGATTGTGTAAAAACGCGGCAAGCCATTTGCGCGTTTGTAAATGAACCTGGAGCGTCTTCATCTTGTCGATAAGAAGCTTATGATCAACCCTGTCAAAGGCACTCTTCTGGTCAAAATATATACAGTGAAAATCTTTTTTGGAATTTATGTACAAGGCCCAATCGTTTGTCATTTCTAAAAGTTGCGTGCACGTAGAACGACGAGGTACAAATCCGTGTTGGAAAGTATCAAACAAATTATTCACAGTCATATAGTTAATTACGTGTTTGACTAAGATCTTTTCAAAAATTGTGCAGGCGATGGAACACTGAGCTACAGGGCGATAATTCTCAACGCGCTTTTTGGGCCCCTTCTTGTGTATCGGTGTGACAATGCTCTGTTTGAAAACTTCTGGGACTACGGTGTCATTGTATGAACGTTCGAAGATGAGTTTTAATGGCTCCGCTAAAAATATAGCTAGCTTTTTAAAAAATATAGGTGGGATGCCATCAGGTGTATGGCTGCATTTGGGTTTCAGAGATAAGAGTTGCATGTAAATGTCATATTCGTTAAAATCAATAGGTGAGTTCCTCACCATATGCGACACTATAAGCACCGATTAAATGACTCCTTACTTACGTTAATTGTGCTGGATGTTTGACACTTGTCGCAGCTCATATATGATCTTTTATTTGCTGATACTGCTTATTGCAAATTTGCGTTGCACCAATATAACGGGCTAGCATAAGGACATCTTGTTGTAAGCTTTAAGGCCTGTACAGGTATCTCTAATGACGGCATGTCTAGCCCATGACGCGCGCTTTGTGAACAGGACAGCCTATGTTGCTCGAGGGCTTCTGCTGACTCGTTGCTATCACTAGTGTGTAGATCTACGTTTAGCGCTTGGCCGCTAACTTTTTTGAAGGTCCTGGGCGCGTTCTACGCGTCCCCAGCTACTCTGTACTATTTAGTTCATAGACGTTCTCAGAAATACTATACTTTATTTATAAAACATTATCTAATTTCGAAAAATAAATCAAAGTATACTATTTTGGCTACTGGCCTTTCGAACTTACCTGAGTCGTGTTAAAAGTAAGGATAAAATTCGCCTAGTGTTCAACAACAGCCCCAAACAGACGCTGTGTTATTAGTTGATTGTCGAGCGACAGCCTCTGACGCAAAAAATCCGATGTTCTCGAGTCTCCCGTCGAAAGGTTAAGGTTTCTACTCACGCGCTATTTTCTACATTTATTAACATCTGCTATTTGAAAAGCATGACTTGGTCCGCACCTGCACCGACAATCGACGAGCTAATGAGTCGGTTACAGTTGTGTCCCAAACAAGCATGCGACCACGCTCAAAGAGGGTTAGAGTGAGGCCGTCATTTTTGTTAAAAAACGTGTTCTGTGAGGTTGTTTTGCAATACTTGGGAGCTTAAGCAAACTCGGCTTGTATATGCAAATAATGATTGTAAGGTGGGTACATAATAAATAGGACAAAAAGTGCACATGCGTCACTGGTTCACCGCTAGCCGCCGACGTGGTATGTGGATCATGCATTTCCCGAAACCATTTATACTGACATAACAAAAAATAGAGCCATTTGAAGACCCTTGAAATCGAGAAACCTATTTGCAATCGCAACGCTACGACAACAGAGAGTCATAACAGACTGATAAAAATATACAGTGCACTCGACACCTTAGCGGTTACCTCTTTGATAACGGTCGTCTTAGAAAGCTACTAGAATGCGCGGGCGATAGTTCGAGTTAGAAGGGCAGGCGTGGAAGTAAAAAAGGGAAGGCATTCTTAGATTTGGCGATCTCGATTCGATGCCCTTCGGTGGAGGTGGGTGAGCGCATTACGACCGGGGACCGGATCGGCGACGAGTGGGCTTCACGAGCGACACCGCCGAAAGTCGGGGTTGGTGACCGCATCAACTGGCCGCAACAGAAGTTGGTTGTCACTTAAGGGCTGATGGGACATATGGCTTAGAGGCTTAGCGTTTAGAGGACGTGGAAGTGAAACGAAGAGAGCAGCGGCTACAAGCTAGAAATATCATCTGTGAAGTGCTCTGCCGTCATCTCTAAGGAACAACGACGACAACGACGACGACGACGACAACGGTCGGAGGTATATTGCTTCGTCAGTCGCTCTGAGAAAGGCTGAAGGCTGCATTGGCAGCTGCATTAGCTGCAGTAAAGCCTAGGCTAGCAGAGTGAGCAAAGACGAAAAATAGGATAACTTCTTCCGGGACGTCACTCCAGGCTTCCAGCAGAACTCGAGGTAATCTCGGGTAACTTTGGTAGGCGTGGTTTCTGCTCAACGAGGACAGACACACGCGCATTTTATAAATCCTACCTATACATCAGTACTGTTGGGGCTCTAGCCTGGGCAGTACAGTGCAACCGCGTATGTGTGTCAACGTGGCAGTCAGAAACTTGAGTCTCTGCGATCTATTTAATCCAGAAAGCACGTCCGGGTAACGACCATCAACAGACTGTTAAATAATTCATATTAAGTTGCACATACAGGTACACAATTATAATTAGTTGCATATGTGTAACACATACGGGACGATTACATGGAAGTAACGATGTTTAGCGGACCTCAATCATTAGTAATAGATTACATATATGTATACACTTAATTATCATTTATTATGAGTTTCCCCGGGTTTGGCACTAACTCGTACGAAATTCTAAGTCAAAAAGGGTAATTCATGTAAATAGTAGGGTCAATCGTAAAAATTGCGACACCGTAGTGGACTGACGGCCACACAACGGTTTCCGTATAGGCAAAAAGACATGAGACTGGCTTAATACCAATAAATTGGCAAGAGGAAAGGGATGGCTGCTAAGAAGAAAGCCAAAACTTCGTAGTTATATCAGCAACACTAACCGAATAAGATCCGCTTAGTAAGATTCAATGTGAAGAGCTACCAATTTTAACTATTGTCATACGCAACGTGGCTGACCTGCGGCAATTTTACGGGAAGATTTGTTCCAATGTAAAAATGATCTTTATAAGCAGAAATGAACCTAAAAGGATAAAATGAGGATATTTTAAAATGTACCACAGGAGATGTTTCGACGCCATGACTTCGACTCTAATGGCAATGGAGCGAAAGCCTACGTAGCGGCTGGTTGAAGAAGCTGCACAGTGACGGCTAACAACAACAGCAGACGACAACGGGGATACCGTCAACAACAACAACAACAACAACAATGTAGCAGAAGTACAACTGAGATTAGAGCTAAGGTCTTTAGCGATGGAACGTTGGCAGTTGTACTGCATGTTTGAGTTTGTCGCATTGTTATGGACAAACTACTTTTCAATATGTTTAACTCTGTAGACAATATCCATTTTGCAGAGACTTTTCAGCTCAAGGAGCTCCATATTGACAATAGGCGAATTTTTATCTGGTGGTTATGCCTAAGAGGAGAAGAAGAAGATGGCTTATCAATCTACTACCTAGTGAGTGATTATTCTAAAGGAGCTTAATTTGTATAGTTTGGCGAGTTTCTCTGCTCCGTCTTTGCTGTCGTCACTGAAACATTGGCCGAGGTGGGAGTCTTCGTCGTGTGTCCCTTGTTCGGTTTCTTCCGGCCATTTTCTCCTTTTTAGTGTTTGTCTTATTAAAACTAGTTAACGGGAAACTGGGACCATCCTTCAGTCCCTTCTCTCGAAGCGGTACACCTCTCTACTTCCTTCATAGATCGTCCACCACTTTTCTGCAGGCAGGACATGCCATTGAATTCGCTGAGTGCACTTTCTTGCTATATGTCCAGAGATTTGGCAGCGGTAGAGTCTGCGGTCTCGGGGCATTTCTTCAGCATAGTTCTTTGCCGTATGGCCCATCCCCTGGCATATTGTGCAGTACGGGAGATATATCTATTTGGTCACCCGGCACATTGGCCACCTTACACCTAGACGTTCTCTCTTTACAATAGCCTCACCAGTCTTTCTGCTTATGACTAAGATAGAGATCTAGCCTCAATTTGCCCTTTTGCATGGGACTTATGCTGTTACCTCGCTCTAAACCTGGCTTTTGACGGCTTGCTCTAGTTCCTCCTTAGAGGCGTTGTTCCAAGGATCCACTGTTCGAGGTCATGTAGGATCAGCTTCATCCGTGTTGTTCATTACTTGTTGAAAAGTTTCGACATACACGTTTGCTGAGACATTTATCTGGTTTGCACTTTCTTCGCATTCCCTGGCCTCTCCCTCTCTCACCTTAAGCGGGATGTCTCCGTTAACTGCCCCCTTGACATAAGCTCGTACTCCAACTTGGCCCAGGCAAACTTTGGCTTTCAGAACTTTGAGAATGTCGACGTTGGAGCCGCCTTTAAATCGGACAACCACTGTGTTCATCCTGGCGACTCTTGGTGTGAGTCTGACACCTTCTCTCTACAGCTTTTTTTCTTGTTTTTCTTCGGGCAAAAGTCTGTTGGAGCCTTAAGTTGTCCTCCCCAGCATATCTCAGCGGCCTTTCGGGCTATCATTGAATCCAGGTCGGAAATTGAACGCTATCAGGCGTCTAAGGGGAGTTAGACCCACTCCAGCGCAGGGGTTCCCCGTGATTACGGGGCCAGAAGGTCCTTTCGACCGGTGGTCTGCTTTCATGTGGCCACTTCTCACTCGTTTTGCCTATTAAGCCAAGGCAGCAGGCGTCCCGGACGGTACCACCGGGTGTCACCCGGGGCATTAACCATCCAGCCCGGGGGTCCTCGTGCAGAACGGTCCCCCCGTATTGGCAATAGCCTTAACATCCCTCGAATGAGCCACGACAGGATGACAATATAAATTCGTTGACACCCAAATCTATCGTATGCCTTGCCCCCCGGTTAGTTAAAACACGGGAGTGTTACTGTTGGGAGTTTGTACCGTCTGACTAACTTACATAGGGGCCAGTGAAGGTCCCCGCAGCGCGCGGAAGTCGCGCACCAGCAGACCAGGCCGGTAAGAGAGTGGCCCGTTTGTCTGGCGTTCGTGCGGTCTGGCGTCTGTGCAGCTCGCTTCAAGTTTATGACTATCTGCCGGGAAAGACTCACGACGCATTTGGCCTCAACACCCCTCTTTCGCGTATCACCACAGCCCTTACGTTCCTTTTTGTCAAAACGCTAGCGTAAATATTTCTGGTTTTGCTGTTCAGCCGTATAGGCCAATTCTTATTAGCCAGAGTGACCAGCTGCTTTAATCGTTGCATCCGTCATGCGGCTGTGCAGCTCGGCTGTGCGCTGTTCCATCTTCTTCCTAAACTCCTGGTCTCTATCCTTTTTCATTGCATCTGTTGCAGATTTGCGGATTTGCAGTTATCTTTTCTTATATTAACTAAGCATTTGTTGTTTAGAGCTCCGTCTCCAACTTTGGAGCCTCTGTTAGCCTACTTCGCAGCTCTGTCAGTTCGAGACGGCCTACTTTATGAAGTCTCCTGGCCACCCTGTGGAGTTTATCTAATGCCCTCGCTATGTCATTTAATGGGTTAATATGCATTACGGTCAGAGCTTCCAATTCGGAGGTACTTTCTAGTAGCACTTCTTTTACAGAGTCTAACCTATAAGCTGTCTCCGTCGCCTTTTTCACTATAATATGGCCCGCCACTTCTGGCTTTTCTTAAGCGTTATGGGATAACCCCAGTTCCCGCCGATGTTTGTGAATCCCTGAAGGTATTCTTAGCTTTTACGTTTAATACCGTAAAATTATATCCCTCCGATCATCTAAAGCGCTGAAAACTAACACGTTTAGGCAAATGTGATCTTAAGGTTTTCCAGAGAGCATGCCGAGATGGAGTGCGTGCATAAATGATCTACTTCGGCAGATAAGTCACTCGTCATAGCTCCAGAAGCATACACAACTATTCATTATGACAAAGTAATTTGCTCGAAGGTGCTTCCGCAAACCACTATATACATTTAGCAGCACCTGCAGAAATTTCGTTGCATATTTTGAAACATTCCAGGCATTGCTCCCACGGCCTTATCATGGGTCACCAGGAGGTTCCTGGTGACCAACTCTCCACGGGAATCGACCGGAACTTTATGGACGAGAGTTTTTATGCGGCTTCAAAGAGAAAAACTGAGACTTGCTCAATCAGGCGATAGCGATGGCTAAGCGTTCGGTCTGTCTCGACTAATCCACCGGTTCTTGAATGTCCCGTTTAGGTAATCGCGTACCACAGCGGTGGCATGCAATGGCGCTCGGTCACGCTGACACCACATGCTCTCGCGAGCATTTTCTGAAACGTCTCCTAACAGTACTAGTAATCTAGTACATTTTCTACCAGAAGTGTAGTATGCTTCTCCATCCAAGCCCTCAGAACGAACGTGCGGGACTGTGAGGTAGTTTTTACCGTGCCAGCTAACAAATTCACGGAGAAACGCCTTCGGCATCCACGCTAACGAGTTATAAGCGGGTTGCCGCCTGCCCAACAATGGGTGTTGTGCCTATTAAACATACCGTCTTGTGTAAAGCAAGCTTCATTGGTGAAAAGCACAAGCGCAGGGAACTTCGCATTGACTTCTACGTGCCGGAGAGACCAGCCAGAGTGGACAGCTCGTCACTCATAACATGGATCCAGCAGAGCTTGAGCATGCTGCAGTAGGCACGTATATTCGGCTTTTAGTACTTGGACGCAGCCGTGGACGGTACTGCGACTCGCACTAAAGTTTCGGGTCACTTCCCTCGTGCTTGCTAAATGACTTCTTGCCGTCCTCGATCTTCTAGTGTTGTACTGAGATACGCTCGGGGTGGCAGAATGAATTGTAGCACAGCCTGCGCGTCGGACCAACAATAGATCTTACGATTTATATCTAGCTGTTCACGTACGTTGGTTATGAGTCACGCCGCTAACGTTGCTGCAACCAATTCCTTGTCTGGTATACTCAAACAGTTAAATTGGTAAACAAGTACTAACTTTGCCTTCGCCGCGACTAGTCCGACAAGGGTACTGTTGCCGTCAACGACAGGCGTTCACGAACACGTGCAATTTGACATGGCCCCCGGCGGGCGGGTATCTTGCCATGCTGCAGCCGTTAAGCTCTGGTAGCTTAGCAGTCTACGACAGCCATCTATGAAGGAAGTCCAAGGGGTGCAACGGCCCTGGGGATTACATAACCCCGCGCAGGCGCCCATTAGGGTGCGCAACACGTGTATAAAGACTTCTGTCTTTAGATGTTTCAGGCGGCCCTTATGAGCGTCCACAATAATCAGACGGGTTAGCGAGTCGTCGGCAAGTATTATTGGGTGGCGTACTGCATATGATTTATTCGCTAAGTGTAGGCTCCCACCCACTCTGAGAAGCCCGTCCTGGTCCATGAACGGCTTAAATTCAGCTAGCCCCGCATCTTCGACCGGCTCGCCACGAGAAGTGCTCGCGACGCCCCCTCCCAAGCAGCGCTGCTGAACCTGACGCAGAAGGTGCTGCTTCACTCACGCAAGCTCCCCCTGTGAGTGGACCACATCTATCCTGCAGTCGAAAACACTTGCTAGCCCGAGCGACGGTAGCGATGACTCGGATCAGTTCAAGCAGGCTTGAACACCGCTGAGTCTATGAGAAGGGGTTCGCTCGTTGCGACACCCAAGTCTCCGGAAGCTCCTTGTAGCCCTGCCCAGGCTGAAAGGTGGGGTACTGTGTCATATGTATATATATATATATATATAGAAAGAGAAATGAAGAAGGGAGGAGAGCTAATGAGAGGAGCGGCTTTGGGCGCGTCATCTGGTGACAACCGTACGACGCTTGTATATGCACACGTTCACGCGATCTGCCTAACTTTATTAGCACACTCCACCCCCTAATATAATTGAGGAAGAGGACAAGCCGCGAAAACGTGTATAAGTTCCTGCTTACGTATAACTAGCTGTATGTATGCGCATGTGACCTGGGGGGCCGTCAGAAAGCTGGCCAAGGAGCGGCTGGGCGTGTGCCGTCCGCCTGTTTGTTTACATATGTGTTGCCTCCTGCGTTGCGGCCGTCAATATATGTAGCTGGTTTTTGTGGCTTCCTTATTGGGCGCGGTGCGCAAACAACGTGTCTCGTCGTCGGCCACGCAGTGGAAGGTGAAAGGAAAAAGCCCGCTCCCAATGAGCCGCACATGAAAGTTTCGGAAGTCATTGACGGCCGCCATGACTTCATGCTTCATGACAGAACTCAACCTTCCACACGATAGGCTTGCGGGAAAACCCTCTAGACGCGAGATGCAGTGACGAGATAAGTATCGATTCGGGCAAACAGACAAAAAACGCCGCTTGCGTATTCGTATATGACCTACAATTAGTTGACACCTTCTCCTAATTTGTCTTGGTTTAACGCCTAATTATATATATATATACAGGTAGTTGAACAAGTTCTTAAAATGAAAACCAAGAATTATCCAAATCTTGTTTTAATTTTTTTCTTATTCGATATACTTCCCGAGAAGCTTAATACACTTTTCCCACCGAGATTTCACAGCATTTATACCTCTTGAATAGAATTCCGCGTCTTTAGACTGAAAATAGGCATTGACAGCAGCCTTAACCTCTTCATTGCCGGAAAAAACGCTTTCCACCGAGACTATTCTTCAAATGTCCGAAGAGGAACTAATCAGAGGGGGCCAGTCGAGAAGTTGCCGTTTCCAATAGCGGTGAACGCGCGCCAAAATTCGAATTCTGAAAAGCTCATGTAAACGTCGTTCTTCTGTAATGGACCCAAAAGTCAATATACGGGAAGGATTAATAAACTAAAACGGCTTGTCGCTGCAACGTTTAACATCACTGGCAGCCAACTGACCTGAATTGCATGGTTTTGGTCTTTCTGTTGTTTATCGTAAGTCCCTTCAAAACAAGAAACGGCTCTGATAAAAAGATAAATCCTAGGTCGCAGTGTACAAACACAATATTATTTGCATAATTTTATAACTAAGACAATTTGGTACTCCTGTCGGACTACAGGAATACCAAAAAGCCGGGGTACAAAAACGTCTTTACGGTGCGCTCTGACATCACTCCGTGGTAGAGGTAAAGCTCTTGTTTGTCACTAGCATGCGTATCGTTAAACAAAAGCTTTATATATATATATATATATATATATATATATTTAGGTAAGCACTGCCGAGTGTGCAAACGTATTGTAAATAATTAATAAATCATCAATATTTTCTATATATATGTTTGCGTATATCTTTTAAGTTGTTAATGGGTGTTTGTGGGTTATTATTTTGGAAAATTTAAAAACTCACTCTTCTAAATTGCCGAATGTCGAGAACTAACAAGACGATATGCCAGTACTCAGTAGTGATGTGTGATCTGTTTATTTTTACCTTACAATACATTTCCATGCGGCAATTATTATTTATCGTAATCTAAGTTACCTTTGTAGTGTGCGCACATAGCTACTTGCTTTAAATTCGCTCCTTAGCATAGGATTTCAGCTGTGCGTAGAATTATCCGATGTCTAAACGAGCGCCAAATTTTGCAATGTTAGGCTAATATAGTTTGTTGATTTTTGCAGCGTACTTACTATTTTTACTGATAGCACTTTTCTAATCAACAGCACTTTACTAGTACTACTGATATCAATCAGTCGCTTTTTGTTGACAACTTTGTGACAGGCAATCTGTCACAAAATATGTCAAGATCATGGTTAATTTGAAAGTATCTATTGTGGTTTTTCCAGACCACTGTCACCACTAGCTCTCTGTTACGCAATTTTAATTTGTAAAACAGATAAAGGGCCAGATTCGACTTCATACAATTTTCAGTGCATTGCAGTTTTTGAGTTGTGATACTAAAATTAAAAACATGTTTTAAGAAGGTTGTTAATAATTTTAAGAATTACATCTGAAGTCAGATTAGCTAAACCTTTAAAATCGTCGCTTGTCGAACAATATGTGACTGCATACTATTTGCATATACATTATGTTTTCTGCCGTAGTAACTATTTGCATACACATGTTGGGGTCTACCGGTGTGTCGTCTGCTAGCGACAACTGCAAATCGCTGGTCAGCTTGGTCGTCCTCGAAAAATCACCTCTTGTTCAAGTTATTTGGGTCAGAACTGACCGTACCTTGTTTGCGCAATGATTTATTGTGATGCAAGTGTGCAATGATCCATCGCTGTGAACTGTTGGTGACGATCTGAGATAGAAACGAGCAACTAAGGGTCAGACCGGCTACAGTCATCACCCCAGTCAGTACAACTGCTGATGTTCTTACTGTTCGACATGGCTAACTGTTCTACTGAACTCACAACGATGGGCGAGGTGTGTTTTCTGTGTGATAAACCGCTCGCTGGCAGCGGTACTCTGTTTGCATGTATCAATCTTTGCTGCAAACTGTGTCACTCTGAGTGTGCGAAGAAGAAGGAGAAGCTGACCAGTGTTCAGTCTTCTGAGTGTAGCAAACCGGGGCAGATGTCTGTGAGGGAATTATCCGTCCGTCTCTCATGGATGTTCCCCACCCTGCTGCAAGTGTAGCATAGTTTAACTCAGCTCACTGGCTAAATTGAATCGCTGTGCAAACAGAACCGTGACCTGAAGCGTCGGTTAAATATCAAATCTACTGATGCTGCGGTTGCAATAGATTCTCTCAACACGGCAGCCACGCTTACGAGCATAGCTGCTACGGACAGCAAATCTCTCTCTCTCTCTCTCTCTGCGAGAGGAAGTAGTCTCGGCCGCTCTCGTCGTCAGCGTGACTGGCGTAAACCGGCGTCTCTGAGAGAGAGAAACGGCCGTCGTGGCGGCTCTGGTGCTGCAGCTGCTGCTGTGGCTGCTGGAGAGCGTGTCGGTTGTTTTAAGCAAGGTAATTTAGGCTCCACTCCTCCTCCGGCCAGCCTCACTGCCCCCAGGCATAGTGATCAACTAAACAGAAACAAGTCGATCCACAGGGACGCGGAGACGGTAACGGTAACATGGGAGGGCTAATACACGGCAGTGTGTCAGCTGACTCGTCTACTGTGGAGGCTGCTGTTGCTGCCAGTGCTGCAGGGAGTGGTATAGCGGCGGAAAAGCCAACTGTTGCTGTGCGTACGAAGAAGTTTTTCGTGTCAAATGTACTCCCTGAGCTCACAGCCGAACAAGTGGCCGAACATCTAGGAAGGCTAGGAGCTAGGGCAAAGACCGTGCATAAACTTCGAACTTGAAGAGATACGTACGCCTCCTTCTGTGCTGTTGTGAATGAACATGACCTCCGCAAATTATGTGACCCGAGCAAGTGGATCTCGAACATCGTCTTCAAGGAATATCGGGGTACGCCTTATTCTGATCAGATTGTGCACACCCACGACGAGACCCAATGACTCGACGACAACCCATCGTTCCACCGTGAGCTATCATGTGTATACTTTAATGCCCAATTCCTAGCAAAGAATGGAAAAATTGAGGTACTGCATTCGTATGCAAAACGAAATCAGCTTGATGTGATTTTTGCGGTAGAAACATGGCTAACAGAAAGCGTCACAGACGCACAACTCTCAGACGGTGGCCGATTCCAGGTCTACAAGAAAGACCACGAGGTGGAGGTGGCGTATTGCTGCTGATTAGGGGCAATATCCTGTGTGTGCAGGTAGAAACGGTGAATTCTGATAGTGAGGTGATATGTGTCGATGTAACTGGGGGAGAATGCTGCTTCGATTGCTAGACTAGTCACAATATACTATGTTACCGAATTTTCCCTCCATGAAAGCCTTTGTTGAGCAACTTGAGAATCCATCTAATGGGATCGATTGGGATGCACGGAAGTGTGATCCACATGCAGCGCCTCGCAAAAGGTGTCTTCTAGAAATTCTGCGTTCTCAACTCGTTTGTTCAAATGGTTCTCTCTTCAACCAGACCCGTCAGTGGCAACCTGCTCGACGTTATTTTTTGCACAGACAATATCCTAGATAAATTGGACATCCATCTTGTACCGTGCCCAGTCTCCAGTGATCACCTCGGCATCCAACTTTCGCTGCCTCTCAACATCGACCGAGGACTACCAGAGGAGAAATTTGATTTTTATCAGTGTAGACTATGGCGGCGTCGTGGCAAGCTTACTTAGCATGAATTGGAACCGAATGTTTACTGTAGCGGTATCACTGGATGCGATGTACAACGGTTTCATTGAAAACCTCTACCTTGTCGTCGAGGCCAATGTAGGCCCGCGTACTCGCAAGGCCGCTAACCTTCTTCTAAGCTACATCAAGCGTCTGCACAGCAGTCTGAAACACACAACGGATGACGCCACCCAACATCGACTGCGGAAAAAGTTAGAGACTGTCTTGATACGACGGCGATGTCAGGCTGAGCAGGCCATAGCAGAATCCGGAGATGCTACTCGCTTCTTCGGATACGTTTTAACTTAAGCTAAAAGACGATCTGTCTGTTCTCATTGATTCAGGTCAACGGATCACTAATGATCAACGGAAAGCTGACCTGCTGTGTGACCCGTTCAAAAGAACATATCTGAACTCTACTCCCATCACACCGCTCTTTTCTGTCCTATGCCCCGCTAACATCCAACAGGTCACCGATGTGGATGTATCAGAGGAAAGGGTATTTGAGCTGCGCTGAGCAACATTAATCTGCTGAGCAGCACGCAGTTTGCCTACCGCAAAAGTTGGTTAACCACCGATTGTCTGCTTATGTTCTTCAGCGACGTAGGCCGATGGATCAGTGAGGGACTTTCCGTAGACGTCATCTACTGTGACTTCAAGAGTGCCTTCGAAACTATGTCCCGCGATCTACTCATCTCCATACTGCCATCTAAAGCAGTTGGCCCCAAAATCACCCAATGGATTTCTGATTTTTTTAAGAATTGGACTTTTAGAGTGAAACTTGGAACGACATTATCGATAGAGGGTAGTGTACTTACTAATTGTCCGCAGAGTACTGTACTACGAAGCCTCTTGTTTATGTTTTTATCGATCTGGTCAAACGCATCTTACTCAAATTGGTTAAATATGTTATATACGCTGATGATATCAAGCTTTACATGCCTGTTTGAGATGATAATGATGCGAACGTGCTTCAATGTGTACTAAACGACTTTATTGTGTGGTCGTCGAAGATGGGACTAAAAGTATCCACCTACGAGTGTGGAATACTGCATCTCGGTAGTAGAAATATCAAGCATAACTACATATTAGACGGCATAGTTCTGACAAAAATAGAGTATGCAAAAATCCTTGGTGTGCGTTTATCGACGTCCTTTTTCGACGAACATTTACTGAACAGGTTACAAATGTTGCCGCAAAATGCTCACTTTTGTGCAACTAGATACTCCGAGCGTTTGTTGTAAAAAGTGCCTCTGCCTCTTTAAAACTGTACAAACCACATGTTGTGTCACTATTGATGTATGAATACCAGGTGTGGAACCCACCAAGACTTGGTGATCTTGGGTTTTTAGAAAAAATGCAGCGTCGCTTTCTAAGAAGGGTTGAAAGGCGTTGTCGGATGGAAAGGCACGCCCTCGAGCTTAAATCCGTGACCGAGCTATTTAAAGAAGCTGACTCAAGGCAGCTGCGCCGCTTGATTAAGAACGAAGACCTGTTTGACGTAATGTTTGAGGTACAAGGCCACGACGGCAGCAACAACAACAGTAATGGCGGCCTCTAGGGCGCAACAGCTGTTACCAACATCAGCTCTGCTGAGGACTCTCTCCAGCTGGAGATCAACCAAACGCTGTCACACGTTATCAGCGGCCACAATAGCAATGCCTCGGTCACTATCAGTGACACAGTTTCTCTTCTAGCTTCAATGGCACAATTAATTTTGCGTGGTGTTAACAACGAGATAGCGCCAATTATCAATCTTGTGACCAAAGTTGATCAGAGGGTCGACGTCATCGAGAAGTCGGTGTCGTCGCTCGAGCAGAGAGTCTGTGCTAACGTAGAAAATATGCGTGTATTTGTCAAGTCGCTCAACCGCCGAAACCGTATCCGTGTACTTAACAAGTCGCTCGTACATGGCCTCAAGGAAGAAAAAAAAACGAAACATGTGCTACTTTAAGAATCAAAGTGATTGATCAAAGTCCTTAAATCTCTCCTGCCCTCTCTTGTTGACACCAGTGTCAACAATGTTTATCGAATTGGCGATGCCCGGCCTGACGGACTGTGTCGGCCGGTAGTTGTTTGCTTGGCTGACCGCGAACTAAAGGAGGAGCTTGTGTCAAAATCTGCCGAGCGTTATAAGAGCACCCGGCAGAAGGGTCCCTGTATCACGCATTTCTCCCCTGATTTCCTTATCTGTACCACTGACGCCGACGGCGTTATGAGAGTGACCGAACGCGCGCCTAAACGTAAGGGTTCGCCACTAAAAGAGGATGAAAATCGTAGCCGTCAACTACGTGTGCGGCCTGTGGCTGGTGGCGGCGGAAGCATAAGCAGCGATAGGAACGACAGAACTGGCGGTAGCAGAGGCGGAATCGGCAGCTCCTCCAGGTCTCAAGGCGGTGCAAACAGCGGCAACAACAACAATGGAGGTGACAACGACAACAGAAACATCAACATAGCTCAGTGCGGAGGCAAAGGCAACAACAACGGCCACCGAAGCGGCGACAGCGCCCGCATCAACAACAACGGGAACGATGGAGATGGTGTGGACTGACGCCGTTAGTCAACATTCTAATAGCTACATCGAATAGTTATTTGAGCTTAAATTCACTTTTTTTATCATCAATTTCACGTGTTTTCTTTTTGCCGTGGGGCTACCCCCTTTCCAGTGATCTTTACTATCTCTCACACACAAGTGTCTAGGTAAATTATTATTTTTTTTTTATCGGATCGGATTGATCCGACTGGTTGCCTAGATGGGGATACGCTGGCAAATGAAAACTGCTACACACTTAATGTTGATGACATCACGGCCTCTTTCTCCCTTTTCTCTCTTTTACACATGAACGCTCGTGATGTTAAGGCTTTTTGGCGGAGAACGTTTTCATTCAATTATTAGCCTCGTTGAGAGGCCTAATTACCCGGATTTCGTTTGCATATCTGAATCCTGGCTTCGCCCCTACGAGGAGCGTCTATACGATATTGAAGGTTACAGACGTTTTGCTTCCTCGCGTGTTTCTAGGGATGGCGGTGGTGTTGTTGTATATGTGTCTGATTCTATTGAGGTATATGATGTCAATATTTTTTCTTCTCCGGATGAAGCTATTCAGGCGGTACATGTCGTGGCTTGTCGGCGCGGACATAACATCTCACTTGTGTCTGTTTTTGCGAATAATCGTTCTCAGGCTAACAATATCATATACATGCTTGGTAAGCTGCTTGGCCCACCTGATGGAGGTCTCAAAGTTGTTGCTGGCGACACTAACCAAGACACTTTAGATGGTAATTCAAATGATAATATTTCTGATCTTGCCTCCCTTGGGCTTACTCAAATTATTACGGTAGTTACGCGTCCGATGTCAGCCTCTGCTTTGGATCATGTTTGCATCGATGGCGGTGGCACCCTTCTTAACTACGACGCTTTTGTTATCTCAAGGTTCATATTCTCATTCATTATCCTCATTGGATCATTATCCTCTATTTTGTCGTTTGCTTCTTAAACCTACCTCTACTCCCTTACGGCCCCAAAAAGGATGACCAAGCGGATCTTTAACACTTTTAACTACGATCAGTTTGCCACTAAGCTGGTGACGGCTGACTGGTCTAATTGCCTAATGTCCCTTGATCCTGACACAGCTGTTGAAACCTTTAACTCCCAACTATTTAACATTTATGATCAAGCTTTTCCCCCAGTACCTGTGCATAACCGTAGACCGCCCTCCAAGATCTGGCGCTCATCTGCTCTCCTACGTCTGCAAAAAGATCTTGACCTTGTCGGCCGTAAGTATGCTCGAGATAAATCCAACCTACACCTGAAAACGGTTTACTACAAGTTGTTATCCAGACATAGGGCTTTACTTAACTCTGAATTCAGGGAGTTCCATCGCAAACGAATAGAAGAAGCTTTTGGTGGTTTTTGGAAATATGTCAATAAGGATACCGGTTGTTCTCGAAAAACAAATGTTCCGGAGTCTATCATCGCACACGACGGCAGTACCGTATACGGTTCCGCTAATGTCTGTTCCGCCCTGGCACAACATTTTGCGACTATTGGTGATCAGACAGTTGCAGGTCTCCCCCTCCTCGTGGCAACCTGCACTACATCTACCTCTCTCTCCAGATGTCTCTTTTCAACTTCAACATATCTCGCCAACTACTGTCTATCGATACTGGTATCTTTCCACGCAGCTTCAAGAGGGCCTGTGTAATTGCTCTTTACAAGGGGAAGGGATCTCGCTAAGATGCTGGCAGCTATCGGCCAATCAGCTTGACACCTTTTCTCGCCAAGGCATTTGAACGATGTGTATTGTTGCAGATCTTGGCACACGTCGACTTTCTTAATTTCCTCTCACCAAGACAATTTGGTTTTCGTGCGAGAAGATCTACCGAGACTGCTAATGCTTTTATTTACCAGACTATCATTGAGTCTTGCGCTCAGAGTAATGGATGTCTCGCAATTGCTGTTGATATTAGTAAGGCTTTCGGCTGTGTTGATTCTAAAATTTGGATCTCAATGCTTTGATCCCTAGGCTTTAATAATAACTGTTGTTAATGGTTTCGGTTGTATCTTCAGGATGGTGTCAGTACCGTCACTGGCCAATCGGCCTCATCCGGTTAGTTCTCTATGCGCCTTGGTATACCTCAGGGATCTGTAATATGACCTTTTCTGTTTATACTCTATATCAATATAGCTCTACGGAGCCTTGATTGGTTCTCCGGTATACGTGCGGTATCTTACGCTGATGACTGCACTCTGCTTGTCCCCTTATCTAAGATAACCTGCGGGCTGGTTTTGATATGGCGAACGAAGCATTAGCAGTGCTCTGTAACGCGTTTTGTAACCTTCGCATGAAGATCAATGCCACAAAAACCCAGGCTGTACTTTTCCGGACGTCCCACTCTCCCATAACCTTCTCCAGGGGCGACTTAGTCATGGATAACACTCTACTAGAACTGTCTTCAAATATTACCTGTTAGGTTAGTGTTTAATGAGCGTATGACGTGGAATAGCCACGCTAACATACTCCAACATAAATTTGCACCTGCGGTTGCTGCACTTGCTCATCTTCGGCTTCGTGGGCTTCAAGTCCCTATCCTCGTCTTAGTGTATAAGGCGCCAGTAGAGCCTCACCTCTGCTATTGTAGTGGGACTTACCAGAATGTCATTGTATCACTTTAATCTCTGCAAAACAAAGCTATTCGTGCTATATTTGGTCTGCGACCCAGAGAATCAGACGCCTTCCTGCTCAAAGAACACGGTTGTTTTAGTGTGAAGCAGCTGATATGTTTTCGAGCTGCCATTTTTGTTTACAAAATCATTAACAATATTATAGAGGCTGACGACCTTTTCCAGATTACACCCTCTATTGCTGCACCCTACCCCCTCCGAAACACACGATCTTACATCGCCATTCATCTTCCGCCATCGCGCCTACTTAAGAATGGACCACGTCATCACTCATTTATTGTTTGGAATAGAATTCCTGCCCCCATTGCCACCATTCCCGATCTTTCGGCCTTTAAGAGTTGCCTTAGAAAGTTTGTTTCTTCCTTGTAGTTTTTTCATTTTAATTAATTTATTTATTTTTATTGGTCCTCCCTCTTGTTAACGATTTAATTTAATCTTTATGGAGATTCCTCTAGTCATTTAATTATTTATCATTCAATACCCGCACATTATCTCTGTTTTTGATATTGAATTGTCGTTCTTTTAAAAATATTTGTTGTTTATTGAAATAAATTACTATACACGTGTTCTATAGTAGTATTAATATTACTACTTCTTTGATTAAGTTACTTTTCATCACTTACGAAACTTACAAATAAACCTATCGGGATTACCTACATACTGTTACGCACAAAAAGACGCAGTGGTTAGTCGTAAGAGGCCACGTCTTCCCAGAGTCGGCAGCGTGATAAGATGAGTATGGGTTATAGCAATATTTGCAGACGCAAAATTTGCTTTGTTTATAGAAGCTTAGTAAATGACACATTTTAGGTGCAGGATGTTGATACCATGGCAGGAGGTAGAAACCGTGTTCGTAGGTTTTCAATAAGTAGCGGCTTGTTATCCAATGGGAAGGCTTGCCTGTTTTGAGTAGAGGCATGCGCTGGTAACACTTGTTTCAAGCACGCAGGCAAGATATTCTTCCGCCCTAGCTATTTATTGGTATTGTTTGCTGCGTATCGATGCTTGTACGGAGTAGCCACTAAAATGCTCGGTTGCCTCTATTTGATAGAGCGTTTGTCAGAGCGGTAAGCAGCATCAGCATCTCTCCTAGATCTGGCCTTCGTTTTTTGCGTTTCATACTCTGGGCCTGCGCCTCCGTCTCGGGCGCTTTCGGTTCGTCGTTTCGCGGCAATGTGGGCCTAAGTGATTTTATCCACTTTTTAGTGTAATTACAGTCATTACGCAGCGCTTGTCCGGCACGCTCACCGCTACCTGAGCTTGTGGCCTCGTCAGGCTCCTTTGGCTTCGTCTTCATTACCGCACATAAATTAGTCCGCATAGTCGACCCGTCGCCTATTGAATCGCTTAGCAAGCCTCGACGGGCAGCCATGTTTTGTCTTGCTTCGGCTTGAAGCGCAAGGCTACCTCGTTGTAGACCGCCATCCACGGACAAAATGATGACGACAACGTCAGCAGCAGCAGCGCGTGACGCCCAAGGCCGGGGTCGTGGCCAATTTGCTTCGTTTTTTAATTTCTTCCTTTCACAGCACCCTCTCACAGCATCCCGCTCTCTGTTGGACTTTTACTAGCGTTTGTTACTTACCGTCCATGCACAGGTTTGGTGACCGCTCTCACCTTGTAGTCTCCATCTACGCCGCACTAACGTGGAGTTCTCGGAAGAGAGATTTCTATCCGTCGTCATCCTCCACATCCTCGTCAGCAGTATAGTCTTAGGGCAGAACTGTACAGCACGATATAAATAGGTACTCGTGGTCCTGATCTATGTTTACATTTGCCGCGTTTTTTTCGATGATATGATATGTGTGTATTTGGGGCACGTGCCGTAATCAGCATACTTGGGACTAACGAGAACGCAGTCCAAAGGGCTTTGGTATGCTTAGCCAACAGGAAAAAACACACTGTGCGAATTGCTTTTGATCAGGCGCATCATAGAAAGCGGAACGTTCTATCTAATCGCTCCAGTGCTGAATAAAGAACACGCATGGTAAAACCTGAATCATTTCAAAATTCCTTTAGAGGAATATTGCTTTACTTTATATTTTCCAGTTTGATCTTCTTGCCCATTGTCAAGATATCAGTCAGTTTATTCACCATATCATTGATAGTTACAAGTACTCTGCATGTCTTATAATTCACTGTTACAACTGAGCAGCTAATTCACACGTTCCTGCAGTGATTGTGCGTCGGTTGACGCGTATCGTGTCAAGTGGTAGCGGTTGATGTCACATTCTCCACAAAATTTGCACACACATTCGTCAATTTTATAACACGCTCCTTTCAGACATATATAAAGGTGATAACCGCGCCAGGTTTTTTGTTATAGATGTTTATTGATTACAGATATAATTTGGAGAGTCTTACATCAGAGACCCACTACACAGGTTTACATTTTACGCTTTAGACGTTTTTAACATCCGATATGCTCACAACTTGCACATGTGTCGCTGATAATTACATCACTTGTCCCATGCTAACTTACATCACTAGATCACTAGAATTGACAAATTTCACCAGACTGGCAAGTCTACTGTCAGCCATTCGGGCTGATAACATGTTTCTGTCGTCGCCAAGCTTAGTGACGGCCTTAATCTATTGTGTTCTTGCCATTTCGTACTTCCTGCATTTCGTAAGGATGTGTATAACGTCATCATATTTGTTACATTGCTCGCACATGAGTGATAAGTTTACTCCAATTTGGTTGAGCGTCCTTCCGCTCAGACCCTTGGCACATCTCAGACCGTAACAGCACATCTACGGGCGGCCCCGCTTAAGTCATGTGATTTTGCAAAATGTACCCCGATTCCCATATTACTACGCTTTTGTGAGATTACGTTTGCCAGTTCATCCCATTTTTGACAACTGTGTTTCCACATTTTAACTTTGACATGACTTGGGGGAGGCGGCACCATGCATACGCGATCCACCTTCTTCTTCTGTAGGGCGGCTCTGGCGACCTCGTCAGCTGCCTCATTTTTTCGTATATTAACGTGAGCTGGAATCCACTGTAGTCTCAGTCGAGTTTTGAGATGGCCGGCGCAGCGAAGAACTGGATGAGATTTGAGTTTGGACCCGATGGGTCTGTAGCTGTAATATAGTAGCTTCCAGCGCCACTTTAGAGTCGCAGAAGATAACCGTGACCTTGGGATTATCGTCTTAAAGAGCGTATACAAGCGCCTCATGCACTGCCATAATTTCTGCCGTGGTTGAAGTCTGGCAGTTTCCGACATGTACCGCTATAGTTGTCCCGGTTACCGGTATGACAACTCCTGCTTCTCCGGTAAAACCTTGCCGAGACCCATCGCTGAACATCACTGACGAATACTCCCGTGAGAGTAAGCTTATATGAGGCTCGGCGGCAGTCTTCAGATACCAGGAGCCATGTTCATTTTTTTTTCTAGATGTTGGGTATAGATAGTGACAAAGACATATGCTCAATATTGACATATCAAATACATGCTTATCAGAAGCCTGCGTTGCTCAGTTCGGGAATGTACTAGTAATAGGGCGGCGGCTGCCTTAGTATTTCGGCGTTCGTCCTGGATTAATCTCAGTAGCGTATTGCCACTTCTGGTTAATCTGCTTAATATACACTTCATTAGAAACCCTTGTCGTATGTTAGTGGATATAAGGCCACTTTCTACCAGAGCGGTTTGTGTACCGGTCATAGGGAGTAAACTCAGCGCTGCTTTAGCACATACTGCAGTCATTGCGTCTAGATCGGTCTCCTTTTTTGTCAGGTTGGTCAGCAAGGCGTAATTCACTTTCGACGAAAAAGCGCCTTGACTATTTTAACGGCAGATGGTGAAGATATTTTCCAAGAGAGTCCGCACAGATTCTTGATTATGTTTACAACTTTAAGGACGCGTTCTTTTAGCTCATTAATTGCATCTTCCATTGACAGTTGTCTTCCAGATGTACTCCAAGAAACCGTATATACGTGACTTGGTCAATTGTTTTTCCGTCCATCTTAACTACTACATGCTGTCCTCTACGCATACTGAAAGCCATTATTTTGGTTTTAGATGGTTCAATCTTAAGGCCAAGTTTCTCCAGTAAAGATACGATTGCTTTGATGCCACACTGAAGCTGAAAAACAGCAATGGAACTGTTTTGCCGTTTAAACGAATCCATATGGCCCCGTCATCCGAGTACTGGGATAGATGAGAGCCGTGTGGAACGCAATTCGTAATGTCAGATATGGCTAATACATAAAGGAATTGGGGAAAGCACTCCACCCTGAGGGACTCCGCGATCTCCCAACACGACACACCTGGAAGAGCTTCCACCGCACGTAATAAACAGCGTGCGCTCGTGCAGATAGCTTGATATAATTTTTTTGAAACGGCATGCGTCAATCCCCAGGGTTTTGCAGAGATTCATGGATAGCTGTGTGTGTCAGTCCATTGTATGCGCCCTCGATGTCAAAGAATGCGGCCAATACATGGCTATTGTTCCGGCATGCCTGTTCAATTGTTAGACCTATGACGTTGTCTTGGGGCGACCGTAGCGGTCTGTATGCTGACATACTATCTGCGAAAAGCCGATTTAGCTTCTGTTACAGGCATTAATCTTCGAAAACGCATGCGATCCAGAACCGTACCAAGGTGGGAGCATGTAACAATTACACGATATGATTTTATGCCTCCCGTTGGCCTACTCGGTTTCAGAATGAAAACCCCATTTCCAGATTTCCACTCCGTCGGGAAAACCCCAGTCGCAAGTATCTCATTTATTTTGGTTACTATAAACTTCTTGCCATCTTCTCCTAGAGAATTTAGTTGTTTATTGGTGTTGTCGTCAGGTCCAGTAGCACTTCTTAAATGTGCCATTGCAAGAGCCATATCAAGCTCAAGTATGTTGAATGGTCGTGATAGCTCCGAACAAATTTGTTTATTAATGTCGAATTCAGTTGGCTTAGCAATTGGATATGGCGGTATGTCCGGCAGGGTATCCGTTTTTACCATATGTTTTTTTAGTAGGTTGTTTAATGCTGAGCGCCACACGTCTGTAAGAGGCGTTGTTTGACTCAATGTTGGCACATACTTTTCATTCAGTACGTCCTGCAGTTCTCTTGAGTACGACAGTGCCGCCTTCCTAAGGGATTCGTACCCTACATAGTCACTTAGAAACCCGTGCTTCTTAAATCGTTTTCGTAACTTGCTGAATAGATCCAGACATCGAGCCAATTTCATGTTCGATTGGGTACTTTGTGGGGGGACTCGTATGCGTTTGGTTGCTGCTCGATATGCCGTTTTAGCGGTGTAGTTATGTTGGTAGTGGTTGCGACGATTGAGGATATTGTCTTCCTGTACTTTTCCCAGTCGGTTCTTTGTGTAGTTCGCCCTTTGTCCTTGTTAGTCTTCATATAAAGAAAGCATCTACAGTTATCCGAGATGAGTGCTACTGGTTCAATATCCAGTCTGCTGATAGGGGTTAAGTTTTCACTAACAGCCACAATATCCAAGCGAGATTCCACAAAACCACTGGAGTAATTGCGCATGAATGTTGGATTCCCATTTAAAACAGTTAATGACAGTTTTTCCATTCGTTCAGCTATTGCTAATCCTTGGCTATCCATCGTCGGGCTTCCGCACATCGGGTTTTTGGCGTTAACATCTCCGGTGATTATGATGTTTGAAATATTCTTGAACGCGGCTAATATCATTGATATATCAACTTCTCTGTTTGGCGACAGGTACATTGTTACTATATTGAGAGTCTGTTGCCAGGTTATCCTACACAACAGAGTCCGATTTGTTTGTAGAGCCTTTTCTACTTATCTGTGAAGAACCCTCTGTATAGTTCTTTAATAAAAAAATAAAATGTCTTTCTTCTCTAAACTCTAGGTGTCGGTCCAAGACATCTGCACTAAATGGTATGCCGTTAGATATGAGGCCCTCCGTAAAGGTTCTCTGTCAACATAGTGCTAACGCTAGTGTCGCCGATGCGTTCCTAGGTAGTCCAAGTACACGTTGTATAATACGCAGAGGCCGCTGGCCCTCAAGATTGCAAGGGCCAACAAAACTGCGTCTACCGCGGCCATTCAAGTACTCTCCAAGCAGATCCCTTGGGATCTCCGGGTTATGGAGAGCGCAGTCCGCCGTGCGGACTCCTCTATCTCTAAAGAAGACGCACGTCGTCAGACACTAGATGCGTGGAGCAATAGATGGATGGAGATCCAGGTGGGCCAGCCGGGTTTCTGGACTCGCTCTATTATCCCGGATGTCCGAGAGTGGTTCAAAAGGCGAGAGGGATCACTGTCGTACCCTCTAACCCAATTTTTGAAGGGCCACGGCACCTTCAGAAATTACCTACACCGCATAGGACGTGCTCCGTCGCCAGCATGCATTCTCTGCGACTCGGGAGAAGAAGACGATGCCAAACACACCGTCGAAGTATGCACGGCTTTCAGCGCGAACAGGGCGGAGCTGGCGCGGCTCTTAGATCGGGAACCCCCGGTAACCTGTGAACAAATGGGTCAGGCCCTTCTGCAAGACACCCAAAGCTGGCACATCATAAAGGATTTTGCCGCGACGATTATTGAACAGAAAGATCTGGTGCAGACCGCGATGTGCGCTCTGATCACGCAACCCTAAGGAAGAAGTAGGGGTTGAAGTAATATTAAAGAATGGTTCCAGCTCTTCGCCTCTTCCTGAGGCCATTTAGGTGGGAGGTTTTTAGTGGGTCTTATGCCAACAACATCGGCATCGAGTCCCACACTACCCGCTCTGGGTGTGCGTAAACGCATTTTTCCATCTCACCTATAAAAAAAAAACAAAAAAATCTTAACTCGGTCGATATTTTTGAGGTCTGTCAGCTTAAGGTGAGACGCAATCACTTGTAAGCTATTTCGGACGATTGGTGCAACCCTTATTATAAAAGACACTGACATAAAGATTGCCGTCAACCTTTTTAAGATAAAAGTTGCACCAGTCGTGGGATATAGCTTACAAGTAATTGTGCATAATGTATATATACCAAAATTAATCAATTTTTCTAATATTTTTGTACTTACTTTTTTAAGTTTCATATTACCTAGGTACCTTAGTATTTATCAGGCTTGTACTATGTCAAGCTCTAAAGTAGTGACTATAATACATATTACAGACTGTTATACATATTATAGGCATCCCTTTTATAGTTACGAGTTTTGCATTTGGTCAATACTAAATACTCGACGGTCAGGCTACTTTGCTCAACCGACTTTTTTGCCTCCCGTGCTGACGTTTCACCCGCAATACAAGAAAAGCACTTCTTTAAATTGCTTAATCGTGAAACCAGCTCCCCGCCTTCCGATTGCGTAGCAGGCTTCCGCGCCTCAAGAAAGGATATATTTGCTACGGTGTGGTCCTTTCCATCTAGTTCTGCAGACCTCCAGCTACCTCGACACATCCTAGAACAACTTGCTTTTATGGGTTATTGGTAACGTGCGTTTCGGTAGGCCTCACATTTGCTTCGTTAGTCGTCCTTGCACGTAGACCACCTCCTGTCGGTTTAAAGTGTCTCATATTTTATGCGCGCTTATTGGACATTAAGAAGGATGGTACAGTGCGGTCTATTGCCTGTTCTACCTGTCCTCGGAGGATCGCTGCTAAAATCGCCTGCAAAGAGAATCTAGCGCAGTTTTTGACGCACTAGGATGCCACTAATTGGGATTGGCTAAGCCGTGAGAAATAGAAGCAGCAGTGTATGTCACCCCGTCCTTCCTTCTTTCGCAGACGGCATCCATGGCAGTTGTCAAGCTAGACTTTCGCAATGCGTTCAACAGCTTAGGAAAAACCGCATGCTTAACGAGGCTCCCAGTGCGGCTTCGGACTTACGGCATCTCTTCTTCTACTGGATCCCGTTCGCCATCGGCATCCAACTTTATACCAAACAAATAATGGCGACCTGCTGGGCTAGCACTTATTTTTTCACACCGAGGGGCGTCTATTGCTAGTTGAAAACGTTTACCAATAACCCGCCGAGACGACGTGAAATACCGTCGGCTAAGGCAATGCGGGATGCGCGTGCAGTAATTCCAAACTGGTACTCCAGAGTTTTATTAGACTGCACTTTATGTTCAGGGCAAGCATAGTGGGGGCCATGATGAAGACACCTTCAAGAAGCTTGACGCTTTCATCGGCGCAAAGCTTGATGTCAGGAAGCAGGCCCTGTACTCGAAGCAAGCATTTGTTATGAAATGCTGAGTCAGATCATAAACTTACAGGTCGCACTTTAGTATAGTTGGCAGCAATTTTGACGTAGCACCGAAATCGACGACTTTTTGCACATCATCAAGGGCGGGATCAGAAACACCGCTAATAGTTCCACCACCATGTCATCGACTAGACTTGCAAAAATCTTCTCAGTGCTGCATGCATCACTTAACTCACGCTGAACTGGACCGGTATATCTTTGACCAAGGTTAAACTTAGCAAGTCGCCCTGTCTTCGGCTTCGAGGTTCCTCAACTTTTCCTTTAAGAAGAAACGGCGCTAAAATGGATATCCAACAAATTGGTAAAATCCATTGGCAAAACTAATCCCCTCAGGTAGCTCATTAGTTTTAACCTTTGGTGTTGTCTCTAATATATATATATTTTTTTTTCTTTTCTTATAACATAATGTGATGCAAATGATAACGTCTGTATCTTCAATCCGACTACACCAATTTCTATATAATTTTCCTATGTCAATATCACTTATATAAGTCCAATACATGAATTCGTTGACGATTGGACATGTCGGCGTTTTTTTACGTAAGCCGATAACAAGCGTACATAAATCCTTGCCACCTTGATAAAATAATTGTAATATACTATTGTTGGAAATCAATACATTATAAAGATATCTTGTGTGCTAAACTGAGATAACAAAAGCCTGGGTGTCCTTTCTCATTGACTCGTTTAGGTTTTTGGCATAAAAGCTGAGAAAAACTGACTGTATGTGATATATGTTAATTGGCAACTTATGGGAGGATGGCCAGCCTTATAGTTGTCTTCCCGCACAAATTATTCTGCATTAACAGAAATATATTGCCGGTGTCTTCCATCGGCTAATCATTTTAAGCACGAAATGTTTAAATGTCTCTTTGCAAATCTTGAAAAATCGTTTGCGTCAGAGCAAAAGCATTCACCGAAAACTTCTAGGTGACCAACACTAATTTAAATACATTTTATATATTATAAAAAAGTGTATGCATTTAAAAAATATGAAACTACTAGTTAACTTAAATTTGTTTTTTATACTAAACTTATAAAAAGCTTCCGGTGCTAAATGAAATACCGAATGAGACGTTCAAGACTTGCTTGCTAAGACCGGAAGCAGTAAATTGCAAAACTGGCAACTACAGGAAGTCAATAGATTGTCACGAATGCTCCAATAATAGCAAGCCGTTCAATGCAAACATAACCAAACGGAGGAATTACTACAATATTAACATATCCTTTCCAAACAATGTGTCTAGAAATAAAACAAGTAATTAATACAGCCAACAAGAAAATAGACAGGTCTACGCGGCATCTATTTTAGGCGCCATGGAGTGAACTAATTATTTAAAAAACTTTGGAATAATACGTTCAGACCTCTCAACTGTAACATCGTTTGACAGGTCTAAAAACTTTTCGCCGGTTTGTTAAATATGAGCTTCTATCGAGCTTTGCTAACTTCGTAGCTCGGGTAGCACAAATAACGCAACAAAAAAGTGAACAGTTGTCTCTGTGCCGGTCCTACGCGCGGAATCAAAGGCGGTAAACAATGAGTTTCAGATTCTTGGGGAATCGCTCACAAAATTCTGTCAGCCCCTAACGAAACTACCACAACGATGCGACTTGAAGGAGCCTTCGTGTACATTGAGTCGCTTGCAAACAACACCGCTAGCATTGCCACCGGTAACGAATGATTTTATAGCCTTCTGGGGCAGATTCCGAAACAGCAAATCACACGCAAGGCATCGATCACACGGCGATCAAGCACAGCGATTCAGCAGTCGCTGAATTCGGACAGGCATATATGGCCGAACCGCAGCAAATCGCAATCCTTGGAAGAAGAGGGAGTCGACTCTTCTGAAGAACTCCTAATGGAATTGTAAGTGTGTGTGGTCCACCATCGGGTCGAGCCCGGTGGCGTGGTGGATTAAGTCTGCTCCTCGCAACCGGAAGAGACACATAGGTGCGCGGGTTCGAGCCCCACCGATGCACATTTGTATTTATGGGGGTTCGTCTATGAAGCAATGTGAAAAACAGTCCCCTGGACGTCAAATCTTGGCTGAGGGTCAGCTCGAAAATGTAACTTTACCACAGGGTAGGTTATGCGAAGACTTCCTGATAAGTGGTAAAATGATCGTTGATGACATTTGAAAGATCGCGTAGCATCAGGATAATGAATGCACTATCAGATCTCATAAAGAAAGTCAGCAGCGCAATATCAGTTGTCTTCCCAGCTCTGGAAGCACTTTAGGTGTTCACTAAAACCGCATTCAAACCAGCAACCGCCAATGAGATTCTTGGTAGATATATTTTAGAACCGGCACGTAAATGTGATTTGTATGGTCAAAGCGTAAGATCTGCATGAGCAGGGTAAGGTAGGTGTTTAAGCGGCTTTACAAGTAAGGTAAGTACTGACAGGATGAAGCTCCTTCCAGTGTGAACTAAACCCTAGGTTTGGAGAGTTAGTTTGGCAGGCAAAACGCTGGTTGATATACGTATCATTAGCCGGCACTCGGCAAGCCAAAAATTGAGCCAAAAATGCACTATTAATTTGTTAACCTGGATGATTAAACGATTCTGTTGATGTCTCAAATGTATGTTCAAGTACACGTAGTACATTATTAAATGCAGATAGACGCATTACATATAGTTTGATAAAACGCACTTATTAATATATATATATATATATATATATATATTTACATATATGTATATATATATATATATAAGTGCGTATGTGCATACATATAAATATATATTTACAAAAGTGTGCACGTGATCATATATATAGTGAAAGAAAATGAGAAAACGGCTTCACCTGTGTACAGGGCAATAAACATAACAAGGATTTGTGTCTGGTTGCGGCCGCAAACGAACGAGGCTGAAGCTCCAAGTGTCCGACTCGACAGAACAAAAAGAAGGCAGATACAGACATTTGTCCTGCCTCTTTCGCTTTCCCCGTTCGATTCTCTCTCAGTCTATCGGCTAGTCTAGCGCCTGTATAATGGCAATGAGGCGGAGCTGAGAAACACCAGACATCCACAAACCGCAGATTACCCGCGAAGTGCCTAAAGTGTGAGGCGGTGTGGCGACGCGGCAGCACGGCCAGTTGGAGCACAAACATTTCCACCCGCTATTAATGCCAGATAGGTTTACACAGCCTTCAATTTTCTCCAAGCGACCCTGCAAAGCCACAGAGTTTTGCTTGTGCATAGCGAATTTGCTTTGCGTGCTGATGTCACTTGTCCCGACGACATTTGGAAAAGTCCAGGTTCTCACGCCCAAGTGACAAGTTATATATATATATATATATATATATGATAGGCCTGCTTTTCGCTCAGCGAAGTGGAAACGCGCCTTCCAAAGTAACCGACCGTTAGTGTGCAGGGTAACATGGCACGGTTATCACCATTATATGTGCCTCAAGGGTGAATGTTATGATAGTAACGACTGTGTGTGTAAGTTTTGTGGTGAGTACAACATCTGTCGATATCATGTATTAATATGTTCGGCACTCATTACAGGCGCGTGTGAACGAGATATTGTTATAATTTCGTAGCAAACCATGTGTGTCAATCGAATCCTACTACGAACAACTATGGTGAATAAATATGATATATATATATATACATTTTTAGAGTTTTGGATATGCCAGCATAGTGTACAGTTAATTTATAAAAAACAGTGTTACTCTACATCTGTAAAAAATGTTTCAATTTTTTAAATATACACGTTTTTGTAACGCAAAGAAAACAAAATGCATTTTAGTTTTTTTTTTAACTTTATTTACCTTAACAAAACAACGTTAATATCATTTATGGATTGTGTGTTGTCAAGACAAAGAGTCTCCTTTTTATGACTGCTCTCTAATGCCTAACAATATATGTTTGAGTTACGTGCTCTATTTGTCCGGCGTGGCTCAGCTGAGTTAACTAGAGAACAATCATTTATTTTTATTTATATAGAAAGATGAATGTTTTTCCGCAAATCTGGTGTTTTCACAAGTGTCTTCTCTATCTCTAGCAAAACCATAAATGGGCACGTACTGCATGAGGCTGTTGTCGAGAAAATCAGCTGTCTTCTATAGTCAATCTGTTTAGTGTAAGCACTTAGCCGGCGAAAGTCACTGCCATTATACCGATGTTCCAATTTATCAATTCGTTCCGCCTAGACGCCGTTTTTTTGCACCGGTTGCACATGATACCGTTTGGTTCATCAACTTTGCTGACTAATCCTGACAATAACACGAGCAGAACGACGGAGACTATATGTGTTTGTAAAAACAGAGTACAGATGTGTTTGGGGCGCACAGGTTTCTACCTTGGATATACGGTGGCTGTCGTAGCGCATAACTGTAGGCCGTATCGCTAGACAGATCAGATTAGCGTGACCTCACCCGAAACGTTACGCTATTTCCCGTTGCGGTTACGGTCGGTCGATTTTCTTAGGAGTGGGCTTCCTGTACCAGTCTAGTTTCTGTGGTTATAGCGCATTTTACCAAAAGAGAAACAGATGATTTAAAAACCTGCGGGGGCTAGAAGCGAGTCTCATCTAAGAGCGATTCTCTTCTGCTAGCCTTCAAGACTCATGAAGTCGTCACTGTTGTGGAAACCTCAGTTTCCTGTTTCAACGCTGAGGCATATCACTATGAAGGCTGTGATGGAATGCCGGTTCCTTTAAGAAACCAGCTTTGACTTGCCCGGTGCTTCGATCGCCAAGGTGGTTGACTTCAACCCATGCAAACATTCCTCATCTCCGGCACAAAGCTGCTTTGCCACTTCAGCGCCGTCGTATGCCTTCGTCGTGAGATGCTTGGTCATCGGAGTCTACTCTGCTCCGGATCTTTGTCCCAGCCTACTGGGTCCCGCTCTCATACCAAAGAAAGACGAGGGACCAGCCACGATGCCCTGCAAGTCACCCTCCAGGTTCAGAACGCTACCTAAGGTTGCCTCGAGGAACGTTGCAGTTTGTACGGAGTCACTAAGCACTATCTTGAGGCCCATCCCGCAAGTCTATGTGAAGTGTCTCCAAAGGCTGCTAACAGTTTATTTCTTTTACCCAAGCACTCACTCTGTTGGTAACAGCTCTTAATAATATCAATTAGGTCAAGTCTCTGTTCCTTGTTTTAATTATTTTTAGCTTACATGACCAAGTTTAATTGTATAAAGCTTTTTTACATTGCAGAAATGATAAATATCTGTGAATTTCTGTAGGATATGTACCTTAGGGACAACAAACTGGTGGTAATCCACGTAAATGCTGGTACCGAAGGCTTGCTACAATTGGTGCAGCTTACATTACTTAGACACTGTTTAGGGATGTCGGGTCTTGACGGCGTCAGCTCCTGTAGTCCCAAGGAAGAATGGTAATAGCAAACATTGGCATTATTCTGTACCTTATACGTAGCGGCCCCTGACTGTTTATCTATGATGCCACGGATATAAATTTGGCATTTGGTGTGTCAGAGATTAACTGTTTTGTTTGTATGGCCGGTCCTGTGCTATAGTAGAGGCACCTTAATCGATGTGACAGCGAGCATATTTGGCTTTTTGTCAGGCTCGTCGGCTTAAGAGACATGTTATTAAGATGTGTCGCTAGTACTGCAATTAGTTATTAAAGCCTGAAACGTTATTGTGTGTGGTAGAGAGAGATGTGTCCCATTAGACTGATAAATCCTGACTACAGATAAACTAAAACGAGGAATCGCTTTGTAGAATAAGAGTAATCCAAAATGATGCACTACAAGCCATCCTTTTAAAACAACCTATTGACCCGGTCGGCGCCCTATATGTTATACCCACAACCCTAATGAGAAGCTTTATATGGTGCAATTTGGTCTCTAAGCTTTCAAGATATCCCGCGGAATGGTTCCCCCAGCTATCTCGTTCCCAACTGTCCCGTTCTCTACGAGTCCTTTGAGACGTCGAACCACATTCCAGGTGTCTTTCGCGCGAAAATCTAGCGATCGGATTCTTGCTCACCGGTTACCCGGGGATCTATCCAAAGGAAAATTTGAATCCTACCATATTTAGGACTCGTTAAGCGTTGTGTAACAACAAATCTAATTTTTGTATGCTTACTTACGGCATTGCGTATCCAAAAATGTACTTCACGTAAATAGTGTGCTGAATTAGTGTATTCTATATGTGTTCTATATGTTCCAAATCAATTAATGTGCATGCAAATATGTGTGTGGTGATATCGAAACCGACCAATATCACGTGACGAAATTTTTGTAAATGAACACCAGTTCGTTAACAGCTGCTGTACTTGACGCGATTGGACGGCATAACTCCTAATATTGTGTGAATCTACAAATATTGGTAAACCATATATATATTTATTTTTTCGAGTGGAATTATTTTTACAAATATGTTTATTTCACTTAAATTGAGTATAATATACATTTTAAAATGTTTCTCATGAAGGTCTATATGCTTCCGACGAGAGAAGTAGTGCAACGATTTTCGGTCCAGCGCTGTGCATTCCACTGCCTGGTACTTGGCACACCTCTGCAGGCAGAACCGGCAGGTGCACTACTCGTACTCCTCGTGAAAAGTTGCGTTTGAACATACCAGGCAGTGATAACCATGCACTATGTACCTGGTGTATACGTGGCGATTGTCACATGCAGGACCAGACCAAAAGTGCAAGGCATTGAAAACGTCCAAACCACTGACCTCCCGTCTGGCCTGTTGGACTTTAGCTTCTCACTCCGAAATAAAACATTCGTAAGGTACTGTACGCGGCATCTTCAGCCTTAGTCGGATTGTTTCAGCAGCCGGTGGGCAGCCTGACATGAGATACAAAAAGCGGCTTCTCGCTCGGATAGGCAAGCAAAGCACTCGCTTCATATATAATGAAAAACACCTTTCAAGCTGGTTAAAATTCGCTGGCGTGAGGTGGTTCCACACCCTGTCAAGACTGTACATCAGCCCCGGAACAATCCTAAGCATGAAGAGCCTCACTGCTGAGAGAACAGACAGTCTTCGGACATTGCCTACTTCCCCGTAAAGAGAGACAAGTGCCTTCCGTACTGTTTCGTTCACATGCGCTGTGAACGTCGTTCCTGTAAAATGAACTCGAAGGCCAAGATACTGGAAAGAGTTAACAAACTCCAATGGTTGGCCACAGCAACGTATAACGTCTCTGGCAGCCAATCGACCTCCACGCCTGAATTTTATGGCTTTGGTCTTCCTGGTGTTTATGTCAAGTCCCTTCGAGACAAGAAACGCCTCTATCATAGAGGTTATGCGCTTGATGGCACCTAAATCGCGATGAGCGACCACGATATCATCTACATACATCACCACTACGGCTTTTTGGTACTCCTGTCGGACGTAACCAATAAGGTCAGCAAGGAGAAGTGGAAACGAGACGCAGCTTAGCGGGTCTCCTTGCGGAGTTCCCACATTTTGCTTAATCTCTAATACACTTATAATAATGGCTTTGGAACTATTGTTATATTAAGAAAAGTTCGCAAAGTTATATTATTGTACTTTTGTATGTACAAACTGTCAAATATATACATATTTATTCACCATAACATTGGTAGCAGTATACATAAAACTTTTACGCCCAGGTTCAATTTTTTTTTGCCATTACGCGCGCACAACCAATGCGTTCAGACTAGTGTACATATTGAGTGAATCATTTTTGTCCCAAATGGGTAGAAGTGACGTCTGAGGTAGCAAAGTAACTCAAATCTCCCGATGGCTATATTGAATTTGTGTGCAGACCTGCAGTTACCATGCTCGCTTTCTTTGTCAATCAAGTCACTCATCAAACCTGTCGAAGCTCAGGAAATTTTTTATTTTAGATTCCAGCACCAACAACTAATCTGGCGACGACATATTTGATAGACTCAACGGGAGTTGCGTATACTAGATCATTTAAGTAGCGTCGAAGGAAAAGTCAAGACTGGACCGCCTGCTATGACCCGCGGATCATGTTTAGAAAATACGTCGGCATTCTACTCTTTCTTTAAAATATTTATTCATTAATTCATATTACAGACTTGGGTAAATTAACGTGTTAATTTTTTCAAATATAACTGATTTGCTAGCTAAACTCGGTCTGTATTCATGCAAGTATATTTTCGAATTGTATGAAAACAATAAGTTGAAAACGTGTTAACTTTGGCACTGGTCTCCTGCAAGGTATTGATTTATTTGCGGTTCACGACACTGCAGCACGTCTCAGCAATAAGAAAGTCCGTATTCAACATCTACTGTGCATGCGGGGATCTATATATGCCCGCCCTACGAAAGGTCCGTCCGTAAACCCATCCTTTCGTATAAAACACCCTCCATTTCTGCGAGAAGTCGAAACTGCTGCTGCTGCTGTTGCCGCCTCCTTTGTCAGCTCGTTTGCTCGTCGTATAAAGGTAGTGGTACAGTCCATAAAGCACATGTACTATAAATAACAACTTTAGTTTCTCTTCTTGTTCTTCTTCTTATTTTTAGTGTTTTGGCGCACACGGTGAGCTCTAGACAATGACGATGATGCGCTGCTCCCCTTTACAATCGCTGTTGTTTTCGTTGGTAGCAGCGTCAGCGGTCGGCTGTATTGTTGTTGAAGCTTTTCGCGGTGATATCGTTGTTGCTTCTACTGTTGTTGTTGTTGTTGTTGTTGTTGTTGTAGTTGTGGTAGTAGTAGTAGTAGTAGTTAGTAGTAGTAGTAGTAGTAGTTGTTATTGTTGTTGTTGCTTCTACTGTTGTTGTTGTTGTCGCTGCTGTTGTTGTTGTTGTTGCTGCTGCTGCCCGTGGTCGTGATGATATTGATGATTGAAGAGGTTATTGTTGCTATTGCTGTAGTGGTTATGGCGCCTATTGTTGTTGTTGTTGTTGTTGTTGATGCAGCCTCTGTGGCACTATCACTGCTGTTGCTGAAGGCTAAAGTTTTATAACAGCACATTGAAGAATGAGCTGAGAAGAGGGTTGTCGGCGCGAACAACTGAAGAGCCGTAAAGACCTTGAGGAAGGAGAGCCGAGCCGAGCCGCCACGAGGTAGAGAGGGTGAGTAGGAGGTAAGAGGAAAATAGTGGGGGGAGAGAGAGAAAGCGAAGGAGAGATAGAGGGGTAACCAGCCCGGCAAACCCCCGAAAGTGGCTAGCCTCGGCCCCAGCGACCCATCCTGTCTGCGGCGGCGCAAGCCGGCTCGCGCAGATGCCGTCGCCCCGTCTTCGTTGCATGCTTAGCACGCCTTAAGCCAGTGATCGTAGTAGCAGTTCTGGTCGCAGTGGTGGTAGTGGCGAAATAGTGCTGGTTGCAGCTGCGCGGGCTTGCTGGTTTGCTGGTTTGCTTGCTTGCTTGCGAATCTTCTCTTGCCAGAATAGCACCTTTACGACATAACGTGATTTTTATGGCCAGACTGCTATCGCCGGTACGATGACAGACGAGTAGTGGCCGGCCGTTCTTCGTTTTCTTCTTGGCAAGCTCCTCTTATATCTATCCATGCCTCTTCTTCTTTTTCTTTTTTTATCTTGGGAGAGCGGCCTTGTAAATTGTCGATGTCCCTGTCCACCACTACGCGAACGCTCGCCGTCCGCGAGGAAATGCACGACGTGTGGGACAGGCGAACGGATGAGCCAAAACGTCGGAGCCGAATTACGACCATCGTCACCAGCATCACAGATATCAACATCAGCGTTATTATCTCTATCGACTCTCAAGTTCAAGTCCGATGACGTACTTCTTGTTGGCGGATGGAAAGTAAGCAGCAGGCTCCGCAGGTCATGTGTCTGAATGCTAACATGTCTATGCATTTTTGTCTATAGCGAAACGTGCGTTAACCAACCTTGTAGGGTTGGACAACGCACGCTACGGAAACGAAGACGCTACCCAGCCCTAATTTACATACTCTCCTTCTCTCTTTCTCTTCCACGCCTCCAAGCGCGCGGGCTCAAAGCGAAAAATACAAAGCCTACAGCAATATCAGACCTCAGATCCGTAAGATGTCAAGAGGTATTCTCGTGTAGGCTTGACCGAGTAAAGAGGTTTCAGTACCGAGTTAGAATAAATTACAAGGTAAAACCCCGGCAGCGTAGACTACGTAGACTATTTTACAGCACGAATCTACGTAAAAACTACCGGAGAGCTTGATGAGCGGTTAAGTCTAGGAGTTATGACCATCAGGAATAAAACAGTCAGTGCGTGCCAAGGAACGTGGTATTAATGAAAAGAAAATAGTCGATGCGCATATATGCTGATTCCCTGATGTTGACGAGGCCATAATACCTGACATAGTCTCAATTACACACATTTAATTTCACAGTAAAAGGTGGGAATGATTTCTAATTAGAAACGCGTTATTAAAACCAGATATATTCGAGTGTGTGGTACACACCAGGCAGACGAGAAAAGGGTAAGTTCCTTCGAAGACAACACACTTGCCACCAAAGTTGGCCCACGAGCACTGACTACTTAGATGAGATTGTCACCTACGTTCAACTAGCTTCAATATCCGATGTCTTATAGACTTTTAGTCAAACCCTCAGAAAATCGCTAAGAAAGGAGAAGACACTCTAATAGAGGTCTGATCAAGAATTCGCGTTCTCCAAATCAAAACGACAATTCGCCACTCGCCTATTCCAATCCAAACGACAACTCGCCACTCGCCGAGTACCAATTATAGCAGCACGGTTACTAGGGAGGTTAGGAGGGCTATTATTTTGAATTCGAAGATGTATTCAGATTTCCGACAAACTGATGATCACCTGAATCATACCAGAGACGTGTTGAATTTCAATACCACATGCTCTACAGTTTCGGGTTTTGGGCCACGCTTCACACAGCTAGTATGGATCACCGGAACAATAGATATCTTCTGTAATAGCTAGTCTAGTAGACAGCATTTCAAACCGAACAGTACAGAATACAGTACAAGGTTTAGTTTATCGCCCCATCAAATGTGACCTGCTGCACGCAAACAGTTTTCTAAAGCATCTAAAATAACATTAAACCGATCTTGTCGGCGTTACCAACAAAACTAAATAATTTTAAAGTCTCGATAGTCTTTTCCACATATGCAAGGGCAGTATGTACATTGCCGCGAAACTTGGCTGGCTTGACACGAAAACAAACATTGAGGTTATATCATCAAACGCCAACATCTCACCGTTATCAATCGCCAAAATACTCAGTAAGATGAAATTCATAAGAATAAGGAATAAGTGAGGCCCAAGTACTGATCCTGGAGGCGCGCCGATATTGACTTCCGTCCATGCGAATTTAGCATGACCAACCTTAACCTCTTGTCTTCTCCGGGATAGGCATGACGTCAACGAATCAATTGCCACCGGTGCACACCCCAAATACTGTAATGTTTGACGAAAGAACAAATAATGACGTAAACAACTGAAAGCGGCTGCAACGCCCAGGAAGATTCCATCAGACGTGCTTCATTTTTTGCTGTCTCTGTGATCACTGCCAGCGCCAACTGTCTGGACCGCAATTTACTACCCAACACTGAACTGGGTAGGCGAAACAAATCTACCTGATTCAAAGTACCTTTTGAGCTTCCTGATCGGAAGTTTTTCAAACTTTTTGGTAATCGACCAAAACTATAGAGCGGCATTCAGCGACTGGGTACGCTCTCCCTTGTTCTTGAATAGAACAATTACTTGCGCGTCCTTTAACCTGGCAGGAAAAGGAACCAGTCGTAATTAAATTACCTATACTAACGAGCAGACAACCGATTGCCGAGGCATTCATTTTTAATCATCATCGTATTTATTTCAATCATATTGAGTATGCATATAACATAAACAATTTTACAGATTATACAATTGTATAGTCAGCTGCTCGCGGCATGTTATTCGAGAGAGGCAGTGCAGTGATCTCTTCGCAAGGGCCAGGCAGGCAGACGCATGAAACTTCGTACACACCTGAGAGCACAGTCGACAGACGCACTCGGTGTACTCTTCGTGGAAGCTCGTATTCGAACAAACCAGGTGATGATAGCCATGAGCTATGTATCTGGTATAGACGTGGCGATTGTCACATGTAAGACCAGACCAGAGGTGAGAGGCCCTGAAAATATCCAGCTATCCGACCTCTCGTCGGACTTGTTCAATCTTATTTTCCCATTCCGAGATAAAGCTCTCGAATGGTACTGTACGCGGCGTCTTAACCTCAATTGAATTATCTTAACAACTGGTGCACAGCCTGACATTATGTACACAAAGCGTCTCCTTGCCCGCATTGACAGGCAAAGTACTCGCTTCATGTACATTGTAAAACACCTTTCAAGCAAACCAAAGTTTGCCCGAGTGTGGTGTTCCCATACTCTGTCAAGACTATGTCATCTGCGTACATCACAACTGTGGCCTTCTGGAACTCTTGCTGAATATAAACGACAAAATCGGCAAGCAGAAGAGTGAAAAAGACGCAGCTTAATGGGTCGCCTTGCGGGGTTCCCACATTTTGCCTTACCTGCGACACTTCCTGCTCACCTTGTACCAGTAAGGTGTCCTCATCAAAGAAACTGGAAATTACGCTCAGAAGAGAGAATTTAATAACTTGCTGGGATCATTAGTAACTCCGCAACCCCATCCCCCCTCATGTTTTGAAAACCCAAATGAATGTAGAATGCACTGACCCCATCGATGCTTGATTCTTTTCCTAGACTGATGCTTACTCAGCCCGAATTTCCATCTGGCTGCCAAGGGCGGCAATATACACATGAAAACTTAGTACAATTTGCCACAGCGATGTGATCAATGCATCTCCCAATGACGGACAAGCTGAATCAGTAAACATCTCTAAAAGAGGAGAACGCTAAATATTCTTCCGAGATGTCTGCCAAGAAGGTTGATATACCAGTCTCCTAATAGGAAGAAAGAGAGGGCAGAAGTTGCGGGGGCAACGTCCTCTAGAGCATCGAGCAGAGTGCTTCTAAGAGTGAAATGGCTGGAATAGAAGCCAACAATATAACGATCGAAATCCAAATTATTTTTTACTTCTGTCAGTCTGGACCGTATTATCGCTCTTTAACCATGCTCTCCATTATGACATCCAGTCCAGACCAGTATCTAGCTAGTCCAGTCTCTAGCTGCTCTGATTTTCTGAGCCCCTCAGTTGCAGCGGTTAAATGAAGCGCCTTAAAATTGTTAGAAGTGTGGGGAATATTAAACCATTATTAATAATCTGATCATAATTATCTATAGGATTTTCTGGATCTCAAGCTGATGTTGAACATACCAGCCATCAGGATGGACCAGTGCATTTATAAGATTTGGTAAATAGTCCGCCGTTTCTGGACAAACTACCTTAAGAATACTTAACACTGGACCTATTATATATATAATGTAATATGTTTTATTTTCAGCGGGACCTTACGACCTAAATACATGTAACATCTTCCTCTTGGTGCTTAATAATCTTCCTTTTTAGCTTCACGGGTAGAGCAGACTTGCGCGGACTTGAAGCCGCTCCACCCGTGAAACCAGGACGGTTCGCTCAAAGTTCCTGTCTAGCAGCAGTATCAGCAACGATAGTTTTTACTGCGGAATCATACGACTTGCCATGGACTACGGTTAAGTTACCCTGCTTTCCTGTGACTTTCAATCGCAACGGCGGTGATGAAGTATCGCTGACGTCAAGATTCATCGCGTTTGAATCATTACAAAATATTTATCTTTTTTATAAAGATTTCGCCGCTGTAGCTTTTTTTCTCTCGTGGATGTAAAACGGTCTATCTTGATCTATATCACGGTTTAAATTTAGGTACACTTTGTTTCCCATCGATGTGGTAATTTCTGGCTCTGGATCGATGTCCTGATAGCACCTAGAATAGTATGCTTCCGTTAACCAGTTCTGCACGTCGAGCATCCTCCTTCTAGCCCGGCTACGTTATTTTTTTGGTATTGGATCTAGATTAGACTCTGATCTACATGTTTCCTAGATGCCTTGCACACTCAGTCGTATGATTATTATTTTAGTTTCTATTTACTTTCATGAGATTGGATTTAAGAACACAACGGAGACCTGCAAGGGGTGCCCTTTTATTCTCGTGGGTCTTTTCCTTTTGCCCTGGCATACCCCCAATACCAAAAAACTCTCTTAGATCTGGGAGTGTGTAGAATCCAGCAATATAGCCTGCATCGGTTACCTGTCGGTACCCTGAGAATGAGAAATATAATTTAACTATTGCTGCTGTAGAAGAGATAGTTTAGGAAAGCGCCATTATATGCACACTGCGCCGGGAAGTTATCTGTTACGTTAAGAATAGTCAACCCCATCTGTAGTAGGCGTCTATCTGCCGCCATGCGACAAGACGCTAATTTTTTCTTGACTCCGGCACCTTTGGCCGATAACCTTATAAGAGCCCAACAAGATAAGCATTTCACTAAGGAATGAACCACTTTGTTACTCCTAGTACTTTAGCCGCTCATTTACGCGTACTGCTACTCGTGTAAAGTACTTACATAATCTCTTGCGTTGGCCCTTTGTAACGACTTCCCATACCTTTTATGCAGCCTGTCCTAAAGCGGATTGCGATCATGTGACAGCAGCTTTTGGTCTCGACGCACCGTGGTGGCCTCGACGTCCCAGGTGTAGCACTGCTGTGTGATTGGTCCGCATTTTCTCAGCCAGCGCCGAACCGTCCATCGTCTTTGCTGCTCTCAGCTTAAATGCAGTTACGCTATCTTTTGGTGTGCCATTTGTGACAATTTTAATTGGAAATTCTAGATCACATGCTATGATGGTTCCATCAGCGTCGCTAGGCCCACGGATTGGTTCGGCGCCTTGATCCGTCGCCACGTAGTTTTCCGTCACAAGTGTTGTACTGCGCTCTTATTTATTTAATATATTTACAATGAAACGTATCGAGTGTTTCGGCTTGACAAATGACCCCCTCGTTTACTTGGGGTGGCTTCTATGTCATTTCCAACAAGGTTACTATTATCACTCTCTGGATAGCACGTCGCAATTGACTTATCGCGTGCGACCTCTAAGTATCCACTAAGCATCAGCTCCACAGATGCATCGACAAAATCTATTTAGTTAAGGATGTGTGCGGTTGGACTGACGATCCTGGTTTTAATTCAGATGATTCGGACTTAACTGGGATCTACTGACAGACAAGCTTGATCTAAACGCTAAGGAGTCAAAATTATTAGTTTGTTGAACTGTGTTAGAAGATGACTACCATATATATATATTTTTTTATATACATATATTTATATATATATATATATATATATATATATATATATATATATATATATATATATATATATATACAATAGATATATATATATATATATATATATATATATACAGGTAGTTCAATAAGTTCTTAGAATGAGCTTTTTAGAATTCGAATTTTGGCACGCTTTCACCGCTAATAGGAACTGCAACTTTTCGACTGCTAGCACTCAATATATTATGGTGATTGGCCGTTGCGATTTCGTTTGATAGCTTTCCCGTGCAACGTATCGGCGTGATTTTTAAAAATGGAGAAAAAAGAGTTTCGAGTGGTTATCAAGCATTTTTATTTCAAAGGTTGGAATGCGACCCAAGTAAAAATTGAGTTAGACGAGACGTACAGTGACACTGCGCCATGTTTTGCCACTGTTTCCAACTAGATTAATGTGTTAAAAAGAGGTCGCAGGAGCACCGAGGATGAACTACGTCCAGGAGGCCAAAAAACGGCAACTGATGAGGAAAACGTAGAGAAAGTGCGAAAAATTCTTGGCACAGATAAGCGAATGAACATTAAGGAAATAGCGGAGGAATTAGGGATTAGTTTAGGCAGTGTGCATTTTATCCTACACGAAAACTTGAAGATGAAAGAGCTTAGAGCAAAATGGCTGCCGCATTTGCTCAACCAAGGCCAAAAAGACGCGCCTGTTTTGGCTTTACAACGAAATTTGGCCAAGATGTCGAAAAATCCGTCGGATTTTTGGTGCAGATTCATGACCGTCGATGAAAGCCGGGTTCATCACTACACTCCCGAGACCCAAGAAGCATCTTGCCAATGGTGTGCACCTGATGAAGGACCTCCGAAGAAGGTGCGGACAACGGCATTGACCGGAAAGGTGATGGCTACGGTTTTTTGGGACCAACGTGGAATAATTTTGGTCGACTACCTTGAGAGCGGTAAAACGATCACGGGAGAATATTATGCAAGACTGTTGGACTGCCTGAAGCAAGAACTCATCGTGAAACACCCCGCTTTGCAGAAGAAGGTTGTCCTGTTTCACCAGGACAATGCTCCCGCACACAAGTCGCGGCAAGCAACGGCAAAACTGGCCCAACTGAGGTTCGAACTTATTGAACAACCTTCCTATTCTCCAGACCTGGCCCCCTCTGATTATTTTCTCTTCGGACATTTGAAGAATAGTCTCGGTGGAAAGCGTTTTTCCAGCAATGAAGAGGTTAAGGCTGCTGTCAATGCCTATTTTCAGTCTATAGACGCGAAATTCTACTCAAGAGGTATAAATGCTCTAAAATCTCGGTGGGAAAAGTGTATTGAGCTTCTCGGGGAGTATATCGAATAAGAAAAAATTAACAAGATTTGGAAAATTCTTGGTTTTCATAGATTTCTAAGAACTTGTTGAACTACCTGTATATATATATATATATATATATATATATATATATATATATATATATATATATATAAATAGACACCCACTCCTTGTATGCGAGGCGTTTTACAAGCGATCTGGATATCGGGCAGTACTATGATTTGGCTTATTTGAGTCCTCCTATCCAGAACAAATCACTTAGTACGGTATCTACAAACAGTTTAACGTTAATGCATATTACCAAGATATCATTAAGGTAATTTCGCCTTTTATGGCCGAGTCACTTTAACATACATTTGAAAAAAGCTTGTAGTTTCCCTTACTTTATAACGCCTATTCATAAAAAAAATAGACGAACACGTCAGAAGTGCATAAACATTTGAAAAATCGTTAAATGTCATATATGACAAACATCCGAAAAAATATCTACTTCCTTCATGCTCCTAAGACTAGCGTTAAAAACTACAGGCATGTTTCAGAGAAATTAATACCTTGTAATATTTTGAAAAGAGTACTGGCATCTTATTCGAGGCGATTTATACATGACTTAATTATTTACTTAGATACTTGATTTGTATTACCAAATCTGCAGATTTTTAGAGCGGCCGCTTTAAAGCGATATATGTCGCGCCGGGAATAAATTTGTATTCCGTAGTGTCAGGTTTGCACGTCATATTTTTTGCGCCGCCTTGTTGACGAATATTGACTACCTTCTAGACCGTGCCCAGCATTAGTTTGCCATACAAAAGTCCACCTGTACCCCGTTTTCAACGATAAGACAATTTTGTGCATGGCTCAACACTGTTAAAACACTCCATTGTATTTATACTTTGATGATATTATTTGTTTTAGTACGTTAGTATTTTATATTTAATATTTAGAATCTACCATTCATGGATTCATATATATATATATATATATATATATAGAGAGAGAGAGAGCGATAACTATATATTCGTGTCAATTCGCTGTCTCACTTATCTTGCCAAAGCCTGTTGTCAATGTACAATCAAAATGGTATGCTACTCCTAACTTTGAAAATGTGCTAAATTGTGGAACACTAAATCGTGCTAAATTGTCGAACACTAGATCACATGTCTGTCCTAGTAAAATCCTCAATTAAATTCGTCAAAACATTCTGGACACCATTATCTGGGTCATGCTCAAAGTATAAGTGCTAGTATACGGGTCTCCTGCATACAGTGTCTCTTCCTTCCAACACTGTTCTCCAGTTATGAAGCCCAACCTGACAAATACAAAACAACTTGGTTGTGGGCATACTCGTACAAACACATTGTTGACGCCTATGCGGTGGCAACCTTAAGCAGAGTTGGCAATATGCTGTTCACTGTTGACATTATTTTTTAGCAGTGCAGTGCAAGTGCGCTACGTCAGTTTGGCCGATCAAACCTAATAGCCTGCAGAGTAAACAATATATTAGCGTAAATGGTTGCTAAATTCACCATGGGATGTTTGCGTAGGGCAACATAGGCACACAAAAATCATTTTAATTTGTTTGGCCAGAAACCGCGCTCATAAAGTAAACACGATTATCTAACTATCCTAAATATATGATGTTGAATCCCCCTATCATCTTGTTTTATTGAAAAGGAAAGGCGTTTGCTATATTATGTTGCGTTACTGCCGGTTGCAATCCGTGATTCCCCAGCACACATGTGACGGAACTGTTTTAAAATTCTGTAAATGTCCTTTGTCCTTCGTGTTTATAACTTACTAAAAGGTAAGTCATCATCCAGGAGATTTGCAATATATATATATATATATATATATATATATATATATAGTGTACCGCAAAGCAACGTGCAATAGCAGCATGAAAAATTGCATGCAGCTAAAGTCAATTCGAATGAAGCCCGTAGCTTGTTCCTCAAAGCACGAGAGGGCTTATATTGGGCTAACGTTACAGCCGTAGCAGATGCATCCGCAAAAGCTTCTCCTTTTGTCGACAGTATGACGAGTTTTTGCGTGTCTCAACATACGCAACAACACGACAACAAACACATGTAAAGGAAGAAAGGTCGAAAAGAGAAGCCTGAAGCCAGCCACGCATACGGTCCGACCACAGCCAGGTTGATCCATATGCAAGGCGTCGCTGCTTTGTAGATATGAGCCGCGCTGAGCCAGAGACGTGTCGTCAACGACGTGTCCAACATGGCATGCCTCTGGGCCCGCTCGTCTGTCGTTCAATCTATTTTAAGCCTGCGACGTTGCCTACTACAGAGGCGGGTGCACACTAGATTTACAGATGCCAGCGGGATAACAACTAGCCGCAGCGCCGTCGTACAGGGTTCCCATATGGGCCCTGAAGAATGGGGAGTGAATACGCAGGCCAAGCAGAGGCGGAGAACGAACGAGGTTATATAGCAAAATATATAGGTAGCAACAGTTTCGGCAGCGTGCTAAGGCACTCGTCCCCGTCCGGACAAGAATGTTAGGACGCGTGTTAGATACTGTACATGAATGTTGCGTTGTGTTTAACGCCAGATGTGATTGTCGGTTCTTCCTGTCAGCAGAGCACAGAGATCGCAGGCATACCGACGGGCCATAGGTCACTACTTCTGCTGCTGCTGTTGTTTCCTGCAGCAGCAGCAGCAAGTTTTCGCTTGCAAGGCGTAGATGAACTCCTACGTCGGAGTGCCGTCAGATGTTGGCTGGAGCCACGCAAAGACCTGCTTCGGCCAACCAACCCAGCCTGTTGTTGCCTGCTCCAGAAAATATCAAGCAAACGAAAACCTATCAAAACCTAACCGTTATCATTTGTCGAGTCGAACCCTGGGGTCCAATGGATGCTAACCACCGAACACTTCAAAAAAAACCTTGCGAAAACAAGACTTCTTTGCGAGCGCTTGGGAACCTCCATTGAGACCGCTATACAAGAGACCGATTACTGGTCTCAACAACTACACAACACGTTCGATGGGGCACATTTTAAAAAAGCACACGAAACGCTCTTTGTACATTACTGGATTAAGGGTATGCCCTACCTATCTGGTAAGGAGTATTTAAACCTACTAAAGCTCAGGATCAACGCACTACCAACGCGTGCCAGATTGGCCAGGGGACGCCCGGCCTACAACAAACTTTGTACGCGCGGGTGTCATGCGCCTGAGGCGTTGGCTCATGTCGCTCAGATGTGCGATACAACACGCAAACAAACTATAAAGAGACATGACGACGTCTGTGATCGCGTGGCGTGTCTTCTCCGCGAAAGGGTCATGAGGTGGTTCGTGAGCAAGTATTCCGTCGACCGGGCGCACCGTGTCTAAAGCCCGACCTCGTAATAACAACACCTACCGAGGTCTAGGTTTTAGATGCCGAGGTTTGCGACCCGAAGCGGGACCTGGCAAAAGCGCGGCAGGACAAGATCACCAAATATGACGTCGAGTTCCTAAGAGCGGCGCTCCCCGTCCCGCAAAAACCTCGCAGATTCGGATCCATCACTATCTCTATGACTCCGGATCTGCGAGTACGCTCTTGGGGCTCGGCGTCACGAAGAGGAATCTTATGGATCTTACCGTCTTAACGTTGCAAGAAACCTTGAAGATATACCGCTCGCACCGGGTCCATAAGAGCGGGGGCTACCATCAAGCAAGGACACGAACAGCTGATTCTTAACCTCATGTGACACCTTTTTACCACAATTTTTATTAAGGCGAGCACTGCCGAGTGTGCAAACGTATTGTAAATGATTAATAAATCATCACAATATTTTATATATATATATATATATATATATACATATACAGGGTGCTAAATCCAGACAAATTTTGGCGGGCTACCCAGCATAGACGGAAGGCGTTAATTCAGATCGGTTTGCGTTAGCAGACAGCCCACTCACAATAGAACAAAACGCATTGTCATCATGGACGGCCGCCGCAACCTGGGTCTAGAATATGACCGAAGAACAACCGTTATCCAATTGCTTTGTGCCGGACATTGGCCAGCCGAAATCGTCAACATCACTGGATTTAAAAGAGCAACGGTCTACGACATTGCCCGACGCTACAGAGATGCAGAAGAGACAGGGCTAGGTAGTGCAACACCTGGAAGGAAGATTCACAACCGCGGACGAGAAATCTCATCCTCACGTTTTTGAGACACGAAATGGCGGGACATCTTCGATTCTTCTCCGACGAAAAAATCTTCTCCGTTGACCAAAAACATAACCCGAAAAATGACCGGTGGCTCGCAAAGAACCCTGAGGATGTACCAATCGTGCATAGAACCAAACATCCTGCCAGTGTGCACGTCCTAAGTGTTGTGTCGATTGAAGGAGACGTGATGCCCCCACACTTCTTTGACAGACACGAAACCGTAACAAAGGAAGTGTATTTACGTGTTCTGCGAAGCGTGGTAAAAGCATGGATTGATAGAGTGTCCAATGGAAGACAATATGTATTTCAACAAGACGGCGCTCCCGCTCACACCAGCAACCTTGTCCAGGATTGGCTACGGGGCAACATGACAACGTTCTGGGACAAGACGACGTGGCCCCCTAGCAGTCCAGACTTGAATCCCCTGGACTTCTATGTATGGGGCGTTGTTGAGAAAGAGTCTAACAAGTCTCGACATGCAAACACAGAAGCGCTACGTAGAGCCATTGTCAAATCGTTCAAGAATCTCAACCCGCTAACTTTGAAGAAGGCCTACGGGCGCATTCGCGCCAGAATTGAGTGTGTGTGAAAATGTTCCTCAGGAGTGTACCTAACGGCACGTAAAAAAAAATAACCGAAAGATCTGTTTTTCTTTAGACATAAATTACGAAACGGTCGATGACGTTTAGTCCGGATTTAACTGACGCACCCTGTATATATATATATATATATATATATATATAATAGAATTAAAGAACATACGAGTGCATGCGCAAATCGATTCATTCATTCTTTTATGTACATTACCACTTTGGGGACACTTAAATTTAATAGAATAATAGAAATAAAATAAATAAAATAAAACGCTTAAAGCTCTCTCTCTTTTTAGTTTTGATGCCGCACATGACAGGACGGCAGTCGTAGTGGATGAAATATATTTAAAAAAGCCCGCCGCTATTGCTGCTCAGACTTTTATTTGTGCGCGTGATAATCGGAGCAATAAGCTCTATTCGAGGGTTCTAGATTACTTATTATATTATGTTATATTCCATTATGTTAAAATATCCAAATAATCCAGGTGGCGATCTGTGAGAAGAAAATTAGCCCGCCTCTACATCGGAAGTCACCGCTTTTATTTTTTCACATTGTTTGTCAAACCCGTGCGTCCACTTTACGCCTTCACGACTTGCGCACACCCTTGAAAGGCAGATCGGCTGCGGCTAAAAAATCACTGCATGTTGTGCTTATCCCAAATCGGAGGGTGTGGTTACTAAGCAGCAGTTCTCTCCGTTTCGGGGCGAAGTTGCCCGCGCAAATATATCCAACTAAACGGCGTAATGGGAAATACCCTTCTCATTTACTGTTAGTAGGATTTAGCTGGCCGTGGTAGTAGACAGGCCCGCTTTAAAACTATGTAGTTTCTGCGGAATGGCCCCAAAGTGTTCCAGAAGGTAGCTTAGTTGTTTCATGAGCATTGAAAATAAGTTTGTATACGCAGCTCTTTTTTGCTATTTCTCGATACCACGGTGCTAAACAGGGATCGCCCTTGCTTGGTATAGAGACTATCCTTAAAAAAATGGGACATAATTGATTCCTTAGCTTGTGAGGTCAGAATTAGTTGGCCGAAATTGAAGGTGCAGAAAGTTTTGTTGCCGCAGTGTTAGCGGTAGGGAACATTGCTAGAAATTGTGCTAGCAGTTTGTATAGTTCTTCCGGGCATCTGAGTTGCTTGAAGAGGAGAGAGAAGTGAGATGCTGCTTGCGTACGGCTCGGTTAACCAGAAGGGTTTTCTTCTTTCTTGCGTATTCTTTGTTTTGTGAGCAAAAAGAGAGTTATTATTTATAAGAGGGTCCCCCGCACTATATTGAGTGACTCTGTGTGGACACGAAAACTAAGTCAAAGTACCGAGAGTCGCTCAGGTGTGGCGGTCCAGTGATAGCGCTCAGGTTAAAATAAAAGATGTCGAACCCGATGGTTTAGTGCATTCGCGTGCGCCTCGCGGCCGGAGAAGACACATAGGTGCACAGGTTCGAGCCCCACCGTCGTACATTTGTATTTATGGGGTTTGTGTTATAAAGCAATTCGAAAGCAGTCCAGTCGACCTTAAATGTTGGCTAAAGGTCTTCGCAAAAAAGTTTTGGTTATAATGAAAGGTAGACGCTTAGGTGTTCATGAGGAGTCCACAGTCCACGAGTAACGAGCAGTCCCAGAGCGGCCTCTTTTGTCCATGGACGGTGGAATTTGATATGTGCGGCAGTTCAAGGCTCTAACAATTTTATGGTACCTTTAATGAGAGCATATAAAGAAAGTGTACGGTTGAGTTTTCCAAGCATGTCGTCAATGGAGTCACCGGACTGCGTCACCAAGCTTTTATATATACAGGTATATGCAGTGTAACGTTGCGAACGTAAATAACCAGAGTTGTACCTCAGAGTAAGGGCAAATCGATAGTCAACAACACATCAATATTTGACAAATTAATTCGGATTGATACTTTCAGATCATTACTGTACATCACTGGAGAATGTAAGGATTGCTAAGGATAATCTAATAAACTGTATTATTGTGTAATGAGAAACGTCGAGATTCTTTTTGATCAGGCTGGATGGAAATGTTAATAATAAGAATATTTAGGCATATCAAGGCACTGCAGGTTGCTATATTATTTGACAGAGAGTGCTCTTGAAGGCAGGTCATCAGAAGGATATGAAAATTTTAGCCATACTTTGCTGTTCTCAGCTGCTTTTGTCTCTGAAAGCTTTTACCCCCCCCCCCCTTGACCCCCAAGGACTCGCGCTACGTTATGCCGCCTTTGCGTCCCTTGTTAGATCTCGCTCTTGTAGCAAGTCAGTCCAAACGCCCGGTAGCCTGGGCTACATCAATACATACACAGAGAAGAGAATAGAAATGTTGGAATCAATGGGTGGCAACGCGAACTTTTAAAATGCTATAGGAAGAACAACAACAAGTCGGCGAGGCCGGACAGTGTTAACACTGAGATAATTATACGGTCAGTCAGTCATGAGTAGAGACTGGAGAGAGCGTAGTTCGGAAGGGTTGGGCGTACGAACGTACTGCATGCCGTGTCAATGAATGAGACACTTGTGAGTCAAACCAGAAACCGAGACAAAAAAAAATCGCCCAGCAATCAAGAACACACGCGAGGCTGACGGCAAACCCCCAGTTGCCGCAGCTCGTTCACTGGCTCGTTCACACGCCACTGGCATCCCCGGCGCCGGCCGGGGATGCCAGTGGCCCAGTAAGAGGAGGAGGATTGAGGCGCTCGAGACAGCGTTAGAAATAAAACGCGTCAACTTGCCGAACCAGAATATAGGGGCACTATTAGAACACACGCTCGGCCTAGAGAGGCTGAGCATCTACAAGACTCAGAGGCGGCAGCGATGACCAAACTGGCTATGAAGACTCGCAGTTTATAGCGGGCCAGTGGCGCAACAAGTAGGGAAAACCTGTTGGAAGAAGTTGACGACCAAAGAGTGGCATCTAACGAGGTGAACCCAAAAAGGAAAAAAGGCGACAAGCTTCGGTGGCGAGTACGCATGTGGGAGGGCCAAGCGGGGCCGAGGTTATTTTTGGACATTTAAAGTAGATGGTATCGATGGAAATAAGGGGAGGTTTGGCACCCTCAAATGGTGATACGGCGCTATGAAGGAAATCTGATACAAACGGAGGGAACAGTAGATTGTGACCTGATATTACAAAATTAGAGGGTGTCGTGTAGGATTATTGTAGGGGAAAGTAGGTGTATTCTACCGCTGCACATTTGTATTTATGAGGCCCGTCTCACAAAGCAATGCAGAGCAGTCCCGTGGGCGTTAAATGTTGGCTGAAGGTCAGCCCGAAAAAGGTGTTGTAGCGGCATGGTCTAGAGAACTGGTATGCTAGACTACGTTGCCGGTTAGTATCTAGTAAAGTGTCACCGGTTCCATCCCCGATGTTTCTCAAATTTCTTTTAAGCGATGCTTATTGAGAGTTTCCGCAAAGACTGTTGGGGAAACCCTAGATATTTCAATAAGCCCGATTCTCGATGCTTTGAAGACATGCCACATGGCGACTCCAAACACGCAGAGGACGCAGCATGGTATAGAGTTAAAAACAAACTCCTTAAATATGTCTTTAATTCTAGGTTTACGTTACTACTAGGGATATAAAGGCGGCATTAAGAATAAATATAAAGTGTTAGACATATACATATGTAGTAGGATGAATATATATATAGTTTTATTCATTTTGTGGTTACAGTGAAATATGAATATCTAACTACCCTTGGGCTTGTGAGGGGTGCTATCAATCGAGCTTATCCTCGAGGCAGCCCCTCATTGTGCCCATAATTGCTGCCGCATTGCCGCGCTGAACCGCCAGAGATAGCCGCTGGAGTAGAAAGTCAAAAGCTCTTTTGTCCCCCGTCGTGAGTTCAATTCGTTTGCCAATCTTTTGTAAAAGTGACCATGCCTCAGGGCCAGGTCCCCCTAGTGTCTCCAATACTAGTGGCACAAAAATGAACTCGTTGGTGAGCTGGGCGTATTTGTTGGTCTTTAGACGTTCAGCCTTGCGTGCTGCAGAGCCAGCGGCTGATGCGCTAGCCTCCATGTTCGAGGGGGCGAGCGTGTCGGTGACTGTAGTATCCCAAATAAGCGCCTTTCCCCTTTCAAAAGGGATAAGGGTGAGACCGTCAGGCCTCTTTCCGTCGCTTCTCAGGAGGCCCGGGCGGTAATCTCGTTAATCTCGCTGTGACGGCTTTGACCTCCTTCGCTTCTGTTGCAGGATCGCCCGTGGGTTCCCCAAATGTCCACTTGGGCTCCGCACGGACACCGGTGTTCCTCCGTTAGTCTTGTTCCCAACCTCAAGCCGATGCACAGACGAAAACTTTCGTGATCAAGTAAAGTGCCAAGGTTTGAGGAAGGAATGGCTTGGAGCCATTTGCCAGCCCCTTTTTGGACAACCGCCTGTAGTCGGGTTTTGTCTGCCGTGGACAGTGCATCGGACAGTAAACGCTGATATTTCTTGAATACTATGAGATCGTCATAGGACCTCTGCAGGTGTTTGTTTGCCTCTGGGAGTAGGCCTGCGAGGTTTTCGAATCTTGTATCAGCAGCTTCTTTGGCATCCTGGAAAGCCTGCTGGGCTATGGCCGGGCCGATGTGCTGGACTGTAGCTTCTGAAGCGTGTAATGAAGCAACGTGACAGCTGGCTGCCAGATCTGCTGCAGAGCGTATTCCCAAACCTCCGAGTCTAAGAGGAAGGGTGGCTTGAGCCCAGTTGTTGTCGGCCAAGTTTAGATTGAGGAGGTTGCTAAGGCTGGTCCTATTGCTATTGTCTAACTCCCACAGCAGATCCTGGTTTGCTCTGACGTCCGTGCTGCGGAGGAAGTGGACAATTCTTGATGAGCCCAAAGATGATTTTAATTGGTGATATGCGCTATGGGGATTAAGCAGGTTCAACCGGTTTAGGCGAGAGCAAAGGCTCTTTATCCTACCTGCGAGTTCTGGGTGAGTGGCGGCCGACCCCACAGGGGACCCTAGGAGCGTCATATCTGCTGCCTCGACTTGTTTGGACCCCGGAAGAGGTGCCTCAAAGGCGGATATGTTCGGCTGGCCTTTGTAAATAATTTCGCACTTCTGGGGATTGAGCTCAAGACCACTCTCCTGACCGAAGTCAAGAACTCTCTTGATATCTGCCTGTACCACAAATGCTTCTCCCCCAATGGTTCCATCGTCTAGGTACCAGAGATTTAAGGGGGACTAGATATAATTGACCAGTTCTTTGATGGCTACTAGGATATAGCGGCGGACAAAGGGGGTCGCCCTGCTGCACGCCGCTGCACGAATTGTTCTTTCACCAAATGAGAGCTCTGAACTGGACCTGTAGGTTTGGTCAACTAAGGGGGCTGCCTCTGGCCAATCCGTTTGTACAGTTTTTAGTATGTGGTCGCAACGGACCTGGTTAAAAGCATTTTTAAAATCGAGTTTGGCGGCGACGAAATTGTTGGGTGAGCAAGACATAAAAGCTCTTGTTGTGTGAACCACTGCTTCGATGCCATTAGGCGTATTGAAGCCAAGCTGGTGGGCCCCAAGCTTTTCGCACACGATATTTGTTTCTAGTTTGACAGTGATTTTTGCCGCAATTCTCCGGAAGACTGAGGAAATGACAATTGGACGAAGTGACCCACTCGGCTTTTTAATTGCGATGAGGCGTCCACCAAAAATAATAGGGCGGATGGCCTCAGGCACTGTGCCACTTCTAATAATGCCAATCACTTTTGCTAAGTCACGCAGTAGACGACTGGCGATATTTGTATTGGTCGTGACAATAAGGTATTTTAGATGGCGCGGCCGCAGGCCGTCCATACCGGCGGTAGACCCTGCTGGAAAGGTTCGTACGGCCTCGCGAATCTCTTCTGAACTGGTGACTAGCGGCTCGGCGTGGGATAGTCTTGGTGGCAAGTCGAGGTCGGCCGGTTCTCTAGGGTGTTTGAAAGTCATTTCCACGAATGCCTCGGCTGCGCAAACAGGACTTCCCACAGAAAGCAAAGCTCTCGCAGCGCCTCCAATGTCGCCTTTGCCTAGTAGCCTGGTTGCCCGTCTAGCGACGGCTTTGTCCTCGTTAGGTCGCTTGTTCCAGTGCTTCCTTGGGACCAATTCGGGTGGAGGCCCACTACCTGATCTATGTTCCTCGATTCTGTCTCTGAGGTATGTGGTCCAACTAAGATTGTTCTATTTTCGTGATGGAGCTCTGAGAACTGTATGCGCGAAAACCAGTAGGTTGGCCCAGCTATGCGCGTCATTGTTTTGATGTACGAGTGAAAGTGTGTCGGCCAGCGCTACCGCAACTGCAGGACGGGCACTTTTAGAGATGGTGTCAAGCCGCTTGTATGTCTTTGTGTACTCGGCGAGTTTTTCGCGCAGGTGGGTACCATCAGTGTTGTCGACCGGATTGCTGACGGGGGGTAAAACTGAGTGTTCAATGCTCGAGTGTGCTGCCGTCATGTGCCGTTTGATTCCTCTTCTTGTAAAGTTCCTTTGGCAATGCATGCAAGTAACCCTGTTGTAGTGAGGAGCTGGGCTTAGGTTCCCTGTATCCGACCCGAGGCTGGATAAACGGTCCGTCTGCGGGAGGTTGTCCGAGTTCCGCTCGGACCGGCTTTATTTTCGGAGGCGTCTTGAGGCATAATGTTTCGGCCCGACAGATTTCTTCACTTCGAAAGCTGATAACAGCCTGATGACTGGTCCGAGAAGGTTTGCAAGGTTACGAAGTGCACTGGCTGCTTGAGGCTCAAGGCCGCTTAGCATTTTTGCAGCGCTCGTGAGCCCTGCAAGAGGGTCTGCCTTGCGAGTGGAACGCGCCCTCGATGGCGACAAGTCCACCCAGGTAGTGCCGGGAGCTCGACGATATTCCGCCTGGCGCGGGAGCATTCTGCGTCGGCGATGTGTCGGTTTCAAGGCCTTAAGTCGGGCAAGCGTAATAGTCTTATCGGACGTTCCATCCGAACTAGGAGCAACGACCTCACGGACCACTAAGGCGTAGGAACGAGGAGCGTTCTCACCTGTCTCGCATGGTGCCGGATTCGTCCGAGTCGCCGTTTTTTCTACAATTGTGGCCGCCGGGTAGTCGGACTGGACCTGACGAAGGACTCGTGCTCCGGTAATAATCTTGCTCTTTTTCCAAGCAATGGCGTAGATCGGACACGAAGGAGACGCTGATCTGTGTGCACCTCCACAGCTTGCGCATTTTGGAGCACTTTTACAGTCCTTGACTAGATGTCGGTTACTGCCGCAGCTCACACATGCTACTTGACTGTCACTGCGTGGGTCTGAAAGCCAAGATACACGGTGGCCGGCGGGGCTCCCTTGAACTTGAGCAGCACCTTTCGTGTAGGGATAGCCGCCTGTTGTGGGCCGAGACCTGCTCCTCTGCAAATGCGTTTTACTTCTATGACACCGGCGGAGCTAAGTTCCTGCAGTATCTCTACTTCCTGAAAGTCTTGGCTAACATGGTTGATGGCACCCCAGATGTTGTCGATATTTTTTGATGCCGCTTTGACTCGCAGCCCAGCTAGTTCGGTGATGCACATCAGTTTTCGTGCGTCCTCAAGCTTATCGACGGTAGCCGAGATTTGCCCATTCTGTGCCGAGATGTTGGCGTCTGCCACTTTTAGGTGTAGGTCCTTGCACATCTCTAATACATTGCCTCCTGGCAATAAGCTGCCGTCTTCAGCTGCGCTGAAGGTTACACGGAAAACCTTGTGTGCACCTGATTCAACATTCTGCTCGAGTTCTGCTAACGCTTCTTCCTTTTTCCGAATATTGCGCCGTCTGCTTTTATTCATAACTTCCTTAAAACCCTCTTCTTCTGGCAGTTGTTGAGGTGCTGCCTCGGTGTTAATAGCCTGCACTGAGGCTTGGGTTTCGCTACTCGGTCTCGCGCGTTTCACCCCAAGTTGTCGGCTTTCCTTATTGTCAGTAGCTACCGTTTCGTTATCACTTTCGCACATAGGCGATGCGGTCGTCTTTGCAGTAGCACGATCTGCCTCCATGTTGCTTTCTACTGAGGTGGTAACCGCCCTCAATAGTGATATATCGAGCGAGTCTGGTGGTTTATCCTGGCCGGATATCACAACCTTCGGCATGCCTGTGCCGTAACAAGCTTCGGAATACGAAGCAAGCAAATGCTCCAAAATAAAATGATTAAATTATAAATACATAAATAATATAAAGTAAAAAAAAAATATTAAAAAAAAATAGAGCGTGCAGGCTTAGGTATTGAACCCGTGCTGTTAGGTTGTAGACGATAGCGCTGCCACTTCGCCACGACAACCTAATGCTTCGGGTATTCTCCGAGCTACAAGTGTCTTAGCCAGTAACTACGAGTGTTCGGTCTACGATGACACTGGCAAATCGAACTCGGTCAGCTGGAGGGTTCAAAAGGAAACCGGCTCCTGAAAGTTCGCATCCAAACTGTCTTCGAGCGCGTCGGTTCACCACTCGAGTGTTCACTACACACACAGTCGATAGTGCGATTATCACTGCCAGAATCACAGTCAAACCACATGAATCACACCGTTTTACGGGAGCCGACGGAGACACGACTGTACTATACCGAATCAAACGTTCGAAAAAAGGATAAATATATAGCTTAGATCATTTGTGACAACTAAGAGAGATGTTCTCGAAATTACTGGGTAAGGTAAGAGGATGCCAGTACCAGGTGAGAATAAAAGTAGGCTGGAGCTTCCGTAACAGAATTTGAGAAGGCTTCCGTTTGAGATTCTTAGAAGTTGTTTAGATATAGCAGGGTATGTTTCGGTTCGGCGTGAGCCCCGGGGCGTTCTAAAGAATCATGTAAAAGATACCAAAGAGCATTTCGGGAGTAAGTGTTTAGATGGTATAGAAGTTTTGAGGCTACTAGTAGTAGGATTATAAGGAACTGAGGGATGTCCTAGCTGAGATTAAAGAGGAGAACATAAATCTCAACAAGAGGTATGCGTTAGGCTGGTAGCAGATTGAGTTTGTTAGTCAGTTACCTTACTGGGGGCGCAGGCCGAGAGCCCCGCTGAGGAGTGAACGCTGGTTGGCGCGTCTGGGAGGAAGGTACTTGTTTGAGGTAAAGTGCCAGTTAGACCGTTAAACAACGTGCCGTACATGTCGTCGCGGTGGCCGTCAAGAAAGGTGTGGGAGACGGAGATACTGAGGTGCATATCGTAGCTAAAAGGCAGCTACGAGAGAACTAGAACGAACGCCCTGTGCATAGTAAAGGAATGAGAAACATGATGATATGGATGAAAAGGAAAAACATAAATGGAACACCTGAATGAGAGAACAGCTAATTGAAGCTAATGGGCAGACGTGATTTGGTTGCAGTCTGTATTATGTAGCTTATATCGATGGTTCTGAGGTGTTAATAAAGTGAATTATATAGATTTGAGTGCATTTTCAAAGTTTCATCAGCTCTCACTGCTCTCACATAGTTTTTACAACGTCTGCATTATCTTTCAGAAATGTTATAATTTTTATTTTTATATTTTATAATTTCTCGACAAACTGCGGCCAGTTATCCGTGGTCTCTTTTTATTTTTTTATTTGCTGTGATACAGAAATTATATTTCTTATATATTGGAAGGGTATTTGTTTTGGTTTTATTTTTATCTCGATTTTTCACAGTCTGCTTACCGTGATGGATTAGCCGAATTAATCACAGCCGCTGGTTTATCCTGCGGAGCTTGCAACACAAGTAGGAGACATGGTGTGTAGCCGTGGTTGTTTCAGTGGTCCTGACTGTAGCCGTTACTCCCATGGTCTCAAATCGGCAGAGATTACATCGTATCTGGTGTCGTTTCCTTGTAAACTACTGTTAAATTGCTTCTCTCAAGCGGATGCGGTTATTTTCACGGAGCTACCAGATACCTACGGGTGTCTTCTCTGCCGTCAGCTCAATCTAGAGAAAGTGACAGTGCTACGGGTCTAGAGCTACGGGTAGAATAGAGAAACAGTCCAAGCTGCAATTAGAGTTCTTGGGTTTTAATCAACTAGCAGTATCACCATCTTAAAACAAGTACTTCTGTTTGGAGGCTCGTCTACCAAGCAGCTTAGACATAAAATGGATTGAGCATTAAGAAGGTAAAAGTAGGCGTTGTTTTCTTTCACGGGTAGTCGCGGCCGGATAACCTAAATTATATGCGTGCACGTCTCCTAGAAGAGAAAACTATGTGTAATTAAGTATATACCTGCGTGTTATCAATAGTTAAACCACCTTGCATCACACAGGGGAAATTCCAAGGCTTAGATTCGGTAATGAACTTAATATTTAACGGCATGGTTATTTTGACAATACAAATGTTTCAATATCTTAAACGAAAAAAAAAGAAACGTTGAAATACGGGGATATTTGGTTGATTGCACCAGTTACAACTCTTAGAAGACGAGATATCTCAAAGAAAATCAATATGTATTTGTTTTTGGGGCTTCTCGGATTGGGATCGCCAATGAAGCCATTACCTAATGTAATTTCAACGGTAGTGGTTGATTCAGCCACTATATAGCAGCACTGTAAACGAAGATCTGTCGTATGATCCTTGATTGGGAATGCTATGAACTTCACCAGCATTGCTACGTCTCGGACAGGGCAGAAACAGTACCCTCAGGGTGACGCTAATTGTCATATTCAGTCGTTTCAAGTTAAAGTTACAGCAAAGCATAAGCACCCTGGAGGGACATTGACAAAACAATGGCTTTTAAAAAAACGCCGCTTCTACTACGATATAATACGCATTTTGGCTTGAAACGCTTCTTTCAAGCCAAAATGCGTGCTATATCGTAGCATGTTGTTGCTCCTGTGCGTCTTGTCGCTTAAATCGCTCACCTGTCATTTTTGTTTTTGAAAACCAGCCATTGTTAATGCTGTAGCTTTTTTTTGTATAGTCAAAGCCAGGTCACAACACATACAAATATTCGAACACATGCAACGACACAGTATTTAATGCGGTGCTGCTGCTGTTGCTGCTTGCTTGTTTGTGCAGCAGTCCCTTTTTATCGATACGCGATTAGGACCGATGCGAGGCTGCCGTTTTTGGCGCCGGCCACCGTCACCGCACGAACGAACGAGTCCGTGACGAGAATTGCCGCCTTGCAATCAGCTTAAACTAAGCAGGCCGCTGTGGTTACTACCGCTGTAGCTACCGAACTGCCGACTGCAACGTCCGATGTTGATTTGGTTGTCACCGACCGGCTGGCTTCACCGGAACGCCAGCAAACAAACTTCTGCCCCGAAGGTAAAAAAAAAAAGGTCAATACAAGTGAGCTCATGTTTGTCGAGGCATAACCGAGGTCATCCTCGACCTATATGCATTCTACTCTGGCGCTCTTTCTCCCTTACGCTCACTCACCGTTTGCTCCCCATCGTCGTTGCTCTCGTAGCCATAGCTGATTACGGCAAACCGGCCGATATCATTATTCCGTACAAACATTGCCCTGCTCAGTCAACCTATCATCGGTTGAGAAAAATGGCCAGCGTCAAAAAGGTGCAACACAAACATGAAGTGGAAGAGAGAGGTGCCGAACGTCGGGCAAAGGCTTGCCCCTAGACAGCGGCGTCCGTTCCAACCGATCCAACAGACAACACCTACGACACCACCTGAGTCAACACACAGTATTGGCGGCCTCACACAGCAAGCGTAGAGTGTCAAAACTTTGTGTGGTGGGCTGCGATCCACACAAGATGCTGCTAGCTGAGGTGGAAAGGGAAATAGTGTGAATAGTCGCCGTCACAATGAAATTGAGAACACGAGGGTGCATCTTTAAATATTTTCTTAACAGTGAGCTCCTTTCTCGACCTATGTATCCTTATGGAATTATGGCCAGGCCACCATCTCGGCAAACCACCAAACAAACTGTTAGAGATGTCATCACCGCCTCCAACGCCAGGGCTGCAACTGAACATCAGAAAAACATTGTTGCAGACGGTGACACGTTGTTAAACTGATAGTCTGTTGTCACAGAGAAGCCATTTATTAGCTGAAGTGTCACGCGTCTGCCTGCATGGCCCTTACAAAGAGACCGCTGCACTGCCTCTCTCGGCTGCGACAGCCGCGAGCAGCTGACAATGAGTTTAATTCTTAGTGTTATATGCATACTCAATAGGAGTGAAGACATTTGATGATGAAATATCTGTATAAGGCTCTTGCGGTGACTCCTGTTTAAAGTTGCTACTTCGTTTTATATAAACTTGTTACCAATTAATAACTTAAATTGGGCTAGACATAATTACATGTGACAATATAACGGCTGATAAACTTTTTTGGTTTTCATATAAAGGTGCCCTTGAATTATCTGGGAATGGCCGCTAACTGTCTTATGCAACTTGCATACATTGTCTGACCATATATAGTTCATTCATTAAACTTATACGTACAGATGCATTTCCCAACCTCAAATTACTAAACACGTTTGTTGATACCAACACTATTTTGTTATGCATCCGAAAATCATGCTTGTTGCATAAGTGCACCGATTGCAACAAGGCAAACGATTGTTGTCTTTAAGTGCGTTTTAATTATAACTTCCTATGTATTAAAACGTCATTGTATGATCACTTTAAGTGCGTTTTAATTATAACTTCCTATGTATTAAAGCCTTTGAAGGCGGCATTAGATCTAAACTCGTCCTGGTGCAAACCGGCGCTCGTGTTATTTTTACGCGCCTCTAATGATACATGCTGCAAAAACCCACCCATGTAGTCTCCCCTGTGCCCTTTTGAAACATATCTTTGCCCTGCAAATATTCCGCTGTAGTATTTTTTTGAGTAGGTAAACTAAGAAATGCCTAAGCTTTAACGAGTGATCGTGGAACAGCGTAAACCTCGCACTCTGCAGTTTAGTAAATAGGTCTCTAACAGCCACTGACCTTACCGCTAAAGCCCTGACGTATAGTCAAATTGATGACAATCGTTACGCCTCGCGTAGGATATTTCCCGCGAGCGGCAAAAAATAATTCTGACCTGTCAGGATACCTGTAAAAAGTTCGGTCGTACCGACGTAATTTGGTGTGCGCTAAAAAGTCAACTGTCGAATCCTATGAATTCATATCAACACATCTGATTTTATGTAGCGCAACAATGAAAAGTAGAAGTCGTCCGTGTAGCTAATTAAATTAACTTTAATGAAACTTGTATCTCCTAGCGTCAACATACCTATGTTTAGTTTACACCGTTGTCCGTATGGTCTTAATTGATGCTTATACTGCTGCTTAACTAACAATTAGAGAAAAAGTGTTTTTAATGTTACTTTTTATTAACTAGTGACTCTAATAAGAGCGTCTTAAAAATGTAGAATACATTAGCACGTAGTAAAGTAGCATAGTGTTACCTTAGTACTATAACAATAACTCCAGTTCTGCCAAGCAGATGTGGGACACTTGCCGTCAGCTTCTTGTGTATTGCGTTAGATGTCCACTTAATGTATGAGCAGCCTCAATATTAGCAGAAGAACCGCGCTTTATGCATGTCCTGCACAGAAAATTTACATTCGATTTTTAAGAAGGGTCACCGCTCTCCCAAATATGGCCAACTGAGCAACTGGGTCTAAGATAATTTAGCAAAGATCAGCTATTGCTCGTTTTTTGCGCCGGACAATTTTCTAATGAGATTATAAAATCGTTTCATCGTTTGCCGTGAACCGTGAGCAATAAGTCTTACTTCTCTAGAGTTCTATACGTGTCACCTGCGCTCCTCCGGGCGAGGGGGTGCTGCGAGACTACGCTGAAGATCTAGCTGCACCTCCCCAAATCCTCCGTCCTCCGATTTGCCCTGCCAAGTCGTTAAGCATGTTTTTTCTCCCGTACTGCAATTATCTTTAGCCTCATGGTGAAGTCAAATGCTGCTCTTTCTTCCCTCCACCCCTCTTGGATTAGAGGCCGTCATGTGCGCCAACACCTCCCTCAGGCAGAGACCGCGCACCGCTGGCGTAGCGGAAGCCTTGGGTCGTTTGAGGGCTGCACAGATCCATGCTCTACATTGTCGGGCTCCCCCGAAGGACAGATGACAGACTCTGCCTTCTGAACCCTGCCCGTGGCCAGTAAGCACCTCGGTGGCGTAGTACGAGAGTTCCGTGTGGCAGTATCAGTTGTTTGATCTATTATCCGTACTCTGTCCGTTCCCAATTCTCCTGCCAGGCAGCCTTGATTGCGTCACTGACACATGCATGGTTAATTGGTTCATCTTGCTTCTAACGAAGACTAGGACGGCCTCCAACGAGGTAGTGCGATGTGCCCGACTCATCGTTATGGCCATTGTCCCCCTGGATCGAGCAAAATTTGCGCTGGGCTTTGGTTGTTCGGAGCATACCGGTCCATACCGGGGCCGGATATAGTACGACAGATTGTACCACCATTTACATGAGCCTTCTCTTTGCTTCCCAAGCCCCCCCCCCCTCTCTAGGCATCAGGCTAGCGAAATTTAGAGATACTCGCTGGACTTTCCCTTCCACGTAGCGCAGGTGAGCCGATTCCGTGAGACCCGTATTTAGGACTACTTCAAGGCATATCGTGCCCCGCTTTATCTTAATCGGGCATTCCAGCGGTGACCCTGTGTATGCTGTCTTTCGTCTTATTATCATAATTATTATAATTTGCTGTCCCTCGTCTTATTATAATAATTATTATAATATGCTGTTCCTCGTCTTATTATAATAATTATAATAATATGCTGTCCTTTGTCTTATAATTATCCCTCGCAGGTATGGCAATACGCGTTTCCTCTCCAGGGCCGCCATGCTTACCTTAAATTTGCTATGTTGAACGCGTTCCGCATGTTCATTAGGATGAACGATAAACCATTCCGCTGAAAAACAGCGCACATGCTGGCACAATGACTGTTAGGGAAACCCTAGATATCTCAACATGTCTGGCCCACTCCACGATCAAGAGGTTTCTTCTAACGCCCGCTGCAGCACTTGCTTTAGTGCGCCTAAAGACCGAGCCCGTCTGAAGCCGCACTGAGCATTCGAGGGGGCCTGGTCTCTAGTTCTTCGTGTAGCCGCCGAGCCGAACGGTTATGTTCTCCAGTACCTTTCCAATCGTGTTGAGGATGCAGATAGGACGGAAGGCCAATGGGTCTGTCTTTCTACCAAGTTTAGGGGTAAACATTAAGGCCGCCTTCTTCTACATCCCAGAAAATAATCCGTGCTTAAGAAGCCTGTTTGCGAGTTACTTGAATACCTCCGGTCATGTCTTTACAAAGAGAAGAATTCCGTCGGGCCCCGAGGCCAAGCATCCTCAAGCCTGCTCCACCTTATCGAGATTTCCTTAGCGTCTTCTGCCGAATCTATGACTTTCCTTCATACGCTCGGTGCCTTTTATTACGAGTAGCCTGAGTTGTGCGCGGGGTGCTCGGCACCCCTTAGTAGAGTCTCCGCGCTAGTCAAAGCTTCCGCCCTTCAGAGCGCGAATGTGTATACGGTTACTTCGTACGCCTTCCCGGCCTTCTCAATAACTAAGTTCCGTCAATACCTTAGATAATAACCTCTACTCCCCTACGTCGTCTCATCCCTCTTTGCCCTTGGTATTGACCATAAGGACGTTAGCTTCTTCAACCATAGTGGGATATATGTATGATTTCTGCATACACCTTGTGAACGTAAGAGCCTCACAGAAGACTACCAGGCTTAACTCCGCTTATGTTTCTGAAGAATCTGTGTTTTTGCTGCGATTGTCCGACTGCCGCACACCTGCCTCATTGAAGTCCTTGCTACTAAGATTTTTGCTCGTACCTGTCCCTCATACTCTGTAGCAGCCCGGCCAAGAAGTCTTTAAAATCCCCAAGACTGCCGTTTAGTAAGGAGTGGCGGCTGTATATGACCGCGACCACTCTCACCTCCATCCATGCGAACCCTCTCCTTCCGTTTGCTACACTGTGCTCCTGCGTGCCGCCTATCCATTACACCGCTGCGTCTAGCCCCGTATCTGCTACCCAATGGCCGCAACTGCCTATAATGGTCTGCGAGAGCAAGTAGAGATCGACGCCTCGCTGTCTTGAGGTCTTCTCCAGCGATCGATCATGTTCTCAGTCAGGCGTAGCAGAGGTCACCATCTTTGCTCTTGATCACTCCTCAAACTGTAATACTTCTCCCTCCTTCCTGGTTGATCTGGGTTCCTACCCCGCTGAGCGTTTCCGCAAAGGTCTTATCGGACCTTTTCTTACCTTCTTATCTTCTCCACTCTGACCTCTTACCTTCCCCACTCTGACTTAGACGGTAGCCCTCGTTCCATTGCTATCGGGCACGGCTTGCGCCTTTAGCATTCCTGTGCAAACTTGTAGGGTGCGTGCCTGTTTCATCGTTCTGCAGCACATCTTTAGAGCCCTGCGGGCCAGCGTTGTGCCAACATGGCGTTAAGGCGGGGTGTCTCCCTGCCACTCGATGAGCGATTTTTTTTTAACAAACGTAAACAGTGTTACGAAGGTTTACTTCTCGACCCGCTCGGCCCGGCTATTTAGTGCAAAGGTAACGGCCGAAGCGTTTGTGCATGTTCAGTATTAAGAACTTGTGGCCGCCTATTTGTCCTGATTTAAATCCTCTGGATCGGGAGGGGGGTATGTGTGGGGCGTTATTGAGTAGGAATCTAACAAAACTCGACAGAACAGCACATACTCGCTTACTGCTCCTATTCAGCAGGCATTCGGAAATCTTTATAGTATAGATAAGTAGTGGCGGTGGCTTAGGCGGCTAACGCACCGTTCGAAACGGGGCGTTGCCATGGCAACCACGGTTAGCAAAACATCGCTAGTTCGAGCCCTGGCCGTGCTGGTTGAGTTTGTTGGACGTGGTTGTCATTGCCTTGCTGCTACATACCTCTGCTGGAGAAAGCCTATATAATTCCAGTACGAGAACGCGATGACGATAGATGCATTTAGACGATATCGTGTCATAGGCAACCTAGCCCATTACGAGCGTCTAAAACGTGGTTGTCAAAGCGTAAAAAAGGATTGTAATCTGCTTGTAAGCGTTAAGTCTCGACCTGAGGCGGTGATTTAAGATAACAGGGTATCATAGACTTGATGCGTTTGCTAGAAATGTTCCTACTGAGATGTGCAAAACATTCTATAAATTTGTTTTCATTTAGATACAGCATTTACAACTAAGCGATATCAGTTATTTTGCCAGTTATACAATTTGTTCTAAGATCATGGAGCAGTGTAAGACAAAAATTGTTTATTTGCAGGGTCAATCGTGAGACTACGCGGAGATTTCGAGCCGTTCTGTGAGTCTAGTACTAAGGCGCTGCTAAATACAAGGATTCTATCAATCTTTACGGCTACGAAAGATAAGTGTGACTTGCTGTTACCATGCTAGAGTGCCACAGCACTTTAGTTAAATAATTTTGGGTGTCTTTGAACAGTAACTGCCCTGACAAGATTTAAAGTGTTCTCATTTTAAGGTTCTCGAAAGTATTTTGTATTAAACCACACCTTTCCATAAAGATGAAACGCTAATATCTAGGACATGATCTAGACACAGGTAACATACTAGTATAGCAGCCTTGTTAGCAAGGATCCACTGTGGAGTTGTGGCCCAATTCGCCAACAATCCTGCCACTTCCGCTGCGTTGGCTCGAGTTTAGCGGACATATATATATATATATATATATATATATATATATATATATATGCATACGGAAATGAAAAGAGAACAATGGGCGGGGTAGAATTAGATTAGTCGCAGTGTTGATAGCAATGTCCGTTTTCCGAAACCTTTTCCGCGGGCTTGTTTTAATATGGAAACTGTGCACAGCGGATCTGATGAGAGAATGTCGGTTTTTGTAGTTTGAGTGTTTCTAGAATTGTACATCTTCTCTTGAAAAGTTTGTTTTGCAGCTAGGCTCTTTAGACCAAGCGCTTACGCACTTAAGCATCAACAGCACAAGGAAAGTTTTTAGGGTTTAAAAAAATTGCATTTAAGATGCTTTCTGGAAAACGGTGGCAGCGCTTACTTATGCAAATGCAGTAAAAATGTCGATGTCTTTCGTACGTCAGCTAACGAGAGCTCAAAGTGCGTTTAGTAGGAGAGCACTGCCCAGTAACGTGGTTACCTATAAATGCATCGTAGACGAGATAGGCTGGTCTAGTTTTAAGAGCCATGGAGGCTTATAGAGAGATGCGTGACTTCCCCCGAGTAAAGCCTATGGACAAGCACCAGTAACTAAGAGCCACTTTCGAAACAATACATATAACACGTTTATTCAGGGTGCCCGTAAAATATTTGCCCAAATTCACGGGTATGTTTAAACACGATGTTAAAATCGTGTTTACCAATGGAAAGGGTGGAAATGCTTCATATAGAAGTAACTTTATTGAGAAAGACAGTGAATATGGTAGCTACGTGTATGCACTCAAATCCAATACACATAACACGTGTATACATGCGCAAATGTGTACAAATAGAAACGTTGGCGACAAAAAAATACATGCGTGGACATCATATCACCGTTATCACCTCCTGAAGGGTAAGGAAGATCAATGCACGTTCAACCCCACGGTCGTAAGGAGAGTACGTACAATACAAATACGAAACAAAGTACCGCAATAAACTGATACTAATCATCAGTGAATTACAGTACAAATATTCGTGAAGTAATACAAATCTTTAAAAAAATAAACCAATGAATTCAGCCTGTTGCGTTACATACTATATACACTTTAAGTGAAATTAATGTACAATACTACAACAATATTGTTTTGTAATTTTTTTTTATCTTGGCACATTAGAGCGGGCAATTACTAATTGAATTAGAAACGGATATTTTATTGATAACTATGATATGTTACTAATTAACTAAGTGCATTCGCCGCATCATAAAAATGATGAAGCCGTAAAAGCTTCAAATGCAAAATGTTGTTGCACGTGGCTAAACATAAATCAAGCTACCTAGCCTGCCAGCGATTTTTATATGTGTAATTCCGTGAACAAGCTGCTTTAGCGAATACCGTATGGAATATTGCTTTAAAAAGAACGCAAATGTTCTTACACAATAAGTCGACGCTACTTTGGAATTTGTAAATGAGGCACCGTCCGCAGTTTTAGATACCTATGGTTGCGTGCGCAAGACTGTACCACCGTCAGGTTTTTCTAGGTGTTCATGTTATAAATGTGTAGCTAGCCTTGCGGCAAGCTGCAAACGAAGTTTGCGGCAGTATCATCCATCGTGTTTGATTCTAGGCATTCCCAATAGTATTCTGTATTAAAAATGACTGCATATTTCGGAAAAAAAAATATTTGGTGAACATTTTTTGTCGTTGCATTTCTGAGAAGGCAGAGAAATAGTGAATGTGAAGTGAACATTCGGAGTGTGATGCTGTACAAGTTCTGAAGAAAAATTAACACTAAACACCCGTAAATACACAGACACATTTAACGATTACCACTCGAGAACTCGCGGATCAAGTTCAAGTTGTCCAAGCACCCATTGTCAGGACGCTCGACAACTTGAAGAGTTTCGAACCTCTGCATGTAAGTTTCTTACAAGCTAGTAACGCAAAAAAATTCGAGCTTACTGCATCTGCACTTCTTTCTTCAATTGTCACCACCAAATGTCGTTCTCAGATCGCTTGTTAACCTGCGATAAAATTGGGTCCTCTACAAGAATGTAAGTAGGCAAAGATTCTGGTCCGAGAGCGGGAGAGGGAACCGTGCGATCAACTCGGACCTATATAACCAAAAAGTTTAACGAGTTCAATATAAAATTACCCAACACGTCCACAACTTGAACGCGATGATGGGCCAACTTTGACCCAGACAACGCGCGATCTCATGTGAACAACATCAGCTCTAATATAATATAAGAGCCGGGTTGGACACTTATTGAGCTTCCACCAAACCCTCCGGACTTTGCACTCTTAGACTGTAACGTATTCCGGTCTGTCCAAACATTTTTGACTAGAAAAATGTAAGTCTTTTGAGGGCGTCCAAACTGTTGAAAAAGTGCAACAATTCTGTGCTCCTAGAAAACAGAAACAAATAATTACAAAAGACAGATCGAAGGGCTGAATGTTCGCATCAATGAGATTCAGATCAAAAGCACGTGCTGGTCAGGTTCCGCGAGCTGTTGCGCATACGAAAATGAAGTTATTACCAAAAGTCGTTGCATCAGGTACGACGTATGATGTCAGAACCTCATCAACGTACTGCTGCTAGGCATTGGGTACCGTTGGCCTAAGGGACCTCTACGAGTTCGACTATTTTGCCTAAAGAAATGGCACCCCTAACCAAGATTGAACCGTCATCGTAGTTGAAATATGATCTAATGCAAGATTACGCAAATTGCTCTTCTCACCGCGAGGGCACTCTTTCTCGTCTGCCATTGCCGTAGAGAAGCATGCTCGTCTGCGGCATATGAGAGTAAAAAGGCCTGTCATTGATCAACGGTCCAACTGGCATTGTGCGTGTGTGTGGGCTGTGGTTAATTGACGACGTGAGCAGGCCTGCGGGGGTTAGCTTTCATGATCTATAGGCTTTGCATTCACAGTACGCGCTCTAACAACTATTCCGTAACGGCAAAATCGAAAGCCGGCAATATCACAAAATTATCACCAAAAGGAAGTGGTCGTCCTGATTGGTTTTCGTTCAAGTCTTGCCCGAACTTTCTCTTTGACGGAAAAAGTGGTTTAGTTTGTGCTGAGCTACAGAACGCTAACTATAGCCAAGATCAAGTAAAACTTCTCTGCTTTTCTATGACGTGGAGTCTATTTCTCAGAACTTGTTATTGGCCCGATTACTAAACAGTGTTACAGGCTGACTAAAGGATCTTATTAGCGACTTGGTTACGTGCTTGATAATATACACCTGTGAATAGATCGGAAGCGACTAAGCCGAGGGCGTTAACTCGAGCTTTCTCTAATTCACTGTTTTATATGGCTGAGAATTGGACGCATCCCGTTAACTTGCTAGCCGTGTTTTAAAAATGTCTTGTTCAAAAGTGAGAGTAAAATTACTCTCGTTTGTTATTCTGATAGAAATTACTTTACAAAAGGCGCCGTTAGGAAAAAACGTTGTTCGGTGAAAAAATCCGAAATACCGTCGTGTTCGGCAGATAACTCTCCTTCATCTGAAATCTACTCATGGTCGTGATATGATTACCGTCGACCCCTTCCTCCTTGCAAATTTCCACTGTGAAATATATCTGTTTAGATGCTGTTAACAATTAACGTGACAGCATATTTCCCAATATTATCCGTATGCGTCAAGACTGTGTGATATTCTCAAACAAACACCGGTTAATTCCGGTTTACTGCAATCATTAAATGAGAGCGCGTAAAGTAATGACTATTCGGACAATATATGCACGTCACAATTTGCACCTTTATCTGTGTGTTTACGTTGTCATTGTTTTCATAATCCCATACATTGTCGTGCGTTTAAACCTTAATCATTCGTTGATACGATATGTTTAATGTCTTTCGTATCACAGTATTTGCGTTAGCATCTTTGACCAGGATGATATCAGTCCGTGTAAACGCATATGTTTTGATGGATCCTATGTTAAATCGCTCCACAGATCGCGCTTTGGTATATATATACATATATGTATATACGCTTTGTTTCCTTGCTACCAAATTTATTGGTCTATCCGTGTATCTTCCAAGCACAATGCTGAACAATATTTTGTCCTAGAAATGACTTATACTCATCCCAGACATTTTCGTTGAATGTATACTCCATTGCGTCTAGTACTTCACATATTGTCGTCTCAGCTATCTTATGTAGAGCGACTGTACTTGAGCAGTAATTTGGTCTGCCACGAAAAAATATGATGAAACTAAAATGACAACATTTAAAGCTATTTAAGCATAGACAAAATGTGAACCCTTAATTTAAATATGTTTTTTATTCTGTTATATGTTTTATACACTGAGTGCCGCAACGCTGAGAGACCGGTTGCAGTATGACGCCTAGATATTTTGTTTTTGGCACATCTCTAGTGAGCCCCTTCGAAGAACGGGCTCTCGGTTCCAATGCGGCAACAGTTAAGCTCATCCCACTTTCTTCGCGTAGACTTTCTCTGTTATCCAGGCTTATTTGCGATTGTTCAATCTACCTTGGCGCTAAGCAGCGGTCGTCTGCATACATAAATATTCCAATGCTTTCGTTTTCGAAACTTTGTAGATGTCCGTTAACGGAAACCACGAAAAGCAGCTATAATAGGAACTGATATCAATCGTACTAAACTCAGCGTAAAATAACACATCCAGAAAGTCAAATATTAGTGACTTCTTATGCAAGCGCTTGATAAGGTCGAAATAGAGTAATCGTGCAGGGGTCGCACGTTTATCTTTACGCTAAAGTTGTTAATCGTTGACATGTTAACTAAAGTACGTGCACAGAAAATGGAATGCCGTATTTCTAAAATATGATGCATTTGTAGCTTACTCGAATATCGACGTTCTTCATCTAAACAGGGAAAATAGTTATTGTGTTGCAATGCTATCGCTGTATTGCGCGTTTTGCAACTTTCAGGCTGTAACTGTACGTGCTACGTGTGCTTAACTTGACCATTTTTTTTTTTTTTTTTGATTTTCCCGTAAGGCAATTGCCCGTGTACGGATTTTTCATGTCATGGCTAAGTTTATTCCACTCCGGCATTTGCCTTGTCTAAATTGGAAACCATGCAAACTAATTTAAGAGTGGCCGGTCTGGGTCTCGAACCCAGTCCTCCCGAATGCAAGGCAAAGGCTTTGCCACTAAGCCACCTTGCTCGGTGTGCCCATTGAAATGAACTAAAAATACCGCACCGGACTATTTGCAGCCTTGGGGGTGTTGGACGGACGGACGGACAGACATGTATTCACTCGCCAACCTATTTCATGCAAATGGAACGCCGCAACAGAGCAGCACACTTCCGGATACAGTGTCACTGAGCACGTGTTTGTTGTTGTTGTTGTTCTTGTGGGTGTTTGCACTAGACTGCGTGGCTGCCGGCGTTCGTCAGTGTGAATGCTGCTGGTGCTGCCACTGCATCGCGTGAGGTTAGGGCATCTGCGCTCTCGTTGTGTGGTCTCTCATTGTTCATATGTGATTTGCATGGTCAGCGACCAACCCCTTGTTGCGGTGTTTCCGCCCGCTTGGGTAGCGCTGGGTAAACGAAGCCGGTCGTTTGCGTTGCCGGTCCTTGACCACGGCTCCCCACTTCCACTCTTATTGCACCGACGTCGTGTACTCACACCGGATCATACATGTCATCAGTAGCTGCTCAGCTCAGCTCAAAGGGAAAGCGCTTTGCCTGTTTTTAAATGCAAAAGTGGCCTTTGTTGACTCTGGTGGAGATTTGCGATTGGTTGCTATGTATTATGCTCTGTGCATGCCATAGTGTCAGAAATACACATTCTAGTACGAACGCGAACGGTTACGAATATGAGTATAAATGTATGGAAGTTTGCGCGTGCCCGTCCACTGCGCCTTCCTATTTTGTGTCGCTTGCTCTAGCAACTTTAGCAACTCTAGCAGCCAACAGTCATGCGCCAAATAGTTTAGGTAGTCTAGCGAACTATGCGTATATGCATGTATTTGCTAGTGTCTGTATTTGTATGTGTGTTTGAGACCGCGCACACACGCGGGTGGGCGGGGGGGTTGACCGGGGGGGGGGGGGATATGTGGCATATGACGACGACGACGATGACGACGACGACGCTCCTGGGACGGTGGTTGGTTAGCTCTTTGGCTTTCCGACCATGTGGTAGCGGGATCTATCGCAAAAAGGCTGGCCATTCACCGCTCCAGCTAGATGGCTTCGTTGGCGGTGGTCGGCCGCTTGCCGCCGCGTAGCAAGAGGAAGCGCTGATGGCTGGACGAGCGGAGATCGTGCGGACGACACGCTTCGCTTGCGGAGCGTGGCAAGTGCCGTCCATCGCTGATGCTGCCACGGCCGCTGGCGGCGACGACGACGACGACAAGAATTCTACCACTCAAACCTCTACGCGAAGCCCCCGGGCGACTGCTCCCCCGGCGGGCCGGCGGGCCGGCCGGCTCCTCCTCGTTTGTCTCCCTCTGTCGGAACGGGCTCATTCGCCCTCCGTCTCCGGCGGTCTGACCGTTCGAGCGCCAGTCCGCCACCCTCTGCCTGTCCGTATGTCTGTCTGTCTGGCTAGTCTCGGCTTGTGCCTACGGTACGACTGAAACCCGTTGATAGCTGCAACCGACCTTCGAAGGCCAGCGATAGGGATTGGCCTAGGCTCATGAACAAACGAACGAACGAACCCCGGCCAAATAGGACACGAAAAGCACGGCAGCAGCAGCAGCAGCAGCGACTACAGCGAGATAGATCCCGTCGAGTCCTTCGCGGCCGTCTCACTCCGAGATAAACCAACCACCACTACAGTAGCTTCAGTAGCAGTTTCAATAGCAGCAGCAGCAGCACAACCACGACCACGACCACCACCACCACCACCACCACGATCATCATCGCCACCGCCAGCCTCACAGCAGCAGCAGCAGCAGTTCTGATGGCAGCAGAAGCGGGCCAAATTGTAAATGGCTGCTACCATCCTGCATCCCTCTTTGGCTTTAGCAAGCCCTGTTACCGTACGGCTCGTTGAACGGCGTCATCATTGTAGTACTGCCACTATTACTGACTGTCACCCCCGCCACCCACCCATACCCCCCTAGCGGCGTCGTCGTCGTCGCCGCCGTCGATGTTGCGCTGTCGCTAACTGACCGCAACAAGGCTCTTCTTCGCCAGTCATGATCCCGCTTCACCCCCCCCCCCCCCCCCCCCGATACACTCGGGCTCGTTCGTTTAGTGCCTTTCTGCAGGCAGACAGGCAATAGAAAAGCAAACGCAGAAACTGCAACTCTCGAATGTATTGTTCATTTTATATATATATATATATATAGAGAGAGAGAGAGATATATTTATTTGTTTGAATTGCTATTTTTGCCATAACAATTTTGCCGAACCACGCCTCTGTAGCGAGCGGAATTGCACACATAACCTTACTGTTGTAAACTGTCGTTTTCTCTTTTTTTTTAGCAGATGGTATGTCCTCTACATCGAACCTGAATTGCTATTCGTAGATCCGTATCGGCAAACCGTCTCTGCCTCGATCCAGATAGGTGACAACTAGCTACAATACAAGGCATCGTTTGGAAAATGACACCACAGGCATGTCTTACCTACTTCACTCTACCTCTGGTACCCTTACTTTGTCCTAAATTGAAATAGTCTTCTCTCCCAGCCCCGCGTCTATGCTCTCTAACTATGTCAATTGTTTACAGATCTCGCACTTCACCGCTTCTAACGATGAGCCGGCAAAAGTTTTCAGGAGGGTTTTCAAACATAATCATGTTTGTCTTTTCGGTACGGTTTTTATATATATATACTTAAATCTCAAGAACAATATATATATATATATATGCCCGCCGGGCATTTGAAGGCGCAAAGCTTGGTTGGTTTGTTCTATCAGTAATGTCGGGCACGACTGATAATTTATGTGCGTCTGGCTGTCGAAAAAAAACCTTTTCATAAGTCCTAAAATTGACAAAAGCATTGTTTCCGAAACGTCAGTAGATTCAGTCGGCCAGCCTGGGGCGGTTACCGTCACCGAATGAGACGCAGTCATCCGGGCCTGCTGTCTCGTGACGCTCATGCTGATAAGGATATGTCTCATTCCAGGCCGTAGTGTAATGGCGTAAAGAAGTAAGTATACGGAAGAATGGATGTATTTGCGTCGGAGATGAGGCAGAAGTAGGCGTCGACCACAATGGGGTCTGCACGTACAGTTGTCGATCGCAAACAAATCTAGTATCGTCTTGTTCCCTTTCTCGAGAAGCAAAGAGAAACGAAGAGCAAGCGTAATAATAGCAATCATTCCATTGTCAATCAATTCTATACATTAGATCTAGCTTACCGGTTTGATGCGGATTTTGGACTGGAAGCATCAGTAGACTATTTTTCTTCAACGGTATGAATCTCAAAGACACCGAGAGGACGGTGCCGGTCGCCTATATATGCATATATATATATATATATATATATATATATATATATATATATATATATATATATATATATATATATATATTGCAGACACGGGCGATAGCCTCTTCAACAAAATTATCTAAATAGTTATAATTGTTTGAATTTATGTAATAATGGAAATTTCAAGCTCAATAGACAATTATTGAACTTAAATAAATTTGCCGTCTAGAGAAGATGGCCTCATAAAAAAATTATATATATATATATATATATATATTAATTTCATTTTACTGATTTTGGCTAATGGGGGTTACAATATTAAAGTTTGGACTTCTTTTTCAGTTTTAATGGTACACAGTTTGTGTCAACAAACCTGGATCCGCGAAATACTTGAAGGAGTACATTCTACGCCATGCAAAGCAAGGGCATTTTCCGAATGCGTTGTTCCACACATAATTTCCCGTATTTCCATCTCCGTCTTCTGCAGTTCTCTCTACCCGTTAGTGCCAGTGGGGCAGTTAACTGAATGAGTTGCGTCTTTGCGCGAGATGCGAACTGGCAGTTACAGTACGGGGGCCTTTGCTTGGACTTGTCACAGGTTGGCCAGGGTTCCCGCACTTCTCTTTTAGTATCCTCGGGCTGGCCATTAGGTTCATTGTTTACTCGCTTCGAACGTTTGACCACATTGTGCTGCCGTCCAACATTGTGCTGTCACTGCCCACAACGATGATAAACAAGAGCTTGCGTTTAGTACGAGCGGTTTCGAACGGCGGTAGCAGACGATACGACATATAAATGCAAAAGTTGTATATACACTAAGCGATACACACGTGCTTATATGATGTTTCATATGGTGGGCGTAATACAAGTGGTAACAGTGGTACAAAAAGAATAATGCATTAAATAGAGAAGCATGAATCTTTTTAAATATATATATATATATGTGCCACTTTTTAATTATCGCATATGAAGAAGAGCCTTACTTTTCTATTTAGTAGCAATCATTTAATTAGTTTCTTCACATAAAGGCTGCTACGGTCATGATCGCTTATATATACTTCGGGTGTGTTTTGACACGGCTTTGGAAAATGTTTATGACTGTGTTGACGATCTCAGTTTGAATAAACCTTTGCGAATATTTTTGCCACTTAAGCAAAAAACTATATAGTCGGTACGAAAAAACGGAACCTTAGACTAAATGTTGTGATTGAAATAGTTTTGCGGCGTGTAAGAAAAACTCACAATTGCAAACCTTGTAGGCTAAATGATGAACCCACAACGACAAAACGTGGCGAAAGCTCTCCCTTATGCTGAAGCATCAGCTTCGGGCATGTGACAACAATATAGGTTCTGTATGTGGAATGTCCGCCGAGAGACAGGGTGACTGCAATCAAGCCAAACTCTCTCCTGCTGCTGCCGTTCAATCATTAATAGCAGGACCAGGATCTAACTTGGACAAAATGACTTGACGACGAAGGTGTGAGGAATAAAAGATGAAACGGTGATACAAGATCAAGTTGTAAATCAGCATTAGCTGAAGCGACACCATCAGGCATTCGGTGTCAGGCTCTAACCGCGTCCTCTTCTACCCGCTCTGACCACCAAGACAGCAGCACCCTCTGCCCTCTTTGGGCCGCCGGCATAGTTTTGCCGGTCGCCCGTGATCCGTGTCTCCGGATATGAGATGAACGAGAACCGTAGAGCAATGGACGAGAGCGACTGAATGAACGGAGCCTTCGCGACGGAGCCTGTGCCGCGGTGCTGGATGGAAGGCACCAGGCAAAGATCGCATTGGGTCGGTGCCACCGCGGAGAGCCGCCCCGGCCCGGCGACGACGTACGCCTCATCTGATCAGCTCTGATTAACTCTGCTGAACACTGCTGCGAATGTGCTGGCGGCTTCGGCTGATATGGGGTTACGAGCTGAACGAACGAAGGAAGCAAAGACACGACCATAGAAACGAAAGAGAGAGAGAGAGAGAGGGGGGGGGAGAGAGCAATCCAACAAGGAGTGCAAGCGCTATAGTAAGACAGTCAGTTAGATAGGAACAGGCAGAGAGAGACAAAGATTTAGGAAGGTAGCTGAGTGCAAAAAGAGATAACATAATATATCCACTAAAAGCTGCCATCGCTAGCCGTCAATGAATCCATCCACGAATGCTGCGTGTCGGTTGGCACACCAAACGAGAACCTACGAACGCAGCGCGCAAGCGGTCGGACGGGCAGGCGAAGCCAGCCGCGCCATAGGGGCTGAACCCAATGAGCCCGCACCCGCGCTTCGGGTAGAGGCGGACCGCAGTAGAAACCGATGACGACACCAATTGTCACGGCAAATGGATGAAGCAAGTTGGTTAAGTAAGCGTGCGTACAGGAAGAGCCCGAAGCACGAAGACGATCGTTTCCCGGAAGGCGTCGATTGCCACCGAAGAAGAACGCCGCCATCGCGTCAGCCTGGCGGGAGTCGGCCGCTCAGCCGGCGGGATTTCGCGGATCTCGCAGGCCCGATCTTGCCTGCCGCTCTCAGGCCAATGGAGAACTGCTGGTAGAGGCAGATACAACTGGCCACCCAGCCTTCAACCTCAGGGCCTCCCGTCTCCTCTCTCTCTCTCTCTCTCTCGCTCCCGACATGATAGCGGCGGTTTCTGCTAGGGAGTCAGTCGGTAAGCGACAGCCTATTTATTAAAGACCAGGCCAGAATCTGCAAGCCGGTGCAGGTTTGGTCCAACGAACGGTTGAGCGCCCCTTAGGATAGACCTTTTCTCAACTTCATTTAGCGGCGTGACAGTCCGTGCTCACCTCTGCCACGAGCTGCTGCCTGCTCATAGAGCTCGCTTTATGAACAACTGCCGAACGTTGCCGTCGTCGTCGTCATCGTCGCCGTCCCCCTTCTCCATTTCCAATACAAATGCAGACGGCTTGCGAACGTAACTATGTAATTGCTGCTCGATGCAGCCCTTGGCATAAGTCGCTGCGTGTCTACTCAGCGCTTAGCTGGTGGCTGCTGATTTGTAAAATCTGGTCCACTTTGTGTTGATAATTGCTGCTGTGAGAGACGTTGACACAAGACGTCGACATGGGTCGACAATCGAATTTGCTTCATTACCTCTTGGTGCAAATGAAAAATATACACGAGGTAAGTGTCTTTATGTTTCACACGCGTCAACGATTGCGCCAATCGTGTTCTAAGTGCGTGAAAGAGTTTCATAGAATGCAAAGCTGTTATATATATATATATATATATATATATATATATATATATATATATATACAGTGTGTGCTTAACTTAAATACACTTAATTTTAGGAGTAGTAAAGATTGTTCAAAATGTTCTCTTCCACATTGTTATGTAGGGGAGAGGCGGACATATTTTATTTAGGAGAGAGTGAAATTACTATAATCTATTACACTAATGTGGATTGTCGGACATCGTTTCACAAAAGGCGTCATTGCCTGTTAACAAGTGGTTCGATGAAAACACCTATATATTTAGTCATAGTATTTCGCTGCTTTGTATGTACACCATTTGCAGATCTCGTGGTTTTTCAATCAAACCACCCATCTATAATATGTTTCGGTCCATTGGAGACCCACAGCTACCTTCAACCCTCCGTGGTGCTACTGTCTGCACTATCGTCAACACCGCCCCCGGCTTGACAAAGATTTTAACTCCTACATGTCTACTATATGTGTATATAAGACGTATTAGACAGACAAGATTGCGTATTATACACAAAGATAAGAATGGCCGACTAGAGATTCATCCGTATGTTTAACTACGTTCGCAGCAGCACAAGATATGAAGCAAATGTTTCGCCGAACGCAAGGTAAAGGAGGCAACAGTGAGACATATGTTTGCTTAGCGGATAACGGATAACTCAAAAGAATGCATATATATATATAAATCTTATGAATCTTACCGTCCTAAGGCAAGGAACCTTGAGGATATACCGCTTGCACCGGGTCGTCCATAAGAGCGGGGGCTACCATCAAGCAAGGACACGGACAGCTGATTCTTAACCTCACGTGACACCTTTTTACCACAATTTTTATTAAGGCGAGCACTGCGGAGTGTGCAAACGTATTGTAAATGATTAATAAATCATCGCAATATTATATATATATATATATATATATATATATATATATATATATATATATATATATATATCTGATGAGTTATCCGTTATCCGCTCGCATATTCGATCCGCAAAAAGTCGCAAAAGTCCACCTCCTACACACCTATCTGCAACATATTATGCAAAACTATTGATGACGGCTGCGGTACGTTTTGCTTCGGGAATAGCTATAGATATTGTTTCTGCGAATGTAAAAACGTTTGTATTGGATTGCCATATATCTCTGACAAAGGCTGGACGTTTTAGTGCAACAAATTATCAGACAATGGTGGCAGCTGTATATCACAACTGTTATCACAATTTGATCTTAAATAAGTCTTCACCTTCAAACACATGATAATACTTTGTTTAGCGAGGCTTGCAAAACGGACTGCAAAAATGAAGAATATACATCTATCTGTCAAAGTACTGGTGAATATATAAGGCCCAATGTGTGCATGTGGACCATTTATAGCGATTAGTATTAACAAATAGTAAACCAGATCTTACAAGCTTGTATCGAGTATGTATATCTTATATCATATATAACTCGCTCGTATAACGAATGTATGCTTTGACGTGCAACGTAGAATTATACGAGTGTGCTCTGTGCCCGTCAGTACCAACACAATAGCGTATCTAAGCGTTGTGTTGTCTATTTGCCACGAGGGCAGGATGACACCATAAAACACTGGCTGACGCGGTGGTGGGTTACGCTCCGTCAGAACTGATTTGTAGCCTTCCATAAGACTTAGCGCAGCAGCCATTAGGTTGTCTGTCAGCTTCCAAAACGCTACGTCTAAGCTTTTAAAGAAGTTGGCAGACGAGCGCTAGGCTACCAAAGCTGAGCAGCATGCCCTTTTTCTCTATCTTGTATATATAAATATATATAATATATATGTATATATATATATATATATATATATATATATATATATATATACGCACGCTTCCAGAGCGGCTTTTGATGGCAGCCGTGTACGCAAAGCCTGTAGAGGAAAACGTAGATAGGGCAGAGCGCCAGTGGCTTGGCCAATGCGCGTGATGGACGACCAGAGAATATCCCTAGAGGCGCTCATCTAGTGGCTTTCTGGCCCCTGGGTCCACTTACACCTTACGGGCTCATGAAGACGCCCAGGAATGGTCTTCTAACTGCGATGAGCACTTTAAGCCAGCCCTCGGCTACAAAAGCGAGACCGACGGAGAATAGAAAGGAACGAAACAAAGGCAGGCGTTGCTAAATATGAGCGAATGAGCAAAGATAGAGGATGGTGATGAGGGAGGAAGCACGACGCCATAATGGCTGTGTGCCGGAGTCGCCCGCCGGAGTTAAACGTTAAGCATCGCTACCAGCCACCTTGTCGCGGCTGCGATAGCCCAACAACAAAGCCAGCAAAATTGCGAGCACACAACTACACGCAACAAAGACACGCTATAGGCTCCACTATACAGACGTAGTTACGTAGTTGCAAATCGTTACAATATATAATACTTGACTACTAATATCACAAGCGATTCTCAGTCGTATAGGCGCATTTATTGCGAGCAGTCTGACACTACAGCATTACATTATGTGCATCGCGGGTCTCATTGGCCTGACTTCATGGTGGAATGAAATGTTATGCGTATATATCCAGGCTACCGTTTACGTTGATTTAACGCACTTTCGGACTCTGAGCTGATGCCATGCTGACAACGTGGCTCTCACATCGCCAGCTTGTCATGCCGCAAGAAGCATGTGCTAGTGTTTGCGTTGTACAACAGTTGACTGCTGCTCAGTTTTTATAAATAATAAACTAATCTATAGATAATTGACATAATTTGACTCGAAAGAACTTTTACTACATCTATCAAACTGTGCTAAATAATATAGGAAGCGTGCTATCAAACCAACTCTCTTCTACAGATTGCGAACGCCAAAGGGTGAGTACAATTGTTCATAGCAGTACGTAGTTCGGTCCTTTAAGCAATGTCTTTTTGATTGTAAAGGATACGTTTTTCTGTATTTATTTTTATAAGCCAATAAAATAGAATGTAACTTGATTCAACCCGTAACCAAATATAATGTCATATTGCCTGAAAGGAAGCTTTACGACTGTGCGGCAACATATTATTAAAGGCATACACTACCTACCAGCAAAGGGAACGGCTTTACAGAGATTATGTTTTCTGACTTTTAAGCGAGCAGAGTGAGATGTGAAGACGAAGGTCCTTATATGACCACAGTTGTGCACAGTTGTAAAACAGGCCACTCTAAGAATGACAAGTGCGGATACAATCTGCGGAGCCGCATTACTGACATATTGACAGGTCACCTGCATAACAAAAGGCGTGAAGGAGCAAATAGACAAGCCAAAGTAAGTCAAATGCACTTTTAGTTCAAGGGTCATATATGCATAAACATACACTGCGTATTTAGCAAAATGTTTAACATCTGGATACAATTTTAACGTACATCAGGTCTGCCGATTTTGCAAACTTCGTGGACCTCTTTAGTAGAATGTGTTGTTTATCTTCACTGCGTGCGCGACCTTTAGAGATTTAAATCGTAGTCCATTATTAACATGTTTAAACATGGTTTCAAGACAGCATGACTTCATTTACAGCAATAGATCATCTTGTTGTACCTACGTATTGGCACAAGAAAAACGCTTTCAAAGAGAATATTACACATTTTTGACACTCGTCTGATAAATGTGGCCTGTACCCTCTCAATGGCGTTTATATATTTTTCCATATAGGAGATTAAACCTGGCTACAGTAAAGGGACTGGTGTAAGACTAGGCTTTTGTACACATTCACATAAAAACAGATTTTTTTAAATAAAACGTCTAATCATGGTATTACATAATTATGAACCAGAAGTGACGGTGGCAGTAATATGTTCAGAGAAATCTAATTTAGGGGTCACAGTCACACCAAGCGGCGCTCCTAAGGTGCAGAGGAGGTAGTCAATTTCCACGTTACCGCCTTTAACGGTAAATCTTCGTCTGGTAACGCATGCTGGCACCTCACTGACGTAGAATCAATGTCAATACGTTTTATTTCCTATAATATCAGTTTTTAATTCTCTTTGTCAAATGCCTTTGAAAACCCAAAATATATGCGATGAGATATTCTACGATAATTTATGTGTATGCTCCAATCGTATATTAATAGTTCAGCGATAAAATTACAAGAGTTTTGATTTTTTTTTTAATGTGGTATACCATCATTAAAACTGTAAAAAACTGCACTTATTTTTGAGTGTTTTGATTGTTTTATTTATTTCCTCGATTGGAATTAAAAACTGAATTGTTTGACGTTTTTCTATAAGCACGCAAATTAGTCCGTGACGACGACTGATCATCCGGAGGTGTATATACAGAAAAGAACAGTTTGGAGAATGACGCCGCTTTGCTTTGGTTATTGTCAATAAGCACATTATCGACTTTTAGATGGAATTGAAATTATTTGTTTAAGGTATAAAGAAAATATACATTTGTAGATATGCATGTATGTCATGTGATTAATACGTAGTTATAATCTGCATGTAGTGCAGGGTGTTGGCGGCCCCTAACACTCATGAATATGCCTAGATATCCTCCATGGGTATAGGCTGCTCATGTAGCGTTTGCGTGCGATGAACACAGGAAGCATGTTGCTGGCCTGACGTGTTGTGGTTTGCTTTTCGACAAACATCTTGGTAAATAGACGTAGGTTCTGTCTCAGCTGAAGCGGCATCTTTTAATCAAGGTTCTTAATCACGTCAATCATGTGGGGAATATCGACATGGCACCGGTCAACATGACAGCGAAATGCGACCCGTTTCGTGAATTTTCGTTCCACTCATTAAACAAAATAGTAGAGGGATTTTCTCACGACCTCAAAGCCGCTAACTTATGTAGCGATAAAATAATTAAGCACATTTAGCATTTAAAAGTTTGCTGTGAATCTTCATGAATTTTCAATCTTGCCTGAAATGCTTTCACCCGCATCCTCAGCCACAAGATTCTCTAACACCGATCCGGTCCGTATTTCGAAGGTCCTGCGATAGCTCATTGCATACGTTTGGCAGCATGCAGGCTAGAGAGTACTGCGTTAAGGTCAACCTGAATCTGGGTTCCCTCAGTTGGCCCCCACATCGCTGAAGGTCAATTTAAATCTGAAGTCGCAATCTGGAGGTAGTTTGCTTTTAACCACCTTATGGGCAAACACGACTAAATGTAATTGCTTCAGCTGATCAAGTTTGAGTAGTCCAAGTCTGCCGTACCATGGCGACACGTCGTTTAGTTTTGGATCATCCGTAACGAGTGCAAGGCTCCCGAGTAGGTTGCGTTCCATAAAGTGATTCCGTAAGTGAGAATCGATTCCGGAAACGCCCTGTACACAAAGACCATAACAGCGCGGGAAACCCTGGCATTCCTCAGACGAATCAGCGATGCCACGACAGCACAGCAGACCCTGGAGCTCCACCGAACGTGACTTTCCCATCTCATGTTGCGTACTACCGACACACTTTACTTCTCGACTGAGAGGGGCAGCTGCACCGCCCACTTAGAAGAATAAATTACCCGTGCCCAGTTTTAGCCTCGATGCCCGCTGAGGTGTGTGAAACAAGACGAGCTTCGTCTAAGTCGGATTTACGACAGGGCCAAACCGTATAAAATATGGAATTGCCGTTTCGATAATGGTCTCTACATGCCTAAGATTAACTTGACCGTTTAAGAGTTGAGCAAATGAGATGCAGAACAGCAGAGTTGTATCGTTCGCATATACCACTGGTCGACACTCGATCTTTCTTTCAATGACACGCAAGACAAAATGTCTGAAGGTAAAGGGGCCAACAACCGACTCCTGGGGAGGCCCGGTCGAGACAAGACCATGGGTGGAGCTCAAGCCCCTCCCCCCCCCCCACCGACACAAACTGCCTACGCCCACCTAAATACGATTTAAACCATGCGGCTGCACCTAGTGCGCAATCCATTTCTCGCAGCATCTTAAAACATATAGAGTGGTCTAAACAGTCAAAGGCCCTCGCTATGTCAAGAAATGCGCCGAGACAAATTTTTCAGTCCTCCGCAGCTTTCACTATATCCCACCAGATATGGTTTTAAGCCGACTCCGCTGATCGTGACTCCCTAAAACCTTAAACCAATAACGATACAAAACTTGGTAAGGGCATTCTCTGGGCTGGGAGCGACACTTAACGGTAGATTAAGCCAGTCAATCAAGCCAAAAAAATATTCTAAAATTTCTATTACCGTTTTGATACGGGACTTTCTGTGGGCACTGGAGTCTGCATTAGTGACATACCATTATATAATTGGAAAATCAATGTGATAATAATACAAATATAACGCTAAGGTGTCCGAGTCTGCGGGTATTTCAACTCCGCGGCAGTTTAGTCATTTTAGTGTTAAAATACACACACGCCCACTCCTGGATCTCTCACCAAGTGAAACCAAGTCTGAAATAAAAATGACATATATGTTGTTTAATAGACAATAGCATCCACAGTTACCTGAAGTGGCCAACGAGCGGGCATTCAGATAAGAACTATTTAAACTAGTCTGATTACCACCTTGGATCGTTTCTTACACCCGGGGTTGGTGGTACACCAAGAATCAACTGCTCAAATTGCGGCAGAAAATTGGTGGATTAGTTAGGTATTTATCACCGGGTTTCGACGGTTGCTCTGTTGCCTTTCCTGGCCTGACGGACATCCACAGTAGAGGTATTACGACAATGTGCCTGGTTATGCTCGTTAAGGAGTGTACGCTATTTGTCGATCCGATTCCATTGGTGTCGAGCCTGTTAACGTTCATCGTAGTGTCCCTTCCAGCAGGTTGGCTGGTCTGCTGACCACCTGCGAACCTCAACGGACGCCGTGAGGTAGATATTGAGAGCTCGATTTAGAACGGAATCCTCTCCATTTCCAAGCACTTGCGCTATGTACCGGGCTCTAAAAGCTTACACGGTCTGGCAGTAACGTTAGTCGCTTTTCTAGAAAACACACGCACTGCCCAAAATACTTGTAGCTACCTTAATCTGCGCTAGTTTGTTGAAAAGTACGCTGCCATTACCGAAGTGATGTTCGTGAAGACGAATTTAAATCCCTTCTTTTGAGCAATACACTGAAGTGCCCTGTTACACAAGCTGACAGAGTGGAAATAATCCCTGGACTTCTTTACATCGTAGACTTATGGTATCGAGTACACGGTGAGATCGATACCTTCTGAACAGCAATGCTCAGTGATATCACTAAGCGCAGCAACCAGGTTGCGACGAGCGTTATGATCGCCTTAGACAGAAAACTATCGACTAAGCCTACGTGGAGGATAACCTTGATATTTGCATCCTGGTTGTCGACAGCAACCCCCGAACCTTTTCGATTGGTGAAGTCACTCGAAGTTTGGCCATGCCAAGTACAAGCTGCTTGCTTGCATACCCCAATGTACTGCGACATATTGCGAAAGCTGGCGTCTCCACAAATGATGAGGATTCGAGGTAATCACCTATCCTCACGACAGTCATCCACATTTGCAGCAGAAGCATCGACCATGCTAATGTCAGCAGGACGCAATAAGTCAGCCTGTGGCCTAGCTTGTGATAGCTGCCGGTGTTAATGGCTTAATGCCGAATGAATTTTCACAGATGTGCTAGCAGCTGACTGCAGGACTATCTGCAACCTGCAAGGTGGTACGTCGCCCTTTCTCAGCAAAATCATTCTCCCGGCAAAGGCGCAATGCACAGCTGTTGCTCCTTCTTTAGCTGAGCTATCGTCCTAATGTCAGCGGTGATGGTTGCCTTCAACTGGCTTCTCTCCAAATCCAAGTAAACAAGCAAAGCCGCACAGGGCTGAATGAAACTGCTCCTCCAACTACTCTTCAAAGTGAGTCCTGGCCCTTCGCCGTCACAACGGGAAGCAATCGCTACGCATGCACCGGAGCTTATTATTGTATCACTCGAAAGCCTCGTTGGGAATAGTTGAGGCGAGGACCAAGGACCAATCCACCCTGGTGATACCGTCTTGAAACCTTCGTTGGCTGTTGTCATCGAATCCCCTATTGAAATTCACAGTGATCGAACTTGGTTTCATCGTCAACAACGCTAAAGATGCCCTATCACCCGTCAGTGTGATCCCTACTGGGTAATGGTCGGAAAAGACCGTGTCAGCGACAAACGGAAGGATACGGACATATCGCTCACAATTGGCAATAACGACATGGCCTACGCACGAACTAAGTGTCACTGCATCGGATCTAAGATTGGGACAAGTGATGATATTTATGGTCTGTTCAATGCCCTTGCTAGCTAGTCCAGAGCAGTATTCAGCCCTCACAGCTTCGTTACTCAAAATATCAATGTTTGTGTACCCAGAAGTACACAGGGCAGATTCCCAGTTGTTGTCACAAGGTCGTCTAAGATATCCATCAGAGTGCCGGCTGACCGGACCTTATTGGAGTACACCCCGACGACATAGCCATAAAAACTGGGCGGCAAATTTTCAGCCTAATAGCCTGCACACTCCCGTCATCACTTGATCGTGAACCTTCTGACGGCGGAACTTGAGCATATTCCTACCCATGCCCTCTAAAGTCGTTAAAGAAAGAACGCGCCCTTAGGCCATATTTTAACTCGTTTGTTCGTTTGGACAAGCCGAGGTGCTGTATCAGAAAGGCAATTTATCCTTCAATACGGATGGCGGCCAGAGTATTGTTGGCGACGGCCAGCCTAACCGTTTGTAAGGTGTCCGCCTTTGCGTAACGCTTTTTGCCCTCATCGGCTGTCCTCTATTTTTCCCAGTGGACGCACGTGAAGTTTCGGTTGGTCTCGTCCGGTCTCACGGGCGCTACCATTGCCCGGCAAACTTCACAGTGGCCTGGCCTAATAAGGTAGGCAGTGATATCCGCCTCCGCATCCAGCGACCGCCCACCTGCTCTGCTTCCAATGACACCATCAGGAGTATCTTCTCCGTTCAAGATGCTTTCATCTAGGTCCTGTGAAGACTCATAAAATGATTTCCTTGGCTGTAAGCCGCATCTCGGAGTCAGTTCCGTATCTGGTGATGGTGAGTGAAGTGCTAAACCCCATAAGCCCCTCGAATTCGTTCGCCCAACTCCCAGCATCCACTTGACCGGCGTTTGCATCCCGACGCTTCTCGTCCTCAGTGGCACTTTGTCCGTGCTCACTCTCTTTCTAGAGGAGCGCTTCACGCTACCCCCAACAACCAGAGATGCACAGTAGCAGGAGCGCACTGACCACTGTTGCTGCTTTTCTCTTACTGCCGCAATGATGTCTCTAGCCAGCTCTCCGCCGTGCCACCCTCTCCGTTGCCACTGCAACAGACGACTACGACAACACCCCCAACGGCGGAAAAGAAGATAAGAGAAACAGAAGCAGTGTACTACACAGCAGCGGTGAGTATCGTTCAGCGCACTATGGTATCTTCCCTCTCTTCAGTGGATGGTGCCGCTCTCGTTTCGTCTCCCTTGCAGTGGCGCAGTCCTCCGGTCACCGATGGGCGCTCTCTCAATGTCTGGCGAACTGTGCTGGTTCAGCCGCTATTTGCACGCATATTCACGCTCACATACACATGTGAGCACATACATATAATATCCATAATAACGCATGTACACACATATGTACGTGCATGCACCCTGCCAATACACAGTGATGTACCCAATACCCAAAGAGTGGTAGGCGCAACTTAATTTAGCAAAATTGACATACAAATTAAGGCAAATCCGCCGAATCTTGTACTGAGGCTGTCCAAGGCTAACTCGTGCACTTTGGATATGCATATACCGCTGCAGTCAGCAGGTGCAGGCGGGGCAGAGATGTTAACACTACAAGCAGTGGTTGTTCTGCTGCAGTATTGCCTCCAATAGATCTAACGCATAATGGCAAATCAAATAAACCGTTAAACCACTGGACTTTGTGTAGACACTTCACAGGAGATCATTGGAGCGATGCATTAGGTGCTGTTCGTTGTGTTGACACTTTTCCAGAAAGATTAGGTTGCTGGAAATTAGTCAACTATTTTGTCAGATCAACCTACTGCTGCGTATATCGCGGGAGCCACGGTCACTAGATAATAGGAGTATGACTAGATAAATAATTTGAGTTTAGGACATATTCTGGCACAATCTGGCCGACTGAGTCTCTTGCATCCAGCTGAAGACGCCTCATTTTAAACACTTGTTGATATAAACCACACAATGTTTAAACGATTTACGTTCGTTGCATTACAGCAGGCTCTAAGGCCGTTAAATGTATTAATTATGACGCAGAATTTTTGGCCGTAATCCTCGTTGGTATTGTAAACCGATTTTTTAGATCGTCAAAAGCATTACCAAAGCAAAAAAAACAACGTTTCTCAACATTTACAGTACAACAGTAGTTTTTTTATCATAACTTTCCATAACAAACAACAGTAGTTTTTTATCATAACTTTCCTGATTTTGCCGACTACTCACCAGTCACATAGATTCAGATTCCCAGAGCTTCTTTTTTGTATATTCTTTTCACAATGAATACACATGTTTCTGTCACTTTGCGTCTTCTAAACTAAATAAGCCACCGCAGTAGTTATATGCGACGGCTATAGCCTTACGGTATGACGGTTGTGCTGTTGGCGACGAGAAACGTTGCCGGCGTTGTGCTGAACGGTGCACATCGGGCGCTTCAAAGTTGTAACTCAACTCCAAGGAAAGTCGGGGTGTTTCAGGTGATACACCTAACCTTGATTAAAAACATTCAATATCAGTGAAACACCACAAACTCTTACAATCTTCTTTGAACACAGATTTGAGCAATGAAATTCTAAACATTCAGAACAGATGATATTTCAGTGAAGCTTCAGTGAAGAGTCGCCGGCAATGAAGCGACTCCTCTGAAGCAACTTGCGCACCCCGAGTACATCGAGGGGTGTTAGAACTCCACGCTGAAAGAAAAGGTTAGCGTGAAGAAAACGAACGGAACACGGAAAGCGCGGAAGAACAAGAAGTCACGGTTGACGAAAGGCGGATATCTGCTTGTATCAACAAAGCCGATCTACGACAGCGCCACCGAAGAGAACGGCAAGGGCAGTCTCTGCGGCGCCAAGCGCAGTGCTACAGCAGCTGATCTTAACAGCAGCGGTAGCAGTAGCGGCGGCAACAACAACACCGCACTTTCCCTCGAACCAAATGATCCGATGGATGACAACACGCCAACGGCAAGGGAAGCGGCAGCGGCCGCAACGTCGCCCAGGCAAACAACCGCGAAGACGAGAAAAGACGAGGAAGACAACAATGGTATTGTCATCGTCCAACGGAGGAGGAGCGGCAAAACAAAGCATCATATGCAGAAAGGCAGCGCAGCTGATGGAGTGGGAGATCTTAAAGTGTATGCTGGGCCAGGCAGGTTCAGCGCGCTGAGAGTAGCACGGCTGGCGGCGAGACCGTCAGCTGTCAACCTGCACACATGGCTCGTTAACAGGAGCATTTATGTAAAGGCAGTATTTAAAATACAGGGGTTTCTCGTGTAGCAGACGAACGGTGCGGACGCATGTAAGATCGGTCCCTGAAAATATCGTCGGATATTAGTACGGGAGATTCCTTTATCCTTTTCTTCGTGTAGGAACAGGTAAACTTGGTGATTAGGAGTACTTTGCGCACAAAAGGGGAACTGTTGGTGAAGTTTCGTGAATTTTGTGACTCTCAGAAGGTTTACTACAAATACAGACTAGGGTGATTTCTGATCCCGCGTGCGGTGCAATTGCCAGGAAGCTTGTCCGATCTCTCCCTCGGAGTCCCGCGGGCGGGTGAGCTACGTGTTTTTTTGTTTCTGTAGTGTTCTTGTACACTTGTGCGTCAGCCACGGGTTAGCGCAGTACCGTGTGGTTGCCGCCATCTTGGTTTTGCCGTGCCTAACGGTGTAGGCTTAGCTGAGAGTTGTGTCTCGCTCGGGCCGAACGCTGTGTGCGAAAGAGGACAAAGCCGTCTCATTTTCGCGCGCAGTCCGACGGACAGTGCAGACGAGCGCATCCACTGCGGACCTGTGAGGCGGTCCATCAAGTGGGCATTGCGACCTAGATCCGGTCTGGTTTCCGTATCCCGCAATACTGCTGTCATAGTCACTGACCGATTTCCCTTGCGAGTTTTGCCAGGGATAGCCGTTTTACATCGACTTTGGTAGTTAGGCCATAAGTGGTGGTTGGACGGTGAAACGGTCGAATAAGGGAGTGTCATGTCGTCCTTTCGGGCGCCGCCGGACAAGGGAATGGGAGAAGTGGAGATGCAAGAGGCCTTTATGGACCTCAACGGGGACGCCGTTGTTGCGACTGAAAAGTAGTCTGCGGATAAAGGGAAGCCGGTGCATAAAGGGAGAACCACAGTTAAAAGCAAAGAGAAGAAGGTGACCACAAAACCAAAAAGGGGAAGAAGAAGGAGCAAAACAGTCAGGCAAGCACGGTGCTACCTCAAGGCGCCCTTTTTGATGTCAACTAAAATGGACCGCTGAAACAGCTTCGGGATTGTGGTTGAGGCCGCGTACAAAAAGGTCATGGGCACCAAGAATGTACATGTGACTATCAAGGAAATGATGCTCCCTCTGCTGGCAGAAATGAAGGCCAGCACGAGAAAAGAAGAGGACGACCAAAAAGAAAGGGAGATGCTAGAAGATAAAGCTAAACGGAATTCTGCCACGCCGGGTATCCTCAGTAACTGCATCTGCGAGAAGAAACGTCCTAAGATGGTCGATGCGGCCTGCGAGACGGACCCTGTCTCGATAATAGAAGTTGCGAAAGACCCAGTCAACAAAATCAATAAAATGATTTTCGGCTGTAACTCGAAAGAGGATTTGTCTACGCTTGTGAAGACCAACAGGCCTGAACAGGTGTACACGCACACCAAGTTGCATAATTCCGGTATCGTTAAAGAGAGTCCGATGCGACTACTAGTAGTTCACGAAGACTCGAAGGACGATGCTGTGACGTGGGACAACATGTCGGTGCAGTTCGGTGGCCTCAGGTCCGAAACAGCTCAAAAGGTCGGCGAGATCGTGGCTCGTTATGTCACGGAGAGGGGTGATGAAGGCGAAGTAACTACACGGGCTGTAATTGCTCTCCGCCTTCCCAAAGAGCATGACCTGGCTAAAGAGAACGCTCTTCTTAAGAGCCTTCTCCATAAAGCTAATGAGGTAACGATTTCAAGTGGAATCGAGCAGGGTAACAGCCTACTTCCCTGTTATTTGACCAGCGAGCAGAAAGGCGGGTACCATACTGCCCGTAAACTGCTTAAATGCCTTCCCTGACAATTCGGAATTCACCTCGGGCTGACTACCAGCAAAAATGGACGCAAAGTGATTGGTGTCGACGGCCAGAACGGCAGTGACACGAAGAAGAAGAAGAAGAGAAGGTGGGGCAAGGAGGAGAAGTCTACCACTTCAATCGTCCTGAGAAAAACGGAGACAGTCTTGTATGCGGATGTCCTGGAGCTTCAGCAGAGGCTCGATATCAAGAAGCATGGAATAGAGGTGAAACAATGGCAGAAGCTTAGAAGCGGAGACGTTAGGCTTGTCGTTTCGGAGAAGGCTGTCAACGGTACAAAAACTTTTGTAGACGCCCTTACCAAGGAGGCCGTCGTTGACAAAATTAGTCTGGGAGAGAGGAGGCTGCTAATCAAGCAGCTCCCTCAAGAGACAACCGAGGAAAACATCTCGAAAGCCGTCGCATCGCTCATGGGTAACAACGGTACTGTTGAGATAGACAAGCCGCGCAGGTGCAGCGGCGGGAAGCTAACCGTGACGGTCCGACATCGGCGGGTGCAGCTAAGAGACTACTGGACGCTGGCCAACTTGTAATGGAGTGGTCCACCTGCCCCATCGTTGTGTGGCGATCAGTCCCGTGCTGCCCGCGATGTCAGCGTATTGACCACCGCGCTTGAGAGTGGACGAACCCACAAATCGATGGTTGGGTTTGCCACAAGTACGGGCAGGTGGGCCACATTGCCAAGAACTGCGAGAATGAAGAGGCTTGCTATACGTGCGAAGTGAAGGGACACGGAGCAAGGTCTATCACGTGTCCCGTCTACAGAGAATGGATTCTAAAGGGGCGCAGTCTCTCCTCCCCACATAAGCAGGTGGCTACAGCGGCGACGATAGCAGAAGAGGCTAGGCAGGTGCCTGCGCATGAAACGCCGGCAGGAGCAGCGGCGCAAGAAGAAGTATCGGACACTGGCTCGGAAACCACCATGAACGAAGCAGGTTTGACGCAACTTCTGCGCGATAAGCGTGGACGCCTCAAGCGTGCCCATAGCTCTCCCGATACGCTATGCCGGACGTCGAAGCCACGAAAAAAATGATGGCCAGTAAACAGGACTACGTCAATATTTTGCAGCTAAACTGCAACCGTAGCAAAGGTGCCCATCATATGCTTGAAACGATTGCTGGACGCCGTAGGGCAAACGTATGCCTTCTGAGCGAGCCCAACATTACCCTTGCCAATCGCAAGGCGCATGTATGGACGGTTGACGATGGTAGCACCAGCTGTATTGTAGAGAGTAAAAGTAGTCGGAAATATAAAGTAGTTGGAAAAGAAAGCGACAAAGGATTCTCCTGGGTTGAACTTAAAGGCCTGGGTCGCATCTATTCCTGTTGTAGTAGACCCAATGGTACACTAGCGAACCTGCAGGAGCTACTTGAGGACGTCACAATGTCGGCGCGGGCCAGTTTGAAGCCGCTAGTTATATTTACAGGTGACTTCAACGCTGCTTCGCCTGTGTGGGGCTCAAGGGGAACTAAGAGCAGAGGGCAAGCTGTTATGGAATGGTTAGCGAACCTCAGCGATCACTACTGCATCCAGTTCAAGGTGAAGGGAGCTAGCAGCAGGGAGGCGACACGACCTCAAGTCAGGCGACATGTGTGGCGCATAAAAAGTAATGAACTGTTAAAAGAATCGTGGGAAGGATTGCTGAAGAGCGACGGAATGCCGGAAACAGCAGACGACTTATACAGCCTACTGAAGAGGGCGTGCCAAAAGCATCTACTCCTTCAGCTCGACCTAGCATGAAACCGAGGCCAGTTTTCTAGTGGAACAACGCTATTGCCTCGGCTCGTACAGAGTGCATGCGGTACGGACATATCTACACCCGCGCGCGTAGAAGTGAAGGGGCTCCGAGCGAACTCGCCAACTGGGCATTGAGTACAAAAGGGCGAAGAGCTGCCTGCGAAGAGAGATTAGCAAAAGCAAGAAAGCCTGTTCGCGCGATTTGGTCGAGAAGCTAGAGTCAGATCCTTGGGCGGAACAAAGCGTGAGCATCTGGAGGAGAACGAGAACTTTCAGGGTGATTAACGCTCTTTTCCCACAGCACCCGCATTTCGATCGAACAGAATTTGAGACTTTACCGGATGGCGACGTCCCCGAGGTCACTACGGGCGAGATTTTAGCTGCGGCAGACAGGATTAAGCTTGGAAAGGCGCCTGGCATGGGTGGAATACCGCCAGACGCGGTGAAATTCCTCTTGGGAGAGTATTCGTCACTTGTGGCGAAGATCATCACAAAGATCTTTCGTACGGGCAAGCTTCCAGAAAGCTGGAAGGCCGCCGAGGTAGTACTACTACCCAAAAGCAACGGGACATACCGCCCGATCTGCCTGTTAGGTACTTTAGCCAAAGGTGTAGAAGCCATCATGGAGGATCGGCTGATGACCTTTGCCGAGGAAAATGGACTATTATCAACAATGCAGTTCGGATTCCGAAAGCATAGGTCTGTTCTGTCGGCCATCCACAAAGTGGTGGCAAAGGCCGAACTTATCAAGAAATCTACTCGGAAAACCAGGGATTTGTTTCTAGTGCTGTTGCTGGATGTAAAAATGCGTTTAACAGTATCCCGTGGAAAGTGGTTCTCGAGACGCTCCGGCGAAAGAATGTCCCACCATATCTGGTGCGGGTCCGACTACCTGAGCAATCGACGGGTAGAGAACGGGCGAACCAAGGTGGAGATGACTGTCGGAGTGCCGCATGGTTCAATCATTGGACCTCTTCTCTGGAATCTGGCATACGAGGACGTCCTAAACATCCCGCATTTTCCACCGGGAGTGAAATTGGTCGCGTACGCGAATGATCTGGCTGTGACAATCAGGGCCAGAACTAAGATAGAGCTGGAGACATACGCCAACATTGCGCTGGCGGATGCCGATAAGTGGATGAGAGGTGCCGGCCTAATACTCGCACCACAGAAGAGTGAAGCTATTCTACTCATCGGGAAAAAAATGTGCTCCTCTAAAGCTTACGCTGTCGGGCGTAAAAATTGAGCTAAAGGATACGGCAAGATACCTGGGCATACACTTAGACTGAGGATTGCGAGGAACTTCTCATGTAAGGATTGCAAAAGGCGGCTAATGACATCGCCCGTCTATTGCCCAACACGTGCTGCCCGAGAGATAGCGTCCGGAGACTTCTGATGTCCGTATCCGAGTCGATCATCCTTTTTGGCTCGCACGTTTGGATGTCGCCTACAATGGACACAGACGCTACTAAAAGATCCTGAGGAAGGTCCAGCGGATCGGAGCCCTACGTATCATTCGGGGGTATCGAACCATCAGCACGGCGGCCTCGCTCGTGCTGGCGGAGTCAGTGCCCTGTTAACCCAGATAGGGAGCTCGTACAAGAACGCGAGGTAACACTCGATCGGTGGCAGAAGGAGTGGGATAGCATCCCGAACGGGCAACCAGGGGCGCTCGTGAGGAACCTCATTCCGAACATCCGCCAATGCATGAATCGTCCCGGGGGCCGTCTCACATACCACCTGACCCAGGTCCTCACGGGTCACGGCGATTTCCATGTGTATTTAAATCGGATAGGGAAGGCTGATACAACTCAATGCTTGTACTGTGACAAAGTGGACTCTCCGGAACATACGGTATTGTGATGCGCCGCATGGACCGAGACCAGACGAGGCTTGCCCAGAAAGAACACGCTGGGAGAGCTAGTTAGGTACATGCTTAAGTCGGTCAAAAACTAGGACGCGGCTGCAAAGCCTATTCAACGTATCATGAAAGCAAAGGAAGAGGCAGAAAGAAGGAAAATAGTGGAAAGCGTCCGAGTTGTTGCCAAGGCGCGACTTGACAAGCAGGACGACAAACGATTTAAAATTTCCGAGACTTCCCCGCCGCCTGTGTGTAGTTACCCTTCTGCGTTAAGGATCCCGCAGGTCGGAGGGTCGTCATAAGGAGGATACATATATGTAGGCACTGCCGTCTATATATGTAGGGTTTTAGTGGGTATTGCCTTAATCCTTTGGCTCGACACTTGTCAAGCGCCAAGACTTGCCGTTAGGTGGCTGAGTCCCACACTGTCTGAGCGTTGGCATGTTAGGGGGCTTACCAACTCCTGTTATGCTTTCTCTCAGTCGTACGTAAATGCATTTTAAACCCTAAACCCCCAAAAAAAGTATTTAAAATGCAGACGCAGGGGAATGATGTTGTGTTCTGTGTAGTGCTGGGTGACGGCGGGTGCGCAAAGTGCAGCAAGAGTGAATTCTGGCCTAAAGGTATACTATTTCGTCGTTGGGCTAGTGGTGCTTCCTAGGAGAAAATGGTTATGGAAAGCTTTATCGCGCCTGGCGGTCCGGCTCTTCGAAAGTGACTGAACTAGAGATGCTAACGTGAAGACTACTAGGTCTCTACGGCTGCTTTTCTGGAACTGTGAGGGACTAAGAAGAGCAATAGACCTAGCGCCAGTTGACATGCTCACGTAGGTGGACATTGCACTCCTTACAGAGTCCTACCAGCGGGAGGAACTGCATATCAAGAATATGCGAGGGTTCCACCAGCTGGCAGTTCTACCTGGTGGAAGCCGTGGTGGACCAGTAGGTGGATTATCAATCTGCCTACATAAACGTTTACCGTCGGCGCAATGTATGAGGAAGAACGATTTCTGTGTGGGCCTTTCGTACATGAGGGTGAACATAGCCGTCTTCTACCTCTCACACATCTTGACTCGGCAAAGGTCGCTGACATGGTAAGTTCTGAATTATCAGGTTCGACCTTTCTATGCCAACCATCGTCGGTGGCGACTTCAATGCCCGTATAAATGGTGGGGGCTACTAACGATAGAGAAGAGGAGCTGCTCCAGTTGATGGAATACTTTGGACTGAGATGTGCAAATGCACGTGAAGACCACACGTATATAAATCATAACGGAAGCAACACCATTGACCTACTGTTTTACAACCTTGTCGATGGCGAAGTAAAAAGCTTCGATGTTCTCGAGGTGGCTGCAAGGAAGCACCTACCGATGTCAGCAGTCGCGAATATTCCAGATATTTGGTTCAGACAGCGAGGGGATTCACACCTGGTTGCCACGAGGCATGTTGACCTTTCATTTTTAGAGGTTGGTAGCCTCGAGGTGGGCTGTGATGTGGATACTTGCTGTGAACTGCTAGAGAGAACCATGAGAAGTGCGGTAGGTGGAAGAGACCGGGACAGAGGAAATCACGACAGTGGTTTCCTCAGGCTTGCTATCTCGCCCACTGTGGAGTGCTCGAGCTTTTGCGCCAAGCGAGATTAACGGCACTACCGCAGCTGCTAGCCAGACGCAGGCTTGACTACTTCAACAACTTATATAAAGCTATGTCTTGAGCACAAGCGTGATTAGGCTAGGCGAGAGGAAATTCGACTGCTTAAAAGAGCAGAACGCAAGCCCTCAGCCTACGCGTACGATCTCGTAGGGGGCGAACCACCTGCTCAGCGACGGACGAACAGGTAACGAGTCACCTGACCGGTCTTCTATATAACTGCGAGACTGTACTCCTGATTTCAATGATTGAGCACCCGCTCACATTGGTGCAGGAGACTATTCATCTGCTCTTTGAGTTAGAAGAAGTAAGTCAGGTTCTACACTATTTTCCGAGAGAAAAGTGTGCGGGACCAGACCAGATGTACTATGAACACTGGGTGCAGTCTGAGCCACTTTTGGCAAATCATCTTTGTGATTTATTCAACGAGATCATGAAGAGGGGACAAATGCCACGAGTCTGGCATATCGCCAGGCTTTCTCTTTTATTTAAGGGCAAGCACGGTAATGGCAGACGAGACCCAAACTTATAACGCAGGTGTAGCCTCTGAAAAAAGGCTGAAGAAGATCTTCTGTAAATTGGTTATAAAACGGATCGAGTACGTTGTCGACCAGACCCTTCTGCCGGAGAAATTCGGCTTCCGAGGGGGTCGAGGAACGCGTGATGCAATCCTTGTGCTTCAGTCAGAGATAGAGCAAGCTGTGGCAAAACCCGGAGGTCATTTGTATGCAGTCTTTATTGACTGCGTCAAAGCTTTTGACAAAGCACTCTGAGATTTCCTGGTGAAGTCATTCCGATACGCAGCGGTTGGTGGCTCTCTTTTGAGCGTAATTTCAATCTTTTTTGCTGAGGACCCCTTACTAGTGCAAGGTAAGCAGGAAGTGTTGCAGGTAAGGCAAAATGTCCGAGTATGGGAACACCTCACTTGGGCTTTGGTTTGCTTGAAAGGTGTTTCACAATGTACATGAAGCGGGTACTTTGCCTGTCAATGCGGGCAAGGAGCCGCTTTGTGTACCTAATGTCTGGCTGTACACCGGTTGTTGGAATAATTCGATTAAGGTTGAAGACGCCGCGTACAGTACCATTCGAGAGCTTTATCTCAGAATCAGAAAATAAAGTTAAACGAGCCCGACGATAGGTTGGAGACGTGGATATTTTCAGTGCTTCTTACCCCTGGTCTGGTCTTGCATGTGACAATCGCCACATCTATACCAAATGCATGGTTCATGGCTATCATCACCTGGTCTGTTCGAATACGAGCTTCTACGAGGAGTACACAGAGTGCCTCTGTCGACTGTGCTCTCAGGCGTGTACGAAGTTTCATGCGTCTGCCTGCCTGGCCCTTGCGAAGAGATCGCTGCACTGCCTCTCTCGAATAACATGCCGCGAGCAGCTGACTAAATAATTGTATAATCTATATAATTATCTATGTTATATGCATACTCAATATGAGTGAAATAAATAAGATGATATGTGTTTTTATCATATGAATAAGGACCAAAACGTAGTTTTATCGATAACGTTTAATTTGTTTGGATCATTTGTGAGCACAATGGTCATACAGCTGTGATAGAACGTGCATAACCGACGCGTTTTTCATTCTTAACAGTTCACCTTTTGCGGCTACGCCTAATCTTATTTGTAGCCGATCACGTGATACGAACCGAAAGTTCATAGGACAGGATAAAGCGAATGCATACGAAGGAACCTAGCGTGGGTATATATCTAGCAATATAATATAGCCAGCGACAAAAATGTTAACGTTGCAAATTGTACTAGGAGTATGCTGATTGTGTTAAATTAGAGCTATATATTATATGCACATATTTAGCAATTTCTGTGTCTACTGTCTGAGAAGTGAATATAAAACCTATTAGAACAGAACATGTCTGCATAGGGTATGAGCTAGGGTTATACCAGTTAGTACATCATTTCATTCCTTTTTTTAGACTAAGGTACACAAAATAACCCCCGTTAAGTTTTATTCTTACCCTCTATAAAAATTAATTGTTTATTATTACATCTTGTAATCATTATAATTGTTCAGTCCCAGTGTCGCTGATCACGAATTAGGCTCCTCGCAAAAACGGATGCCAGTACATCAGGACAATCGATATTTTCTCTTTATCAATTCGGCGTCATTTTTGACTCCTCTGGTCAAACATATATAATAGAACACGTATAACAGGCGCGTTTTTTAAGCAGTAATTATTATTCATTACGACCTATGCCCACCACGATAGCAAAGTGCATAAAGATATGATAGTCTGCCAAGCGGAACCCGGTAAAACCTGCATTTTGGCTTATCTGATCATAGGTTCCTTGGCGGCAAAACATTTTTTATCCAAGGTTTTACGTTTGGAACTCAGCACTAGAGATTATAAATCGTGCAGTTAGATTACAGCTGTAATTATATATATATATATATATATATATATATATATTTTTGTTTTTTTTTTACAGTTCTGCGCTTGGAACGGAATTATCTAACATTATTCTACTCTCACTTATGGCTGATGGTGAACTCTTATGGCTGGCAGTGTCGAAAGTGGCCAAAAAGAGCTTTGTCAGAATTTAGACCAGCGTCATTAAGCAAGCCGGGCGACCTCGGCTTGAAACATATGCAGTTGTAAGCAAAGTTGTGTAGTCCTAAACCTCTCTTAATTTCTCATTCTGCTTCTATAGGGAACGCCACGCTCAGAAATCATGTATGATGAAATTTATTTGGTCCGCAGATATTACTACTAGCTACCTACCTCTTGTACAAGCTCTTTCGTAACGAGTTGGTGCACCGGCGCCACAATCATTCTCTCTGCAGAGGTTAGCAGATTCTAGGAGACAGAATTAACCCTTAGCTCAGTACTAATATTTTATATATGTATATAATTAATTATATATATATATAGCCGTCGCGGATTTTGCTAGCATATGTACATATATACATAAATATGCCGCTCATAGCGCAATCGTCGCAGGCCAGTGATATATGTGTAAATCAATATTAAATATATGTTTTTTTTTTCTGTGCAATATTGGCACATTTATTAAAGCCACGGTAGTGTGAGACTTACACGTTTACAAAAATCCTATAATTAAAACAACTATCATAATTAAACTAAACTCAACTAAAATCCAATCATTTTTGCCACTTGTCGGAGGTGGCCACAGTACCGTTTTTTGGAGATTACTTCATCTGGCCATTTTTCTTGCTATTAAGGCTGCTCGATTAGGCTGCGGGGTTTCTCAATCTTAGGTTCCGAGACAGTAGCTCATGCTCAATATTGAAAACGGCACAGCGTTTTTAGTAGTGACGTACATCGTAAACCTCTCTTAAGTTGTCCGCAAATGGCGTAAGAGGAAAGTCAGCTTAACTAACAGCTGCGATGTAGGCATTGCTAAAACCAGTGGCATGTAAGCGCGCGCTTCAGTTGGTAAGTAGGCAAGCCGCGTTTAAGGCTGTGCCACCTGTTGAGATCAGGAAGTATTGATTTGGCCCAGTATTCAAGGTGACCCGGCTGGATTGCTTCTCAATGGCGGCTTTATTTGCTTAGGGTAGTTGTTCTGCTGATTAGTAGTCCCTTCGCTTGAACGTTGATTGAGGGGCATCTTGAACTAGTTCTTTTACGCTAAGGTCTCAGGGAACTTGTCTAGAGTGAGCTTGTATGGCTGCACTAGAATGCGAGACTTGCCCATGCAATGTTGAGCGCCATAAATGTTTGAGTTTTGATGAAAAGGCGGTGTGTTATATCCCTGATAGTCGTGCACTTTCATAAGGGTACGGCATTTAGCATGACGGTATCTACTACTGATGCTCAGAGACGGCGCCAAGAGTCGGTTGCTCCTCTGGTCAGCCGGAGAATTTTTGCAGCTCTATTGAGGCTTTGGCAGCTTTTGCTGCACAGCGCACATAGGGTGTTCCTGTGAGAGTCCCATCCAGGATTCCGCCCTGGTACTTAACCATATGCGTGAGTGTTACTGGGTGCCCTTTCAGACGAGAGTTTAAATTCTGCGGAAGGCGCTTCAGGCTCTTTAAAGGATTTACTTAAAATTCGAGACCTAGCGTGTGGGGATATTGTCGGATATCCAAACGTTGGCTGTTCCCTCGAGCAGATCCTTGTCACAGGCGGTAAAAATCAATGCCACATTGTCTGCGCGTAGGAGACGGAATAAACGTTTAGGAGGTTATGGAGTCTGAGTACTCCATCGTAGGTTATATTCCACAGGGCCTTTTTCATGATTCTATGATCCACATATATAGTTTTTGTCTACAATGCCTTTGCTTAACAACTGCACACTAAACACCGTTGCTTCGCCGCAGGGCTGGACTTTATAAGACCCCGGTTATTAATGGACCTTCTTTCCCCGTCCCTCGAAGGCATCGCCGCCAGCCTGCTCTCCGCATTGGCAACGATTGTAGAAATTTTTTGTTCGGGCGACTCCCCTCCTTGCCTCCCACCGTTAATATTTGATGCAGAATTATTTGCTTTTAATAAAAAAGAAGAATCGGTACGTTTCATTGTATGTTCGTCTTCGCTATGCAGGCTCACCGCGAAAATCGGATGCAACCACAGCAAAGCCGTGATCTCTCACGCAACTGGTGCACATTAACTGGGATTCGCAACGCCAGCTGGGACCGAGGTAGCCATTCACGTCCAGCCACGCGAACCCAGGGGCTTTTCATAATATAAGACGCGATCATCTGATGGAGGCCGTTGCATTCCACGTCCCTCATCTATTAAACCACGTTGAACTGGCATATCGACAACCTCCCCATCTGGTTCTGTCTAAGCATGCGATTTCGTCTACCACCGGATTGCAGCAGAGGGATCCCTTAGCACCACCTCTGTTTTGTCTGGGTATCAAGGATCTGGTGGATTCCTTCAGGAGCCCGCTGAACATCTGGTACCTTAACGATGGTCTAACACGTTTGCACAGTAGCCGATGATATTCGACGAGTCCTTAACTTCAGTGTTACATCTGGGCTGGAGTTAAATTCGTTCAAATGCAAGATATGCTTATTTGGCTCCGCCCTGAAATACAGTCACTTCGAGACCTCCTGTCCGGCTGCAAGATGACCATCAAGGACAATCTGGAGCTTCTAGGCGTGCCAATTTGCTCCGAGGGGCTCCCAGTAGCAATCGAGCGCTGGAGATCGAAACTGAAAAATGCCGCTGCTCGTCTTCCTCTTCTCGGAGCACACCGGGGACTCTTCTTACTCAAGTCTTCTTTCTCGTCCTCAAGACTCATCCACCTTCTTCGAGGGGCAAATTCACTGATCCTGGCCGGGCCTCCTATAGTGTCATCAATGCTAAGCGCAGAAAACAGGGCAATCCCCCTTTTAGATACAGCGGGAGTCGGCCAGTTTAAACATCGCTTAGCTTATCTTCAGGAGAACCTTGAGGCGCGGTGCGGAGGTAGGCCTGAAAACGTGCTATCCTAGCTTGATTGGAGTGCCCCTTTGCACGACGGAGTACAACGACGTCTCCTTAACTAAGCTGCCGACGACACGACCAGGGCTGGCCTAAACGCCGTAGCCGCCCAGAACTCAGGCGCCTGGTTACACGCGCTCACCAGTGCCCCCACAGATACCCTTCTTGATGATGAGACGATTCGCATAGGATTAGGCCTACGCCTAGGAGCAGCCCTAGTAACCCCTCATCGGTATCAAGGTGGTCACTCCGTCGATAAACTAGGACATCACAGACTATGTGCATCATTAGCGTAGGACGACGCTTAAGACATGCTGCTATCAATGAAACCTTTAGCGGAGATTTTAGCTCGTGCGGCCGTCCGTGCATCCTTGAACCCCCAGGCCTCTGTGCGGAGGACGGCAGACGTCCAGACGGGATGACACTTACACCATTCGAGCGAGGCAAAATGCTAGGTTGGGATGCAACCATTACCGACTTGGCCCCTACTATGGTCGGTGGTGGCGCATCCGAAGCTGGTTATGTCTCAGCCCACATTGCGGTATCCCCACGAATTGTGCCCTCTCTCGTTCGGCCTAAGCAGCTGATCTGCAAAGTCGGCACGTCTAGACATATAACGCGGAAACGCTGCTTCCGTTCGGGGCACACTTCTAAAGTGGTGTCGGCCTGGCCTAGCACATACTTGTTCACAAGTGCTTTACTTTTGGCGTTCCACGAAAGCGTATTGAACGCGTTTGATAACTAAGAGGAAGGCCAGATAATTCGACCTTTTTTTATGTTCTATTTAGCGTATTTCTCTGTGATTCAGCTATGTTAAGCTTTAGCTTTGCTGGTAGCCGAATGTGTAGAGTGCTAAGCTCGGAAACCGCTCTAAGTTTCCGGCAGCGCCTCCTTGTTTTCGAATTCTATTACTAATCGTCCGTTGATAATGTGCTCAGCTGCCAAGGCTTAAGACAGCTGGTGAGCATGTTATCCACGTTGCGTTTGAATACCTTACGAACCGATACCTTTAAAGGTATCTGGAGCAGGTGTTTTTTCTTGGCCGTGTGCACTTGGCCACGGTTCTGGCCTCTATGAGAAAGATTGACTCAAACGCAAAGTCTGAAGTTCTTGTAAAGACCGTCTGCCCGGTTGATCTTTTCGAAAAGGGCGCAGTTATAGTCGGTTACTGGTGGGGACGGCTGTGCGTAAGCATTTAGTACTACTTGGCCCAAGGCTTTTAGTCAGGCAAGAAAATTCTGCAAACATAGTATTAATGCTTCTCTGTTCTCTTTCTATAAATAGAAAAGTTCGAGTTGATACCTTACCTTGCGGTGCAATGCTCATCGCAAGCAGTGGCAGGTCTTTCGCTTGTGGGCCAGTAGCACGCGAGGCGATTGGCTATCATAGTATGTGAGCGAAGGCTATTTTCAGCAGGCTTCCTTTTGTAATGCAAAGATTTAATTAAGTAGCCAATGCGATGAGGTATTTTTTTTAACGCCTTCTCAGGTTGGTATACTTTAGCCTGGGAAAACATTGCCGTTGTGTAGGAAAAACGGCTTTTTTTAGAGAACTAACTGAAAAATGCGGTTGGACACCGCGGCAGAGCAGCGTCCAGCAAGCGCACGCCGTGTAGGACTCCAAGTCACTCAAAACTAGTCAGGTTACTACTTCTGACGGATTGCCCGGGAGCCAAGGTAAGGCGCAAGCAAATACAGAGGGCGGCCCTTGTCTTCTCTTGTCTGTAGTATGTTCTTAAAAGCGTGTGATCCTTCTTTCCAATACAACTTACTGAAAAAGTAGGGTCAAGCTTAATTCTTCTCTTTTTTTTGTAAGTCTCTTCCGTTTTTGGACTTTTAACTCTAACTTACAGGATCACCTTTGTATATTGCACGAGAGCTTGCTCAAACGCTTTTCTTATGAGAGTGATCTCACCGGTTGCCGGGATGGCCACTGCCGCTGTCTGGGTGCCTCATGACCTAAGGGAGCTGCAGAAACTAGTCGCTGTTTCTCTGTTTCTCGTAGGACCTGATTTGTTTATTCTCTTCGATGTGACGGATCGTACTTAGGTAGAGTTCCCGCGTTGAAGCTGTAGTGTTGTTAACACCTTGATTCGGTAGGTAAATAGGGTTCTCTTCCTTGACAATGCATCTTGGGATCTGGGGAATTGTGGCGAGAGCGGCTCGAAAAGGCGATCGGTTTTGTCGGACCTCTGTAAGAGCAATAATCAATAATTGTCAGATTTATTATCACACATGTTGTGTAGAAAAAGTACAGTTAAAATATGTACATATGTATACATACACGCATTTGGACTTATAAAATAATAGATATATAAAAGCTTTGAAGCTACGACGCGAGGTTGGTCGTCTAGACTAGCTAGAGACGGGACTAGGGTGCAGGAGGCAGCATGGTATCTACCGCAAGGTAGTTTACAACGTTGACACACACAAGAGTCCGAGGGATCATGGAACCCGGATGTCGCGCACAGCACGCGGTGGAAACCATGCACGGCAAATCTAGTCACACCATGGCGGTTAGATCGGCTCGGCCCTTTCCACGCCTGGTTTTGCATCGCTCCTGTGCTAAAGAAATCCGCAATAATAGCAATAAAGCTCTTATTGGAGTCTTGTCACCTAGGATAGTTGCCTAACTGATGCTGGTGGCAGTCCTGGTGTGCGCACGCTATGATATCTGCGTACTGTTGTTCGTATGAGATCTGCACATTCTTTCTAGGCAGGCTCTTCTCTAAGGAGGAAGCCTTGCACGTTTACACTATTAATTCGTCCGATGATGCGAGAGAAAGGAACGTTAAGAGCGTATTGCGTTGAATTAATATTACTGAACGTTTTTATTAAACGTAATTTTACGTTTTGTAGTTTTAGTCAACGTTCCATCTACCTCGCTTATTTGCCTTCTTCAATTCCGCATTCAGACACTAAAAGCAGTCGTTTTTAGATTGTACTTAACGGTCAATGTCTCTGGGCACGTTCTAGCGTATGGCCAGCCTTAGTCTTGTATGTATGCGGTAACGCGAAGATTTGCTTACTTAAACTTAACTCCTTCCGCCGAACACAACTTGTCTATTCCTTGCTTTTCCCATAATACGTACGTAGCAGTCCGCACTATCTTTACCTCCAAAAGAGCGATCGCAACCTGTACTCACAGCATGCAAGTCCTTAATTTTTGTATGTGGATGTGTCGTAGCTCCTGCTGCTGTCATGGTGGCGTTTTGACTTTATTCTAGTCAAAAACTTATTTACGAACATTTTATGTTTTCCTGCGCTGACCTAAAGCACATTACCCGTTTCTCCAGGTTTGTTCAAACGTTTTTTCCAGATTTTGTTCAAACCCTTTATATCCATAAATGCAACCAGCAAAATGCTAGTAACGTTAAAATTCAAACTAGTAATTTTAACTATATGTTTCTGCTTACTTTAATTTGGCGATGACTCTCAATTTCGCTTTCTTACAGGCATTTGGGATTCCCCCGGGATTTGAACACTCGTTAGATCGCCCTTAAGAACATGGTGGGAGAACTAGAGTTTCCTTCCAAGTACTCGCTGTAGGACTGTTGTCACAGAAGTATACATACACATCGAAATCGAATGTCGCTGAACCTAGCTCGCTGGAGTAGAAAGTCAATAGGATGCTATTAGAAAAACAAAATGCCAAATATGAATACCAAAATCTAGATTTTTACCTACGCTTTAAGTAAAAGATTTTAAGATAGCTTTGCCTTTAAAGCTAGTGCCTGGGGACATAAGATTTCACTACTGGAGTTACTAGCTAATAGGACCATACGGAATACGAGACGTAAGAGCCTTGGAGGGTCCCAACTGGTTTTTGCACAGAACGTTCTCAAAAGTTGAGCATTGCAATGTTTGTATAACAATTTGGCAAACAGGCAATTAGAAGCCAATTGGTCTGGTAGCAGGACTAGTAAACTCATGAATGTACTCCTATTTAATACGTAAAATCAACAAGAAACAATAAATATGCACCGTCGGTATGCAAACATTGGGCGAACGGGAAAGGCGCCTTATATGCCAACCGATTCCTGAAACTGAATTCCGACAACAAGACGGATTTGCTTTGACTGCTGTTTTCTGCCACTAGAAGGAAGTTTGTTGAGTCATCTTCAAGCGACAAGCCGCATCATAATTGCTGCGCCTTTGAATAGAAGGCCATAGCTTAATATACAAGTTGTTTGTTACAATCGGCCGCTTTAGCCGATATAGCTGCCCTATAGTTTAGAATATGAAGGATAGTGGCATGCAATATGACATACTTGCTGTAACCTCATATGAATAGTAAAATCACCAATACACAGGATTATAAACGATCGCATTAGCAGTGCTTTTTAAGTGTTCTCGTTCAGGCGTGCTGGCATTATCGATCTAAATAGTAGTGGACAATCTTTTGAAGCTATGTAATCGACCGGCATTCAACCGTTATTTCATTTGAATACCTTTGTTGCAAACGTGTGACATACATAGTGTTAGACATGGTGTAAAATTGCGGCAATTCAAAGCAATTGAATTTAAAAATGTCATTGATAGTTAATTATAGTACGGGGCTAAGAATGATCCATGAGGTTCGTTTTACCGTTAGGTACTCTGTACTGCTTTTCACGTGGCACACTTATTAATACAACTACGCTTTGAAGCAAATGCTTTGTCATAATGAGGTTGAGGCAAGTTTTTTTACTACATGAAGTTTCATACATTAAAAATGTTGTCAGTGAATGTCGGAGTGGCCTATCCGTCATGACTAAAATATAACAAATAAAACAAAAACGAGAAGCACAGATATTTCAATAAACCATAGGGTGCAATACCATCCTTCACTGTTATTAGAATGCTTGACTCGTGCTCTTGAACAAAAATAATTCGCATTATTTCTGGACGACTCAGAATCAAGGAGGTAAATGAAATATTTTAGACTATACAGAAACGTTTTACGGATATCAGGTAGTAACTTGTTCGAACATGTTAATAGATTGTTCCAGTTTGTTTTTAATCTAAGACTAGTCTAAGTCTTGCGCTCATATAATTACAGATTCAGATGGTTACAATTAATTCACCTTTAATAGAACCTTAACGCGGCCTACTGATACATAGTTTATGCAGTTTATAAATACAAAAACTGCCAGGAAATTTATTCACGAAAAATCCGCAAATGAATTGCGTTGTTTATAAAATACTGAAGGCTCGCGATAGGATTCTCCAGAGCTCCTTGCCTAGGCGCACGAACCATGTTCGACTGCTGCTCTGTCTGTAAAGTACGACACTGGACTTGCCTCTTGATCACTTGTTGCGGATGGGCCTTTCATATCGCTTGTTAAGCTCCTCTAAAGCCATACATTTTCTTTGGTAAAATGGAATTTGATGCGTGCAATTCCGGTTTGGTGATCACCAAGAGTGAATTGCGCAATATAAAGTCAACGAAAGCAAAGAACGTCTTTTAATTTTATACCATATCCCCTGTTGTTGTTGAGAGGAGCCATCATCATCATCAGCTGTGATAACTCCTCTAAACAACAACAGGGAAAGTGACCGCTCGCGTTCGCTTAAGCGGACAGATGATCAAGCAGATCACACATCAAGTCTCCCAGTCTTTATCAGAATTACCATATTCCATACAGGCTCTTAGCTTAATAAACAACGTTGACCTTATATTTTTTCATGAAACCTCGTTTGACAAACCGACACAGGATGCGGAATGAGATCTAGGAAACGTTTTAGTGCATTTAGAGTCGTTTTTACTAGTACTGCCTTTTAGCGTTTAAGACGTTTGAAGACCATGGCCTCCTTCCACACATGTTGGTGTCGCTAGCGCAACAAGAGTGCTTATTAAGATAATTGGAAGTCCAACCCATGGTATTGCAATTTAGCTTTAAATAATAAAATTTAGCTTTAAAATCAATCAACACAATCAAAAACTCTCTTGTTATTATGTTTATCATATTTTTGCCCCGTCTTGTGTTATATCGACGAGTTGCGTAGGTGTACAAATTCACTTTGTAAAACCGCGGTGTTCCTCATTAACGAATACGTTTAACACCAATTTTCGCCAGCATTATGCAGGCAAGTGAAGACTGAGCAATGTGAATATGGCTCTCTGTAAAAAAAAAGTTAAAAAACAGTTAAAAAATCCACAACTATTCGGCTTTATCTCGATCGGCAAGCTTAAGCAAAATATGTTTTGCAAAACATCTTTCTAGCTGCGCAAAATTTGCCACTAAAAGATGGCCCCACACCCTTCGGAGGCTGTAACTCAACATTGGCACAATCTTTAACTCAAAATAACGCACTTCCGCACTCAGAAACAGTCGTCAAGGATCTCTCACTTCTGTATGAATAGAGGCCATAGCCGCCCGATACCTGTCGCCAATGTGCTGGGTAAAGGTCATTCCCGTATAGTGTAGTCTTAGACCCAAATACAAAGGAGTTGACAACTTCCAGCGGTTGGCTAGAACAGGGTATTACTTCTGCTGAGCCAACGACTCCCACGGCAAAACTTAATAGCCTTCATCTTCCGCGAATTTATTTGAAGGCCCTTACGGTCAAGGTAATTTTCTACGTCGCCGACAATTCGACGAATGGCACCGCGTCTCTGTGGGCCACTACTATGTCATCCGCATACATAACGACGGCGGCGTTTCTAAACTTCTCCTGAACATAACGGGTTGCGATGAGCAATGAGAAAACCAGGCAACGTAGAGCTCAGCTGCAAGGTGTCTTCGCTTCCTATGTTTCTTTACAGGCGGCCTTCAGCAAAAAAGCTGGAGAGCACTCGTACAAATAAGCGACTCACTCCAGCACGTCGAAATAAATTGCCTAGTAAGCGACGGGGAACTTTGTCAAAGGTTTTGACACAATCGATAAAGACGGCGTGCAAATGACCCCCGGGCACAGTCAACACCCGCTGAGTTTCCCACTAGAGTACATGGATCACGTCCTGTACTCCAGTCGGAAGTTGTATACAATTACGACTGTAGTGCAATTATGTATCATCTTGAAATGCAAAGGTATTACGAAATAAACAATATGCATGTATTATTTATTATTGTTAATCATTACAAATGAATCGGTAATCTTCAATATAATTTATAAAGATAATTATGTAAATCTGAAGAAATGGGAGAATTACGAGACCTCTATATCCTTGCTTATCAATAGGTCTGATTATAATGGCCGTACTTTGTACTGTTGGCATTTATTTATTTAACGTCGCTATGTTAGTTGTTAGACAATTGTTTTCGCGCGAACGTGTGTCACAGGTTTCTAGGATTAGCACAGTTCAACAATGTGCACCGAACAGACGCTGCTAGTCCTCGTTGAATGTCGAGCGACAGCCTCTGACGCAAGAATTCGGATGCTCTCAAGTCTCCTGTGGAAAGATTAAGGTTTCTACCTACGCGTTGAATCAGCTTGAGCGTAAGGGGGCCTGCAGCTTCCGTAGTCTCGAACGCCAACGGACCAAATTCGTGCGGATAATCAACGCTGAAGTATTTCCTGCATTTGTTAGCCTCAGCTAACAGGTCGTATTATAAAAGAAAATCTATAAGTGTACCGTTTATGGAGACGTTTTTACTACTCACATTATGTGACTTGATTAGCTATACTAGCAGTAACTTAAGCATTGCTAACGAGCGTCTGTTTTAGTCACGTTACTATATCTATTTGATGATCTATTTGTTGTTTGTAACGCGAGAATTTACAAATATATCCGCCATTGAAGAGACTCTAACAAAAAGTTTCCAAACCCATCATATTGAACCAGTCTATATTAGAAAGTTTAAAATCGCCTAGCATATTAACGGGTTTTGTAGTGTCACATAATATATCCAAGGTACTACAACGTTCTGTATCCGTTGTGTTCTATGTTTAGGACACATATATTTTGGCATACATAGATACATATAAGATAGAGTTGGGAGTAAGATATACATCGAAAGCAGCAGATTATTTTTACATCGATAGAGCACTTATATGATAACATTTCAGGTAAGTTTTCTCCAGTATTCAAAACTCGTCATCATTTGTATCACGATTACAACGGAGAAAGTCGTACCTGTCACATAACAACGCGTTATTATACATATGTTCATTTAACCATGTCTCCGTTCTAAAAATGCTATAAACGACGGATACCTTCATTTGTGCTGGCTAGGAAGAACGTATGAGCGGTTTTTAATCGCAGTGTGCTGGAAATGACAAAGGAGGAGGGAAAAAGTTCGACATCAAAGGTATTGGAAGGTGTCACCAATAATTTGGCGGGTGATATACGTGGGGCAAACTAACGGCTGAAAATTCTGTTCGATTCAGCCGAATAGAAGAGTTACTTTGTTACACAAATTTCACAAATTAACAAAAAGCCTGACGCATCATCCGCAAGTTTTTGCCCTAGTGGCTGGCAGCTTCAAATCGGGCATAAAGAGTTGTGATTTTTGTGTACAGCTGCCACGGAAACAAAAACATAATTAGGTGCAATTGGTTATAACATATAACACCCTTAAAATTGCTGAGTGCACCCTCCATCACAATTCAGGCAACATCCGTAAGACGTTCCTTTCGACATTTAGTTTTAAAATATCGTTTTATTCTAAATTCCTGTGTGTAAAACGACTAGCTTAGAAGTGGAGGGCTGGTAGCTGGCGTATAACACTATGTACCACGAAACGCATCGTGTTGTCTACAAATTAGTTAATTTCATACCTTAATCGGATCAAATTACCGCTTTGACCCTCAACAATACGTGAGCGTGTTTACATTCAAACTGCCAGCTATTAAAACAGTCTTGGGTGTTCACTTAACTTGATCCTCTTGTTGTTGTTGTTGTTGTTGTTGTTGTTGTTGTTGTCGACTGTCCGTCCGCAGGATGTCCATCAGCTGGCTTTCGATGCAATTGCCTTCCTACATGCCAATGCCGCTAGCATCGCTTGCTTTTTTGTCGATTACGGTAGTCTTGTCTTAAATATTCCAACTCAAATTGGTTCTTTGCCATTTTTTGACCATTAAAATGTTCGGGCTGACCCTCAGCCAAGATTTAACGTCCACGGGACTACTTTTCGCATTGCTTCATAGACGGACCCTCATAGATACAAATGTGCAACGGTGGGGCTCGAACCCACGCACATATGTGTCTTCTCCGGTCGCGCGGCGCAGACGAATGCACCACGCCACCGGGCTCGACACTTTTTGTCCATTATCATTTCGTTAACGATTAATTACGTAGAAGACAATGATTCCTTACAGAAATAGTTGACCACTATATATGGTCAGTGGCTCAAAACGATTTGTATGCAGGCAGCTAACTAGTGACTAGAAACGGCAGAAGGCTGTTAACAATCGAACAAAGCGGCCGCCACGAGCCAGAACAGCAGCAAAATGCGATTGGTGTATCGTACTGGCTGACCAAAGCAACAATGCGCACGTAGCAAATGCCAACGCCCAGAAACCTTAAAATTAGAGGCGTACACAATGCAGTCGTAGTACATACCTATGACTCCGTGTATCGAATTGGCAATAACAGCAAATCGGCTTCAGCTCCCCTCAATTGTAGGTTATGTGCACATTTGTTCCCTCTGCGCCGCCTCCAGTAAGGGCCAGAGACTCCCAATCTTCTTCTCCGCACCCTCCAGCGAGATCCGCAGCGTAACCTTGAGTGAATATGATACCGTTTCGAGTTTGCGGAGATCCAGGGCCAGTTTTTTGCAGCTTAGTCGTCACGAGACTGTTTTATAGAGCTGTGTGGGGCAGATAAGCCGCAAACTGGTAAACTGCTAGTCAGTGCGTGTTAGGTTCCTCCACCAGCTCCGGCCCTGCCCAAATAGACGTCTGTCAGATTTGAGATCGGAGGGAGTCGGACCTCGGCCAATACAGTAAGGATTCTACGAACTCGCCTATATTTTTTCCTTGCATTGCTTCAAATCTAAGGGAACAGGTGTCGCACTACTCCTCCTGTATGTCTTGGTGCAGCCCAGGCGCAACAGGCAGACTGTTAGCTCCTTTCACAGCTCCACCATCTGGCAATGCGTCGAGCGGCATTGCCTGGAGCGTCGCTGGCTGTCTCTGCCATTTCTCACTTGTTTCTTTTCACCTACGGGCGCTCCCTCTAGAATGAGTCCGGGTTCACCGCTAAGCTCTCCTAGCAGTTCCCTTGACCACATTTAGAAACATGATAGCTTCTGTCTTACAGTACCCATGTAGGAGCTAGCGGCCTAGTCAGAAATAGTGACGGCAACGTTATTATCCGACTACGGGACATCACGCTTGATCTCAGAGTACAGTTGGCCGACTGTGTTATCAATGTGATTGAATGAATCAGGGTGACGGCTTGGGAGAAGTGTTTTTGGGAGGCATTAAACCTCTGGCCAGTGGTAGAAGGATTGAGGCAGATATACGCCAGTTACTGGCAAACACCGACGCGGGTGACCTTGCCCGATTCGTAATCAGCGCACTGCTTCATATGCCTATTCGACGCGAGTAGCAAGCTAATTGAAAACTTTATATGATGGAGAAAGCTTTATATGACTACTATTGATACTGCTGGACGTCCGCAACGCGTTCAACACCGCCAAATTGTCGACGATAATGAGCGCGCTTGGGCAGGTGGGGATTTCCCATACCTACGGCCGAATAGGCTGGAAACTATCGTCTACGCGAACGCTCTAGCACTGATGGTTGCCGTTCATACCTAGACCATCTTGGAGACCTGGGCGAATAGAGGCCTTCATCGGATAAACAGGTGGGGCTGGCATCAAAACTGAGGCTCCGTACCTAACTGGCAGCAGGCGAAGACGGATATCCCTAGAGCTCAATGGACACGCGCTTACGCCGTCTCGCTACGCCGAGCAGCTAAGCGAGACCTTGAAACCAGGAGTCACAGGTCTACCATACATCAGGCGCATTACGCAAAAGGTGGCAAGAGTGATTGCCAACCTGGCTTATATACTACCTCGATGCGAAGCGGCGCGTACTAGCCGCTGTTGCAGAAGCGGTCGCGCTCTACACTGCACCTGCATGAACGGACTGGGCGCTTAGAGCGGTCATGGACCGTCGGGCCCTGCGCCGCTTCCAACGGGCGTAGTAATATGAGTTAGCCGGACGTATTGGACGGTTTTCACGGACGTCCTGCTTACTTTCGCACGCCTTTTCCCATTGGACATACTAGTAAAAGCGACGAGCTCGCGAGAGGCGCGTGAACGCGCTTCATTATTAAGTATTCGCGCAAGTGGTATAAAGCACAGGGAGCAATGACATACTAAGCTGCCCAAGCGCTGAGTGGGGCATGGCCGATTTCAGGCGTTCATACTGAAGATTGGCAAGGCAACGACCGACATATGCGTTCTCTGCGACGCCGGGGTACTGGATGATGACGCGCATACCATCGAGGCGTGTGCGGCATTGTCCTCGGACCGCATAGCTTGCCAATTGCTCTGCGGACATTCAGCGCGCAGATGATCGCCGTCTAAATGATCAATTCGACGACTAAGTGGAGCCATTTGATACAGCCCGGCAAGACCCACCTTCTGCTCGGGACGCGCCTACAGACTAAAAACAGGGTTGCGGCATGTAACTCTCCTTTCCTGGTCTTGAGGTAAGTTCCGCACAGGGAGGGGTTTAGTAGGGATGCGTTTAGATCGTACTTAGTCACATACTCTTTCCCCTTGCATTTAGTCCTATGCCATAACATCAGCAACTGTGCGCGAATGCATTTTCCACCACCTGATCAAAATCCATGCGCACATTACTTATTCAACAACAAACTAGATGATGGCGACGCAAACAAATCTAAACAGCGTGGTCCGCAGTGTCCGCTACAATCTACATGCCCATAGGTGGTGTCATGGTCTAAACTAATTAATCTGCTATTTGTGTGCATGTGCCTGTACTAACAAATTTGGCTGATATGGTCTTAAATATAAGTCAGCGGCGGATTACTTATAATAAATAGTATGGTACTCGACCCGCGAGAGACTCCAAACACAGTTTGCCTTGTGCTTAGCATAGGTCCGGAACTACTTCTAGGCAATGACTCCGGACGTAGTCAATCGAGTGGCCGCCGTCTGATCTTACTGATATTGGGGACGTCCTCAAGGTTGTCTCTTCAATACTTGTCTGTGCTCCTCTATTTCAATTCATGTGCCCTTTCGGACTACATCTTCCGTGTGTAGCTTCCTGTGCAAGCCCATTTGTCACCGGAACCCAGCATTAGTTTGGCCCCGTACTGACCTCTACCGCAATACGCATGCCAGGCAAGCAAGGCTTGGGATTTTAGATACCCGCCGATACAAATAGTATTGGAACCAGCTGTGGCCGCTGCTCTGTGTCAGATAATAAGTTCGTTTTGCCTCATATTTGTACCACGGCGGGTATTAGTCACTTCCGTTATTGCGCGACTTCTGTGGTGGCCTTGCATTCTTGCTGCAGTGCCTCTAGCCCATTCTGCGGCAACTACTAAAGACCCATTTAAAACTTCGTCTGATCTTGATTTGTTTTTGATCTTGCCATGCTTGCCTGTGTCTTCCGTTTGTGTAATCCCAGCGTGTGCGTCTGATGAGTGCCAAGACGACAATGGTTAACACTAGGCGACCTTTAATTTGTATGTATATTTCATGGAATTTGCAAATAAGACATAAGATTTGCATTCTAGGAGTATCATTCCTAATGTTTTGGTTCCAATTAATTTCATATTCATTCTAAAATTGATGATAACATTTTATGATTAAGGTTTACATTTAAGAAACAAACATTACTTTAACAAGATTAACATTTTAAAACTTAAGCATCACCTATTATAAGATTTACGTAATGTCGATTCTAATTTCTCACTAGACTTTCCGACATTATCGTCAATTCTCGGGTATTGTTGGCGTCATCGTCGACGCAGACCCTGATTGCCAATTACCGTCTCGGGGGTCTCCTAAAGTTTGCGTTTGCACATTGAAGCGCGGGTCTAACCTAAATCGACCATGCATAATGGAAAGTCGAGGTTAACAGACGTCTTTTGCTCCCTTGCGGCGCCTTGAATTTGTCGCGTGTCTTGCCCAAATTATTGGCCATCTGTCTTGCATTGGCTAGTGCACGTTGCACATAGGCTGCTGAAGCTGATATAGTACTACTCCAAAGTATTTGCTGAATGCTGTTACTGAATCATTTGCCCAGAGCGACTCACAGTAATTTGGCTTTTAAGGCCTATAAATCCATCCAAAGATTTTTGGAACCGATAAATGCACTGTGTACTATAGTCCTCGTGAAACTCCCTACGGGAGCATACGAGATAATGAAATCCGTATGCTCCCGTACGTATATTTGTACCTGGGTAAACGTGGCTGTAATCACAGGCCACTCCGTCCCACAGCCTAGGAAGCCTAAAGACGTCGAGCGTTTTCTCTCAAAAACTGGTTGAGTCACAGGCATACGCAGCCTGAGCCAATGCATCTTAATGCATGCATGAAGCGGCTTCTCACCCTAATTGAATGACAAAGCACTGGCTTCATGTATAGTGCAAAGCACTTCCCGAAGTGAATAAAATTCGCTTAAGACTAGTGTTGCCACACTCTGCCTAAACTAGACACCAACGTTGGTAGAGTCTTCAGCACAAACAATTGCACTGCCGTCCCAATAGACGGTCTCCGTAAAGAGCTGCCAATGCTTAACTCACACTATCCTCGACGTGCGCTGCGAATGACGTTTTCATATAGTGAATTCGAAACCCCACATATGGAAAAGAGTTTACAGACGCAAATAGCCTCCGACAGCCACAAATAACATCGTTTGCAGCTATTTGACACCTGCAGCAAAACTTAGTCGCCTCAGTTTTACGTGAATTTATCTCCAGCCATTCTTCCACGAGCCTTACGCAATATACCGCATCTGTAAAGTGCAAGATGGCACCAATGTCACGGTGAGCAACAACGATGTCCTCAGCAAACATTATCACCACGGTTTGTTGAAACTTTTGACGCCAATAGTAAACAAGATTAGCACAAGGCAATGTGAACGAGATACGGCTCAATGGGACATTCTGAGAAGTCACAACATTCTTGGTTAACTAAAGTACGCCGCATGCTGAACGTGTAGGCTAAACTATTTGTGTCTCCTAAATCGCAATATATTACTTCACTCTTTACGTTTCTAGCATTTCTAGTTTTTATTTGTTTACTGCTTTCATTGATCCTCGGTCGATTTGTGGCTTCACCCATATATGTATCTGTGATGCCTTAGGTGATACTCAGTTATTCGTGTTTCCGCGCGAATCATTCGCGTGCGCGTCTGTAAACGTGTCGCTGAATGTTTCCGAGTTCTCGATAACGAGTTGGTTGGAATATCGTTCGATGGTTCGGGATTGTTCGTGAGTCGACTTAATGTACGTGTGCGTAAATGATGTTTTGCCGCTTGTTCAGTGCTACCTCCACTTTTGCTGACGGGTTTATTTAGCAGTCTCTATATACCTAGTTCGTTCTACGTGTACTCTAGTACGTTTTAGTACGTTCTATACCTAGTTCCTCTAAATGATGCCAAGAGGAGGAAAGCTGCTTTGACGACTAAGTTCAAATGGAAATACGTTTGGAAAGTTAACAAAGAGAAGCTAACTGTGGCTGCCTATAAGACTATTGTTATTTCAAGTGGGATATCTTAGATTCTCCAACTGAAACTGGTTCACTACAAGGGAAGAAGCCTGCAAGAGCGTGCTATTGCATGGTATAGGGTTTAATGCTAAATCATGTTCCCGCAAACTGCCGCAACAATTAAACATACAAACAGTGCAGTAAATTTGACCGCCTCGCCGTAAACCGCACTAACGCAACCAAATGCCGAAATTTCCTAAGGGCCCACCCAACGCTCTCTGATTCATGTCTACTTCGTGCATGTGAAGTTGAAAAGAGAAAAGCCATTTTAAAATGCGGGCTTACGCAGCAGGTCACCAGGGAGTTCCTAAGGGAAAGTAGTTGAATGTACTACTTGGTCCATGTAGTACAAAGACATTCAAGAAGCCCACGGCCTCCGCCTGTCACCTCTGCCACACCGAGGCTTCTGTGCGTGTTTGGTTTTTGGTCGTTGACCTATTGTCAGGCCCTGAAGGGTGAGTTAATCTACAGTAGGGATTTTGACATGCCTGCCAATTCGATGGAGGACGGCTTCAATTGTTCGGCGTTAATCAGCACCTTGAAAAAGTTTAGCGGCAGAGTTAGTACCTAGGCTTGTTGATGTTTGGTCTTATCTATTTTTTAATTAAAAGTTTTAATCCTTAACTAATATCTGCGATATGTTGGACGATATCTTACCTAGAGGCACGTGACGTCTATGCCAAATTTTCGGCGGCACTAACGTCAACCTAATGCTAATCTGTTCGCTTCCAATTATACTTAATGTTTTTTTTTTTCTAGCAGGAAATTGTGTAACCAAATTGATTGTGTCACCCGACTATTATCAAATATATGCATTGACCATATTACCGTAGGAAATTGTTTCAAATTCTCTTCTATCAAATCTGCTCGTATTGAAACTGTGTCATTTTCGGACTAGTTTGCATCTATCCCGAAGATATCGGCAACACCGACCTTTAAGCACTCCACAACGTTATACAAACCGACGCTGTCTAGTAAAGTAAAATAATCTAAGCTTTTCGCACGGGCTGTTTTATCGCCCAAATGTACTTGCGTGTCTTCTGCAAAACCAATTATGAAAGTATGCAATGGTGCATGAAAAAAGCTGCCACCAGTTGACAAAATTATTAGATATACTCCATGTCATGTAGTTTGTTTGTACGTGTTAAATACTTGTGGTGGCGGGATTATTATCCACGCGCGCTCGATCTGCAGAGTTCTGCTTTCACCCGCAATGAGCAATGTTGAAGTAGTTAAGAAGTTTGAAGACTAGTCATCAATTTCTATTCGAGCATGTTTAGCAAAGAATCTCTGCTCAATGATTAAATGATAGCTTATATAGGAACACGTTGCTCCCTTTCATTTTTTTTACATTTTTTAAGGAGGATGTTTTTTATTTTTAAACTAGCCTCCGTCGCCTGCAGGGTTGGAACTTAACCTGAGGCATACCTTCAATGCACCGAGGGCCGGACATGTTAAGATATCTAGGGTTTCCCCAACAGTCCTTGTGGCAGCATGGCCGCTGACTCTCAGCGGTATGGTTTATCATCTATTCTCAATGAGAATCGCTCAAAGAAAATTCCATCAACAACAGGGATCGAACCGACGGCACCTTGGTAGATGACATCCATGACTAGCGCACTAGTCCCCTAGACCACGCCGCCACGCTGCGTAATCTTAGGCGGAACTAACGTGACCTTACTTGCTGACCCGTACTCTTTTGATGAGAACATATTATTTTCTAGCAGGGAGCTATATAATCTACTTGATCGTGTCACTCAACCGGTATTGAGTACATGTAGTACCTTCCCCACGCATCAAATCTTTGTGTCTCCACGATTATTCTCTAGCAAGATCTTTTCGCGCATGACTCATTGAGTTAGTTTAGGCCAGCAACCCAGTAAGTCGTTGAATCGATTATGTGCTTGGCGATCATCTGCGCGGTAGATGGCCGTATAATAAACGGTGAGCTATCCCGGTACGCAGCCAACGACGCACACGCTTCAATGGTATGCGCGGCATCATCTGGCACCTCGGCGTCGCAAAGAACGCATCTGTCGGTCGTTGCTGTCCCGGTCTTCATTATGTACGCCTGGAACTAGCTGATGTCTGCTCAGCGCCTGGGCAGTGTGGTATGTCACTAGTTCCTGTGCCGTATACCACTTGCGCAAGTCGGTGATGACGGAGCGTGTCCTTACGCCTCGTGTATCCGGCAGGCGGGCTGGTCCACGTGTCCGACCAAACGGCGAGTGTGGCCTTATGAGCCTCAGTTAACGATATCTTCCCGTTCAATCATCGCCTTCTTCTCTCGGTTGCCAGCATGTCCCATGGAAGGAGACAAGCAAAAATAAGCAAGACGTCTGTAGAGACCGTCCGGTACGCCCGGCTAGCCCGTATTGGCACAGTCAGTTGGGAGTGGCGCTATGCCAACTCCGGGTGACGTTCAGTCATCCACCTGTTTATCACACGTTTTCACTGGGCGGGAAAGCGGCCCTCTTAAAACAAGCGTACCGAAATGGAACAGCTTTGCAAGAAACCTGGAGTAGGATCGTGCCAGCAATCGCACCACGTCCGGTGGAACCTCGTCCGAGCCCGGGGACTTTTACGGTGCTAACAGCTCCGCTTTTACTATTTCCTTCGTAGTTACTTCCGGGATCTGTTCGGGGTCAACGGAAATGCTGGTATGAGCGCGGGTCAGTTGTTTAGGAAAGAGCTTAAATACTGCCCGGCGAATTTTTTATTACGCCGCGGTCCCATGCCGCCACGCTTAGCTGGGCTCCCGGCCGCCTGGTAGGTAGCTATCAGGATTGTAGGCAGTGCTTCATCGTCCAATGAAGTGTCAGCCAAGCGGGTAAAGCGGTTTTTAAAAAGGACTCCGTAGCAGTTTTGTTGACGTACTGCATCTGCCAAGTGCGCCTCGGCCTTTCGGGGCGACGCGTAATCTGCGAGAGCAGTTCAAACGTGTGGTAGAGGTGGTTGCTTGGAGTTCGCCTCGTTCCCCTGCACTTCTCAGTCTTATATCCGTCGTAGAGTTGTCGGATCCGCAAGGGTGAGGTCCAAGAACAATGTTTGACCTTGGCTCGCAAACATAGGAACATCGTTGTGGTTGGCCAGCATCATGTTGTGCTCGGACATTCTGTCAAGAAGAAGAACTTGCGCCTTTGTCGGTAGTGCGGAGACCCCTCAGGCAGTGTGCACTACATTGAAGTCCGCGGTAACAAGCAATGAGTGTTTTAGGTGTCGGTGAGATGTTATTGATATCAATAGCTTATGTAGGTAATTCTCGAAGTCTTGCAGAGTTTTATTAGGATAAAACTAACATGAATATATCAAAAGATTGTTTTCTGAAAGGTACGCCCACAAGAAGCATTCTGCACGACCCCAATCGGTGAAGGAGAACGTCACGTCTTGGTCTACCAGATGGCCACACTGCTTTGTGGATCAGTGTACATGTGAAGTGTATAACGAGAGTTGTATACATTTGGTTCTCATATAAAGCAGCGGTCCTGGTGCTGTGTGGTGTATGCGCCCAATAGGTCGTGGGCCGCCCGGTTGGTCTCCAGGTTTACGTGGAGAAACTTGATCATTACTCTTCCGGGGGGGGGGTACCTACCTTTTACAAGTCTTCCGTCGGCTCGAGGGTCCAACGGCAAAATTGTCGCCGGCCGCAATCCGACGGCGCTTCAGCGTGTTTGGATGCTCCTGGTAGGGCGCGACCTGGTAGGCTGCGCCTGCACCTCGCGACCGGAGGAGACACATAAGTGCGCGGGCTCGAGCTCCATCGTTGCACATTTGTATTTATGGGGGTCAGTCTATGAAGCAGTGCGAAATCAGGACGTTAAATCTTGGCTGGGGGTCAGCCCGATGTTTATTTATTTAGGTCGGATAGGCTTCCTCCGTTTACGCGATACTTGTAGCTGTGTGCGGTATGAAGTCCATGCTATCGGCCTGTGGTCCGAGACCTTATACACGATACAGTGTGTCGCCTCGGCCTTACACGCAACCGCGGCATGGTCTGGCATCGATAACAGAGAGGGACGGCCCTGAATGCAGTACAGGTAGCAGTCTTGTGGCCAGGTCTCTGGCAGTAGAAGCACGTGGGTATTCTTTATCAGACCTCGAGCCTGCACCTTCTGTCCGCGATCAGGCTAGATCGCTGAGACTAAAGCCATCGGGTTGTAGGGACCGTCACCTTCAGCAACGTGTATCAGCGGGTCGTAGTGTATGTAGCCCTGGCGTGGGCCACTCGCCATTATAGAAATTGCTTCGGTGGCCGCCACTAGCTGACGAATACCCATCTCTATCCTTCTAGCACTAGCCAGGGGATTAATGCCCCATAAGGCCATTTCTCGCAAGCCGTCACTTATTCGACTGTCAGCCTGGTGGCCAGTTGCCTTGCTGATATCGTCGGCCAACTGAGCCCCGAGGTCATGGGTGATGCCCCTTGGACGGATAATGACGTTGCCGTCATTTTTCCTAACGTGGCCGCTAACGGCCGACTCCACTTGTGTGTTGTCGGCCAGCTGAGCCCGTAGCCCGCACTTTACTGTGTCGGTCCAGGTCTGGCTCTCCCCGACCTTGACCCTGACAAACATCTGTCCCGCCAGGTCCGGGGGCGGTGGCCGGCGATCCTTGTCTTTGCAGATATCCCGGAAAGTGCAGCAAATGCTGTCTTAAGCGTGTTAGATTACGGGGCGTTTGGGCAAGACTCTACTAGCGGTAAAACAGCGAGACGATATCTATAGCCGTTTCCTGTCGAAGTTACTTAGAAACGCTCCAAAGTGCCTAGGCCTTGAACCTGGGGAGCGCTGGTGCCTATACAAGGCAACAACGTTGACGTCGCTCTTCGTGGCGACAATGCTAACGCTGCATCTCCGTATCAACAACGCCGATAGAGCAATCACGTTGTAACATTTATGTAGTCTGCACCGTAGCGGGAAAGGGGCAGTGGCAACGTTAGCGCGTCTGTCTCGGGCCAGACGGCAGCGGCTGTGCCTCACTAGGCGGGTAGGCGGTCAAGGCCAACAGTGGCGATGCCCTAGTGGCGACAAGAGGAACTACAGGTTGATACTTGGCCCCCGGTGATCACAAGACACGGGCGTGTTTCCGTGTGGCTAATCGGGCTCTGCGCGACAATTGCTGGTGCCAAAACGCACAGAATTGTTAATAATAATTAAGTAAACTTTTCATATCGCCAAAGTTGTAAAATCTGCGTCTCGGCTGTGCAATCTCATTCTTAGAGCGTTTACTGGGCATGACCCAGCAATGTATATAAAACTGTATAATACGCTTGTTGTACCAAATTGGACATACTGTTTACACGTGTGGGCGTCTATTTATAGAGAAGATGTAAAACTGCTCCAGCGAGTGCAGGATAAGTTTGTCAAACAAGTTGCATGGCCCTGCAATATAAGACTCGAGAGCCTCGTACTCCCAACCGTGAGCGAGTACCAAATGCAAGTTGACGTGAGACTTTTTAAACAACTAATCCGGAGTAACCTTTAGTACCTTTTTCATATTACGTCCAAATATTGTTCGTAGTGGTGTGTCAATTACTCTACCGGAAGTTGCTAATATCGAAGTGGTGAATAATGCGTTCGCATAGAGAGTTTTGCGACGTGCTCATAAGTGTAAGGACTACAATGTGATTTTAACACCCCTTTTTCAATAAAGGAGATATTGTATTGTAGAATACATCACAAAACCACCTAGCACAGAGGTTACGATAGCAGCAAAAACTAGTAGACTAAACTGTGTCGCGGAGCGGACATTCGTTCTCAGCAATACCTGGCGCGAGACTGCTCAAAGTGCTTCTAGGCTAAAAAAAAATCGAACGACCATGCCCCGGCCAGGGTTTTGCTTATCAATCATTTGGGATATCATTCCTTAAGCCATTTGTCGACCCGCATCATCTAAGTAGTTTATTTGCGAAATTAGTAAGAAAATGGCTCTCGAAATATTTTACCTTTTAAGATGGAAGCACACCTTTTGTGCTCGCACTTAAATAAAACAGCAGTGATGACAACTTCTTATTTGAAAATTTGCTAGAGTAAAATCCGCGTATTAGGTTTGGTGAATAAACATTCACAATCGAATTCTGGTAATTGTGGCTTTATGTTCTTCATTAAGGCATTATTTTATGTATTAAGTTTTTTTCGGTAGCTTATGCAATAAAAAATGCAGCTACGACAAATATTTGTAAGTCTTTTGTTAATATTTGCAGATTCGGCAGCCCAATTCGAGAGCCTAAAAGGGGTACAGTACATGGTGGTTAAGCTCCGCGCTTCCGACAGATGTAAATCATGGCATCCTAAGTGTAGCAGGCCTGTAAAATCACCGCAGGGCCACAATAACATAAAAGTGGCATTTTTATTCGAGAAGAGAAAATGCTTTTATGCACGTCTGACTGATCTTGTTGGTGGGTAATGTGGCACTCGACACTGTTTAAGGCCATGTGTAATATTCACCAAAACTTATCTGATAGCCTAGACATTCCCGGAATACATTTACTATTAAAACATTTGAAACATGCTGGTTGGCCTCAATTATTTTGGTCGCAATGTGGGTTCCGTTTGGTCTTTCCTTTGTTCGATGGGGTCTTCTTGGTCTTAATCTGTTAAAAATTCCTTTCGGGGCTGACTCTCAGCTGGAAGATTTAACGTCCATGGGACTGCTTTTCGCACCGCTTCATAGACGGACTCCTATAAATACAAATGCGCCACGGTAGGCCTTGAACCCGCGCACCTATCTATGTGTCTTCTCTCTCGACCAGACTCGATATCATAATCTGTTAAAAAAACGGGGCTTACTTACATCCACCGTATTCCGGCAAATCCTCAGACCTTACCTTTACCATATTCTTCGAGAAATATATTTGCGTGAAGATACGTACCACACACGCATTTGAAGTATTCGTTTATTTGATCATCCTGACCGTTTTTCCGGGTGCGCTATAGAGAAAGCTCTTTTCTGTATCACTCGAGCCTACTAAGCCGTTATGCTTAAAAAATCCAGGGAGACCAGGAAAAATCGTTCTTTTCAACTGTCAGTCACTTCTGTTAAAGCCACATGCCTAACCTACTATAGTTTCACATTAGCAACTAGGATCGCTCAGTATAGCGCTAACGAAAATAAGCCGTCTGCTGTCAATGCTTGCAATTCTAGTTTTACTCAGAGCGTTTAGTTTACACATGGTTCTCGTTATAAATTTGATGAGAATTAATGCTCTGTGGAACAGTACAATACAACGTAGGACCATAATTACATGTGACTAACGCATGCGTATATATGTTACTGATAGCCGCAACGTAGAGGATAAAGTGATAATAATAGTCAAGCCAGCATATAGTTTTCTAAATAATTAAGCCCACTTTGCCTGTTACAAGTAGAATTATATACAATAGAAAGGTTGATATATTACTCGTAGCAGAAATTGTAGAATTTCTTGTGAAAAAGGCGAAATAAAGCGTTTGAATTCTAGAAAAATACATAGCAGGAAAAAGTCCGTGTGTTAAAACTCTAAACACCCGCCAAATAATACTTGCTATTTCCCCATATAATAATGGCATACAGACACAGTGATCTAGTTGTAACAAGCACAACTCGTAGCCAAAACATTCTGTACAGCGTACCAGAAGACATGTTACCGTGTGAGATTTGTGAGCATACGTGTGTGAGTGTGTGATGTACTCACACATTATAGCGCCTATTTAAATAAATATAATTTGCAATTTGGTGAGCCCCAAATTTCCCAATTTTTGCAAAGAAGTCAAATGTTTAGATGATCCATACTTGTTAGCTACATGGTTGGAAACGCTGGGGAAACGATCCGATCTGCTAAACCAGTAAGTATGGTTCCTTGTAGAGTCAACCTACTCTCATGCGGTGGAATAAATCGAAAATATTTCCCTAGCTATCGTAAATTTATTTGGAAAGGTCATTTTGGGCCCTTTCAACTATACTAACCAAAAGAGTAGTGCTTAGTGATCCTGCTATCAATATATCTGTGCGCACTTTTTCTCAAAAAGCGTGTGCCTAGATTTGAGGTGTACATATATGTATGCACCATGAGAATAAAAGTAAAGCCTTGTCTTAGATAAATACTCAAATAGAACGACACAATATATGCCAGCTAGAATTATTATAAAATATGTTTGATTTGTCGCCTTAGCAAAAAGGGAGTACATTATTAGGTGATCAGGATCTATCGCCACATCGATCCCCATTGACAGGGCCATGCTCTAGTTTAATAGGGTTTCACCAACTGACGTATTCCTTGCTATAAGGTCCCATAAAGTCACTATGCATGCAAGAACGCCAGTCTTCTGTTACATGAGCTTGGGGCTAGACCACATTGCAAAATATTGCCGTAACAAAGTTACGTGCAAAAGATGTGGGCAAGCTGGTCACCTGGCTCTAAACTGCAGGCTTCAGGAAACATGTGTAAACTGTAGGGGTCCCCACGTGTCGTCTTCTCTGTCCTGCTCTATTCGACTATGCAAAATAAAAAAAACACAAAGCCCTAATGGAGCGTCGCTTGTTGCAACAGGTTATGTCACAGAGCATTCTGAGGCAATGCAAATGAAAGTAATTGACTTACTGCAGCCGGCTGCCGCACCCAACCCTTCATCCGCTCTGATTTACGCGCCTGGATCATCCACATCTTCGCGACCTACCTTTGGTGCTGTAGTGGAGAACTCGTCTAATCTTTGTGTTCGCGTAAATCTACCGGGATCAACATCTCTTTCCAAGAAGCATTTTCGTACCGTGAAGAAACTTGCTACGAGTGCTCTTTGCAAGTCCTTCTTATTGAAGTTATTGCGCATCTCGGTCACTCGCTAATTGAAGGAACGTGACTCGAGCACATTGACATATTTGATGCACATTACGAAGGTTTTAAAAATTGTATCCCCGAAAGCAGCAATCCGATTAAAAACTGATCGAGGCTCTCAGCCGGTCGTTATCGACCCTATCGGTGCCAACCTAGGATCTCTTTTTACTGGGTTCTCATAATTTTGGTGTTCATACACTTATTTATTTCTGTTAATGCATTGTGTAAATTATATTAATCAAAACTGCACGCAAAATGTTAAGGCATGCCAACTTTCAGATAACGTTAGCTAGCCTAGATAACTAGCTTGGTTTTTATCCACCTAAACGCGGGAACGTGGCTAAGGCATTATGGTCAGGCATCTCACTCCATACGTGGTTTCGATGAGTCTATTCCGCTAGAGACTTCTTCCTTCTAGTGTATTGCATAACCAGACTCTCGTGGGGAACATGCATAGGCCACATAAATGTTTTAAATTGCTCAAATTTTACTGTCATCCAGCCCTCTCTAAACCCACGTAAGTGTAAAAGGGTTAACATTGGTACATTCATATGCCGCTTACAAGATGTCTCGTGGTTAACGGTTTGTCAATGTGAATTCTACGCTTTAGTAATACCCTGTGTCAAGGCAAATTGGAGCCGAGGTTTTACCTGCAAGAGTTTACCTGCAAAAATTTTGAAGCTAGCAGCTTGCTCGATTGCAAACCTTGCATTTGAGTCCGCACACTTCCTAGCCCAGCTGACGTAAACGGTGGTATTTCCTTTATTTAAGCGGAAGGGTAAACAAAATCGCACAGCAAACTACAGGCCGCTATTGGTCGTTGACTATATCTCAAAGGTTATTAAGAAACTAGTGTTAATCAGGCTAAATCGATCCTTAGGGTCGATTAGTTCCTATCGCCAAACCAGTTCGGCTTTCGCAGGGGTAGAGCGCTGGCTCACGTTGGGCAGCTGGTGTCCGATTCAGTCGAGCTAAACAAGTTTTGTCTTGCAGTATTTCTTGACGTACTTTTGTTTTTTTTTTTACCATTTTATCCTGTTCCAGCTGGGCTGCTCGGCGCCGGCTGTTGCATGGTTTAGGTCCCATATCTCAGGTCTGAGACAGGTGGTTCGAGCTAGTCAAATAGAGTCCTCGTAGCCGTGGGTTGACATCGGTACCCCTCCGGGCCCGGTTCTCAAACCTTATATGTTATTATTTTTCTGAGTTGTATTCTATTAGGAATTCAGGGCAAAATATTTACTCTACTATAGCTTTGGCTGATGATTTGACGCTGCTCTTCGGAGTTTATCATCGAAACGTTGATAAAGATTTGCACTCGTCTCTCCTAAGTGTTGACAATACAATTGGCATTTTTAATATTTTCGGTTTAGTTGTCAATGCCATTAAAGCCAATTTTATAGTCTTTGGGTTTTTGCCGAGGCTACAGGCCTTACCTGACAACTCGTTACTCGAGCTACGGAATATTGAGCTCACGCAGACAGCCAAATGCCTGGGGATTAAATAAATCACGTTTGTACTGGGAATATATATAGAGGGTGTCACGGGGCTATTTTAAAAGCGATATACGGAATTGTAGAGCTCGTCAAAGTTAATAGTCTTTCTAATGGAGCATGATTTCTAAGAACAATTATTCGGAGTGAGAGTAATATACTAAATCTGTTACTGGTGTACTTGCCCTACATAGGAGCAAAAAATGTGCAATTGCGAGACAACCAGTCTCCATATAGAGAAACAAGGCGCATCGTCGTAATCATGAGAAAGTTCTGCTTCCTACAACATATTACGCTGGCCAGAAGACCCAACAAGGTCGTTAAAAAGAAAATTCGCAAACAAATAAGTAATTTTATTTGCTTTCACTTCCAGTACCTCAAAATCATAACTCTACGACCTATACACAGCGCTCAAAACTGACACATTCAGGCAAATTCGCATTTTATGACGATTAGTTTGGTACCAAATGCATGACAATGCGAGTCGTAAAAGCAGAGTAATCGAGACTGAGTCCAGGCATAAATGACGTACTCCATCAGATAAATCACTCTAGGTCATTTATACATGCACTCACTCTCGACATGCCCAGCGAAAAAGCTGTTTACTCAGCAATTTAGGCTTGCATTACCATATATTTGGTACCACACTGATCGCCATAAAAAAAAGTTGCGCATTTGTGGATGATCGTATGGTTTTTAGTTTGAGGTATTTGTCATGAAGGATGATAAAATTACTTATTTTTTGTGAATTATCTTTTAAACGACCATATCACATCTTCTGGCCGGCGTCATATATTCTTCAGAAAAAGCACAAACACGACGGTTAAATTACTAAGTATATATATACTTAATAATTTTAATTTGTTTTCCGTTAATACTTTATGCATATGTTACATGTATCACGATGGATTAGCGGTTAGATGTTACTCCGTTGAGACCCATACCCACTAAACGCACCTCCCCCTTTAAGTTTCACTCTCTGATAGCCCAGATCTTCATAAAAAAACAGTACAATGGACGATCAGGAGAAGTGGCGAGCGCCCTTTCAGATCAATTGGCTGGGGTCGCCCAGAGGATCCAGCACTTGTCTAACACCTGCAAGCCCGCTTTCTTCGAGCTGCACTTCTCTATGGATGCTTTCGGGTTGAAGCCGCAGTTGTGCCTGTCTTTCTTTGCACTTTCATGTTTCTCCTGGAGGACTTCTTTTGCCGTAGCAGCTTCCAGTTTCCAGGCCTGCTCACTAGAAACAATGTATTCGGTTAACTTTATTAAGCTGGACCGAGGTGGATCGCTGACCTCAGTGGTGTGGGTCTCCCTCCCTGACTTATACTACTCGGACGAGTCTGCTTGCTTGTTTCGCTTTCTTCGTCTTAAGAGTTGCTCTCACCCAAACTGGCGCTCCAAATAATGCAATTGATTCCGCGACCGTCATTAGCCGAGGCCGGATATGTGGCCGAGGCCATTTATCGCAGTATCCAGTGTGACCCCGAGGTAGCGGACTTCCTTTACAATTTTAATATTCTCGCCGTCAAACTGTAGAGTGAGCGGACGGATTCTCTTTCTCCCTGTGAGGAGTACATTGCATCGCCCTTTTCAGGGGCCAGTCTATGTCCCGCTGCGCTCATCCACTCTGACGTCAGATAAACAGCTTTATTCATATTTAATTCAAGTTCGTCGGCTGTTCTAGCCTATAAGACTATCGCCAGGTCGTCGACATAGGCTACTAGTGTCCACTCTTTTGGGCAGGCCTGTCAGACGGAGGACGTCGTCGTAAGCCAAATTCCGAAGAAGTGGGCCAAGTATAGACCCCTGCGGGACCCCGGCTGTCATTTGGAAGCTGACCTAGCCGTTGACAACTGTTCGTACTTTAAGGTAGCCGGAAATTACATTTACCAGGTACGAGGGGACTTTTTTTTGTATTAGTGTGTCCAGAATGGTTTTCCATGGTAGACTGTTGAAAGCGTTCTTAACGTCTAGGAGGGCGACTAGGAAGAGCTGCCATGCCTGTATGGTGGAACTTCGTAGCGAATCCGCCCTACTTACAACGCGTTGTATTGCAGTTAGGACTGACCGGTTCTTGCGGAAGCCGTATTGTGTGTCCGAAAGCAGGCTGTGTTCCTCTGCGAAGAGCCTCAGTCTTTTCTCAATTATGGCCTCGTATCCTTTTGCCAGCGCACTCCGCAGGCATATCGACCGTTATCCCCCTTTTCCCGTGGGAACAAGAACGACTTCACCACGCTTCCAAGATAGCGGAAAAGTGCCGCTTTTGAGCAGGACATTGAAAGAGTCCGCTACTATCTCGGGCTGCTCCGTAAAGAGAAGTTTCACTGCCTCAGGGGGAACCCCGTCTGGTCTAGGCTGGATAGGGATTTTATTTTCCTCCCGAGTTCGTCCTTGAACCTTGACTCGTCTGTGAGTCTGAATCGCGTAAGGGGAGGAAATGATCGAAGGTTTTTAATCCTCAGTCGAGTCTCAATGCAGTAATCGTCGCTCAGGTTTTCCTCGTCCACTAGAACCTTCCAGCTTATAGCGTTTAGAGCAAGAATGTCGTTACATAACATGATATCCACGTAAGACTCGCTGCCGTGGCAGTGGAAAGTAGCTTCTTTTTTGTCGTTTAATACTTGAAGATCGAGTGACGCTGCCCATTCCAGTAGAATTTTGCCCCTTTTATCGGCTCGAGGTGATCCCCAGACTTCTGACGCTGAGTTAAAATCCCCGGTTATTAGCTATCTAAATCTATTCTGCGAGGTCATCTAGGAAGCGCTCGAAATCTTCGTGCAAGCAGTTGGGGCTGATGTAGGCAGAATATATTCTGCCGACCTCTTTTACTTCGATCCAGCAAAACCCATTTCCGTGTCCTCTCTTAAGCACCTGTACAATCTGTTTAGTTATGAGCGCTGTATCTAGCAAAGGGTCTTTATCCCAAGTCTCTGGTCCTTCGGTTTTTCTCCTGTTGGGTTCGCTAAGGGCCATCACATCAGTTTTTCTTCTCCATGCTATTTCTTCTAGCATATCATGGACCGGCCTGCTTCTATTGCAGTTGGCCTGAAGTATGCTGATTTCGCTAATCATTTTTGTGCGGAGGAGTCGCGCTGGGTTGAACCTCTAGCCGCGCCCTTGGGCCCCTGTGTCCTCCATTCGTAGGGTCCCTTTAAGACAGTGGCAACAGCCTGTTGTTCGGTCGTAGGCTTCTCGTTCTTCTTATTTGGCTCTACATGCCCTGTCTTGTCCCTGGTAGCTTGCCTTACAGTTTGGCGCTCCTGCATCTTAGTTTTAAGAAGTTGGAGATATTTGGGGCATGCTGTGGATCTAGCTCTGTGGCCCTCGTCGTTGCATACGTAGCATTTAGGGAGAACCGCCTTATAGTCACGGGCTAGATGGTCCTCCTGTCCACAGCGGTAGCATTTCTGCTTATCTGCCTTCTTGTTTTTGCATGCAAAGGCCGTGTGCCCGATTTCATGGCAGTTGAAGCACGTGGGAAGGGTTATCCATTCGTCGACTCTACAACTGTTTTCTCTGACGGCCACGATATTCTTCAGTAGGACTCTGCGGGCTTTAGTCTTTGGTAAGAAGACCAAGCACTGCCAACTGCCTCTGTTCTTGGTAGCCCTGGGAGCTTCCGTACGAATCCTGGTAGACTCTCGGATTTTCAGTATCTTCCGAATGTTCTGTTCTATAGAAAGCGCCGTGAGTAACGGGCTGATTCCCCCAAGGGCAACAGTTCCTGCGGGGCCGCTGTACTGCCTAGTGTCTACCTCTCCGCCCGTCTTTTGTCTGAGAACGTCTGCAAACGTTGTACTGCTGCCTGGGCTTTTTTCTTCAACTCTTAGGATGATGTCCCCTCCCTTATTGGTAATGACCGTCCCTATTTTTACCCCGCTGTCCGCTGTGTTGACTAGTGGGCGCATCTTTTCAATCATGTCTTCTGACGAAGAGCCTGCGGCAGATCTGATCCTGACAGAAATATATTAATTCTGCTCTCCACGAAGTTGCCTCGACATCATGTTGGCGCGACACCCGTCCTTCTCGAAAGATGTCGACTTTACACCCTATCTTCCAACAGCATGCCTGCCTCTACTGCATTTCTTATGGTGGGTCTTCCCCATTGTGGAGAAATGTACAAAGCCGTTGGGTTTTGAGAGCCAATGTTATGTCTTTTTTCTAACGTCTTGTAAAAGCTTCTAGGAAGCCAAGTGGCGTTTCCTCTAGGCTGACAGCACCCACCACTAGTATGCTTATTGATGTAGCAGACGCCTCAGCATCCTGCTCTTCCTCAGGTTTCATCTGGGTTTTCTAGCTTGAGCTGGGCGCTATTTATGAGGATTGCGACTCCTCCTGCCGGTAGAAAAGCCGCTTTTTCCGCCATCGGGGATTGTCCTGTAAGTTTCTTGAGCAAAGCCTTGTCCTTTTCGGAGCCTTTCGTAATAAGCTTTACCCTGATTTCGCGTGAGGTAGTAATGTTGTCCGTAGTGAGACCAGTGGTCTTGTACATAGACAGCGGCCACTCCTCCTTGATGAGGTCTATTGGACCTTCAAGTGTTGCCGTTTCGGCCACCTGCTTTTCGAGGTGTTTCGTCTTGACCATCTCGATCTGTTCTTTTTCTAGCTTTTCCTGACAGGCTTCGCATCGTAGCTCTGCCGCGGGTGGGGTGCTCAATGAGGGCCGTGCTTCTTTCTAGGCGGCTAGTCTCTGCAACTCTAAGGTAAGAGCTTCGGCTTTTTCCTTCCAACTCTCAGCTACCTTTGTGAGGTCTTGCGTACGTGCGGCATTCTCGTCGGCCTGCTTCCGAAGAATTGCTTTCTTCTCCTCCGTTTCCTCTTTGGATTTCTTCAGTTCCCATACCGTCTTATCTAGGCGTGTAATAGCGGCCTCTAATATCAACCTGGGTGGTTTTGTGCTTATCTTTTAGTGCCTTGAGGTGTTCTGTAACTGCCTCTAGGTCTTCTAGAGCTTTGTCCTCCTTGTTTGGAGTGGGCTTCTTTCCTGCGTTGACTTTCGCCTCCTCGGTCCGTGGTGCATGTTCTTTCGTTGTCCCTGCGATCTCTGTCTCGTGCCCTCAGAAGAGGCAGTCTCCATCAGATGGCCTTTCGCTGCTCCGTCTGTTGTCGCTTCAGATCTCCATCAGGGGACTCGCTTGGACCCCCTAAACGGGTTCATATATATGTATATGTTTGTTTCTTTTCCCTTTTCTCTCTAATTATTATTATTCATTTTTTTAAATGTATTATTATTATTTTTTCTCCTTTTTTTCCCTCCTTTATTTTTAATGATATGATGCCAAATTGTCTTTTGGGCCCAACACAATTCAGTCTTACCCAAAATATTTTAAAAAAACCGCTGGGGATTGAACTCAGACCGGTCTTGCTTAGAACGGTACTGTAGTCGCCGACGCAACCCCTCTGCTATCCACTCCCTGTAGACAACAGCGCTTCCACAGGCGTTCGATCACTGTTCGCGGCAACTTGCTGTGGTTGTTATGTACAGCGTCATTAATTATGTGATGGCTTATATACACAGTTATTTATGTACACAGTAAACTATATACGTATACACAGTAGGTTAAATGCATATACACATGCATATATCCCTTCGGGACTGACTCTCAGCCAAGATTTAACGTCCATGGGACTGCTTGTCGCATTGCTTCATAGACGGACCCCCATAAATACAAATGTGCAACGGTGGGGCTCGAACCCGCGTACCTGCTATGTGTTTCCTCCGGTCGCGAGGCGCATACGCATGCCACCACGCCACCGGGCTCGACACTACCGATCGGCTAGAGTTACTGCTCGATCGATAAACGACGTTCGAACTTGAAACGCCTCGAACACACACACTTCTCTTTAGGGAAAAAACAACAAAAGTCAAGTTTATCACAGTACCTTTGCAGTGATTACTAATCGCGTTGAACCCCCTACCACTAAGGCCGTCGAGTACAATTGGTCAGCCTGTTACAGGTCTCAGGTTCCTGCACTCTTCGACCGCACCCAACAGCTGATAGAGAGCCTCTTGTGTGTGCCTAGTGGGCGCGTATTGTGACTGTCATGTATCCGTTTCGATGAGGCCATATATATATGCATATGTATATATATATATATATATATTTGTATTGTTAGTCCAAATAATAATCTGGAGAAATGTCACTTGGCGAAATATCCTTTAGCCAAATCTCACAAACGGAGGCAGTTGGTCGACGTTATTACATTATTATGTAGCGGAAGTTCTTCCTCGACTAGGGTTCCTTTGTTTATAGCTTAATAGGCTCTATTGGCATAAGCGACACGCGGTACAATAACTAGGCCCTTTGTGTACTTATTGACCAAATATTAGGTATTAGATTTATAATAGACGGCTTACAGCAATCGGTTCGGAGCATTCAAGTTAATAAGGTGCCGTGCTGCCCGCAACAATGACAGATGCATGAGTCGTCAGCTCCATGATGTGCAGGTCATTCATACAATTTCTAATAAAACCATGCACAGCAAATCAAAGAATAAGATGACAATTTTCCATATGGGGGATTCTTCCACTTGCTGAGGTGACAGCAAGCGTAAAACAGCAAGGTTCGCTGAGCTGAGAAACCGCCATACCACTTGTATCCCATACCTAGTTGTGAGGCCTATCTTTACATCCAATAGCTGTACGGCTGCTTGTAATGACAGCCGCACTAGTTTCAATGCTACGAAAGTACATAAGACGCTTACAGATTATTTCCTAAACATGTCACGTAAAACACACCCAGTGGTTGTTACTTTGACACCGAGGTAGGCGAAGTGTTTAACATACTCGGCAGGGTTTCCCTGAAGATGAAGCCTTTCATCGCTAGCCAGCCTTCCGATTCTCCTGAAATTCCTAGACTTCCGAGCTTATAATCATGCTATTAGTATTCACGTATTTTGCAGAGTTGCAAGCTTCTGCTAATTGTGAAAACCTCCTCTGGCGAACAGAACCGAATCGTCGGCACAGAGCAACACTTTGGCGAACTTGTAGTCGTTTAGCAATTAAAAATGACAAATCCAAATTCAATGCAGAACAGAGGACCTTTGCCAGACTGAGATTGCCCCCCTGAGCCCCCCTGTTGTTTAAACCAAAAGTTCGTGCTCAGACACACCGCCGTCAAGGATAGCTGTGCTCTACTAGAAGTATTGAGGCAATTAGCTGAAGAAATGTGAGCGGAACTCCATAGTACACCAGCTTTTCAAAATTTAGTTTTTGCAACACTGTTGCAGAGGCAGATTCAAAGTCCACAAAAATAACGTGAGGGGGCAATCGCCTTTGATCAAGATTCAACCGAATCCTTGCAGAGAAGAACGCAGCAAGCAGTCAACGTCGACTGTTCTAAATCCAGGCTATTATTCCGGCAAACCATTTACGACCTCAAGAAGCGCCTCCAATCGCTTGATCCATATACTAGCTAAGAGCTTGTGTACCACACTCTTGTTCGTAATACCACGTCAAGACGACGGAGAGAGCGTGTTGACTTTTCCTTTCGGAATGACACTCAAAAATAATTTCTCTGCATGACGAGGGCAATGATGCGTGCTCTTGTATTTTGCTGAATAGGACGTGTATGACGGGAATTAGCAGCATAGCTTTGTGCAAGTGTTCATTTTGCACTTGATTCGGATCTGGCGTTTTACGAGATTTTGTCTTCAGTATAGCGTTAATAACATTATTAACAGTTATTTCAGCCAAGATGCCCTTTTTGGCTTGCATAGGTAACCCATCCCACACAGATAGATGATAGGTTTAGGAACATTCTTTGAAATGATATTATCGGTTGCGTACATTCCCCGAAGTACATTCTTAACTTCTCAGATGGATAAGGGCAAGTCAGCGACAGTTCGGGACTCACTTTGAATCAATTTATACGGGTGTCTTGTGGCTTCCAGAATGAGACCATTTTCTTCATTCAAGGTATGGCCTTTTTTGGCTGATCACTGTTATGCAGCCATTGATATACTGCCAGTAAACGGTATTGTAACCTGGACAGAATACATGCTTAAACAACATAATGCTTAAAACTACGCAGCTCTGCGTTCATCCAAGGCACGCTGCCCACTGGATCTTCTCGCAGACGCTTTATCGTATGACTGAAACAATACGACTGGTGACGTACTCATCAAGCAAAAACTCTCTTGGAAATCACAAAACATCGTGAAAATAAAACACGACGATCAATGCTTAGCGACTTCGACCAATTTGGTTCTCGAAAATTAGAGAATCCACCGTTAGCCGCGCACTGAGTTTAACCAGAAAATGCTAGTTTTGCTCCAAAAACAGTCATTTGAAGTAGCATGCACTGCATTGTATTTTATTCCAGCGTCCGACTCGGACAGGAAAAAAATGATGATGCTGGGTTCCACACTGGAGATCACACCAGATCGCGTTGCACTTTAAGGTTGCACTTTAAGATTACTCACTAGCATTACTTCATATAGTGAAATTATTTTTTTAAACTAATGATCTATCATTCCCGGTTGTTCAAGTATAAATGGTCGAGTAATCGTCGACCATCCATCCAGAATGCATAGGATGCGGGGTGCTCCATAAAAGTTTGTTGAATCTGTGTGTGGTATGGTACGTCTCGTTTTGTTGTGCAGCATCGATTAGGTGGCTGAAACAAGAGCCAGTATACATACATATTGTTTATTTCGCAATAGCATTGCATTTCAAGACAAGAGCCAGTATACTCAAGAGCCAGTATACTCAAGACAAACAACCATTTAGTCGAAAGACAGTAAAGTGAAGCTTGCCGCGGCTGCTCGTACTGATGTCGTACTGTTGCACCAGCCAGTAGTCACCCCCATTGTGTCGTCTTTTGTTCCGCCCCGCTGCTAGCCCATAAGAGGATTCAATGGGCGTGCGGTCTCCGGATGTTGCTGTTTTTGTAGATACATTTTTCCGCAAGCAGATATGATGTGGTTGACTGCGTTGAAGTGACGACTGATGTTGCTAATGAGTTGAGTAGTGAACGGGAGCAGGTGGTCAGTAAAACACTACTAAACAAATCGAATAGACGGTCTAGGCAAATCGAATAGCTAGACGAACAAATCGAGCCATCTGCACTAAACATTCAGTTCGCCGATAAATCTCTTTTGTGTCATTATCGCGCGAAGGATAGAGAAAACAATTCATAAAGAGACCGTATATACCAATACGTCGCTTCTAATATGCGCTAGCTTCGCTGTGTACGAACGTGTGCAGGCTGAACCCGCGCAACCAATTATTATAAACCGGAATCAAGCTGTGGTCTATGTCTGATTTAAAACCACTGAAGACGCCAATAAGGCGGTGCAGATATAAATTATTCTCTGTCCCCCACGGGCTTGAAATCATTGTGAGGCATATCTTCAATGCACCGAAGGCCGGCAATGGTCAGAATTGACCTCAATATTATTAAGATCTGTCATTACTTCTGCGCCTAATAGTACCCCAGCGCCGATACGACGTTGGCGCTACGTCATTTGATGTAACTTGGTGTATATATATATATATATATATATATATATCTGTTACAATTCAAGGGAACAAAACATACTAAACGCGAGAAAATCCGACTGCGTGATGCCTGCAATGATCTGGTCATTTACCGTGCCAGAACGCAATTGATAAATGTTTCACTGACGAAGTTATTCTGTCTGCTCATAAAAGTCTGAGTCGTCTCGGCGAGAGGACATTGCATTACGGGGAGAAATGGGGCTACAGCGGCGTCAGTCCCTACTCACAGGCTGGGCTGCAGTCCAATAGGGTGCCACCGGCCAATGCATTCCTAGGTTTTAAGACGCATATTACGGTAGGTACACTGCAGGTCCTTGATGCCCTATCTTCCCCGAGTGCGAGAAATTGAAAAACGCGAAACGCCGATAGAACGCCATATTTTGAAGTAGGCCGACTTTGAACACCCCGGAGCAGCATATATCGAGATGGTGGATACGTCGCGACAAAACGCTTCCTCCCATTCCGGGTCGGTACCTCAATCCTCGTCTGAAACGGCTGCTTCGTCGTTACCTACCTACCCAATAGAAAAAACTAAGAAGACTGAATGTCCTCCTAGTAAGACACCACTTAACTGTGCTTCCACAAAACAAAAACAAAAACCTATTACATCGTTTTAAGTTTCCTGAAAGCGGCGGGCCGTTTAAGAAAGCTAATCAAACTACTCCTCATTTTTCTATAAGCATCATCGACTCTCAGCTATGCGTCCTTGTAGTCATCTGGTGTAAATTATTTTTATCTTATAGTACGCGTAATTATCTGTTTCGTTAATTAATCGTTTAAATTGCATACATACTTCGGTGATCGAAATGTAAATGCTTGTAAATTTTGGAATGTTGTCAGTCGTGGGCCTAGCAGTTGAGCATGTATCCATCTGAATGCGGGCAGGAAAGGATTAAATAAATTCGGTTAACTCGACGTAAGGCGTTTTTTAAGAAGAGTGAGCTCCTTTTTATTGAAGCTGTGGTTAGCAAAACATGGCTTAAGCATTATGGCCAGGCGTCACACTCCACCATTGGCATTGAAATCATCGTGGAAAAAGGGACACGGAGAGACGTGACGCCGGGTTAGTGCCTGTGTGTGTTCACCTGTAGAACATTTTTCTCGTGCTCTATGTCTAGTCTAGATGGCAATCGCAGTAGCTGCTGAACCGTTAGGTACAACGACTTTCCCGTCTCGCAGAAAGCACAATACCAAAAAATAAATTTATTAATTTTAGAGAAGCAGCTTGTTTAGGTGTATGTAATGCAAGTCATAGCAATTTGTCATTCGAGGTGTTTCAGGAATACCTTAGTCCATATACATGACAAGTGTTTTGATCATGTGGATTCTTTTGTATTCGGTTCGTGCAAGCCGTGCAAACGCACCGATTTTATGTATCCCCGGGTTATTGGCGATTATGCCGTAACGTTAGCAAAATGTTTCGTTGGCACCGAAATATGAATTCATTGAATACGAAGGTCTTCTGTTCAAAAAGCTGTAGCCACAACCTCAATGCAGTCCAAATTGCGAGGGATGCGTTCTGTAACAATCGTTAAAACTACGCCGTGATTTCTCTCAGCTCTAAACGTTAATTAAGAAAATATGTGGTAGAGGTGAGGATACTGTAGAATTACCACTCACATTAGTAGTTAGCCTTGAAACAAATGTAGAAGACCCGAAACAGATTGCAGATGGGCTAAACCGTTTGCCACTTTACTACGCTAGGCAGTACTACGATCCAGCATCTTAGGATGAAGAGTGATATAGGAACCTAACTGGACAAGACATTGACAAGCACTGACGATACTGCTAAAAATGATTTTTATTCACTGGTGTTTCTAATTTATTGGTGTCTACTCAGTCTCACGGCAAACCGAATTCAATGCGTCATGGGCGTGTCGGCCAAATTGTTGAAACTAGAAGCTCTGCTTATAACAGGCACCTCTGGCGAGTATTATCGGCCGTTTTTAGCGACTAGTATCTTTTAATCAAGGTTGAAGGCCATGTTGTTTTTCATTATTTAAAACCAAAAAAGACCGGGCCGGCCACCGGGATAACCCGGTGCACTCAGATACAAGCGGAAGCATCAGCAAGCGGATTCATCCAGCCCGGTGCCTTTAAGCATAGCTAACAGAAGGTTAGGATGAACGCAGTCAAATGCCTTGCTAATACCTACACCAATGGCAAGGCATGCGTTCGTATATATAACTCATTAAGTAAGCTTTAGTATAACTGGCTTTAGCATTTGTTTCAGTCGAAGGCCTGTTCCTAAAGTTAAACGGGCACAGAGGCAGCAAATAAATGGCGTCTGCATAAGCAGAGAACTGAAGGAAAACATGGCGCTCACTTAGCTTAGCAAAACAAAAGGCAAACGCCGATTTAGGTGATAACCGACAGTGATAACTGTCGAGAAGCACAAAACAGCGTATTTTGAATTACATATTCTGCATGTATACTTCGTTTATGATGGATGACTATATATGTGTGTACTAGTTTATATGGACGCAGATTTGGGCCACTCATGTGAAATGTGCTGTTTAATATATACGACATTTTTTTTAAATATAGCTGTGCATGCTGTGTGAGGCTACAACGCTTAGAGAATCTTTTTTTTTCACTAGCATCTTTAGTTTTAGCCGGGAATTAAAACAAATGTGAAATGCAGTTCCTTTGAATAAACAACGATTTGGAACACGAAGTTGATATGTATATACGTTGTGTATATGTTGTAATTAGAAGAGCCATTACTCAGCTACACGCAAGCCAATTTTCGTTGATTGTTTGAGTTTGGTTCAAAAAGTAAAAAAGAGGTTCGACGATTTTCTTAGAGCCGAGAATGGAGGAGCAACACATCTGTATAACGTTCTTTGTTTAAAACCCAATTATATGTTCAAGAGCAGTGCACATGGTGTAATTAGAGTACCGAAAAACTGTGTACACGTAGTACAGTCGATTTCGCGACGGACGTAAAAAGGCCAAAAATGATCCTCGTTCGGGAAGCCCTTCAACGTCAATCACAGAGCATAACATTGAAACAGTTTATGATATCGTACTCAACAATCGCCAAATTACTATCAGAAAGTTAGCTGAGGAATTGAAGATATCCTTTGGATATCGTCAAAAGACTGGCAACGAAGTTCGATTCTGAAGCGTTAAACTCCAGCAAAATGAGCGCTTGTCGGGAACTATCAGAAGTGAACGTTCAGGCAGTAGCAGAAGACTCTGGAAGGCTTTAGAGACTAATTACTCGAGACAAGTCATAGATTCAAACTTGGTCTGTTATGAATCTGTTAATGAAAAGCTCGATTTCTATATTTCCGCAACCTGGCTCCGTGCGACTTTTTCCCCTTGTTCCCTCGAAGGGTGTATATAGACATATACGACTCTATGTATGCATAAACGGCCTAATAGCTCCCAATAGAAGGCCAACGGCGCTAAACTGTGAAACGACTTCCAGCTAGTGGTGCCACTTCCTAGCTTGAGTCCGAAATAAGTGGACTTATTTGCAGCGAAAGCCGGTTGAGTGGTCTGGGGGCGGCTAGGAAACGCTCGGAATGGAACATTGGTATAAATGAGTACAGGTGGAAGCCAGGCCAGGGGCCATCGGGACAACAATTCGTTGTGGCCCTATCTGACCAGGCGCGGTAACGGAACACACGGGCAGCGAGCAGCTGTGGGTGTATAAAGCAGTTTGCCCGATTGGCCGACGTCCAAAGCTGGTCCTGAACTACCGCTGCGTCAACCGCCATAAAGCACGTTGCCGACCTGCGCCTACAGATGCTTCGAAACGCCTGCTGAACGGTCAAGCGCAACTACTTCCTTGAAAACTTTTGCGGCCTTGCCGGCACAAATTCCTTTGTGGTCTTGACGGGCGGTGGTTTCGCTTTGAGCCGACGTGCCGGTTGACCTTGGACAGCCTGTACCTGTACGAGGGGGACAGCTTACCTCATCGAACGTCTGTTTGCAAGTGGATTTTAAGGGCATCTACACGCGGGTTAAAGCCGCAAATATACATAGAGTAAGCGGAAGGGGCCTTTGTCTTGGCTCTGTTTGGCTGTGTGTGAGTACCAGCATGGGCAAGCCGAGGGACTTACTCTCTGCGCTCAAGGCAGATGTTTGGCAATCCTTGGACCAAATCCTTATTTTAAAAGATTAAACATCTTTAAGGTTATTCCTTTTTGAGTTCGCTTGGCTTGATCCATGCTTGGCATGCGCTTGATAAAATACAATGTTCAGTACAACGTACGTCGCACTTCGACAGATAATAAGGCTTCTATAAAATCGAACCTGCTATTAACTAAAAAGTGTCTGCATTAATACATGCTGACTTTCCTGGCTAAAACTGAAAGATAGCAAATAATTACGCAAGTATGTGGCTGCACATTATACTAAATTGTTGTATTTCTCCATTGCCAGATGTATCCATGGTTTATTTTCTGGGCGAATTTTTGATGTTCACTTGTGTGAATCTGATTTCGACTTGCAGTGCAGGCGAGTTTCTCAATTATGTAGCAGGATCCCAACAGTTCAGTATCTTGTTTTAATTCTCTCGACAAAGTCGCATCTTGACAGCTGATGGATGTTGGGTAGGACACGCCGCAGAATGTGCTTACTAGAACGTTAGTAAAGGCAAATCAAATGCTGTATGTAACTACAAACTTCAGCTTCATAGCAGGGCCTAGTGAAGCCTCTATGTTTTTTTCTATTTATATTTTAACGTTGCTATAAGACGTTATGCTGAGCTAGCACGGGGAATGTCTACTCAGGGCGACGGTATTTGACAAGAGTTGTTAGACAGTTGAACAGCTAGCAGAAACATAACAATATCGTGAGTCATATGACGGCCGGAGGACGTGAGATTGGTCTGGCTAATCGACTGCTTCTTGGCCCGTGTATTTATTTCAGTTGGAGGCACCTGCATTCTGCTGGTACCCGAAAGATTCCAGACTTTGTTTGAGAAATTGGTCAAAAGTTACATCAGGATACATTTCTATCGTACAGAGATGCTGGTTAACGGGTGAACTTATTTGCGCCGGGCGTCTTGAATTTTTCATCGCCCGCTGATTGGTCGCTTGGAGACCCATCGTCGATGTTTCGATGATCGAATAATTAATGCTGATGGTAATGACGAGGTTAAGGTTTTTGCTTCGCTTTGTGCTGCGTAGAGGGTGGAGCGCCTCATTACAATATTGAATACATAAAACTTAATTGGTAAAGCTTGAATATTCCTCATGTTGTCTGCCAGAAGTCGTGATGTTAGGTTGTTCGAAGTGTTCGCTCCCGTTAAAGACGGGTCGAACAACTAGTGGTGTGCAGTCAAGGCTGTTCAAAAGTGTTCCACGGGGGCGGTATTAACCCCGTGCTCCCCGAAGATGCGCATTCGGCTCCGTGTGGAGCCTGTGACACCCAGGAACCAACTCACGGTACGTTGTGCGGCCGATTGAGCGAGCTACAGTGGAACTTTGTGAAACTGTGGTTAGCACACACGGCACTACAGGAGCGGGTTGCCAAAATCGAGGCAATCCCGCAGGAACAGTTTGCCGCACCCCTTACGCTTACAGGGGGTTTGAACTCCACGCTAAGTGACAAAATTAGCGTGGAGAAAAACGGCGGAACGCGGACAACGCGGAAAAACAAGAAAGCTAGGCTAGCAGACAGCACAGAAGGAGGTGACGTCACCGAGCCAAAGACGAGAGAGCTGGCTATAGAGACCAGCAAAAACAACCGCGCAGGCGCCAAGAGAGCTTGGCGTCTGCAGAGTTGAGTAACAACAGTGGCAACTTGAACGGCGGTGGTACAGCGGCGTTACCAGCTGCGGTAACAACAACGCCGACAGCAGATCCAGCTGACCCACGTCCGGAGGAGTAGGCAGACGACGATGGTTTTGTTGTGGTTCGTAAGCGACGAGACAACAAAACAAAACATCGAATGCAGCGCGGTAGTGCAACAGATGGCATAGGCGGATTGGAAGTCTATGCTAGTCCTGCGAAGATCTGCGCCTTGAGAGTGGCACGATTGGCCCAGAAGACATCGGCGGTCGGGCTGCAAGCCCTGGCTTACTGGCAAGGGCGTAACTGTGAAAGCAGTTTGGAAGCTACATACACATGGTAGTGATGCTGTGTTCTGTGTGGTGGAGCGTGACGAAGATTTCGCAAACTGTTGCAGAAATGAATTCTGGCCAAAGGGAAGCCTGTTCCGTCGCTGGTTTGGGGACGTCCCCTACGAGAGGATGGTTAAGGAGAGTTTTAGTGCGCCTGGCGGTCCAAGCCCCCGTAAGTGACTGACCAGTCTTAGAACTGCAAGCGTAGTGGCAAACATACCTCTACGAGTGCTTCTCTGGAATTGTGAGGGACTTAAGGGGGCAATGGATCTTGCACGTGATGACATGTTTAAGTTGGTTGACATTGCACTCCTCACGGAGACATTTCAGCGGGACGAACTGCATATCAGTGATATTCGGGGCTTTCACCAGCTGGCTGTCTTACCTGCGGGAGGTCGGGGAAGACCTGTGGGTGGGTTATCTATCTACCTACATAAACGCTTACCACCGATGCAATGCGTCAGGAAAGATGAATACTGCGTGGTGCTCTCCTCTGGGAGGGTAAACGTCGCTGTATTCTATTTTCCGCCCACATTCGATTCTGCGGAGGTTGCTGAGACGGTAAGCTCTGGACTTTCAGAGTTAAACCTGACCATGCCAACTATCGTCGGCGGTGATTTCAATGCCAGAATCGATTGTGGGGCCAACGATGATAAAGGCGTGATAAAGAGGTGCTGCTTCAGGTGATGGAAAATATTGGTCTAAGGTGTGCAAACGCGCGCGAAGACTATACATATTTAAGTCACAATGGAAGCAGCATCATCGACCTGTTGTTTCACAACCTTGTCAGCCGTAAAATTGAGAGCTTCGATGTTCTTGATGAAGCGGCCCGAAAACACCAACCAGTGTTGGCCGTTGTCGATGTTCCCAGTATTTGGCGAGACCGACATAATCCGCTGCGCTGGTCTGCAATGAGACGGATTAATCTATCTCTTTTGGACAGAGCGGTAGGCGGTCTTGAGGTAAGCCCTTACATCGATACCACCTGTGACCAGCTGGAGAGGACGATGAGAAGTGCAGTGAAGTGGAAAAAGTTATGGCAGAAGAGATCACGCCCGTGGTACTCTCGAACCTGCTACCTAGCCCACGTTGAAGTGCTCGAACTCCTGCGCCAAGCAAGAGCCAAAGCACCATTATCACTGCAAGCCAGGCGGGACTACTTTGAGCGTAGAAAGGCCTATATAAGACTCCGCTATGATCATAAAAAAGAACACGCGAGGCGGGAGGAACGACGGCTGCTTAAAAGAGCAGAACGAGAGCCTTCAGCTTACATCGTGCGACCTCGTAGGGCGGGGAATCCGATTAGTGACGGACAGGTAAAGAGCCACCTAACTAATCATTTATTCAATCGTGACGTTGTGACCGTATCTCCAATCGTACAGCATCCGCTTACATTGGAGCAGCACAACATGAATCTGCCTTTCGGCGTGGAGGAGGTGTGCCAGGTCCTACGGTCACTCCCGAAGAGAAAGAGCTCAGGGCCCGATCAGGTCTGCTATGAGCATTGGATCCAGTCACTCCCTCTCTTGGCAGAAACTCTTTGTGATTTCTTTAATGAAATCGCCGAAAAAGCCGAGGCACCTGTGATGCAATCCACGTTCTCCAGTCAGAAATCGAGCGAGCTGTGGCACAACCCCAACGAGCAGGAGTTGGTGGCTCTCTCCTGAGTGTAATAGCAAGTTTTTTTAAGGAGGACATCTTGTTGGTAGACGGTGAGCAGGGTGTATTGGAGATTAAGCAAAATGTGGGAACTCCGTAAGGAGACCCGCTGAGCTGCGTCTCGTTTACACTTTTCCTTGCTGACCTCGTCGGTTACGTCCGACAGGAGTACCAAAAAGCCGTGGTGGTGATGTATGCAGATGATATCGTTGTCGCTCATCGCGACCTAGGTGCCATCAAGCGCATTACCTCTATGATAGAGGCGTTCCTTGTCTCGAAGGGACTTGAGATAAACACCAGGAAGACCAAAGCCATAAAATTCAGGCGTGGAGGTCGATTGGCTGCCAGAGACGTTATACGTTGCTGCGGCCAACCATTGGAGTTTGTTAACTCTTTCCAGTATATTGGCCTTCGGGTTCATTTTACGGGAACGACGTTCACAGCGCATATAAACGAAACAGTACGGAAGGCACTTGTCTCTCTTTACGGGGAAAGTAGTCAATGTCCGAAGACTGTCCGTTTTCTCAGCAGTGAGGCTCCTTATGGTTAAGATTGTTCCGGGGCTGATGTATGGCCTTGACAGGGTGTAAAACCACCTCACACTGGCGAATTTTAACCAGCTTGACGGGTGTTTCTCATTATATATGAAGCGAGTGCTTTGCTTGTCTATTCGAGCAAGGAGCCGCTTTGTGTATCTCATGTTAGGTTGTCCACCGGCTACTGAAACAATCCGACTAAGGCTGAAGATGCCGCGTACAGTATCATACGAATGTTTCAGTTCTGAATGGGAAGCTAAAGTCGAACAGGCCAGACGGGAGGTCGGTGGTTTGGACGTTTTCAATGCCGTGCACCTTTGGTCTGGTCCTGCATTTGACAGTCGCCACGTATACACCAGGTACATAGTGCATGGTTATCACCACCTGGTATGTTCAAACGCAGCTTTTGACGAGGAGTACGAGTTGTGCACTTGCCGGTTCTGCCTGCAGAGGTGTGCCAAGTACCATGCAGTGGAATGCACAGCGCTGAACAAAACATCGTTGCACTACTTCTCTCGCCGGAAGCGTGAAGAAGATAGAGTATTATGAAAAAACATCTTGAACTGTATATTATACTCAATCTGAGTGAAATAAATATAATTGAAAAATATTCCTCTTGTCGAATCTTCAGAGATCTTCGCTAACGGGTACGCTTCTCACCCTTCTGTTACGCGGTCAAACCCTTGAACGAGGTCCCCTGAAGCTTTTAAGTAACCTGACGCTCGCTACTCCTGAGTCAATTCTTAACTTTAAGTTGGTGGCCTTGTTACAAACTAATACCTTACGTATTTATTCACACAGTTACGTATTTATTCTTAATATTGATCTTGCACGCGTGGGTTGGGCTTACACTTGTTCTCACTTAACAGAGATCGGGTCTGCTAGTCGTTGCTACATGAATAATATTACACTTCTTACACACCACAGCGCGGCGCGCGCTCTGACTCACCCCTTCCTGGTGGCTTTTTTTTTGTTCTGGGAGGTTTCGGGAATGCATGATGCACATGCGCCACTAGCAGCCTGCGTGACTAGTGTGAGACTCGCAAACCCACTAAACCCGGATTCCTCCCCACCCCCCCAGGCTCGGTATTACTTTGGCATTACATCGAAGTGGTGGCTCTAAATGCGTAGCGTGGCGCCTATCCTCGGACGCCACCGGCAATGGATCGACTCTTGCGTGCAGTGCAGAGAAGAGAGAGCGCACTCCCAGATGACCGCAGCCAATTATATACCGCAGTCGATCGACCTCCACCTGGCGGCAGTCCACGTTACTACAATGTCATCAGCTACAACGTGCACTCTATGTGCTTCCTGTTTGTTTGCCTAAATGTGTGGTGCGCTCTATGTATATGTTGTCTGCTTTGGTTGAGTGGCGCTCGGTCTGTCTGTGACAGACCTGTTTACATGCACTAATGCCTGTGGCCAACAGTGGCATAGGACGCACGAAATGACGGGCCGTTCTATCGCCGCATGTATAGCCCTGGTGGCTCCTATTGCGCATTCCCTGTAGGACACTTAGGTCCAAACTAAGTGCGAAGTCACGCTCAAGAAAACTAAAAGTAACAACATCTTTCTTGAGAGAGAATCTTCTGGTGACCCAATATTTCAGACGGATTGTTTTGACCCACAGAACCTCAACCAGGCTCAACAACCTTATACATAATGCCACAAAACAAGCAAATGCCAGACAAGCAGGCAAAGATACACGCACGTAAGAATGCACCGCTTGGCGTATTGCTGGATGACGCGATGACATGCCCTGGTCCGGTCCGCGTCTCGAAGCACTGGTAGTACACCCTTATTTGTGCACATGCGGCGAAAAGTGGGCGCCTTGGCCCATCTTAGACTCTCATGTGTTTATAGCACAGGACGGCGTTCTAGATAGACAGCTTTCAGCAATACACCGACACGCGCCTGATCAATCTCACATCCTTACCAAAATCTTCAGGGTTATGTCTTGATAGCAGAAAACACTCAAACAACTAAATGCCAATTTATTTCACTCTAAATTGAATGGTCAATTAGAACATGTGTCTGTTTTTCTAGCATGCGTCCCTTGGACTTGGTATTCGTGAATAATGCCATTCAAAACCGTGAGGTCTTCGATGGCGCCGTTGAAGGGCAAAGGCGTGTGTGACACTGATTAGCAATGCTATTGGTCGTTTGAGGAAGTTGTATCGTGGCCTGTTGTCCTACAGTGATCTTCCATTTATCATAAACTTTATGCACTAGGCGATTTGATTAGTTTCTATAGGGCAATTATTCCCGTGCGAGCAAACCAAACTTGCGCTGCTTTGCCGATGCTAGACACCTCCGAAACATTATAGGACGCTCTTGAATCTATCGTCGTCGTGGACACACGCAGTGCCGCGAGCCGCTTCGATTCTGAACAGATATGCCTGGAGAACCTCGTGACTCATCACGAGGATAATGTTGTGGAAGGCTAAATCGCCCATAAATTGATTTAGCCAGCCTTTAATTTGGGTATACGTTTTCGGAGACAGGCGTCTGGAGCACGCTCCTTTAGATCGTCCTACTCCTCCTGCCTTAGGATAATGCGACGTTGCCGCTTGAAGTCCCTTTAAGAGTAAGGTCTTCTTACAGACGGCAGCACTCTTTCGTTTTTAGGTTTTAGCGAGTCGTTCTAGAGAGTACAAGCGTTATGAATAGGTCATCCCGCCATTGTGTCCAGTGCGATATGACTACCCTAAGGACTCCAATCGGTTGAATCGAGTGCGGACGATTCCGGTTCGTTGCAGTTGTTAAAGCATCAGAGGGCCAGTCCGGGGCCTCGAGCTTAACCAGGGTACTGACGACGGACATGATGATGCGTCATTTGGAGTGCTAAGCCCAAATGTGTTGGGTGTGAGGGGTGCAAAGTCATTGGCAAGTTTAAGGCCTTTCTTTTTCGCCCGGCGTTGGCGAAAGGTACATCGGAAAGCCCGGCCTAGGAATACTTCGAGACCCATTGCTGTGTTGATCTATTTGTTGTTGGGGTGCAGGTGAAGAGCAGACCAATTCATCCGGTCTACCAGAAGAATGGCCTTAATTTTGGCAGAGGCTAAGACAAGCCTTGCTTTCCACACCCAGGTAGTCAGCGTAGACAAGAAGGCCGGCTTCAGGGGGAAGGCTCCTTTAGCAGCAGCGCGCCCCCATTTGCTATTCTGCATAGCAGGGGCCATGAATAGAGCTGTGCGGCACCCATATTACCCGCCGCTGTTTCAGACTAGATCGCCCGGCCATGTAGATGGTCGACTAAAAACAGCAAGGAAGTGTTTAGGTTCTCTAGGCGGAGAGTTAAAGAAAAGCTATCCTTCGAGCAGCGCTAATTGTCGAGGGCTATCTTCGAAGTTCGTATTGACGTCTTATAGGAAGGGAACTGTTCCCCTTCGCAATGTCTCTATGATGGAGCCGATCGAGCATGTAGATTGGGCGGTAGGCTAGGCGAGGTTGTCTCCCCATATATCAAACATATACCATTCAGTGGCGCGTCTATGAATTAGCAAATATTGCATTTGCAAATATTGCGACAAACTTTATTTTGCCTAGTTGGGTATACAAACAAATGAATAAAACTATTTGTGAGTAAACTGCTAGTGATATAATTATTTCTAAGAAAGCGTCCGTGTCTGTTATATTTGCGACACAACGTGGAATTACTATTGCTACTGCATAAGGAGCGAGCAAGATTAGATAAAAAATTTGAAAGCGTCTGGTTATGAGTGGACACGGCAGATCTGTAGCCCCTATCGAGAAATAAATCTATTTAAAATGACGTATTTCTGAGGTGAAACGCAGCAATTTGCGAATCTTAACATCTAATAGTAATTAAGGTCTTGATGAAATGTCCTATATGATTAACAAGCAAGGCACTATTTTAGATAGAGATATATCAGAAAGCGATGCAAATCGTATGGTTTAAACTTTAGTGCAAACGCAAAATGTTTATTTATTTGTTTACAATCAAAGATTATTTATGTTATTATTGTGCGCACGTTTTTCTAAGCATGTTGAAGGTAGAGTCCGAAAAGGCTTACAACAATTTGACCGCGTCAAGGACCCATACAGGCTGTCGATGGAGAATGCTGTTGGCTTGCTCAACCTGACAAATCCACCCACTGCGTCGTTCAGTTGATTTGGCCTTATTTCTCGCGGCCGAACTTGAGAGCGTTTAACTAACCCAAAGTCAGTTCCTAAGGAGAGCATTAAACGTCTACCCCACTAGCCTGAATAGGTTCGCGTACTTACTGACGTCATCGCCCTTATTCGTTGAGGTTTTGCAGACGATGCACCACCTACCGAAGATGACAGCCTTCAGAGAATACGTCTCCGATTGGAAAAGCAAGATGGCCTACAACAATTTGCTGTTCCGTGAAATAACAACAATGACATCGGATTCGTGGAAAGGCTGCATTTATGAGAACTAACGAGATGTAGTTACCAGATTTGCCGTCCATAGCTTCTACCTATAAATCTGTGTACGCGGGAAGTTTTGAGACCTAGCCGGAATGCATATGTGAACTTTCTGGCCGCCTGTGTGATCTACAACGCATTCAGCTTTGCGAAAGGGCAATTCCGTTGTCTCGACTCTGGCAATGAGATGCCTATGAGGTATGTGTATAATCTTGTCCTTGGTTAACAAAGCTACTACTACTACTTCAATATTAGAGTTACGCACAAGTCATAATACGTAGAACACATATGATGGTGTGTGTCTTTTGTAGAGACTTTGGTTGCATCGCGGCGCTTCTAGTCTAGTACCCTCTAGATGAGAAATGGTTGTGCGCCTTATTTTGTTCATCATCACCGCAGACTCAGAGGCCTAGTTTGACTGCTATAATATCCTACTATAGTAAAGCTTTCTAAAAGTCATTGAATTTTCTATTCGTTTAATTACTAATATCACAATATTGTCGGTATGCATTTCTACTAAAAGAACCATATGCTTTTTAACTAAAGACTGGCTGACACATTTACATCATAGGCATGACATTTCCAGATTTGAGACAACGGAATTACTCATTCGCAACGCTGAAGGTCATATAGATCACACGGGCGGCCACAAAATGTGAACATGCATTCCGGCGAAATCTCATGAAACTTCTCATGCACGCATATTGTCAAGTGGAAACCGTGGACGCAAGTCTGGTGACTGGATGTCGGTTCTCCTGTCAAGAGTATAATTCAAATTAATACGACTAATTTTACAAATAGAATATTTTAAAAGCTCTAACCCTTGGCCACGGCCCAACGAGCAAAACCATTAGTGGTCGACCGTTTTCTTTGATTGTTATGGATGTTTTTAGTGATCTGCATATAACTCGTACAACAATTGTTTGGCAGGATTGCGCTAATATCCGACACGTTAATGGTTTACAGTATTTGACTGAGCGCAGATCTTTGAAGCACGCCGCATGTACAATATCATTAAGCTGAAAAGGCATGTTTCTCTCTTGACAACAAGTAGAGAAACACACAGAATGGCTAGATCGACAGTTATCTATTATGCTGCGCCTTTTTTGTAAGACGACTTCTTTAAGGATGCGGTCATGGTCTACCATATTGGACGTTTGCCAATAAAGCATTCATAAATAATTGCTGTTATTATTAATACTGCTAAAAACTCTCTAAGCTCGTGGCCTTGTTTTTTTTCTAACTAAGAATAAATGTCTTTCATGGAGGGAATCTACAGCAAGCGACAGTAGCTGCCTGAGGTATCCTACTTTGTAATTAAATTCCTCATAGTGGCCTACCTTGAGACGTGCCTGGTAAACGGTCAGGACCTATTATAGTTATATAATTTAATTTATAACCATGCGGGCTGGATAAATGTGTTTATGTTACATCTTTCGGGGTTTCGAGATAACCATCAGCCTAGCGTTTTGATAGTTCTGTTATGGATCAAACCGCCGGACATACCGGCGCGTGGTATCTACTACATTCGCTTCAGCACGACCTGCATCGACATCCATCTTGCAGTTCAGGAAATCCCTCCGCATTGCACAGAAAGTGAATGAGATTTCCGTGTGCTGCAAAGGCCGTAGTTACATGTCTATCTGTCGCCCAGCTAGCCCGCTACTCAGTGGTCTTGAATGCTATTGTTCCATAATTATTCTATTCCTGCACGTATTCGATAGTGCAAAAACCATTTTTTTAAAATCCCTCACCTGTCAATTAAACGCAATTCGTCTACTCCCACCTTTGATAGGATATACAGAATATATATATATATATATATATATATATGCGACGACGAGTGTGGTATGTATCCTGAAAAGAGCGACTGCTGCATGAATCAGAAGCATACGTGGGCATTTAATTTAACAACTACACTGGAGGCCTTTCCGACCCTCTCCTGGTGTACGTCCGAAAGCTGATGCCGCTTGTGGAAAAACTGATCCTTAGATGTGTATATTTGTTTACAAATTATATTTTCGTTCATCTGATTAAAGGCACGAGCCTCGCGGCCGTCCCTTCGAAATTCCATGGCTACTCTCTTTTCTTAATTACCTATTTAGCCCTTTTAATTCATGCACGTGTTTAGTCGATCCACGGCTTGTTTCACCCTGAAATGGCTGCAACCAAAGAAGCCATCATCTGCGTACGCTACAATTCTGGCCCGCTCTCGGGTCCAACCCGTCCTTATCTGCTCTGACAGTTCACCTAGAAGTACGGAAAACAGCGATGGGCTCAGTCTGTCACCCAGCGCGACACCTGTGATTGAAGTCACCTCCTCCGCAATTCAGACCTCGTTGTCGCTCAGCACCGTGTTTTATTTTAAAATGTTGATAAGTAACCTTAGCATTGCTCCCGGCGTTTCCGTTTTTATAAACTATTTAAAGGGAATAAGACAGCTCTTTAACTGTCTAAGGGATATGTCAACCGTTGCGTTTAGATCTCTAAAGACAGCACTACAAACAAGATATAGAGAACCACTCGGTCTGAACATCGTATATCAGATTGTTTCGAGCAGCTTCCTAATGCTAAGTGAGTTGATCTTTCTTTTCAAAATGCGTGCTGCTCTTTCGGTATTAACCGAGCAAAATGGCTTAGTGGCAGAAGCCTTTGCCTTGTGTTCGGGAGGCCTGGGTTCAAGACCCAAACCGGCCACTTCTAAATTGGTTTTCATGGTTCCCAATTTAAACAAGGTGAATGTCGGAATGGATTAAAAATCGACCATAATCGAAAAAAAAACGGGGAGCACAGATGTGCATTACAAAGAGATGGTGCATTACCATCCAACCCCCCTATTAAGTTAAAAGTTAAGTAAGTATTGCCGCTTATCATTTATGAAAGACCTCAGTCTCCATGCAGTTTTTCCTGAGAAAATCTTGTACGTGCAGCTTTTTATAACGATTCCTCCAAGCTTCTGGTTCCGTTTCTTTCTTTGGGAATGAGTATTAACGTCAATTCCTTCCAGAAATGTGCTTAATGCCTAAACACTTATTGAATGGGTACCTAAACATGTATTGACTGGGTGCCATAAACACTTATTAAAAAACAGAGTATGTTTTATGCGTTATTTTTCATCACATTTTTCCGGTGCGCTTTCCTTCGTGATGCTCTGCCGATAGATTTTATCACTTTTTCCGGTGAGCCCCCGGTCGGAGGTCTGTATCTGGCCTACGGTAGTGCAGAGTGGTACTAACGCAGCATCCAAACGTTTCCTAGTTTTGTTTTTGGGGCGATGCTTGTAACAATTGCAAGCGATTCAGCATAGGTGGATATGAGGTGGCTTCATGTTCTTTAAAACATAGACTGCATTGAGCCTGGGCTTTGCAATCCTTCCTCTTGTGCTTTATAGAACCATGCTTTCAGGAATTCGGTTAAGAATTTTGCAGTTTGCTGCAAAATAATCGATGCTGTAACATATAAACATTGCATGGGTTTCCGATGTAAGACGATACCGTGCCGTTTTAATTTTAACCGAATTTCTGCTGGGTAATCCAGGTCCGCCCGCGGAGATCAATTTAGCGTGTTTGAAGGTCGATTCAATACTTGTCCTCGTGTCTCTAGATTTCAAGCTGACTGCTTCGAAAACCGCTTCAGAGCAGCCAATATTGCAACCGGCACCAGAGCAGCCAATATTATAGCCTCCGATATTGGGGGCTGTGCACCAGTTACTTTGCCTTTCACTGTGGATCGCCCTCTACTAATTCTTGCTAAGACATTTATATTGACTAACTTATTAGGCGACAGTAGCGTGTCTCTATCTTCTTTAACTCTAACCACAATTAATTACCTTATGCCACGTCTCTATCTTCTTTAACTTGAACCACGATTAATACTTTTGATGAAACGGGGTTCTTTCATCTTTTCTTTGATGGCGTAGCGATAAAGTCGCATATATAATTTAAGTGGAGCTCCAGCGAATTGTCGTGAGTTATTAATTTTATTGCGGGTTGCCTTGCCACGACAACCTTCGGCACACAAGCTCGCCTGGACTGGATCATTGTGGTAAACTCCGATTTGTCTGGTATCTCTTTACCGTCACGTACCTCTTCAGTTATCTTGCTAATCCCTCCCATGATCGCCAAGTGAGCAACTGCTTAAGACACACGCATATATTTGCTGCGGGTACTTCCAACAGGCTAGACGCGGCGCCTTTCCTGCATCCCGTCTCCGGACGGTAAGCCGTATCGCTGGCATCGCTGATTGGTACAAAAACACGTACATCCGCCTCTCAATCCACTTGCTTGTACGTTCTTTTGTTGGTGTTCATTGCGCCGGCATGGCTAGTTACTGCTGTACCGAGCCGCACCCTTTGTTTACCGGAAAAAATTGCAGGCCGGATTGTAGTTTGCATTTGATTGACAATAATGGCTATGGCATCCGGAGAGGGTAGTGAGAACGGTGGCATCGATAATGATAGCCGTAATGATAAGTTTAACCACTTAGCATTATGTGGTGAAGGGATTGTTGGTGGGAGGCGACAAGTTAAATTTGCGACCGCCACCGGTCGCTTTCGTTGTAGATAGATTTGCGTAAACACTGCTGCCGTCGTTGCCGAAGCTTGAATTCGTGATGCTAGCCTAATATTTATGTATAAGGGATGCCACCTCGTGCATATTTTAAAGTCCAGAGAATAGTAACGAAAATGAAATTTGACGTCGACAGCATAATGAACAACTACAGGTCTGCTGAAGGCAGCTGGTCGTATGGTTCACATTGTCGCCTGGGTATTATCAAAAACAACTGTACGTTTGTAGGGCTGGGCCTCATCTAACGGTCATAGTGGCTCGTTTGGCGACCCGTCGGTTTTCGACTGTCGGTTTCGTCAGGGCCAGTCGGTTCCGGTTGCCAGTCGGTCCCGCGCTTGCGGACAGGGCCGATCTTTGTTGGATTAACCCGGAACGTCTCGAGGGTCTGAGGGATAGCGCTGAAAATAGTGCTCGAACTATGTCGTCCTATTAGCCCTGAGGCATTATTTTCTTGTTTGGGCTATCTCATCCGTTCACCAGTGTTTTGAGACAAAACGTCTCCTGCTCTCGTTGCTAACCGCCGGTTTGTGATGTGCAGCACGATTCTACCGTGGCCTCGGCGCTTAAGAAGAATGGTGCCTCCTCCAGGTATTTTCCGAGACTACCGGGTCCAGATGTCGACGCTCCCATTACTGGCAAGTGTCACGTTAGGGACCCCGGAAAGTAGCAGGCCTATACTCTCGAAAGAGAGATATCGGTGGTTGCTAAGTGTTTCCTTCAATCTAGCAAATGTGGGGTCCATTCCGTCATTCACCGCTACCATCTCCTGTTCAGCCGCCCAGTCTTGAAGGAGGCGGCCCCGATCCGTGGTTGTCTTGCTGCCCTAGGTTGTTTGTGCATGACGCATTGAAGTCCTCCGTCAGTTCGCCTTATTTTTCTCTGTGTTGCTTCTTATTTCGTGCTAGCTCCTTAAACTAGCGATACAAACATTCAAGGTCTCAACAGCTGTAAACAACAGCTTCTCAATGAATCTCCATCGACCTGAAACCGCTTACCGACCTGTCTTGCATTGGTTTGGATCGATCTGCAGAAACTTAGTCAGTGTGTTGAACGACGTTTCTTCAAATCCGAAGCCAATCGGCTCTACCGTCTTCCGCGTTGGGATGTACTATATCTTCTAATTGTGTGTGTCCTGCCGAGTGTTATCTGTGGACGTTGCTGAACTCAGTGCCATCAGGCGTCTTTTCTTTTCCGCTCGCGTTTCAGCCCGGTAGAGTAGGCATTCCATACCGTCCGCTCGAGGGCGGTTCTCGTTGCACGCTCGGAAGCGCGGTATTGTCACGATGCAGTTACGGGTGATGTGTTTCAGAGCCTTACAGCAGAAACAGGCTTTTACGACCGTTTTCGTTACCGTGCCGTTTGCAGTCCTGTAGCCTAATTGCAATCCATTCTTCTAGCCGGCAGGTCGTCCCAGCGATCCTAATAGTTTTGCGCGCCCTCAAGGTCCGATTGATTGACGGCGGCATCCTGACTGAGACATACTATTTACCGTCCTAGCCTTGGAGTCCTTAACGTTACGAGGGTGTTCCCCGGCAGTTCAATTGCCTTCTGACTGCCCTCACTGTGGCCCCCAGGGCGTACGTCCGGTTAACTTGAAGCCTGACGATCTTAAGGTGCTTTTATTTACACCGAAGCGGCACGTGGAGTAGGGCGGGCTGAGTAGCTCTACTGCACGACAGTTCCAGGGCGTGCGCCGGTCGTGTGTGTCATGCGTCAGACAAGGGTCCGTATCGCCCGCCAGTTCAAGGGACTTAGATATCACGGATCAGTCCCATGATTTCTTGACCCGGTCCTCCTTCTATCTTCAGCCTTCTCCCCACATCTCTTCAGAGAAACACCCGCCAACGTCTGTCTTCCCAAGTTTCCCAGAGCCGGTCCTCTGTGACTTCTTCAAACGTTAACCTAAGTTCCGGCGCTTCCGTTGTCGGAAGATCGCGCTCGTGTCCTAGTTTGGTAAGGCCTCCTTCGACACACACGCTAGCCTTGCGCCGGACGCGGCCAGATGCATATATGGCCTCCCTGGGGCAGATCTGCCGTTCGGGGGAGCTTCTGGGCCAACATATTGAGTTCCACTATCGGTTCGGCACAGCAGTGCGACCTGATCGATTCATCCCCACTAAGGCGCCTAGTACTGTGCGGTTATGCTCTCGTTTGAGCTTCCGGCACTCTTCAGCTGGGTCTCGTCACGTTTGGGGAAGCCCTCATATGGCCGCTTTCGCATCTCCTGGCAGTCGAGAAGTTCCGATCACAATCCCGCGTAAAAGTCGCAGTCTCCTCTAGTTTGGTCGAGTTATTAGCCTCCCGCATCCGAATCCATTACATTTCTCGCCAATCAATATGGCCGACTAAGATTGCAGCCGCCGACGCTGACAAAAAAAATATTACGGCGCCACGTAGCCCGGCTTGGCAAGCAGAAAACAAGTACACGTTCGCCAACTCCCTATCCTGAACAAGCGCGACACTAAATTGTTTATAGAAGAGAGTACCTTTGTGGACAAAAATGTGCCGCTTCACTAACGAATTGGTTCGCTTTGTCATTGTTGAGATCACCGGTTCTGAGCCGAATGTCATGGAAAAACTGACACACTGCACATATAGATCTAAGTTTCCAAATAGTGTGAGAGTTCTCTAAAACTCGCTGCGAGATACGGCCAAATGTTCGTCTTAGGCCTTTGCGCACCGCCACGGCCGGTCAGCATCAGGCACCCCGGAAAAAAAAACAAGTTTCTTAGAGGTGTATCACGGAGCCGAACCACGTCACAGCTGCAGATGTTGTGCATCTGTTGGCTTATGACAAGGCAGCCGCAGACCACGCAACTAAGCGTGCGTGCATATCCAAGAGGTCCCTCGCTGACTTTTCAGTCATCGTGGGGAGGAAACCTGGCCGGAGAACAAGTAGCTTCGCTACAAGAGCAGCATTAAAGACAAAAACGACGGGGACGACAACGGTGGCATAAAGGGCTCACAGGGATAGCTCTAAGAAGAATTTATAGAGCGACGACGAAAGGAACTTTGCTTTAAACTAAAGCCTATCATTTTTGACGAAAAAATCCCCGACTTTACGGAGGCGTCCAAAGCGTTGAAAACGGGTGACACGCAGCACCAATTTGACAGTACAGGCAGGCAAAGACGACAATACGGTGACTTTTTCGGACTTGAACATTCTTGCACGCGTTGTCATAAAGGGGGAGGTCACCGCTCCATCCTTGAGCCCATCATCGCTAACTATCTGGAAGCCGTCGGTGTCACGGAGGCAAACTGATCGCCAGATCGCGTCATTCAGACTTTCCGGAGAAGATGCCTATTCCGGAGCAGGCATGCATCAAACTGACTATGCACGATGTGATGGTCTACCACGAGCCCTCGCAGTGTTTCGGATGCAACAAATTTGAACACCTAGCAAATAACCGTGCGCAGAAAACCTTTAGCCAGTGCCCACCTGTCCAGTGCGTGCTCAAACGAGACCTAGTATGGCTCATGCCCGATGCGCATTACGCGTCCTTGACGCCTAAGGCGTACAGCTTTCCGCTCGAGACTTATCCGAGAAGACGGTGTCATCCAGCCCATCAATGTTAAAAGTTAAATCTCTTTCGTGACCGGGATAGGTCTATTCTCAGCGGTTTCTTTGAATGTAAACTGACACAACATTCAGGTATCTTCCGGAATTACCAATCTTCCGGTTATCGCATTTTACGGAATTCACCGATACTACCCACAGGTCCTCGGCGCTGAGCGCATCAGCCCATGATTGATCTTACGAATCTCGCGCGCAATGGCTCCGCGAGGCGTTAAATAATACTTGCGCAGCCTCTCGCACCGCTCCCTTTACCGAAGCAAGGATTGACGATAATCACTCGGCCGGGAAACTTCCTAAGAATCTCTACCTCTCCCAACTAGCGTTGCCCTTATTTGTCTCTCCCACTCCAACACTAGCCGCCTAACCTGTAGGTCCCGCCGCTGCTTTCTCCGCCAGTGCCCGTGGTATGAGTATCGTACGCCCCCCAAGAAGGGACTGTCCACCTATATATATATAAAGCGAAGAGACGAGCGTTAGCAGCTTCGATGCACGAGGGGAACCCGTATCGCTCCTTGTGCCAGATATTGCCTAACCACAGAAACTGTTACGTAACAGTAGTTCTTTATTTTACGTGCCAAGTAGGAGTTCTGCCAGAGACCAAATCATCCTAAACTTCGCCTAGGATGCTTCTACTTGTATTATCGTGCTTTGTTGATAATATTGCGAATCTTACGATCTTTATGTTCATGTGACCCCGTAATATATAAGACGCATTTAAGGCTCCACATCATTTCATGAGGTGAATAGCAATTTTAGTTTTTACAAAAGCCAGCTTTAAAATGACGAATCAGTGGACGCACTTTTTAGAACTGCATGATAAAATAAACAAAATTTTTATATAATGCTTTCACACCTTACACATATTACACTCCCATAACGAAAATTGTGTTACGGCACAACAGTAGAAGCAGATGGAAAAGAAAGACCAAATGTGTTTGTAGAAACAAACATTAGAACATCACACAGCGTATGCTATGCATAGTAATACGCCTAATTTTAGAATTGTTGGTCTATTATGTGGCGTGCATTTACAGCCCACTTGGGCGAGAATAAGGCATAACTCGCGAAGATGTGGGAATAGATCTTGATTGCAGGTGAGGATAACTGCGGCTTAAGTAAACGAGGGACGTAGTATATGGCTTTTAGAACTGAAATTGAATAATTAGGTAGTAGTATTTGAAATAAATGCACAGAACACACATATATATGCTGCATGGCTTTAGATGTGCAGACCTTCCATTGGCAGCACAACCACGGACAGCAACTGGTGATTTCAGAACAACCGAAGCCGCTTATAGGAAACACAGCAAAGTCTCATTCATGCTTGAACGTAACTTATACATAGTCAAACTATTAGTAATACCGCCCAGCCGCTCTACTCACTCAATTAAGCACTCTGGCTAATTTAAAACATTTAAGAACGCTTTAGCTCTCATTAAAAAAATAGTACAATTAAAATATATAAAATACCAAAACCTAAAAAAAAATATATATATATATATATATATATATATATATATATTAATTGATTTACTGTTTGCTTGGCATGTATACCTAAATACACATGTCAATATTTTATATAAGAGGCGCTTAGAGCGGGAGCATATATATTACCTACGCATCCATATAATCTATGCCTACTTCAATACCTACTGAGTATTTGCTTTCCATTGTGACAACCTCTTCTTTGTAATATCGACCAGGCCATTTCCAACATTTGGTCTTAGAGCTAGGGCCTCTAACAGCTTTATAAGTCTGCTCCCCCCTAAGGCTATACAATCATTAATAATATGCTCGATTGACTCATTCTCTAGACCACATGCTCGACATTCTGTACTTTGCCCCTCCATATATTTAGCTCTATGTATCCTTGTATCGAACATCCCTGACCTGGCATCTGCCAAAAGCCCACTCGCTCTTGAATTATCGTATACCCATTCTACCACGCCCCTTGCCCGCTTTTTCTTTCCATACATAGTTGCTAAACTTGATCTGGAACCCATCCCCAATTTCCATTTGTTTGTATGTGACTAGTTTACCTTCAATTTCACCATTTTCTCTGATACTCTCGCTCTTGCTCATTCCTGACTACTGTACCCAATCTCCCTTGCTGCGAACTCTACTCTGCGATCCCATTTCGTTTTAATCCTAAGTGCCGTTATTACCAGCTGCATCTGTTTAACCCATATTTTATTTGCGACATTTTCAATCTTACTACTAAATCTAAGCTTACTTTGTACTACCCTTTGTTTACATTTTGACATTCCCCCTTCCCCCTTAAGAAATTCTCTGGCGGAATTAAAACGGCAACTCAATGCAAATTTTATCACCTCTCTTTGTATTGTTTTTAACTTCTTTCTTAACCCTGCGCTGTGCACCAGAGAAGCATAAGCAAAGGTCAATCCTGGCACATACATGGCCTTCCATATATTCCTTGTTATTCTATATTTATTAAACCTCCAGAGGCCCTACATCTTACTGCATTTCTTTCTCTTTCAACTTTCTTCCTCTGTATTATCTTTTCTTCCTCTAAATAATCATCTTCTGTAGTCATTGTCACCCCAAGATACTTGTACTGACTTTTATAATCCAATTATTTTTTCCTGTACTACAAGCTTCATTGCCCCCCTAGTCCCCTTAAATTTTAAAACTGCGTTCTTTTTTTATTAAACGACATGCTCAGTTCCTCCGCTTCTTCCCCACATGCATTCAACATTTGTTGAATTTCGCTAGTACCCCGCCCGAACGCTATCTTATCGTCAGCAAACAGCAGCACGGGTGTCTTGATATACTTGTATATACACCCTTCTCCCCTATCTGCCATCCTTAACCCGTTCTATTAATCCTTCGCGCTATTCTCTCTATATACATAAAAAAATCACCGATGACAACGGACAGCTTTGTCTGACCCCCTTAGCGACTATAAACTCTCTAGATTGTTCGGCTGCTATTATTATTCTTGCCGTGTTATTCCTGTAAATTTCTTCTAGAAACTCCACCCGGCTTTTCTCTAAGCATTCCTCTAACATGATTTGATACAGCTTTGTTCGGTCCGCCATATCATTGGCTTTTTTAAAATCTAAAAATCCTGCCACATACCCTTGTCCCTGCAATCTCGATGTTACCACAACCTGACGTAATAAAAACGATAGTCATCTAGCCTATACCCTTTCCGAAATCCGCACTGCCATTCTCCTTTTTTCTCATTTGTCTTCAGAATATTCTGCACTCTACTCTTAAACACTTGCATAAATATTCGATACGCTATAGATGTAATTGTTATTGGTCGCCTATTTTTTAAAGTGTCATTATTTATCCCCTCCTTGGGAAAAAGAGAAACTCTTCCCTTGCGCCAGCCCTCAGGGATTCTGCCCCCTCTAAATATATTATTAAGTTGCTTCGTTAGATAATACACGTACTCTTTTCCCAACGCCTGGATAATTCCTACCGAAATCCCGTCAAGACCACACGCCGTTTTAGGATTAATTTTCTTTACCTCGCCTTCGATCTCATCTGTTATGGTTGTAATGCGAATCCGTGCTAGTTTTTGTTCTTTCTGCACTGCTTACGCTAGTCGTGAAAAATAGTGCTTGTAACGCGGTGTTCAGTTCATATTTTGTGTATGTTCTATCCTAAACGTTATTTGTCATTCTTGTTTTTTCCTGTTTGGCATAGTCCCAAAACTGCTTTGCTCGCTGGCCCTTGGGGGGCTTCAAAATCCTTGTATTGCATATTGTATTAACATTTGAGCGTTGTTCTTAGCTTCCTTGTAATTTTCCCAATACTCGTCTGCCTTGTCTGCGTCCATTTCCATTACTATTCTTCTTACTCCATCTTTTCCGCTCCATGATTGCCTTATTTATTTGATCATTCCACCGCCCTCGTTCTCCTCCCTTTTTAAATCCCTTTCCTATCTTACAGCAATTGTCATAGACGTCTTTAATATTCCTATGCATCTCGTCTACTAGCCTTGCCCCATTCGCCACTAAGAGCTGTTTTATGTATTCTACTTTCTGCGCCCATTTGTGTTTATCTAGAGATTTCTTTTGTACAACTACGCGCCCCGGCTTCTTCTTCCTTCCGCTCACTTCTACCAAATTATGATCACTTCCAATATTGTATGTTTTCTCTTTATCTATCCTGATTTCCTCTACCCATTTAGCTAATTTTCCCTTCGTCAGTACATAATCTACGCATAACTTTTTATCCCCCTGCGTGTATGTATATCTCCCTTCCACCCGCGTGTCCAAAGTTAAAATTTGGGCCTCACTGGACTCTGCCCATGTATATATATATATATATATATATATGGCTCACTAAATCAGCTCAAAAAAGTAGCAGCACGAATATCAATAACCTAGGCAAATAAATTCCCTTGGCTATCCATTTAGTTGCAGGCAGGAAGAATAATGTAACGCTAATTAGGTATTGGTTTTACAGCGAATGTCGAAGCCGTAAATAGGCAGCATACAGCCAAAAAACACAACACTGAGTGTCCAGCGCAGCTAGCAGACATAGAAAGCGTTTCAAAAATACGATACGCATAACAGAAAATGTTTACGAGGAAAGCCAGCGCAAAATTGGGGCTCTAGGATATCGACTTTTCTAACTTTTACGTTCGACAACTCAAAAATTGTGCAATATTTGTGATATATTCACTGTAAGTTGTTTAGTCCCATAGAGTGACTTGTGGGCAGACTGCCCGGTACCCGGTTGCCGCTGAGGTCCCCCTTTTACCAACACGGGAGTCTATGGGAGACCGACATCGATGGGCTAGGGAAAACCGCTTACGGCAGTTATATCACAAATCGAACCACCATTGATGTCGTACCAAAATAACACTTGCACAATATTGTAGTTGTTTTATGGACGTTGTTCATAACACTAAGTATTTAAGTTATTAAATGTGAAAGTTAGAAATGCGGATATCCCTGGACCCTAATTGTGTGTGGTAGGTGTATGTATGGCTTTCCTATAGTTCCAAACTTTGCTTGTGTCATATGGCACGACGAAAGTAGATGTAGGGAACATATGTGTGCAATACGCCGGCGTCCATTTGGGCAACCCCAAAAGCGCTCAACTTTCACACAGGCTGCTGAACCTTGATGGTTGCGATAGGTTAATATGTAAAGGTACGGGGCTAGCAGGCAAAGTCCAGTTACAAGGCCCAATTTGAACGATCGGTCGTCGGAACTAGTTCGTGTGAATGTAGGTATATATATATATATATGTATATATATATATATATATATATATATATATATATATATATATATATATATATATATATATATATATATATATATATATATATATGTATATACATATATATATATATATATATAAATTTATGCGTGTACTCTAGCTAGCGGTTACCACCGGTGGAGGTGAAACATTATCTCGGAGGTAACATTGGGTTAGGTTGGGGCGAGGGCGGGGAGGTGAAGCATCGTACATGTATGTGGGCTGCCTGACCCAACGTTAGTGGCCGCTCCACTGTCACTGTCGATGTCGCTGTGGGGTCGTAGCCAGCTGACGACGTGCCATAGTCACGCTCGGCTTGCAAAGCGTGCCCGAGCGAGTCCAGCAAAGCTGGCCCCAACCGCGGCCGTCAACGTTGACGCCGCGGTCGCCGGCGATTTTACCACGTCGTCCCATTCTGGCCTCGATCTGTAGAGTATGCCAACTAGCTGGCCGATTTGCCGGCAGCCTGCTGGCAGATCTGTATCTATTCCAGACTGCGCTCCAGGGCGCCACATGGCTCACGGCGGACTTCCAGAACTAACCAGGGTTTTGCTCATATTTGGTATAAAATTTGAATGTTTGAACGCTTAAAAGAAGTGGATGCAATAGCCGCGGCATACGGCATACGCGATTCGTCTGTACAAATAGAGCCCTAAGTTATGTCTGCAAGTTGTTCCCTTGCCCTTTCATGGGTAAAAATGAACTCGTCCGCCGTTATATGAACCCCTTTGAAGCTCAGGAATTTCTTGTTTGAACGCAAAATGTTGTCCATTAGATAACTTCGTGTATGCATACGAAGGCGTATTGTTGTAAGCATTTTTCAAGCTGAACTGCAGCCTGAGGTATATCTAGCTTTGAAGAGATCATCACGTTAATGTACGTACTACGCTGGCTTTGGGGTCAGAACTTGTACTGCAGTTGCTAGTCAATTTATCCATCAAATCTCACCATAAAACAAAAAGTATTTATGAATATTCAAAACGTGGTTTATTTGCGAAACTATATTACAAATGCTTAAATTTGTTTAAAGCATGGCATATTATAAGAGCGTGTAAAGTAAACAGGTGATCCAGCTCCTCCGTATAACGCATCATTGAGACAACGAACAATACATGGAGTAATATATAGAGAGGCAGTATACTCAACACAACAGTATTGTCGACCCCTTGTATGATAGCCCCTAAAGTAATGAAGTAATTAAAATCTCCAGAGCTCATTTTCGCCATGCCAGTTAGTACTCTTGTCGGTCTGCTATACCAGAGCCGGAAGCAAAACATTTCTTAATTTCCGCACAAAAACACTCAAAGATTAGTGAATACGCTGAGAGATCGTATGCGACCAGGCAGCGCGTTCAAAATAAGTGGCAGCCGGTAAAATGAAGAATTTGACCAAATGTTTGTCTATTCTGCGATACCACAGGTGCTGTTGCCGTCTAGGTACCAAGGGAATACTATATTGGCCAGTATTGAAACACGAGAGGCTTTGTAGACAAGCATGTTCACTCCAAGATTATATATCCTTGAGGCCGGTTAAAGGTTATGGGCAGCGAATTAATTGGTGGTCGGGAGAAGATGGCGCGAAGTGCATCATTTTAAGTCCCCTAAACCCTTTGATGAGTTTCTGTCTACGCATCACCCCACGGCAGGGGACCGCAAAATAGGAATAAATAAAAAATAACAACAGGGCCTTGTACAAAGTTAAAGGTCCTTTAATTGGAACCAATATTTGTGTAAACCGCCGCAAAATTGCGACATAGAACTTTGGCATCATTTGATCTATATGAGAATGCCAGGATCAATGCTCACGTAATACCAAACCCAGAGATCTCAACGTCGTATTGGAACCCAGTAGAAATCTATCGGGCAGTTGAAGCAGCCTGCTAGCGGGTCGAATCACCAAAATATTGGTTTTACTCGTATACACAACCAATTCGTATTCATTAAAAATCTTAATAACTCTTTTACTAACTTAATTGAAATGCCAATACGACTAGAAACGTTAGCTGCATCAAGTCGAAACATGATTGTCGCGTCGTCAGCAAAACCTATTGCCTTTCCCAGGTTATGGCGTTTAATTCTCAAACGTATGTAGTTCACCAATAACAGAAACATAAAGAGACCAAGAATCCTGCGGAGTCTCCAAATTAACAAACCGTCAAGTAGATTAAATAGACCCAATATTTACAAACTGAGATTTGCCCTTAAGATAGGACCTAAACCAGCTAACTGTACAAAATGTGCAACCCACGTGAATCAGCATCGAGGTAAATAATGTGGCCAATGCAATTAAAGGCAGACGCCACGTTCAGACACGCTTAAACAAGCTTGGTTCATTTTGGTCGAGTCTAGCAAAGGCGTGCTAGGGCTAAATCCGCCGATCCGTTTTTACAAAAGCCGAATTGATCTGATGAGGGGAAGTCAATGTCCTTAAATTACGAGTTAACCTTGTAGTACCAATTAAAAAGAATAAAATTTAAATAAAATCAATAACAAATATTGTGTAGTAGCAAGACACATATCCCCGTGTATAATAGGGATTACGTTGGCACATCGCAAACATCTAGGAAAATCGCCGTGGGTAAATGAGAGTTAGATTACTCTTGCTAAAGAAGCTAAAGTAGCGTTGACAGCCAAAAAGGCTGTTAGGCAGATTTCATAAGAATGGTTCAACGGTTCGTCGTGCCCAATACACGACGAATCCAACGAGCTTAAAGTGTTTTTATCCAACTGTTAAGACATGTCGATTTAGCTTGGTGACGATAGATCTGCCTCAGCGATCTCCCTACCACAGGCTTTGTTGATATTTTTTTCACAATTACTGCGCGTCCGATTTAATTTTTTAAACCGATTTTTATATAAAGTCTTTTTGGCCAGGAAAACCGCTCGTAAACACCGCCTTCGAGAGCATAGGTACACCCTTTTAGTCTCAAGTGCTCACAATACCTGCAGTGAAGCTTATTCACAGTGTGTCTCAACTGACAAAGTCTCAGGGAGAAAGAGGATGTGTGGTTACATCAAAAAGCTTTGTATCAGCAAATGGCGCTTAAAAATAAGGCTTAGTACTAGCAAAAGGTAAACGTCGTAAAGTTTCTATGGTAGCTCGAATCGCTTCAGAAGCTTAACCCACATTTAAAGCGTCATAAACGTCGATCTAAAAGGCCCGCCGTACATAGTCAAAAGACAAATTATTACTGCCGCTGATTGTGCCGCTAATAGAACAAAGCATAGGTATTCTATATGCTAAATTCGATGAAAGGTTTAAACCAAGCTGCCGTCAACTTGCGGACATTACCTGACATGAACCGTTGCCACTATCGGATGGCGGGTAAATTGTTACGTGAACGACGTGAGACGTCCTAAGTTGCAGCAGTGTAGCTGCTTAAATTTATTTAAAAGTATTTGTTGTAAAAAGTCATTCAGTTGTATTTTCCGTCCCTACTACATAGGCACAAGATAACATTTTTGGCTTATAATTTGGTGGCAGCAGTGGGCTTCACTCGTACAGTTAGCGGCACGACGTCCCTTTTGCACACAGTGCTGACAAGCAGGTTCACGGCGGCAGTTTGCTACCATATAGGTAATCCTCGGAAAACGGTAGCCGGAGAGTGGGTTACCAGCTAACAACTATCTTAGACGTGCCGAAAGCGAGAAACACTTCAGGATACACAGACTCAACGAGATTCGACGCGCTACCTTGTTGAACTGAAGAAGTATTCTGTCCGTGGGAATGCTGGATTACACATCGTAATTTCTTAGCTTGAGTACCTTCATTTTGGCTGAGACAACCTTGCTTCTAACAGTTTTGAAAATTTTCTCGTTAAGAAATTCGAGATCAAAACCACTAAATTTTCGCCCAGTAACTGGCCAAATCGTGACACTTGGCCGAAACCTTAATGCCTCACACTAAATTATTCTTTACTGCCTTTACTTCGTCCGCTAAGTTACTACTTTGCTTCGTCCGCGGTATTAAATCACAATAAAACCTGCAAGTTCGGTAGTGGGAAACTACTTGGCCAACTCGCGACAAAGCGGCAAAGGTTTCTCCGTAAAAGCACTTTCCAAGTAGCCAACTTCCCGTTTACCAAGCTTTCTGATCGTCGTGCAATCACGGCTTTTTTCAGAGAAAGTCTCTTAGAGCGATTGATTACGCACTCCCGAACCGCTTGAATTTGATGCTATGTATACGATTAGCTGCACATTTCTCCGACTACCAGATTGCTACCACTCGATGAGTGAGTGCCATCTGATGCATCAGCTACGTCTGTGCTACTAAAAGTCCCTCCAGCAGGAGCACCCGATCTGCATACACCTGTCACAGTCTTGCTAGTCATGCAGTCCTCTGTCTCTACCGTAGCAGACGCTGAGGCTTATGCTGAATCAATAACCATGAACGCATGTTGTATGCACCACCCTCCTTCGTGGCTGGCTCTGTGACTGTTTCCGCTATAACTTCCTTGGATGCCACATCCGCGGCAGGTGCCGATTAACCATCCTCGCCACGAGTCTACACCACACGTCGACTACTCCTCTTCCATTGGTTCACCCCGGCCTTCAGCCTTGCGAAGAAGGCTGCATTGTTGCCTCATCCATTAAAGTTTTTTCATATCCACCCCTCAGCCGCACCACAGAGCGACGTGGCGGCACACCGAAAGAGCGATGTGCAGCTGCCGTAGCAATGTAAACCACACTCAAATAAGCAAACGATCAAAACTAAATAGTACTCCACACAAACATTGGGAGTACAGAACTTCAACTTATATATATATATATATATATATATATATATATATATATATATATAATATCTATTGATAAGAAACTGCTATACCAATCCCGAGCTCTAAACCAGCGTAGAAGGCCTAAATAGAAAAATTAAGATTATCTTAGAACGGCAGTAAAATAAATTGCTGCGATCAAAATGTTTGAGTTTACATACATAATTAGAAGTACAAACACTGTTAGGCCTACTACACAGTATTACGGGCAATGCTAGCCTACTTCACATTATTATGAGCAATGCTAACCTACTGCGCTGCATTACGAACACTGTCAGGCCTACTAGACAGTATTACAAACATTGTTAGGCCTTTTTGACAGCTTTAGTAACGCTGATAGACCCACTAGACAGTACTACTACTGTCAGGCCTACTAGACAGCAATATTAACACTGTTAGGCCTACTAGACAGTATTACCAATACTGTCAGGCCTACTAGACAGTATAACTAACACTGTTAGGCCTACTAGACAGTATAACTAACGCTGTTAGGCCTACTAGACAGTACTGAAATGCATACATATTAACTTGGGCGGTCTAATGAGGCCCTATTCCAACTGGACGCAAAAGCACAAAGCGAAGACGCTTAGATTCTAATTATTAGCGAACCTAACAGAAGGTGGCTCTCCAGCGGGTAAGGCAGAGGATCCACCAGCGACGAAAACGGTGACGCAGCGCTTTGGGTTAAACCAATAATAGCTGTCAAAGCGCAAGGATCAGAAAAAGGAGGGACGTAGGCAGAACTCGACAGAGGGCTGAATGTGTTCAGTTGCTACATCTCCCAAAACTCGGGGAAAAAAGTCTCCCAAGGTGACCACAAATATCTACAGAACGAATATGGAGAAGAAAAAGAAGTGCCCCTCCAGCAGGAGGGAGACATACGCCGGGCGACGTGCCAGAAAATTGGGCCTCGGCAAATTCCGCGGCGATTTAAGGACTGAAGGACAGATACTTTTCGATACACGAAGGCACTTCCACTCTGGGGATGTGGTACTGGTATTACGGAGGCCATGCGAAGCAGCCTCGCCTCATCGGCGATGCGTGCCCCGCAGGCATCCCCCGCCAAAATACTAGTGGAACAAAGAAATAGCGCGCCAGAGGCGTGCATGCAATGCGGCGCGGAGGATGCACACTTGTGCTAGAAGAAAAATAACAGGTGTGGAAGAAGCATGGGAGGCAAGAAGAGCCCTTTAAATGGCTATCAAAACTAGTAAAGCAAGAAAATGGAGAGAGCTCTGTGACGAAGTGGAATACAACATACGGGGAAAACCCGATAAGATTGTCATGGACAAAGTAAGGAGACCACGGCCAGCGCTCCAAGAAGATCTGGTATAGAGGTCTCTTCCCAAGCCACGCCGAACCCACCCGCCCAGAAATAGACACCGAGCAGGACAGCATACCCCTGATCACACAAGACGGAATAGCTTCTGCTATAAAACGGTCACCTAAAGGCAAAGTACCCGGTCCGGATGGAACCCGGCAGAAGCGGTGAAGAGCACCCGCAAATCCTAAAACAGGTGGCGAACCAAATCTTGAGAGAGGGAATTTACCCAGCGCCATGGAAGAAAACTTGATTCTTATAAGAAAGCCACAGAGTCAAGCGCATACCGCCCAGTATGTCTCCTGGATACTTTGGGCAAAACACTTAAAACACTCATAAAAATGAAGCTAACGGCGGAAAGATTAGAGAAAAGAAAAGCTCTCTTTTTTTATTTGACTTCCGCAAAGGGCGATCGACGGAAATGGCCATCGACCTTGTGTTGCAGGGGGCAGAAAAACAAAGGAAAAGGAGCCAGTGGTCCAGGGGGCTATACGCGGTCGGTTCAAAACTTTAACTCGCTGAATTGGCAGGTCATTATAGACGTAGTGGTTCAAAGGAAGACCTCCCAGTACCTTAAAAAGATTATAGCATTCCATCTCAGCAATAGGTCGGTCATACACGGGAATGCAGAATTCGCCATGAGTGCCGGCGTCTCGCAGGGATTCATCCTGAGGCCTCTGCTGTGGAACATAGCATATTACGACGTACTGAGACCCTGTAGACTGGAAGGAGTACAAATAATAGCCTACGCGAACGACCTCGCCATTCTGGCCACAGCGCGGAAGGCGAAGACGCTGCAAGCAGGAACACAAGCAGCCATTGAGATTGTGAACAGCTGGATGGTAGGACACGGCCTTGAGTAATACGCCCGAAAAAGAGACGCCGTATTTCTCACTGGCCGCAAGAAACACGGAAACATCCGCATAGCTCTGAACGGCGTAGACATATAGATCAACAGTTTAGCCCGATATCTGAGTACGTTAATCGACACGGCCCTCTCTGACAACGTGTGCTTCAACAAAGTGACCGCGAAGGCGGAAAGGCTGACAAATAGCCTAGCTAAGATCCTGCCGAGGACATGCGGGGCAACTAAGGGCAAGAGAAGGCGATCCTCGCGATATCAAGGTTAAAACATGGCCTAGAATGATCAAAAACGAACACGGAGGAAGACAAACAGATATTTACAAAAAGCCGAGGCCCGGAGGCAGAGAATTAGGATTGAGAAATTGATCAGCACACCAACATACATACCTGCAGCCTGGATACGTCAGGTCATTCCTGACCTCGAGAAATGATTCAACAAAGGGCACGGAGGGGTCACCTATTATCTGACGCAGGTATTAACGGGGCACAGATGCATCCATCTGCATAATATACCTGCATAGAAAAGGCAAGGCTCCGGACGCCAAATGCATCATCATGTGCGACACAAGTGAGGATGATGACGTGCCTCATACAATCCTCTGGTGTCCAGCAAAACATACGACAGAACTCACCGGTAATGGCATCTCTAGACATGACGGTGACAGACTTAGTCACCGCTATGCTCGAGGATGACTTTAAGCTTCCGAACGGTGGCAGGTACAATGAGAAGAAAAAACGAACTGAAAATACAACGAGCTGAAAGGATGCGTCGACGAAGATATAGAATGGCGGTCGAAAACCAACGGTAGAAGAGAACAAGTATAGACGAAGCGCATAAAAGAACCTCCATTTTCAGCGAAGTAAAACGAAAGTAGTTCCGATGAAAATGCTTGTATCGTTTATTCAATTAAAAATTACTTATTACTAAAAATATTACTAACACTGTTAGACCTACTAGGCAGTATTACTTACACTGTTAGGCCTACTGGACAGTATTACTAACACTGTTTTTTCTAGACGGTTTGGGTTTCATGATAACGAATTATCTAAGCGTGCGGTTGGCTTATTGGATTTGTCTACTTGCAAGGTGAATATTGTACCACGTGTGGCACTAAGGCAATGAGTAAACAAACAATTGCTATGCTGCTTAATACTATTATCTCAGGATCACGTTTTCAGCCTCTAGCTTTGCTTCCCACTTTTTGTAAATGCAATATGTGTTTAATTTAATATGTGAATCGGTAGATTTAGAACGCGCCCTGCACCGTAAGAAATACCTGCAAATGTAAACATAGTCCGCGTCATCGTCCGCTACGAATTTGAAGCGTGTTTTTAACAAGCCAAATACCGACTTTATACCACAGGTCCGAGTGTGCTTTGGTTTCCAGTCACTTTGGCATAGCGAATACACCATTTCTTGCAAGCTACCGCGATCAGGTTCTTGGGCCGGCTCGAGCAAGCAGATAGCCATACATTTAAATATATACTTTTACATTGAGAGATTTGTATGTAGTTTTATTTGTATATTGGCTTTATTTATATTATTTTCAATGCAGTGATAACCTAGATTATAAAGTACCAAATGGGGATGGGCAGCGCCATCTAGTGGCTTCATTGATGTCTTCATTGACTTCATTGATGTCTATAGTTGCACTAGCTAATATTTGTTTGGTATTTATCGTTTACAATGTATAATTTCTCTGAATAGGAGAATTTATAGTTTTATTATAATTTAGAAGAATCTATATAATGCTTCACGGCGTTGCTGCTCGGTATTTATTAATACCTATATTCAAGCCTCTCTTTCTTTATGACTGACCAGTGAGACAGGCCAAGAGCGAAAATGCACCGTAGTCGGATTGTGCCTAAGCCCATCAACACACGATTTGTCTTTGTATATGAACTACTGATAGCTATCATATACTTGTGTGCCCAGAAATTTGCGGAGCGTTCTTATCATCCAAAGTTAAATTTATATTGTAAGATCAAGAAGTCACATTGTGACACCTTATGAAAATTGAATCAACTGTCTACCAATTTTGTGGTGAAATAAATGCTGAATTGAATATATGAATTACTGCTAAGGATCACTTTCAAACCTAACCCATAAAATCGCAGCATTATACCAGGTTTACGCATCGCCAACGGCCTATCGCAGGAAAGCTGCAACTTTTACCTAAGCAACGTATCATCGATACTTTGCCTCATTTCTACTGCTGCTTCTCTGACTCTCATGCGCCGCTTACTTATCTAATCAGGCTCACCGAGGTGCTAACTGCGCTGTCTTGATAAGGGAAAAGTGTTCATGGGCGTCATGTCTGCGCCATTGCCACAAGTTGGAGAGCAGTGGAGACTGCACACATGAAAGCTGACGGTACCGTCCTGTCAAACGAATACTCCCGCTAAAGGACGACTGGTCAGAGGAGAGAGAAGGTCGTTCTCAAACCGAGTAGGCCCGCCGTCTTTGAGCGGAACACAACCGGTGTGTGCAATATGCGGTAAAACGTGCGGGGTCACCGGCGACATCTGAAACAGGATAGCAGCGCATTTCGAGCCCGTCGTGCTCTTTGCCTTGTCATAGCAGTCTTTATTTTGCTGCCAGAGAGACAGTAGGGGTGGCACGGACCTATTCCTTTGCTCGGTCCAGAAACAAGAGCGCTCTCGTTCACACCCTAGAAACCTGTGTACGCTGCTAATAGTGGAACCCTGGCCAGCCAAAAAGAGCAAGAGAAGATGCCTTGTGAGATACACGAAAACGCCTCACGTTGGGCGACACAAAACGTACGCACAAATAGGCCACTTATATCTATGTGCGCGTAGATAAGGCGGCGAGCGGAAAACACATCGCGGCATTGCTGCTAGGACCTGAATGGTCGAGTGGTGGCAGTAACATTAAAAAATAAAACAAGAACAACGAGCGAACAAAGGGCAGAACAAGAAAAAACATGCGAACAAAACAAGGAAAATGCCACTGCGTCTTAGAGTAGCGGCGCAAAACAGCAGGCTAGATACCCGCCTGGTTACGCAGCTGTAGCGATAGAGGGGCGCCACCCCCCGGCGGGTTACCACTGCCTGCTGGCCCGCAGGCCAGCTGGACCTATAATAGGCAACAGCAGACGCATAAAACGAATCAGACTGCAACGAAAGCAGGGCCAGCAGCACACTGACAATCAGACGAGCAGACATACAATGCTCGACACAGACGTGTCCTCATGGAGCGATCTAAATAGGAAAAGCGAGAAAGAGAGGAGGAAACAACGTGGTGGAGAGAGGAGTTTGCAGTTGAACACATATAACGAAACAAAGGAGAGGAGAGCGTCTGTGGTTTGCGACTGCAAAAACAACAAAAATAGCGCCATCGTGGAGAGATGAGGGAGAACGGAAAATATGAGATCGTCGTTGTTGCACGATGGTCTTGTAACGCAGCCAGCATGGTCCAACTACAAAAAAAAGCAGAAATAGGCGTGTTATAGAAACAACAGCAGGAGGGGGCAGCCATGATAGGACCTCTCTTCGTGCCCCCGCTCCCTCCGAACCCAACTCCGCCTCTATCTACTGATAGGAGACAAATGAACAAAAACAGCCTTGCAGACGTAACGCTTGCAGACGTGGGAGCTGCGAGGCAATCCCTATCATGGGGCGGAAGAAGACGAGCTCCGAGAAGGCGGCGGCGGCGGCGGTGGCGGCGGCGGTAATGGCAGTGGAGGCAAGGAGGGGGAGAAGGGCAAGTGGGCTGTTGTACTTGGCGTCGAGCGGCAAGAGGGGCGTCGAGGAGGCAAGGCAGACAACGAGCAAGTCATAGGAAAAAACAGCGGTATATGAGTCGAGCTCGTGCCGAATAGATTCGTACCGCAGAAGTAAACCCAGTCCTAGTTGTGGCAGGAGTCCCAGTGGTAGTAGTTGTGTTGCTGCTGATGAAAGTAGAAAAATGAGAACCGGAACAATGGTCGTTGCGTCGAGCTAGCTGCCCTGTATTGGCTACCCCTCTCGCGTAATAGAATAGAATGATACAACGGTCGCAAGAGGAAGGGCGAAAAAGAAAGAGACAATGGGATGCTTCGGAGGTACGCTCCCCAATAAGGATTGACTTGCGCCAAGATGCGACACTGGCAGCCAAGAAAGCAGGAGCAGCCAAGCGGCGCGGATAAAACCGAATAAAATATGAATTTTTTCTCCTTGCCGCCATTCATGCAGTTTCTACTTATTGCGTTATCGCGCGGGGAAGACGCTAAAGGAAGCGCTCAACGATGATTGACCCCGGGGATTGGAGAGAGTGTGAGCGAATTCAAGGCAAAGGAGAGCTGAAGACAGTGGACAAAAAGCGAGAAGAGACAGCTAGCAACACAGCGTTGTGAATGGATACGACGAAAAGTGGCGGGGGAGAAAGGATAAATGGAGAGAAGGGCTAAATGGAGAGAAAGGCATCGTCCTGTCCTGCCACATTGCAACGGAAGGCTACCGTGGACAGGTGGACATATAGCCAGTGATGAAACACCCGGAAGTGCTTGTAGCGGTCCCTATGGCCGCTGCCGCTTTCCGCGACGAAATGGCGGCTTTAGCTAGGAAACAAGAAGATACGACTCCTAAACAACAAACCTTATTTAGGTCAATCGAATATATGTATGTATGTATATATATATATATATATATATATATATATATATATATATATATATATATATATATATATAGGACCAGGCAGTGATAAGGATTTAGAAGCGAGCCCATCTAAATTTGTTTAACGTGGGCACTTTAGAAATAAAGAAAACTAATGGGTTACTTTGGAAATAAAGAAAACTAATGGGTTACTTCGGAAATAAAGAAAACTAATGGGCACTTTGGAAATAAAGAAAACTAATGGGATCCATATCAGTTATGATGCCCATTATGTTACCGGTTTTCTTTTGTAGCCACTCTACATTCTAAAAATCAAAATAAGGCTGCGCAGGTTATAATTCCCATTCTCTCAACCGTATTCTCTCGTTATTATGGTAGTTTAAAAATCATATTATGCGGCTAACTTTAGCATGGTTATACCAAAACTTCAAAACAAAGTTCCTTATGCATTGGACGTACAACCACATAATTGGTATGACACGTGGTAGCAATAGCTCGCGACATAATGCAGACTATGATCATACAAGCATGATATGAGCTAAAAGTCGTACCAGTGAAATCATATGTGTACGTCTTGTAAGAGGCATCGCCGTTGATCTCTGATAAGCCGAGCCACCGGTGAAATGATAAAATTATTGTCGCCAGATGGGAATGCAATAGGGCCTATAAGACGTGGTCACTGGGAAGAAAAACAAATTAAGATACCTTGATTAAAAGGGGAAGAGGAAAACGTCTGCTGCCGTCGTGTACAAGCAGCCAGCGTCTAAGAAGAAAATACCCCTGCAATGTACGGGCTGCATCTGAACTTGAAGTTCTTTAACGACTAGAAGATACCGCTTGGCTCTGAATTCCAGGACTTATGTGGCCATTTCTGAAACCCTCAGTATGTAACATCGTCATGTATCTATACAGAATACATCTAATGTAGAATTGCCTTGTTACGCAATGCACAATATGTGTGCTTATTGACTGGACTCCACCCACATCCACGAAATGCCAGTGTTTTGTAATATCTCGTCTACATCTTGATCACTGCCGAAGGTCATAATATTCCTCAAATTGGTCTTGTTGAAATTCAATGAGTTTGAGTACATCTGAGTTATATAGGCTGGGTTAAGCGAGCACCGTAAAAGTCGCTTTTAGCGCCACAGTTCTCGTTAGAATCCGGATACATCGAAAGTGGCCGAAGGGACAGTACTGAGAGGCGCCCACCAGTCAGCGCGATCGAGAGGAGACCCCTCTCTTGGGAAAGCAACTGGGCCATTCGTAGGGTTTCGACGTAACGTACATCACAGGTAACAACCGGGGCTTCTTGAGGATCCGTATTAGGACCTCAGCTAAGACGTATGGCTTACAAGAGGGTCCTCAAGGCCAAAATGTCTTAAGGCGTCACTAGCGTGGCACATTCTGACCGCCTAGTTTAAATAGTGCGAACCAAAGTTGACAAAGCTCAAATTTCGCGCTAACGAAACGATCGAAGCAGTGTCAGTCCTGGCACTCCTGCCAGAGAAAAGAGAAACAATTCTGTTGATCGGGAGAAAGCTATGCGGTCAGCTGAACATTTATTATTTGAACGAAAGCAGTATAACCGTTGAAAAATATTACACCGAGCACTGTTGAGAATAATCTTAAAAATACATTCTGCAACGTTATATAAAAGATTTATTCATTGTTTAATGAAAAAAAGCTTTGAGATTAAATGAGAGGCGGCGTTCACTCAAGACGAGCAGTCGACTTTTATAATAATAATAAATAATAATAATAATCGGAATTGTAATAGTTTGTGCGAGTTTGAGCGAAAGCTAATGCAATGAATTAGCTTTACGGCCACTGATTCGTGTCCCAATGTATTCCGACCGAAAAGCGCAATGTCTCATTTTCGTCCGGCACTCAAAAAAAATTAGTTTGTTTTGGTTTTTTTTCAGATTTCGGAGAAAGCACGCTCATTCGTCAGTGTGTGTGCACGTTTAGTCGTGCTAGGTTAGGCGTAGCCCTGCTGTTCAAACGATAGACTTTTATGTAGGCTGTAATTAATACTCATTTCGTAGGTTAATAGATAGATATTCGCTGTTCTGGATTTTCTACTGCTATCGTTTTGTGCTTGGCTAAATGATTGTGGCCAATGATGGGCGGGATCGCGGCTTTTGTGACGCAGCTGAACTGCCTGCCTACCAGACACCAAACACTGATGTCCTTTCACAATGGCTTTAACCACGCCAGACGGCCAGTAGAATCGGTCCTGACAAAAATACCACCAACTGTAACTGTTCTTCCATCGGCTGTTCCAGTTATTGTTATTGCCGTTGGTGCTGCTGCAGCCCCCGCTCTCGTGGTCGTCGTCGTCGTTGTTGTTGTTGTTGTTGTTGTTGTTGTTGTTGTTGTTGTTGTTGTTGTTGTTGTTGTTGTTGTTGTTGTTGTGTTGTTGTTGTTGTTGTTGTTGTTGTTGTTGTTGTTGTTGTTGTTGTCGTTGTCGTCGTTGTTGTTGTTATTGTGGATTGCTATAGGCATTGTTATTGTTTGGTGTGCCTGTGTTTGTGCATGTACGCGGTAATAATTATTAGACCAGTTAGTGCCTATCCAGCATCAAACCCAACGTTCCAAGATGCCCGGTTGTTTGGTTTGGCATTTGTTTTTACAGATCGTTGTACATACTTGTTCCCCTTGCTGTGGCACTGGAGACCTACATACGCAACACAGACATAACTATATCAAACAATTCAATTGAGAGCAAAACGTTTACGTGCACTAGGCGAATATCGTAGTGTATTGTCACTGAATTACTCCATTGATTATTTTTATTGAGTTTTCTTGATGGCGATGTCTCCAAATAAAGTTGTAATATCAACCTGGTCCTTTCTAACGTTTGGTCTTAATGGTAAGGCCTCCGACAGGTCTATATCTCTGCCCCCTTCCAAAGTTGTCATTCGTTTACAATATGTACAATTGACTCATTCCCTAACCCACAACCTTGACTTTCTGTATTTTCCTCTCCCTACAAATTTAGCTTGTTGTGTCCTTGTATCCAACCCTTTCTGGTTGCCAAACTCGATCTGGACCCGATCGCTAATTCAATTTCCGTATATGACTTTTTCACCCTCGATCTCATTATTTCTTTAATGCCTTTGTTCTTGCATATTGTTGACTATTGAACCCAATTTTCCAAGCTGCAAACTTTACTTTACGGTACCACTTTGTTTTTATTCTTAGTGCTGTCTTTTTCAGCTGCATCTGTTTAACCCATCTTTTTCTCTGATTTTGAAATTTTAACCACCTTTGTGCTTTCCTTTTATATATTATTGTAACTTTATTGTAACTCATTAACTAGAATAGATTTTCTTGTTAAGCGCAATTTGGGAAAGAAATGTGCATGCTGGATGATCCAGGAATTAACGCTATACTTGCCATTTTACCACTATGTATCGGTACTGTGGTGCTATGTATAATAAACTATGAAAATAATCGTAACCACTGGTAACAAACATCTTTTTAGATAGGATTGAAACGTACGATAGAGCTATTGCGTGGGAAACAGCACTGATAGAACATGGCATGCACTAACTTGGCAATACAGACTCAAATTTATACTAGCCGAATGTTGATGCAAATGTATATATATATATACATATTGCAGACACGGACGATAACCTTTTCTGCAAAAATTCCCTGAATGGTTACAATTGTTTAAATTGCGTACTTATGGAAATTTTAAGCTCAATAAGGAATTACTGAATTTAAATAAATTTGCCGCCAAGAGCAGACGGTCCCATAAAAAAATATATATATATATATAACTCTTTCCCTGCACAGACAGAATCATCGTACGGGCAGGCGCTGGAAGCGGTGGAACCAGACAGACAACCGGGTCCAACAACATCAGCAGAAGGGAGAATACAAGAGTCCCATTCCTCGCAAGCCGAACCTCAACGACTGTATTGCCCGCGTTCTCCGGCAGGCCTACGAACAGACGGGACCTTACTAAGGCTGGTGGAGTGGAATTCAGAGGGAATTGAATCCACTTTACGGTTGCTGCCCCTAGCGAGCCTCGCCGGGATTGACGTTCTCATTCTTGTGGAGACATGGGCCACCGGCGATATTCACATACCAAATTTTTATATCAGCAGCTGCCCAGCCACGAGACTAAGTGACGTTGGCCGTCCGAGTGGAGGGGTCTCAATTTTATATAATGAGCGTGTCGGAAAAATGACTTCACTCCTGGCAGCCGATAATTGCGTCGTGCTAAAGAGTGACATGATGAATATTATAGCGATGTATGTACGTCCAAGCGTATCAGAGAACACCTCCGATTTGATAGAGAAGCTAACCCGTTGTCTGGATCTGGTCGACCTCAACAAACCCACTATCGTCGCCGGCGACTTCAACGTTCGACTGGATAGACCTAACGACGAAAGGACAGCGGCGCTGGTGGACTCGCTCAATGACTACGGGTTATGGATTGCAAATGAGTCGGGTCGAGCTACATTTAGTGGACCAATGGGATGCTCGACGATCGACGTCATCTCAACGAACCTCCCATCGACCCGGGTGTATTATTTGCACGATAGGCATCAGCTAAAAGAAGGAGGCGATGCTTCATGGCACGTCCCCATCGGTGTGGATATCTATCTCTCTGACGATATTGCAGGAGCCCCACGTCGCCGGTCATTGGGAAAGAAGATTGATCTCTACAAACTCTGCAGGCAATTACCTACGGTAATGCCGTGCCCTGACCAACCCGACATCGACTGCTACAGTGAACTCCTTACAGCTGTCGTAACCTCAAGCGTGATACGCGTCTTCAAGAAAAAAGGCAGAGACTGGTGGACAACCGATTGCACAACAGCCAAACGCGTTTTGTTGGATACCCATAGTGCCAACGCAGATTTGACAGAACGTGTGCGGCTAAAAAGCGTGTATAGGCGAGTTCTGCGAAATGCAAAACATAACTTTGAAAAAAGAGCAGAAGAGGTGTCATTGCGACGCACAGAGAGAGCACCCTTCCTCTGGCTCCGAGGAAACGCACCTCTCAGAAAGACTTGTAATACCTAAAGGTAAAGGAAGTCTGCATGACCCTTCGGCATGGAGAGGAATCGCAAAGAAAAGTTGTGTGTATAAACTCTTCTCAAAACTGCTTTCTCAGCGGCTAACTACATACCTGGAGTACAAGGGAGCTATTCCCGAAGAGCAGCATGGGTTTCGCGCTTCTAAAAGTACCCTGACAGCCTGCAGTATTCTCCTTGAAGACACTGGAAAAACACTAGCGCGGAAAAAGCAATTTCTCTACGCAGTATTTGTAGACTTCAAGGCTGCGTTCGACTCAGGTTCAAGATCACTGGTGTTGGAGAAGCTCGCTTCACTGGGGGTGCCCTGCAGGATACTCGGAGTTATGATGGACATCCTACAGAAAAACTCGATAACAATAGACGACGGAGTAGCAGAGCATCCAGGACTCGAGCAAACCACCGGTTTTGCCCAGGGCGATAACTTAAGCCCCCTCCTGTTCTCAACTCTGATCAGCGACCTTCCAGCTAACATCAAGAATCGTCATCGAAACGTCAACCTACTTCTATACGCCGACGATCTTGTTTTATACAGTACCAGCCGATTCCTTCTACAACAAGCGCTTGCATCACTGGTACAGTATGTCAGTACTGTGGGACTCCGGATCAATACCTGCAAAACGCATGCTATGAAGTTTTGTAACGGGGGACGTCGTGCGGCGACCGACGAACTTCGTCTAGGTGCGCAGATCCTTACGTATGTTAATCACTTTACGTACCTCGGGCTAACAATCTCCTCTACAGGCAGGTCGTATGCCAGACATATCTCCGAACGCGTTAGGAAGGCTTTGATTGCCTGTTCCTTGATTAAAAAAACTACAAGTGATGTCCGTGCGCACCGCTATTGCGCTCTTCGACTTGAAGATGGCACCAATTGCTTCGTACGGCATAGAGGTCATCTGGACGAAGCTAACGCCGGCTAACCTGACTACCCTTAATGGAGTTAAATCCGCGTTCCTGAAGCGAGTGCTTGGGGTGCACAGCTCAGCTCGTAATAGACTCGTGTACTTGCTGGCAGATACCCCGCTGTTCGTAGAGGACCTGAAGAGGCGACTGAATCTCCCTGCGACACCGAGATACGATCGTTTCATCAGTGAATACGAAGTTAAAGTGGCAGAAATTGATCCAGAATTTTACACAGTTGGGGCAATGACATCAGATTCATGGAAAGATGTAGGTAGGACTAACCGCCATTTTGTTACGCGATTTGCAGTGCACGGGTATCACCACGTCGTGTGTGGCACAGTGGGATTCCATGAGCCAAACGAATCTTGTGTTTGTAAAAATTGTAGCAATCCATGTTTAAAGTATCACGCCACTCACTGTATATATTTCATCTCGTTATCACGATTGGCGAATGCTTCTGGTATCTTACCGCTGTAAATATGTGTGTTACGGCTTATTTGTTGCCAACGTGTTTGTTTGTATGTAGGTACAGATTAGGTATTGTTTTACCCAACATGGTGTGGAAATAAATGAAATGAATGAATATATATATATTTATTTATATATGCGGGGTAGGCTAATTGGCGTATTTATTCAATGTAGCCGCCGTGTGCTTTAATCACTGATTCAACTCAATGCCTAAACCGTCTACAGGCATCTCGCAAAACCTGCCTACCAAGATTTGTAAATGCCTGCATGTTTATAAAAAGAGAGAAAGTGAAGTAGTGCAACGGTTGATGCTCCAGTGTTGCGCATTCTACTGCATGGTACTCTGCACACCTCTGCCGGCAAAACCGGCAGGTGTACAACCAGTACTTCTCGTGAAAGGCAACATTTAAACATACCATAATTAGTGACAACCATGCACTCGGTGCACACGTGGCGACTGTAACATGCAGGATCAGACCAAGTGTACAAGTCCCTTAATATGTCTACACACACGACCTACCGTATGGCCTGTTCGACTGTAGCTTCGCACTCTGAACTAGAACACTCATAAGATACTGTGTCGGCATCTTCAGCCTTAGTCAAAATGTTTTAGTAGCTTGTGGACAGCGTGACATGAGATACATAAAGCGGCTTCTTGCTCGCATCGACAAACAATACACTCACTTTGTGTATAATAAAAACACTTTTCAAGTTGGTTCAAATTCATTAGCGTGAAGTGATTTCACACCCACACATCAACCCCGGAACAATCTTAAGCATGACTAAAACTTAACTCAACAAACTCCAACGGTTGGCTGCAGCAACGTATAACGGTTCTGGCGGCCAATCACACCTCAATTTCACGGTTTTGGTCTTCCTGGTGTTTACCTCAAAACTCTTTGATATAAGAAGACGTATTACCACAGTATTATTTGCATACATCATCACTACGGCTTTATGTTGCTGCTGTAGGACGTAACCAACAAGGGCAGCGAGGAGAAAGGCAAACGACACGTTGCTTAGCAGATCTCCATGCGGAGTTCCTATATTTTGCTTAATCTCTAATACACAACGCTCACCGTCTCGGATGTTCTCGTTAAAAAAAACTTGCTATTACACTCAAGAGAGAACGGGCCTGCCCGTTCAAATGATTCAACCAGCAGATGACAAGGGGCGTTGGCGAACTCCTTGACGCAGTCAATAAAGACCCTATGCGGATGACTTCTGGGTTGAGTCACAGCTCGCTCGATTGCTGACTAGAAAAGCATACAAAATATAATCACGGGTTCTTCTTCCACTTCTAAAGCCGAAGTGCTCCGATAGAAGGGCTTGTTCAGCAACGTGCTCAATCCGCCGAATGACCAATTTGCACCAAGTCTTCTTTAATGTGCGCTCTGGCTTCACTTCACGACATGTATCTTAATTTTATATTACCACTATGCCTTCTTTTAAATTGGAGGGAATCGCTAACTCTTTATAATTACATTGAACAAACCATAACATTTTCCACTAAGAGAGAAAGCGATTATATACAATGCTCATGATAAAGTCACCGAGCAGGCTTATCGCCCTACGATCGCCGCCGATTCCCTGTGAGATCTGTAATCCGTTGGCCCAGCTCACTGATGAATCTCTTGATTCCCTTGCTTACCGGACCCATTGTTTCCATAGATATTGGCACTACGATGTAACTTATCTCCAGTTCTTAGTTTCTCCCGTTTATCTGCGCGCTCGGCAACCCATCTCGCATCTAGTGAACTGTGGCATATATAGAAGGGAGCCACTGAACAGGACACTGTAGCATCCCATACTAAACATCTGCCGTTAGCCCATAGCGGGATTGTTACACCGTCAGGTCTTTTGTCGTCATGAAGTCCTAATATGGGCTCGAGCGTGCTTGGTATACCAGTCCTTCGTAAGGCTCTTTTTATAATTGCATTGATTTCAGCATGTCTAGAAACTCTAGCATGGCTTTTGATGCAGCTAAGAGGGTGAAGCTAATCCTCAGTTACTGTGGTACCACATGCGCGGCAACTGTAGGGGTTGCAAACCGGGGCACCTATTCGAAGAGCTGTTACCATGCGGAATGAGGTGTTGTCCAGCATGGTACCCAGCTGCGGGGAAGGGAGACACTTTAGAAAGCCTCCACTAAATGTGTCCCGTGCTGCCAGAAAGACAGCTTTTTTCACTGGAGATTGGAGGCTGTCTAACAGCTCTCTAGCTGCAGCGCTGCATCTGTAGGAGTCCAATGTATGCTGTGTGGGACGTTCTTGCCAGGGGCCTAGCCTATTGTTTCTCTAGCTATTAGCTCTGCAGCGTCTTTGGCTCTTGTCATTCCTTGGCGGATGTCTGGTTCGACCAACGTATTTGCGAGTTTACCAAATTCCAATAGAGACGCAGCATAACACATGGGAGCCAGCTCCGCCGCTGATCTAATACCAAGGCCTTCTTCGGCAATTGGAAGGGTTGTTCTTTTCCAAGTGTAATCATGCAGGTCGACGCTTAATACCTCACCTAAAATGCTTCTTGCGGTATTGTCGTAAGCTTGAAGATCATTGTGACATTTAAGAGCTGGTGACGTGCGCAGAGTATAGTTAAGTTTTGGCGAGTTATTATTATTATTATTATTATTATTATTTTTATTATTATTAGTATTATTATTATAATTATTGCCTGGCTTGTAGTGATGACAGTGCTTTTGCTGTCCCTTCGCGCAAGAGCCCGCGTACTTCACTGTGGGCGAGGTAGCAGGCTCATGAACACCATGGGCGTGATCTTTTCTGCCATAACCTCTTTCACGTCACTGCACTTCTCGTCCCGCCTTCCTCTCCGGCAGGTCACAGGTGGTATCGATGTCAGGGCTTCCCTCAAGACCGCTTACCGCTTTGCCCAAAAGGGGCAGATCAATCTGTCTCATTACAGACCAGCTTGGCGAATTGTGTCGCTCTTGCCAAATACCAGGAACATAGAGTATATATATATATATATATATATATATATATATATATATATATATATATATATATATATATATATATATATATATATATATATATATATATATATATACATATATATATATATATATATATACATATATATATACATATATATATATATATATATATATATATACATATATATATGAACGGCGATATTATCAAGACTCGCGAATAACACGTTACCAATATGCGGCGCTCCCTCTCAGCGGGAGAAGGTGTTCACCAGGCCGGGGTGGCCGGGGCATCTCCGCCTTAGGAGGGCGAGGTTGCTGGTGGCAAAAATGCATTATGGCCACCCGCCAGCGAACATCGTAATGACTTATGGCTGACGTTCAGCTGCCTGGCTGCTACCGTCATAAAGGTTTACTAATCATACAACTACGTCGAAGCTGAGAGAGAACACGATACAGCGAGTGAAAGTGCATTATAAGCGAATGTAACTGCAAAACGCTCTCGAATTTCCCGAACTATAGGTCGAAGCTCCCCTGCGACGCCATAACTAAAGGGACTAGGAACGGATCGGCGGAGCGAAGCGGAAGAATGGACACTACTGTGTGAGCTAACCATATTCCCGAGCAGCCAACCGCACTGATGTTTCCTGCCTTTTCGGCCTCTGTTACTCTCGTAAATTGATCTTTATCTTTTCCCTTGTAGTCAGTCTGGCCCTATGTCGGCTTCGTATGGCATATATGCGGTGCCGTCACGGAGATGGATGCATGTACATCGACATAGGGATAACAGCCATGTATCGATCGCTCTCGGCCAGCAATAACACTATACGGCCAATCTATTGGCTTTGCTCAATACTTGCCCTCAATTGGTGCACCGCTGCCGTTTTTTGGTTGGGTTGCCCGATCACGCGCAAACGCTAATTAGTCCAGTCGTTGCACCTCCAACACCCAGCCTCGTCTCTGTGGCGATGAACGATGACTTTGATGATGGTGACGACGATGACAACAACGCCAGAGCGTAGGGCGACCACACTGATGAAGATGATATTGGCAGCGACGCCGATTACCATAAGCATCTTTATTAGTGCGACAATGAAATAACAAAAAACAATCAATGCCTTTCAACAATCAATGCTGGCCGTTAAAATACATCGTTTGTCAACCGTCTGCGAGTCACTGCTGCTGAAGCTAACGGCGGCTTCCACTACGATTACATTAACACTACAGTACAAATGCCTAGACGTTATTGATCATATATACATATATTTATGATTAATTAATCATAATAATTAAATATATATATATATATATATATATATATCAACGTCAATTCATGTTTGACGCTGAGGCAATCATTCTGTTTGTATGCCTGAAACCGCAATCTACTACGCCAGACTCATTGAAGTGCTGCTCTTTAAATTACTCGGGACAACAGGACCCTGCATCAACTTTGGCAGTGACAGGTACCGTGACTTGGGACTGATGCGAGACGCAGATTACGGGAAAAAAAGGCCAGCAAAGGTGAAAATGCGGAAAAAGAGAAGACCATAACGATAATGGCACACGCGAAAATGTTGTAGAGTCACAAAACACAATTAATTATGTAATAGTACAAACCCTAAGCATACACATACAATAGAAATATTAACACTTACATGTGCTATTTTCAAAGCGGACACAACTGACATGACGTACACGGTTGCCAGAAAAGAGCTTGGGGTCAAACGGTTTCGGTGCCACACTAAAACCTCTATACGATATAAGACGATAACCATACTACATAAGTATGGTTTTTAGAATATCAGTATGTTGACCCGTCACTGAGCCAGGCTGTTTATTGAGTGAGCATATGGTTACCGCGATGCACAATAACTAGTACAGTCTGGATTATACGTAGCACATACGCATGATTTAGTGTCTGGTACAATACATAGACAATAATTTAAACCGTATACTGAGTAATATATTACAAGGCATCACGTGTTCCCAGGTCTCATCCGTCATTGCCCCTGTTTTGCGAAGTTCAACGTCAATCTTTACAAATTTTATTATGCTCTATTAGGGTCCACGTTTACACCTAATTAGGAGATGGCTAGCTGCAGCCTAGCAAGCTTATTGTACTTGGAAGTGGGTGCTCTGTAGATAAAATAGAGCAGAACTTAACTAATTTCCTAAATATTGGTACAAGAAGGCCGAGTACGTTTGCGTGAACCCCACCTCAGCAAGAAAACGCAGTACTATATCTTTTGAAGCAGACTCAAAGGTCGCTTATAAGTTCACAAACACTGTAATCGTAAATTTCTATCCTTTGCCTATCGGCTGCTTGAAATTAGAGTGAGGAACTGTACATGTTCGTTTCAAAAGCTGGTACTAAAATATAAACTTGATGTGTACTTTGTGATTCAATTCAACAGGCCCCGTAATGACGTATTAATACACGCGCCAGAGATTACACTTTTTCGCTTGGGGTCCGCTAAATTGTGCGTAAATGTACTACAAAATTTAGCTCCGCTGACGCAATTATTCCCAGCAGAGGCCGAGGATGGACCCTGCAGGCGCCCATACGAGCTCGTCTGGAGAAAGCTCTAGAAAAACTTTTGAGCTGACTCTCAGCCAACGTTTAATGTCTACGGATTTGCACTCGTATTGCTTTGTAAGACAGACTGTTAATAACAGTCCTACTACATTGCAAGCTTGCTTTTCAGAACCTTCTGTGAAGTTCTGTCTTATCATATAACATTTTTTGTGGAGAAGTGGGAATGAATTTACGCACTGGCAGAACAAATAAGCATGACAGTCTGACCGCGCTGTTTGGGGACACGGCCCCAACGGGTCGGACCTTGTTCCGTTGAGTTCAATACCAACTAAACACACCTCCCCCCTTAAGCTTCACACTCAGTCACCTCGGATCTTCATTTAATAGCGGTACGCACTGACAAGAGCTGTGCCGGGTTCCAATCGGATTAAACGGCCATAGCCGGGTTCCCCCATCTCGTAAGGCACGCTTTGCATGTTAACCTGTAAACCCGGGCTTCAGTAAGCAGTGTCATCTTTCTGTTGTCCGGAGAGTCGCCGAAGCCGTTCCGTTTGGAGATTAATCTTCATTCCTCTTATTCCTTCTGGTAGTGATTTTAGGCTGCGCTTATGCTTTTGTACTGCAGCCTAGTATCGATTTAATTTAAAATAAAGGACATTTAAACTTTCAATATTGTAAGAAAGGACTTTATACGAAGGCCGACTGCCATTAAATTATTTTGCCAAGTTTCAAAAACCAACATGGTTTCCGTATAATACATTAGGTATATGTTACACACATCAACTAGCTAAGCCAATGCGCATTGAGACTGTCACGTGTCCGTTTCGATGAGGCCAGGGCGAGACCACTTCAGGAGTGTGCCCCGAACGGAGGCAGCGTTTCCACGTTGTATGTCAAGATCCAGGCGTTGTTTAAGAAAGGACGATGACCTGTTATCACCGGATGACAGGTTTAACAAGGTCCCAACTTTGCGGATCAGCTGCTTGGTCCGAACGCCAGGGGCACCCAAAGTTTCAAACGCGAGAGGGCAAAATTCATGGGGATAGCCGATTGATGAGTATTTTCTCAATTTGTTAGCCTCCGCAAGGTGGGCTGCATAACCAGCTTCGGATGCGCCGCCACCGACCATAGAAGGAGCTAAGGAGTCGGTAACGGTTGCATCCCAAACTAGCATTTTGCCTCGCTCGAATGGTGTGAGTGTCGTACCATCTGGACGTTTGCCGTCCTCCGCGCAGAGGCCTGGGGGTTCAAGAGTGCACGGACGACCGCACGACCTAAGGGCTCTGCTAAAGGTCTCATTAATAGCGGCATGTCTCGAGCGTCGTCCTGCACTAATAATGCACGATAGCCCGTGGTTTTGCTGTTATAAACACGAATAGTAACTTAATTCCCCATCAGTAATGTTTAAAGCTTGCGAAAACGACCATCAAAACAAACGACCTGTGAACTCACCTAAGGTAGCTCAAACTGAGCGAATCAACAATTTAATCTACTTTTGTTTTTGCGAATGTTAAGACCACAAAAATGTCTTAATTGAACATATGTTTGGATTGTATTCAATGCAAAGAATATACCTATACGCCATACGGCTCTAGAAAATAACGCCAAAATACACCTATCATCAATTATTCTATGGATAAGGAACAGCAGGGCGGGATTGCCAGAATAAGTTTTTTGCGTAGTCAAAGCGAGTTGAGTTAAATGCATAGTACATTTATATTACATACATTTTTATACCAATTTTTATGTGCAATTTTTATACCAAGTTTTATGTGCGACTATCAGGAATACAACTCAACGATATATCAGTCAGAAATATGTTTCAGAGCAACGCAGCCCATGTTGTGCGTACGTGCTTGCGTTTGGTCACGATTGTGCCGCGTACAATCGACCAGAGTTGTAATAAACATTTTCGCCATAGATTCGAGTAGAGAACAACGAATAGAAGTAAAAAGGTTATAGAAAAACGCTATTGTCTTGGACTACGCTTCATATTCGTCCGACCGAACTCCTGCACACTACTCTATGTGCCTTACATTTAAATCCGTGCCGTGTTTCCTACTCAGTTTCGAATAATCAGCGTAGACGCACGTTTTAAAAGACTAGTGAAGCTCTTACTTAGCTATAAAAAGGCTGTACGACTCTGCACACAAGTGTGCAAGTTTGGATTGATGTTTGTCGTGCTAGTTGTGCGAACTTGGTTGATGTATTACGTATGTAGCAGTCGACCGAACGCAGATGGCCGGCGACTCTAGATTTGAAAACTGAGGGTTTAAAATTTACAGACTTGGGTTATAATCATTCTAATCGGGCGGCACTACTTGATTTCCAAGTATTAAACGACGGAATGGAAGTTACGTGTCACCGCCCGTCAGCGTGTGCACGGAGACATTACGTTGTGCAACGACCTCCTTGAATTTTTGGTCCAAGTCTTGCAGGATTCGGACCCCCTCCCCCACGAGCGATACGGGTTCACAGAGGTGTCAAGGTTAAAGGAGAAACTTGGTGAGTAAATGCCCCCCTAGAACTGCCGAAGACTTATAAACACTCCTTCTAGAGGCGTAACAGACAACGTGCATTAACAGAACCCCAGGCGAAAAAAATGCTGCATGTAAATCCTAATAGTCGCAGGAGATTGCCGACAAGCGCAGAGAGTGCGGAAAAGCAAGGCGTGCTCTCAAACATAAACACCGAGACGAGGTGCACGCAAATAAGCTTTGATACTCAAGCAAGTCATAGGCGACAGTAAAACCAGGTGCTAGAGGAAACTCCTCAAGAAGGTCGAGATTTTGCTTGCCCTTACATTATAACATCCCACAGGTCATGAGAAAAAGAGTTTAAATAAAGGGCCTTCTAAGTCTAAATTGACGACTTCAAGTAAGCATACAAACGCTGGCCATATGAACTGACGGGTCAACTGTTTAAATAAAGACACATTTGCTGCACTTTTTCAGAAATACTCCCACGTCATGGCCAAATGACGGCTAATGTATGAAACATCTGGGAGGACCGAATTTATATATTGGTCTTCGGACAACGACTTGATAACAACAGAGCGCCATACGAAATAAAACACGTAGGTCTTGCGTTAGGTTTCGAAAACGCCATCCACAATGTACTGAGTGCTGTGATATGATACATAATGCTAAGCTTGCGATATAGAGCCTGTTTTTCTATATGAGTGGCAACACACCATTAGCATAAACAATTGCGGTAAAGAGCTATCGCCTAACTGTTCAAGTTTCTGCTTTGCTGCTTCAGACTCGAGCAGCGTACGCCTTCGTGGCAAACGAACCTCAATTCGCTTTGACTAGGCATTTTTTATCCCCGCATTTCCGCAGTCTCATTCAAATAAACACAATACAAATATTTATAGGTAATCTTTTACGGAAGCCTAGCCAGTCGAGCTAGTTGGTACCCACAATATTGACTGTGTGCACATGAAGCTACCCCGTTTTTCGTTGGATCGATGTCTTTTTAAATTCTCTGCGGAAAGATCGACGCTTGAGGAAACCCAACTGTGTTAAACAATGTCGACGAACATTTTGAGATCATGGCACTGACTATACAGAAAGTCAAAATCATTGACCGAACCCGCGCAACGATTTTTCAAGCGTCGTCCACTGGGCGTCTTTCATCCTAGCGTTAACAACTTAAAGGCATGCACGTTTCATTAGCAACACTGTTGCGTTTTTGCCATTACAAAAATTCTAAATAGAAAGCTCGCTTTATTTGATCGCCGGTGTGTGTTTTTCATACCTACATAGATAGCTATATAATAACGTTGCGTAAATCGTCACGACATGTTTTTTGTTAATGTACGGTTATCCGCGTTTTGTGATGCACGTTAACAATTAGCTATAGTGGATTAAACGACTAATGTACCGATAAATTAAATTAAATTATTTCCAATTATAATTCAAATATAAACCCAATAAATATGGCATCGTTCTTCTTAACAATACAATATATAAAATACTTTTTTCAAGAATGCATAATCACTAGTATGTCCGAGAATTGTTTTTTATCATGGTAGAATAAAACCTGTATCCCTTATACTAATACTTATTTTGTAAAGTAAACTAAACTGAAAAGATAACAGGGTCATACCCTAGTTATATAATATCCTTTACAATTATTCATAAACCACTATTAAAATATGTCTTTGAAAAACTATTCTTGTTAGAAATAATATATAGTTAATTTTACTACATGTTTAAACAGAATTAATACTACTACAAATTAGTAACTATGTATCCAGATTCATTAATATACATAGAAACTATTTTTGACTTACTCCTGATACTTTAATAATCTCTTATAATATTATACTAAATACGTTTTTTGTTCATCTTAATATGTGTTTTTAACCAATACGATATACTATATAGCAATAGTGATTTAACAAACATTTTCTTATGTTTGTAAAACACGTTCATTATATGATGTGGTGTTATTATAGCTTTTTCAACGGGGAGGAGAGGGAGGGGGGCATAAACCCAAAATACATAATGCTTTGGTCTGGATAGGATGGGACACGCCTACCTAGCTCTGCTGGCGACGCTCCATGCATTGCCGCCTCTCCTCCGTGATCTTCGTCTTCGCTCTTATAACGACCATCACATTTTAGCTTTCTCTTGTTATCTCCACTGTTGCTGAGCTGGCGCCTACACAGATGATCTTTAGATCATAATTGAGTCAGCGATGGATGCTAGAACACAGCTCTAGTTCTCCAAAGACGCCGTTTGTGCTTGGCATTAGCTTGATCAGTTTGCTTGCCACTTGATCTGTTTTAACCGTAACAACGTGGGCTCTACAGCTCAAGTTTCTGACAAGCGCTACACCCATATATTAAGCCTGCTTATTTATCTGAATTATGTGGTGCCTTTTATCGATTGCGTCGTTAAGTTTGCCTGCGAGTGTCGACTTTACGGCCCTGGCAGCCGTTTAAAAGAGGCAAAAACGGCCCTGTAGGCTGGGCTCGAAAATTGTTTCCTACCTGGTTTTGGGGTGAGTGCCTGGCGGGCCTTCCAATCTTCTGCAAACCGTTCTTTTCTCGGTAATGAGTATACGACCATTTTAAAAGCCGCTAGGCTTTTCCTGATTAGGCATTTGATCGCTTCCGGAGCGACGCCGTCATGACGTCATGTCAAGGCCGTGCCCTCTGACAACCTTTAAGCCGCCTGCTGGATCTCCTCAAGAGTTGCAGGTGGGATATCCTCCTCATTAACCGCTATTGCGTCTCTGTCTTCCTCTACGTGCATCGGAAAAAGTGACCCACAATGGCCTCTGTCAGATCTGGTAAGATCATTAGTACTATTATAACCAGTTTGCTAATAACGATTTTGTAGGACTTCCCCACACGGACTGCTCGCGGAGAGCTCGTCGACCAATTGATTCCAGCAGCAAAGCTTACTCTCTCTCTGATGATGATTTTCAGATTGTATTTGGACCAGATATCATCTGCTTTTTCCCGCAACCTCTCCTCGGCCAATTCCGTAATCGCTTGTTTAGCAATTTTGCGAGTCTAGGATATCGTCGGCGGGCTTCAATGTGCTCTCTACGTGCAGCAGCCACCTCGGGGGACTACCAGTGTTTTGGCGCAGCGTTTTTTTGTTGCTGCGAGTGTACTAAAGCTAACGTTGTCTTTCTCGCATGATTTTTGAAGGATCTGGTCTAAGCTTTTCTTAATAAAAATATCCTTTATTTCATTACTGCCTCTTCACTAACTACCCCATTCTTATTCTGCGAGTTGACCACTGACCTGTGGTTCGCAGTGGCAACCGTGATCTCGAGCTCTCCTGAGTGTAATATAATAAGATCACTAAGATTCACGTCAGGTTGATAAAAGCCTTCTGGCCGCTGCGGGCGAATGTCGCTGCCGCCTCTAGATTGTTCGTCACCAAGGTTCCGTTTATTTAACCATTCCATCAGGAATTGTCCCCTAAAGCTAATGTGTCTACCTCCCCAAATCCTAGAAAATACTGCGTTAAAGTCCCCCGTGGTAATCTGGGTCTAATAGTTCCGTGTTCTGGCACTGACGTTTAGTGCCTTAATGTTATGGCAAATTCTTCTTGGCTTCTGTTGGGGGAGAAGTAAACGCTCAAGAATACCGTGCCGCCCATGGCCTGTATTTAAGCAAACCCTTTTCCGTGGTCCCAATAGCGAGTTGCGGAATCCTAGATTGCGATTACTTCTTGACGATACGTTCACCAAATCGCGGTGTTCGTTCGTGCCTCTACCATCCATGCTCCTCTGTCCGCTACTTTTTACAGGGTCTCATTTAGCATAGTTTCAGCCTATCTACTGCAGCCGCTAGGAGGTTATATTGAAATTAAACTGCATTATTCTTATTTCTATAGTTCCCTGTACCGTTCTTGCCGCCGTCGCTGCATCCGCCACGGGGTCTCTGGCCGAGCTGGGAGGCTTTGTTGTGTGTCTCATTCGGCCTCTTTCAGCTATTTTTCTCCATTTCGTGATTTATTCTAGTCTCTTCTTTTACCGAATAACTCACACCATGTCCCGTCCCTCTTTTCGGAGCGGTATGCCTATTTGCTTATTGCGTAAGTCGTCCATTTCTATTCTTTAGGCAGGCCATTCCATTAAATTTGCTGAGTGCTTTACCACTTCTTCATTTTAGCCGTGTGGCTCCTCACTAAACTTGTATGTCCAGTCGCTCCGCAGCGATTGCATCTGTGGTCTAGGGGCAGCGACAGCCGAAAAACGAGCTCCGAGTTTTGGCCTATCCTTTGCGTATCATTATCGCCCTCAACTTCCTTTTACGTCAAAATGCTAGCACGTGTTGGTCTTACTATACAGGTGTGTGCGCCAATCCTATTTAACCGGCGTGAACAGCTACTCTTCAGTTGTTGTCTCGTTTATACGCCTGCTCATCTCTCTCTATCCTAATCTTCTTGGCGCGGATCTCTGCTGCAGATTTGCGGCCTCCAAGGCATGTGCTGCTTGCTAGTGCTCCGTCTTCAACTTAAAAATTTCTATTACTTTATATTGCAGCTCTATCCTTTCGGGACGGCCTTCTTCATGAAGTCACCATGCAACCCTGTTGAGCTTATCCGATGCCCTATTGACGTTATTTCAGGTCCTAGTGTGTTTCACGGTCAGAACTTCTAATTCTAACGCACTTGCTGTAGAGTTTTTTTATTGTGTTCAACTTCTAAGCTGCCTCCGTTGCCTTTCTCACATTCATCTGACCTGCCTCCTCGGGCTTATCTAGAGCCTCCTGCTTGCTGAAATCAGAAACTCATGTTAAAGCCCTTTTTTGAAAATGATGGCCTCTGTCCATACAGGCCATGATTGAATTTTTGTCCATGATCAGGTGATTATACATTTTCCCTCCCTAGTCCCTCATCCGAGTTTAGGTTTCCAGGTATATATATATATATATATAGAAAATATTGTGATGATTTATTAATAGTTTACAATACGTTTGCACACTCGGCAGTGCTCGCCTTAACAAAATTGGTGGTAAAAAGGTGCCACGTGAGGTTAAGAATCAGCTGTCCGTGTCCTTGCTTGATGGTAGTCCCCGCTCTTATGGATTCAGTGCGAGCGGTATATTCTCAAGGTTTCTTGCAACGTTAAGACGGTAAGATCCATAAGATTCTTCTTCGTGACGCCGAGCCCCAAGAGCGTACTCGCAAATTCAGTGTCCCATACACCACTCATAGAGATAGTGTTGGATCCAAATCTGCGAGGTTTCTGCGGGTCGGGGAGCGCCGCTCTTAGGAACTCGACGTCATATTTGGTAATCTTGTCCTGCCGCGCTTTTGCGGGGTCCCTGTTTGGGCCGCAAACCTCGGCATCTAAAACCCAGACCTTGGTTGGTGTTGTTATGACGAGGTCGGGCTTTACCCCCAGTGCGCCCGGTCGACGGAATACTCGCTCACGAACCACCTCATGACCCCTCTTGCGGAGAAGACGCGCAACGCGATCACAAACGTCGTCATGTCTTTTTATAGTTTGTTCGTGCGTTGTATCGCACATCTGAGCCAACGTCTTAGGCGCATGACACCCGTGCCTACAACGTTTGTTGTAGCCCGGGCGTCCCCTGGACAATCTGGCACGCGTTGGTAGCGCGTTGATCCTGAGCTTTAGTAGGTTTTAATTATTATTATTATGGTTTATTAACACCCAGGTTGGGTAAATTTTAAGTAAGTACATCAGTCTGAATCAGTGGTTTTTTTTCTGCGTCACCGGATCTTCCCTCATCTTGCGAGTTCAGCTATTGATTGCACTGCTGGACATGCTGCGGCGTGGTATCTATCACAATGGCCTAAGCATCTCGCGCACTTACAACACTCCTGAGGATTGTGGAATTCTTGTGTGCTGCATAGCACGTGATGGAACCCGTGGGCTGCAAATGCCGTAGTTAGATGCCTATTCTTTTATCCGGCTGCTCGCCAGGTTGTGCTCCTCATCGCTATCGTCGTGTATATTCCTATGTCTATCTCCTTTAATTTTTCCCCCCACTTCGTAGTGTAGGCCACGAAGGCCGTCGTCTTAGGTAAACCCCGTTTTACTTGTAATTCCTGTGTCATTAGAGCCCCCCCTTCTAATATATGAACTACTCTATTCCTACAAGAGTTAGCTAACCCCAAAACTCGCTTCATGAAGAAAAATCGAACTCTATCTAGTAACTGAAAATCTGCCTCTCCTAATTTCTCCCATATAAGTGATACACTAAATGTTGCTATTGGTTCTATTTTAATCTTGAAAAGGGCGGACGCGGTGTGTATTGACAACATTTGCGGGTTTTTAATTGCTGCTGCCGCTCTAATGGCTTTTCCTACTCTGCTTTCAATATGTTTTCGAAAACTGCTACCATTGGACGTTATAGTGACCCCTAAATAGGTAAATTTATTTACAAAATTTACTGTATTACCCCTGGCTCGAAGAACATCGTCTTTCGCCAATCAACCTCCTCTTCGAAATTTAACTGCTACTGTCTTCTGCCAGTTAATACTAAGTCCCATCTCGTCCATATAATCGATTAGCCGTTCTAGTCCCTGCTTAACCCTAAATAAACTCCTGCCATAGATCGTAATGTCATCTGCATACATTAATGTATTTGCCCACTCTCGGGTCCACCCCTGCCTCACCCGATTAGGTAGCCCTCCCAATAGTACCGAAAAAAGCAACGGGCTAAGTCCGTCTCCTTGGGCCACGCCTGTAGTTTGCGTTACTCTTCCCACAATCCCTATACCGTTGTCGATGTGTACTGTAGTCTCCCCAAGAATGGTACTTAAAAGCTTTAGTAAGCGATACGGAACTCCCTCCAAGGCTAACTTTTCTATAATCCTACTTCGTGGCGCTAAGTCAAAGGCAGCTTTAAGATCTATAAATATTGCGTATAACGGTCTTCTAGGTTCTGCTAGAGTTTCCCAAATTTCTGCCAGCAACTGGCGCAGGGCCGTATGGGTCGACTTCGACCTTCTGAACCCATGTTGTTCTTCTGGTATTGCGTTTCTGATTTCGAGGTAATGCTCTAGTCTATCTGATATTATTCCCGAGAAAATTTTATAGGGGCAACTCTTAAGTGTTATGCCCCTCCAAGATTCCGGCTCAGTTTCTATGCCTTTTCCTTTTGGTATGACAATCAAGGTATCTTCCTTCCACGCTTTTGGCACTTCCCCGGATTTTAGGCACTCGTCAAATAAAGCTTTCCAGCATGGTGCGAGTGCCAGCGTTTGCTCGTTTCGTATCATATCGTTCCCGGCAGCTTTGCCTCTAGGCGCCCTTTCAATTGCCCTGACAACGTCTTCGATTGTGACTGGTCGAATTACCCATTCCCGTGCATGTTCTGTTTCCTCGTCCCAAGGCCCGTTGAATAATGTTATTTCCTTTGGGGTAGTATCGGCTCCCTGCAGCACACTAGCAAAGTGCTTAATTAATCGCCCAGTCTCCACTGGGCACTGCCGTTTTATTTTTTGTTTTAGCCACTTGTGCGGTTGTTTCTCTGCTTCTTGCAACAACGCCCACTCCTGTTAGTAGGTTTTAATACTCATTACCAGATAGGTAGGGCACACCCTTAATCCAGTAACGTACAAAGGGCGGTTCGTGTGCTTTTTTTAACTGTGCCTTATCGAACGTGTTGTGTAGTTGTTGAGACCAGTAATCGGTCTCTTGTGTAGCGGTCTCAATGGAGGTTCCCAAGCGCTCGCAAAGAAGTCTTGCTTTCGCAAGGTCTTTTTTGAAGTGCTCGGTGGTTATCATTCATGCGTGTACAGGTAGGCGTTCGGCACCGAGTTTTCGAGCTTAAGCGATTTTGACTTAACAACCTTTCTGATCTCTTTATCTAGGTCGCTAAGGAGTGCGTAAGATGGTCTGGGACCGAAGACCACTTTATATAGGAGGCGGGGAATGAGAATGTCTTTCAAAAATATGAGTCTTTGGTGGGGTTTAAAGGGAGCTATCGTGAGTCTGTTGAGTGAATTAAGGAGTATATCTTTGGTGGAGTCAACTCTGCCATTGCTGGTCGGTGGCGTGGTCTAGGGGACCAGTGCGCTAGTCTTGGTTGTCATCTACCGGTCCCCGGATCGATCCCTGTTGTTGATCGAATTTTCTTTGAGCGCTGCTCATTGAGAATAGATGATTAACCATACCGCTGAGTGTCAGCGGCCATGCTGCCACAAAGACTGTTAGGGAAACCCTAGATATCTTAACATGTTCGGCCCTCGGTGCATTGAAGATAAACCTCAGATTAAGTTCCAAGCCCGTAGGGGACGGAGGATAGTCTAGAATTAAGAACAACTTCCTTAAAAAAAATGTTTTGAATTCTAAACTCTGCCATTGCTGTCAAATTCGACTCCAAGGTATCTATATACGGTGCGTTACATAACCACTATATATTATATATTATGTTTATATCGTCACACATACAGACCCTGCTCTATATTTATATATAGACTGTGTGGTACAGTAATGTGCAACCTATTTGTACGCAACGCTAAATACAGCGCCATGCTATACTGGGTTAATTCCCTTTAGTTGAATCCTCTTTAGCCGCCTGAATTCACACCGTTATGCTTCACCGTGCTGAATTTTTTTTAAACTTCTCAGCGACCTGGCTACTCCCGTCGCACGCGGGAGATATGGTATGACACTTCTGGATTTACCTTCCTGCATCCATACGGGCAAGAGTGGTTTACGAAGCTCTGTAGACACACGTCCGCACTCCTTGGCATCAAACCTGCAACTAATATTGGAATAACTTGACCTTCATTAGACATCATATTATTCAACCCACGCCAAATTTCACTTTGTTGTTCCTCTTTGTTGGTATATTCTACTTGGTTAACGATTGTACTGGTCTTACATTATTGTAGAGGTTTTGTTGAGGTTACAATTATTGTTGTATGATTATTAAGTCAATTTAAGTCGGGTATGCTGTAGGCTAGCTAAGGTGGATGGCAAGAGTTTGCCAAATCATCTAGGCAACATACTGGCTTAACTTAGTTATGATAGAGATGCCAGGATGCTAAAGTACATGAAATTAGATCACGTTGGCTATTTCCTGTGAGCTCGCATAGGCCTGTTGGTTCAAACGTGTGTGGTATCCCAAGTCTTTATAAAACGATCTTCTAATCGCCGTTGAACTTCCTGTATATTATGAGCCCCCCAGTTTAGATGTTGTAGCCCTTTAGGGTCTGCGGTATTTTCACAAGTTTTGCACTAAAAGCACGTTCTCAATTTTTAAGCAACTGATCCGAGATATAACCTTTAGTACCTTTTTTACGGTATGTCCAAATAATCTTTGTTAATTACTCTACCGGAAGTTACTAATGTCGAAGTGCGAAAAATGCGTTCACATGAATAGTTTCGCGACGTGCCCATGTGTGTAAAGACTACAATATGATTTGAACGCAATTTTTTCAATAAAGGAGACTATATTGTATTGTATTCAAACAACTCAAATCATTTTAGAATAATTGTCACGCGTGCACAAGTTACAATGCACGTGTTTTTTTAGGACAATTCTGTGAACCATTATGGGTTAATTAAACTGTATTATTCAGTTGCTAAAATAGCTTTGTTCAACAGGCATGCGGCAAACTTTCTTAACAAACTAGAGATGCATATAACCATATATTTTATACAACTTTAACATAATAATAATAGGGTAGATTATGCCCATGGATAGGTACGATGTGTGCGGTACCTTATCAACTAGATTTTGATCCCCAAAAATCTTTTGAGGCTCTACATTTAGAATCAGAATGCATATAGGTCATCTTAGTTAGCGCCAGTGTTGCACTATCAGGAGTCTTGCCGGCTGGATCGATGGAGCTGGGGTTGCATAAGTTGAGTGGCCAGTCAATGACCAGCTCCAAGGATAACTGGTTTAATTCCCTGGTCGAGTTAGCCGTTTGGCAGTTGATTGACAGATACCCTATCTAAGCGCCCGTCATCTTTTTGAGGGTTCTTCATGAGCGGTTTCATACTGGACACCGTGACAACTGCTTCGTAACGCCAGCGCTGTCACGTGCAGCAACCGATCTACGTAGGCGGCATAAGAACTTTCAAAGTGCTTATCATAAAGTCGCTGGCTGCACCGCTAGCCGATTGAAACGACGAAGGATTCTCGATGAAGTAGTTAGCTAAGGATAAAGTTAATTAGAAGCATGTTAGATAGTGTTAAATTCGATAACACTAACTCCAGATCAGTGCAACGATGCGCACAAAGGTATTGAACAAATTTAATTTACTTTAAAGTTTGAGATAAAAACGAAAAACTCAGTGAACGCAAATACACATTTCAGATTTAGCCAGCTCGACAAATGCTATGGTTAGCCAACAAAATAATTTTGAGTTGATACAGGACAGCTATAAAAAAACAATATTGGAAATTAGAATGGTAACTGGAGTAAATAATATCATAGCAATTTGGGAAGCAAGTCAATATTGTATCTCAAGGATTACAAATATTGACAAGCTCAGATATAACGAAGTCCCTTACGGAGGACAGCTTGTGTTGAGCTAATTCCACCAACATAAAGCGAAAAATAGGAGAAAACGTTGGACAACACATGTCTGCCATTTGAATCCCATGATAAAAAACGGAGATAAGCTCGACCTGGGGCCACGTCTAGAAAGGACCCTTACAGAAGTAGTTGAACTTCCTCTAAAGTAGTGCTTAGAGACTTTAAAGGAGACATCTGTCAGTTTGTTCTCTTGGATACTCTAGAAAAGGCATGCGAACTGTGCAAGTTGAAATCATCAAAAACGTAATTTATATTTGAATGATGTTTGTCTATCGCCAGTTTGTCACTCATGCTTTCATGAAATATGTAGCTCGATATTATACGATACAAGCTACACATAAGACAGAAGTATATTTTTAAGTTTCGAGCCAATTTGGCAGCACTTTTATTCACTAATCCTATGCGCCGTTCACAAACAATAACTGGTGACAAAATATCTGAGGTGTTGAGACCACTAATGGAAAAAGCATGTCCAACAAATATTATTCCTTATCCTGCGCTAACTACCATTCATCTTGGAATCGTATGATATGAAAAAAAATTAAATATGGCTCTACTACAAAACAGTTTTATCATAATCTTGGTTGACATCTCAGATATAATGTGTCCTCTTGACTGACATCTCAGATAGAATACCCTCTATCTTTTAAATTTTTGCCGCAGAACTCTTTAAAGCCTATATTCGAACGTATGTTGGCCATTTGCAACAAATTCGGTTGAGATATGTCTTGGTCGTCGTATGGGTTGTCGAATTGGGGGTCAGTGTGAGCCACGCTAAGCGCGTGGCATCGGGAAACTTTTCACAGATTCGATGATATTCTGACGGCTTTCTTGAGGTCACGGAGGTATACCCCCCGTTTTCGTATGACAAACAATGTGTGCGAGTATGTGATGGCGTACATAATCTTCGCTCAAAATATTGCCTATTGAGTGTTCCATTTCTGGTGCATGTTCACCACTTTGCATTTCAGAGTATCATTCTAGCTCATTGTCGTCTTTTCTGCGGATCTTCGTTTTCAATCTTAATGCGTGGAATACATTTGTTTATATTATTTAACGAAACCTACACTGGGCTTTCCAGTTTAAAACACCTCAAAGTGGAAAGCCCAGTGGAAAGATGAGAAGCAGACAACGTAATATTGGACAACACGTTAGGTCCTGAAGTAAAAATTTGCCTGGATAATTGTTTCTTTTTGTACTGCTCATAAATAATTGTGCTATAAAACTTAAGACAAATGTCACAGGGCATTAATAGACTTTTTTTTAATTTGTGTGAACCTTTATGAACTTTGCTTGTCAATTTAAAGGCAATTAAAAAGCAGATATTTCAGTTAGCTGATGCTTTTTACTAAGTAGTCCGATTCACTCCGGGGTAAATCACACATTAGTGACATAGAACGGGTTTAGCTCTGATGGAGAATGGTGAAAAATATTTGAAAAACTAATTACATTAAAGGCAAAATATAGATGATATTTGCATATTCCGTTCATTTAGAGTAATCAGAGAAGTCAAGTCGTAGTTATGTGCTAACAAACTAAAAAGAGTTTATTGTCTGCCCTATAGAAGATGTGTGTGGCGGTCCTATCGCTAGTTTCCTTATGTACGAGCAGCGCGCTGGTTAATAGAAAGTCTTTACGGGAAACGTCTAAACATTTGTTTTTAAGTCTGTGATCCCAATTTCATCATTTAGACGCTATCCAAACGTGGAGCATTTGTGCTCTTATAATTCAGTTTAGTAGTTCCGGTTTAGGAAAGGCCGGTGTATACAGCACACGATCCATGTACTCTATCTTCGGTTAAGCGGCCATTGTCGCAACTCGGAGGCATGCGCAATCTCTGCAAAAACCTCATGCTACCTACTCTTTGATTCATTTCGGCAAGCTGTGATTGACGGTTTTCTTTTCCGAGTGCTCTCTAGCTATTGTGCTGACGACTGCATTGACGTAGATGTGTAGGGCGGCAGAACGACGCAGCCCACAGGAAAACCCGCTCAACTGCCTTGCGTTTCTCCTATTTATGGCTGACCTGGTTTGCCAAGTGCGGGAGGAATTTATACACAACAGCCTGGGGGCCGTCCGACTTAATGTTCACGACAGTGAAGCCTACCTAAACGGTAAGGGACTTCAGGTGAATCCACGAAAGACAAATACGATGGAGCTTTATCGGCGCGGTTGATTTGATGCGGCGGACAACATAATATTTAGTGCTTAACTGCTGGAGTTTGTCAACTCCTTTCTGTATTTGGGCCTCAGGATTCACTATATGGTAACGATATCTGACAGCACATTGCGGGCAGATTCTGGACGTCAGTTGCTTCCGCGCACACGAAGAGAGGAGATATTTTAAGGCTGTTCCTATGTGCCCCAATTACTCCCCGACTCCTTGAGCTTAAAATTGTGCCAATGTTGAATTAAAGCCTTTGTAGGGTCTAGGGCACCCCTAATTTGCAAAATAAATATATAAAGCTTTATTTAGCTTGTTAAAAAGCTTAGTAAAAAGATCTCAAAGCTTTCAAAAATAATGTAAGGCCTTTAAGATTAGAAGTGGCAACTAGGTCTACGTGGTGCCTCATTTTTTCCATAAAAAGATGCTATTTGCTTTTCTAGACTCTAATGGCGATTCTGTCTTCTTGCCACTTAATTTATTGGCATTGCTTAAAGTAGTGGTTCTAACCGGTCTCTGATTGAAGATTCAGTTTCGCATTGTCGTTTCTACTGCAGCCCATTCATTTGTCGGCGCTAAGAATTACAGGTTCCGCATGCCCAAAATTATTTTTTGAAAAATTTGCAGGTATGACTGGACGCAGAGCATGCCCTAAATTGTGCGCAGAGGACACTGTTTAAAGCAATATGCAACATTTAAAGATTTTTTATTTACATCCTGCTGAACGTAATAGATATAATTCCAATCCCATGACCACATAGTGGCATGTAAGGAAGTAGAGAATAGAAATCCAAACTTGCGTAGACAAGCAAAAGCTACGGTAAGGAGACCTGCACATGTCGTTGATTGCCTTGCACATTTATTTGAGTCAGGTCTCTCTTCAAAGGGACGCCCAAACTGTTCCTTGTAATACACGACTCTGGATATTATTGTTGAGCTTTATATGAAGATAATGTGCGTTAATACAACGCATTGGCGTTCTAAGGTTAACGTTTTATCGGCGGAACTATGTAATAATAATGACAGTCGACTCTGGTGTAATGAGCCCACACGACTCATACTGGTAGGATGCCGTGAACTTTTGCTTTGCAAAACTCAATGATTTCCACAAAAACGTACGATTATCAAACAAGGTCTCAGAAAGTGTTGATGTGCTCTATCAGATACTTCGATACAGAAAAGTAGTCAGAGGTAAGTTATGACTATATGACAAATATGTTTCCACAGAAACAATAAGGGGTTGTAACCTAGTTTGTCAATCATACAGCGACAGCTTCGACAATTTACGACAAGTCAAACTTGTACGCGCAATGTAACTGCTAGCAAGTGTACATGAAGTCACGGCGTCCCATACTTACAAACGCCCATTCCTATGATGTTAGGGTTATTCCATTTAGACGCAGGAGGTCATTGATGCACGTGTCGAGGGATCCTTCACTGAAGGAATCTGGGCGCTCTGCAGAGCACAGTGTACGACACCGTTGATGGTGAGATTTCTTGTGTAACCGGTACTAAACTAGCAGGGGTGTGTTCCACTATGGCAGTAATTTTGATTCGAAAAAGTCACCAATTTCTGCGCAAACAGCCTCCCCAAGCCGAAGACCTGAGACGACGCGGTGTGTGTTAATATATAGCACCGTCCCTAGAGGGGAGGGCTTGCAGCCACATCCCGCTCATTGAATCAAAACAAACCCTAGGGCGAGCTTTTCTTCTTTTTTTATATCTAGGGTTTGTCATAGAAGTGTGTATTACGTCTTATTACTACCAGGTAGTCTTGAGTTCTTTGATATTATTTTTTGGATATTGGGACTCTTCCTAACAAACTCGGAACGCCATCGGAGGCGCTGGCCAGCTGAGCTGGGGTATCTTCAACTCTAATCAAAATGATTAGATCCTTAAATGCTATTAAGGGTACCAATTATTATGCTAATGATGAACCCTAGCACGGCAAATTCTCAAGCCTCCAGCGCTCACAGGAAGTGTTACCTGAGTTCAGAATACAGGTCCTATGTGAACGTAAAGTAGCAATGTAGTTCCGCGAACAGCAAACCGTCGAAACTGTAAAGAAGGTCGACCCTATTGAAACGGGGAAACAACGCAGACGGTACGAGAGTCGAGGGGTGGAGAGAGTTTGTTCAAATAATATAAAGTGGGGTGGGCGTCCAGAGTTCGAAGCCTGCCGCACCATCGCCTTGACCTCAACAAGTTTTCTGCGAAGTGCGCCGCATCGGCTTCACGCGCACCATCACCCATGGGGTCACCATCAGCATCAATACAGCCGCGTGCCGTTCGCATTGTTCGCTGGTTTGCTACACTGCGGTGGACTGTTTACCGCTCTCTTATATGGCACGGTCCTCACCCCGACATCAGCAGCGGCAACACTCTCTCCACGTGTGCCGCGCACTCTCTGTCCCACCACCAACCAAGAGAGACGCGTCAATGACGCCGGTGCTAGTCCCACTGCCACCGATGGAGAGTTTTGAAACTGTATGCGGTTGTCCTCTACGTCTTTCTCGGCACACGGTGCACACGCGGTGTCGGCAGTAGCACATGGGATTCTGCTAACAAAGCGGCGGGCTTTGTGAGTAAACACCTCACCACCGCTGATGTATTCGCTGATGCACCAACCTGGTACTGGGTGCAGTTGATGTCCAAGCGGACGACGTTACCTCCAGCTGCAACAACAGTTGCTAGTGGTGATAGAGCTGACAAAGCTCCTGCTGGTATGGGATGTTGCTTGGCCAGCTAATGTGGAAATGTCGATATCCGGAAGATATATCCTAGGCATGAATCAATGTAATGCTACATCGCTTTCGTGACATGTTGTTTGATGCATGCTTTTACTTTGAAGATTGGCAAACGAGTCGAACAGGCGACAGGGGACAATAAAGCTTTTGACTTTCTACTTCAGCGGCTATCGCTGGCGGTTCAGCGCTGCAATGCGGCAGTAATTATGGGCACAATAAGGGGCTGCCTCGAGGATAAGCTCGACTGGTAGCACTCATCACAAGCCCTGGTAAAGTTAGTTACTTACATCTCCCTATAACCATGGAATTAAATATTAAAATCGTGTTCATGTTTTGCTAATAAAAAAAATAAAAATATGATATACTGTTTGTGCGTCGTCTAAAAAGAATAAAGAAACATAATTTGTTTTAAAACTGTACTGCAATCTATATATATCTATATATATATATATATATATATATATATATATACAGTACGGTGCTGGTAAAGTGTTTACATAGGAACACCACAAGACTCTATTTCCGATCATTGTATGTTTATATTTCTGTTTGATTGCATAATTTGATATTTGCATAACTTATTCCGATAACACGAGGGTCTCTTTTCGAATCAATCTACATGACATTACTGGCGGAGTAAGTAACTCTATTGCCCTGGTAGATTACGTCATAAAACATTCAATGCGTTTGGCTTAGTCGTTAACACTAGCAAAGCGGATTTTCTATTGTTTCATCAGGGTAGAAGACTAATAAGCGTGCTAATATCCGCATGTGATCTTGCCTCATCACTTTAAGCAAAGACTATATAAGCAATAAATGCAATACTGTCAATTTAGTTTTGAGAGGCATGAAACAGCTTGGGGTCCTCATTAAAGGTGTGTTGCTGGAAGGGGTAACAGAGTCCTCGACGTCTTTTAAACTCCTTGACCACAATGACCACACATTTATACAAGGCACATCGTACACGGGCTCCATCACCTTGTGTACTCCCGTAGGGAGATTCACGAAGACTGTAGGACTCTGTGTAATTGTCATTTCTCGCAGCAGTGCGCTAAGTTAAGCTACAACAAAGATCTTTGTACTGAAGGTCTGTTAGTTGCTTACAGTTCACTGCTTATGTCCATCCTTTGCTACGGAATTCTTCCGTGGGTTCACACGTTTTTCGTTACAGCAGTTACTCTCATTCCGAGGTACTTGGGGAACTTGACGGCCGCTTCACCCATTTGTTTTAACGTTTCAACCGCGGCTGAATTATGTATTGCGAAATTCTATACGCTGCCTGCAGGTGCACTCGCATACAAAACAGCTCGTAGTAAAAATGCGCTTGTTGCGGCGGATATGCATTTTCTTACCCAAAAAAGCTACGGCGCTGAGAAGAGCTACGATATTTGAAGTCCTCAATCCTCATAAAGAGGTCATCTGCTAAATTCTAAAGGGCTGGTTGCCCGAGATATGGGATTCTTTACCCAGCAGCCTAAGAGCTTGTACTTTCTTGAGATTATTAAAGCAAAACTTAAAGAAATACCTCATGTGTAGCTGATGAGTTTTTATTTGTGATAGCTAATATTGCTAGACTAGTAGCGCACTAAGTATATCGTCAAGACAAAAAAAATTTATACGCTATTGGGTTTGTGAAATTTTAATTTTGCGTTCATTAAACATTTATATCTATGCTGCTAGCCAGACGGAATATTTTATGAGCAAAGTAATACGATGTGCGCTTACCCAGGTTACTGGTAAAACGTAAATATGCTATAACTGCTAAGGAATCTGTCATTTGTTCCGTTGCTAAATGCTCTATTGCCCATGCATTTTATCGTGTTTATCTCCTTTTTTAGCGTGCGCGCGCATATCCAGGCAACATTATAACAGACGTACATGCAGGTGCCGTATATACGTATAAGGGAACCTTTTTACGACAGCTGGAAAATATCAACATAGTAAAAAAAAAACGTCGAACGCGTCAGTATAACGAGTAGATATGGGAACGACACGCCATATCAAACGCTGGCTACATCTGGCTAAAAAGGCGTATCAGATGCTCTCCCACTCTACTCCCGACCACAGTCGTCTCTTCTGGTCATGCTTCACGGATGTGCCTGCGTAGAGCTAGCTGTTCACTCCCCCACTAGTTCCAAATGATTCCGCTGTGTGTAGACGACAAAAAGAAGGATTCTCCGTTTCCCTTTTCCGGACCCGAAACGATCCACCATTCTGGTTAGTTGTGCGAACGACAGTAGAAACAGAAAATAAAAGGCAAAAGCCAGCACAACTATAGCGGCGGCGGCTGCAAAGGCTGCAGCGGTCGCCCCTGCTTCCGCCAGCTCCGGGTAGCTCACTGTAGTTGATGGACGGGGGAATCGGGGAAAAGCCGACACTTTGTTGCGACGTCCTTCACCCGATATATGTCATATGTTCGGCTATGGTGGAAGACACTAAGTCTGACTGACATTGCGTATGGGTGGCTGGCGACCTTTAGAAAGGGAACTGGCCTATTTGGACACGACGTAAGATTTATTCTCCCGGCAACAAACAGACAACAACATCAAAGTCCTCGAAGGCAAAACACCTCGTCGGCCGACGTTCAAACAGCCTATCCTAGTAGGTGGTCATCCGAGGTCATCCGGTCAAACATGTGAAACAATATGTTGTTTTCTGCTCTAAAAGTTATTGTTGTTCCGAACAGAACATAAAATGTCAAAACTTCAAACATAAGAGGAGGTTTATGACATATATATGGATATACATGTGTCTGCAAGACATTGTCCCTAGTTTTACATTTGGAAAAATATAAATGTTAGCTTCCGATGTCGTTGGGTAAATGAAGTCGTTGCTGCATCTTCCAGGCAAACATGTTACTAAAATGCTTCGCACAAATGACAGCGTTTTTGCTTGAATTTAAATTTTGCTTTTCGCCTACAACGAAGAGATTAACTATAATGTTTTGAGGCTTTTCGGGCTTCTTAAACGCCCTCATGAAATTTCTAAGTATGCAAATGAGCAATAAGTAAACATTAATTAGACCATGCTACGCGGTCATTTACCGATGATTGTATACTTGACGACCATGTTATCTAAAGGGCTGTTTCGTTTTAGGTATTTTAGTCAACGACAAGTTTCCTATTAGCTTACTAGATCCTCAGATACCAAAAACGACCAGTTAACGGTTTGTGAGTGTTCGGCTTGGTTTGCTCGTTAGTGTGTGTTCTGTGAGACTTACGTAATGGCACTAGTGCCGTGCGTTGTAGACAACCATGTACAAGTCTCGCCGTGCCCGACCGATCTTGAGATCTATATTGCTTAAGTCGTTGATGGCAATGGGCCTGCAGCTGCGGCTACCATTCCTGCCAGTGCCCAGTTCAGCAGTAGCAGTATGGAATACATGGTACAAAGCGTTCATCACATATTAAGAGATCGAGGTGCTAACAGAACGTACATCAACATAGCGGCGCTGCAAAATCTTAGGAACGACAAGAGAGGCAGAAACTAGACGCTGAGCACCGTAGAGCCCAAATATACGAAAAGATGCTAATTTTTCAGTAGGTACATTAGGAGGACGAAAGGCGTCACACCGGTTGGACTCTTAGAGAACACAGGGTCCCGGAGAGCCGGCAGAGGAATTCCATATGGCATTGAGGATATTGGCTTCGCATTGTAAGTTAGTGACTGAGGCAGTGAAAACAAACATTTGTCGTGGGGACGGTGCCGCCGCACACAAAGAAGCAGCTACTTCTGAGGAATAATGCTACGAGGGTTAAGTAGACAGTACAGATTGCAAAGAGAATGGAGATAAGTCAGCAAGAAAAGCAAAGTTAGCGATTGGATGTGCACGTGGTCCGATCGGCAGAACTGGTGGTGGCGGCGTCAGGCCCGAGAACGAGAGATAAAGAAGACCACAACCAAGTCACACGGCCGAAAAGCGGCGAATGATCTAGCGCGGGGCGCGAGATGCTACAAGTGCTAAGGAATAGGGCTGTTTGCGTCGGTGAAGGCGGACGGATAGCCGATAGGTGAAGGGTACTAGGGAGAAGTGGAAGACGCTAAGGAGGAGTGGAATCCATTGGTAACGGAGGCGGGCAACGTACAGGGTGGCGGGGGCGAACGGAAGACAGGTCACACTTCTAATAGACACAGAAACGGCAGTAATGACACTGCACTGGGGGAAGATAGAAGAAGTGATGTGGCAGTTTGAAATTAGCATGGTATGGCGTATGAGCGAGCGGAGATAACATCGGGGAATTTAAAAAATTAGAATAGAGTCTAAGAATGTCGCACAGATTAAGCCGGTATTAAAGTCAGTGAGTTGTTACATGATCGACTCACGGAGAACTCACTTAAAATAGGCAACTTTTTTAATGGGACTGAGGGCGCCTGAGAAACATTTGCAGAGCTAAACACAGCAATATGTGAGACGAAACGCTTTGGACGGTAGCCACGGAAACACCATTACGGGATGAGGGCCGTACTCATACAGCAAGTGGACGGGGTCGAGGAGCACGACAAGGCCTTGTCGTAGATATTTGCCATAGAGACGTGGCATGTGTATCTGTGGGGTAGACCGATCAGAACAGCTTGCCAGACATGTTATTTAGACCACCGGAGACGGAATCATTTGGGGTAGTGGAAACCGATGAGAGAGTACTAGTCATGTAGGAGATGAAAAGACTAAGATTAACATAAGGGAGTCGAAAACAGTAATGAGATGAATCGTGAAAATAGTGGTTCTTCAAGGAGACGACAGAAAACTGCTGGGACCGCTCCCAGGCGGCAGACAAGTGGCGCTATCCATGACGCACACCAAGGATATTCAGGACGCACTAACAGCTGAGGCAGCCATTTTAGTGGCAGATGATGAACCAGTCCGTGGAGGAGGCCGTCCGGTTATGCGAAAAATTAGAAAAGAACCGTCGTCAGAATAGCACCCATGCGACCGATAAGGTGCAGCGACCCGCAGGCTAATAGGATGGCAGAATTATTTAATCGGACGCCGGCAAGATTCCTGTCGGTCGTGAGGTACAAGGGAGAACATTCAGACAAGAGGCTGGTTAAGATTGTGGGAGTGTTCAAGGCTACACCAGACGAAAAGGCAGTCGTCGGGGGAGCTACTACACTATGAGGGGTAAAAACGCAGAGTCATACCGATCGGAAGAATGCGATCAAAGCGACGACCAAGCGACGAGACACATTTGAGATAGCCGGCGATGACACTGCAATAGACTTTAAAGAGAGAGAAAGCGACGAGAGAGAAGCAGACCTTTGTTTAGGACACCTTAATGGAGGTAGATAGACTGAGGACACAGCGAAAAGGAACCGGTCATTAACGAAGGGCACGGGGGGGGAGTGACCGGCGCCAAGCGCGGCCGGTGGGCTTGACTCAATAAGAGAAGAAGAGACGCAGGAGACGAAACGAGGCGAAACACACGGGGAGACCGGGAGCTCAAGATACTAACGTGCCTGGCGGACTACGTAAGAGGAATATTAACTTAGAAGGAGGGAAGAAGAGTGATTGTAGTGTATCAATGTATGAATGTATGTATGTATATATAAACACAATAGGAATTGTTAATTATGTCACGATATGCCTAGCGGGCGTGACTAGTACTTGTTCGTTTCGTCTAGGTCAAACACAAGCTCAGAAACGTGCCCTAAGCAGAGGTGGCGTTGCGACGTTTTATGTCAAGATGCAAATATTGTTTAGACAAGAAAGACGATCTACTATGACAGAATGACAGTTTAACAAGGACCTAACCTTAAGGAGGATTAGCTATCTATTCCACAAGCCAGGAGCACCTAGTTTTTAGGGCCGCAAGGGCAGGATTCGTGAGGATAATCGATTGATGAGTATTGTCATAGTTATATGAGCTCCGTAAGGTCGGCTACGTAGCCAGCTTGGGTGCACCGCCGCCGGTCATGGAATGAATCGATGACGGTTGCATCCTAAACTAGCATTTTACCTCGCTCAACGAATATAAGTGCTCTCTGGCCTGGATGATTGCGTCTTCTACGCAGAGGTCGGGCGGCTTTAAGATGCGCGGCAAACCGCCTGACCTAAGGGCTCTGCTAAAGGTCTCTCCTTTTATCCCTTCTAACAGCGACACGCCTAGGTCGTCGTGGTACACTAATGGTTTGCCATAGGCAACTGCGTTTAGTTTGGCGTGCTTCGCAAATCAGTTAGAATTTCTTTCGCAGCTGACTTTCGACTCTAAATTCAGTAAATTTGCAGAGAATGGCCCCGATTCTTAAGGCGACACCCACGGAAACAGTGATGGGGTTCAGTATAGTGCCTAACCAAATAAATTGTGGAGTTTTCAGAGGCAAGCCCCCTCAAAAGGGATTTTGTACAGCTAAAAGTACTGCTTGCACTTCTAATGGACTAAAGCTATTATTTACCCCAATTGAGTGATCTGTTTTCCTTCTTTTGAAATCTCAAGTTCGGCTAAAGATTCCGCAAGAGGTAAAACTGATTTAGAGAAGCAGCGTAACAGACGGGGTCAGATTGCCAGCGGCATCAATCTCGAGTCCAGCTTAGTTAATGTGGAGATTTGCTATTTTCCTCAAATAATTGTCAGGTGTAATGGTTCTAAATTCCCTCGACGATATTTGTTTCCAAAACTAAGTTTCTCAGGGCACTGCGTAGTTGAGAATATCCGTAGTTTGCTATTTCTACTGTGGTGTCTGTGATGTCTGCGGGGTCACCTTTGGTTCCCAAGGGCCGGAAAGAAAGCCGAGACAAACGAATTGTTCTCTTGGATACAACCCCAGTATTATATGCCTGCACGCGGTGTCACACTGTGTAAAGATCCAGTATACCCAGAACTCTTGCAAGCTATTTAACGTCTGAGAAAGATTTGCATGCATGGTTGCTTCTGCTGCGCCCTGTTCTGCCACATCAAATTGATGTGATCCGATTGCTGCTAATAGTGCCTTATTGTCTTTGCGGCGAGTCTGCACAGGCTTAGTGTTTTAGGCCTAATTAAATGTTAGATTGCAAGTGATTGACTTCAAGAAACTATTCTGATTTTTTTTCAAAAATGTATGATTAGCGTCATAAAAGATAGAAAGGCGAAACGGCGATAGGTATTTTATCTAGCATTATCTCTAGGAAAATCTTTAGTTCTCTCAGTAATCAAATGAGCTTACAAACTAATACGCCGATCAAAATTTGCAAATTATTAGAATGTTTCGTAGGTTGAACTTCATATGAGGTGTGTAGCGGAAATAAAACAAAAAAATTAATATTGCGTTGCAAAGCTGCCTTGCGATAAAGTCGATTGGATGGCCGTTTCATTAATCGAAAGGCTTTGCCATCATTAAGCTCACTACTTAAGGAAGATAATACGGTTAGTCACGAGGGTAAACGGAAACAGTCTACGTTCGAAACGCGTAAATACAATCATTTTTCCAGCTGCTGAGAGTATTGTTACCTAGCCTTACAAAGAGAGCGGAAGACAAAGGAAGCTAGTCTTTCTTTAAAAATTGTAACATCTTTAGAGTTCAATTTATTAAATAGTTTTGCAAACAAAGCTACCAACATATTGACATGCGTTTTGGTCTGGGTTATTAGGCTCTGGGGCTCTAAGGCCGCCGTGATCGAATCGGTACATATCATTATATTCCGTTCGACTTAATGCTCACGTCTTCCGCATGCAATAGTTGAGAAAAACGATGTGCCGGCAAGAAAATCACGCTATTGTTTCTACCAGACAGACAGCGGTGTCTGTATGAGAATTAAGTAAAACAAGTTGACTTGATTATGTCTACAACTCAAGTAGTAGCGACAATGCTATTCAGAGGGGTATTGCATAGCTGTTGGGGACTGAATGGTTTAAACGGCGTAAGACCGCTAGGCGAAAACAGAAGAGCAGCCGGCTTTATAAAAGCCACGAGTCGCAGAGGCAATAATGCTGCGTTCGTTTTCCAGCAGCTGAACTCAATCCGTCAAATTAATGGGGATAGGTTTATTATTACTTTGAAGCCTTTGGCTTACGTTGGTATGTTCTGGCGACTTATGGCAGCAGCAGCACTCTGTGCCATTTGTGTACCGTCTCGGTATATCGTTGGTTTGTAGTGCAGCTCACACGGTCCGATTTGGACTCCACACACTCTCCTACCTACCCCAACGCTGCATTTGAAACAACTCTATGGGACTAAAATCGAGTCGTTGCACACACATCTTTCCACAAAAACAAATATATTATTTTTACAATTGGCACCCCTTGTTTCGTTTGATATGATCAAGCATGATATAGCAAGTATGATACCTTATGTCTTGACTATTTTCAAGCACTTTTTTTTGTTTCAGTCACAAAGCGTAAACGACGGTGTTATCGCAGTCTTTACAAAAGTGCAGATTATCTGGTCAGTCGCCAGATCATATGGCGCCAGGTAAAACCTCAGGGCCCGAGGAAAGTCCCTCCAAAGTTACTAAGCTCTTTGTAAAGAGCTGTCTGGAGGTATTCAAGCAACTCGTAAACCGGGTAAGGGTGGCTAAAGAAGGAAGCATTCTCTGGGATGTGAAGAAGGGTGGCTTTACTTTTATTTCAAAACCCAGTAGAAAGACAGGCCCATCGGCCTACTACTTTTTTTGTCTTCTTGGCACAGAAGGGAGGGTATTAGCGAACATAATCGTTTGGCGGTTCAACAAAAACTAGGACTCAATCATGTTTTCCCTGACGCTCAGTGCGGCTTTAGAAGGGGACGTTCTACTCTGGGCTCACTGAAGGAGGTGTCGCAGCAGGCACGGAAAGAAACCACTTGGCCGCAGAAGACTAGAAGCTTTGTTTTGCTCGTCTTAATGGATGTGCTGAACGCGTTTAACACAACGTGTTGGGATAATGATAGCGGCGCTGATCAGGATCTTTGTCACATAGTAGTGTAGTATTCACCACCCTAACGACCGGACGGCGACCGTTACGAGTTCGCTAGTCTTTCGCTTAAACAACACACGTCCTCTGCCTGGCTCGCACCAACGACTACTGACTCATTTATTCTCATGCCTCCTTATATACTCACAGATTGCCCGCGCATTTAGTGACTTCCCGCGTCTTCGCTAGTAGGGTGGCGGCATCCTCTATTTGGCGCCATGTACTTAGCTTGCATCGGCATTGCCGCCAATCGGCGATGTCTATGCCCGCTCTGTTTAACGGACACTGCTATCCTACAAGTAGGTTAGAGGACCCTGTCGAGCTCGGCGGCATGACGCATTCGTGTGCGCCTCGCGACCGGAGGAGATAGGTGCACCTAGGTGCACGGGTTTGATCCTTACCGTTTCACATTTGTATGTATGGGGTCCGTCTTACAAAGCATTGCAAAAGCAAACCTGTGAATGTTAAATGCTGACTGACGGCGACTGCCGGAAATTCGCCCGTGCCTCCTCCGCGTGGGAGGATACGTGACCGGCTCTTGACCGGAAAGATTTTCCTGGTGATGTGCTATGTCTGAGCCTTATCTCAGCGAAAGGGGCCTTAAGACGGGGGATAGGATATACATAGTGACAACTGGAGTGCCGCAAGACCCCATTTCGGTCTCGGTACTCTGTAACATAGCGCATGGCAGCGTTCTAGATAGATCGGGTAGATCGAGGACCTATCCGAGAGTGTAGAGACTTTTGCCTACGCCAACGATCTAGCCTTCGGACAGCTGTCCAGCAGGAGGGAGCCCTGGAGGAAGTAGCCAACGTTGCGCTAAACAATGTTATATCTTGGATAAAGAAGCACGATCTCAGGTTCACATTAGAGAAGATTGAAGCGCGCTACCTCACGGGGAGCACTCGTACTACTGACCATGCGCAGTTACAGTCATACATACTTAGAATCTGGAAGACAGAATAGGTTACGCGTATCTTCTGTCCTTCGGGGGAGTCAGATGAGGGGTGGTGGGAAGCAACGGCAGCACTTAGCGGGACAGGAAAAATAGGACAGTACAACCCCTTGCCGGGGCGATCGGGACTAGGAGCCGAGGGAGGGGGATGAAAGTGAGAGGATGAGGAAAGTGGGTGCGGCTGGGCCCCTCCGCACTCTCGACGCACCCCCTGGAGCCGGAGAAGCATAAACAAGCCGCATAGAGCGCTAGAAAAGTAAGGCTCCTCCATCACGGTACCAAAATGCCACGCAATCGAGCGGGGGTGAGAACAGATACGGGTTTAGTGGGTCTGTAAGTTCCACACTGGTTGCTAGCGACACATAAATCTTATGCATTGCTGAAAACTCCTATGAAAATCACCCGATCACCAATAAAAATGAGCATACGCAGTTGTGCCTTTTGGCATTGATGCAGTTATATGAGTGATAAAGAACAAACACAATGATTGCGCCTGCCCACTCGATGGGGAGTACAACGACGCTGTTGAGAATGACAATCTGAATGATCTTGATATGGCGACGCAAAGCCCAAGCGGAGATAGTGTCGAGACTAGCACAGATTGAGACGCATAACTTAGTGGCACGAGCCATTGAAGTGGCCGGAACACATACCGGGACGCATACAGCGAGAGCAGCACAATTTTTGCCGATCGATTGAAAATGATTGGCGGGTGCACGTACGCGTCACACTGAAACGAATTATGGAAATCAGCTACAGGGAAAGTCCGAGAAAGCACCTCCTATATAGACAATTAATTATATTTTAATACGTCTGAACGGTATACCAGTAGGCTGTCATTTTGTGGTCAGTTGAGTCGGTACCAGCCACCGACAGGGGTTTGTATGTACTGTTTGTATGTTCTATACTACAAATATGTACTGTTGCATATACATTTGCTGTATGCTTCAGAAGTGGACTAGATGGGGTGATTTTGGTCGTATAGCTCTATGGCAAAACCTACATTCCAATGTCAGCAGTGTATTTGAATAACGCCTATTTAATCTTACACCTACACTTCGCCAGCGATATAAAGGCAAGATCCCGTCGATCGAGGAGACGGTAGTGATATTATAGTTCGCCTAGCATGCCCTTACCTATAATATATCTAGCGGTGGTGGTTTAGTCGGCATTGTTCAAAGAGTAGGGCGTTGCTATCCTTGGCCATTGTTTTACTGCTGATCCTCTCTGTCACTCCTCTGTTGAAGGAGCTCGCCTAAGTCAACAAGAAACGCCGATATAGTCGGGCTAAGGATAGATGAGGAAGTCTTCGACCAGCCAAACTAAGCCAAAATTGCGTTAGTTTTACCTACAACCCTTTTTTGACGACTTCCAAATAAGTGGCCATTACTTCCCTACTGAAGGAAGTCGCATAAAAGCTAACGTTGACAGAAATCATTTGCAGAGTTCTTACCTTCCAAACTCTCTTACCTATTCTGGAAGATGGGTAAGGGATTGTATATACATGTATTTTCTATACATGATGACAAATCGTTGTATTTTTAATGCCGTAAACTGTTTAGGTAAATTGTCCGCATACAACACATGATAATACAAAAAATGCACGCGCGTTTCTATTACGATACTAAGTGTCGGTTCTTTCGCAGCAATAGTAAATCTGGCTGTTGCGTGCATCACTTGCTTATCTCTGTAAAGGGCTCTTATTGGTCTGATATAGACCTACGTGCACACATTTTGTAATGATTTAAACGTAGTTTTGGAAAACGATTTATGTAATTTTAGTGTCATCGCCTTCTGTCTATGCGAAAATTATATTGTGTATTGGCTGCATTAGGAGCCCGGACTTAACTGCGCAGCTTTGACCCCATACCACAATTATAGTGCAAAAAGATCTTCGGCGTTATTGAATTTGTGAGTTATCGTACTGCTAACCCATCTGCTTATCGCTGATCTATAATGCAGGGCTGAGATAGCCGATGTTACCTAAACAATTCATCTTTCTCGTAAAAACTACTTTAGATGGTTCTTCTACGATCGAACCCAGAAAGATTTGTTTAACAAATTAGGGCCCACCGTATCTTTCACTTAATCATACATGAAATTAAACGTAATATATTATTTACCAATCTCTTCGTAAAGCTTGTACTGCATACGAAAATATTGATGCAGCATCTCTCTCAATGAAAGTTGTCGAAGGCAGAGTCTGATCAGGCTGTGTATTTGTGGGCAAAATATAATAGTTCCTATGTCCTCACAAGTTCAGTGGTATATACAGAGTCTTTTAGAATTTGCACAATAAACTTTGAGGCCTAGTACCACTCAGCGAAGAAAATCTAGTGGAACGAGAGGCAAAAAGTCTTCTCTTGAGGTGAGAGCGCAACAACCAAACCGAAAAATTGTTGTGTTGAGCATTCTTTGTTTTCCTGACATACCTTCATTAGATCTGTGATTGCTAGAGTCATAGTCATATTATCGACAATACAACCATACCAACGTGTTTGCAAGAAAGGTTTGCATCTGCTGAGTTGCATTCTACGTTAGCCCAAAGCGGGACAAATGTTGAATTGATAATAACTTTTACGAAATGAAACTCTTTGCAATTTCAGTGCTTTGTTCTTTGACGCTCAATTACAATTTTGTAGGATACATTTCCTCCCCTCGTTTCCTTGGAAAAAATATTCTTTTCGTCTAGCTGTACCTAACAGTACCAGAGCAGTTGTAATAGTCTTCCAAAATTCGCGACGAGAAGACGACTTCTTTTGTATATATATCCTAGCTTCGACGAGATTTATATTTAGTATAAGTTTTGGCTCGACGTCTGTTTCACCAGTACTGAACTCGTGGCTTTTAGTACCGTTTCTGGACATTACAATCGATGTACATTAAGCATATATGCGTAAGTGTTATTTTTAATAAGGAATATAACCATCCACCTCAAACTTGGTGCCTGCCTTGGGAGTATGACGCACATTTCAACGGCATTGTTGACTAATAACCAATTTGGAACATTTTTTTTTATAGAGGTAACTGGTAAAATGCGTTATGCACACTAGGCGTCGTTGTTAAAGCCATGGTAGTGTGGGACTGGCACCCACTAAAATCCAGTCGTCCATTTTGCCCCTTGTCGGGTTGTGGTCGCAGTACTGTCATCTCGAGATTACTTTACCTGGCCACTCTTCTTGCCATTTAGGCTGCTCGGATTTGTGCGGCAGTTATCTTCGACTCGAAGATTCTTTCTGCTAATCTTTTTACCATAATCCAGAACATTGTGATCTTTGAGGAGCGTCTCTACAAGAGCTTGGCATGTCAGGGAGTTCTGCAGTCGTAGGTTCCGGGACATTAGCTTTCGCTCAGTGTCGAAAAAGGCGCACCGTTTATAGCAGTGCCTTACATCGTCCGCTTCTCCCTGAGTTGCACATACGGCATTCAGGGGAGTCAGTTTTACCAATGTGTGAGAGGGAGTCAGTTTTACCAACGGTGTAGGTTTTGCTGAAAACAGCTACCATGGCCTGTTAGCAGTTGCGCGAGTGGGTAGGTTAGCAAGCCGCGTTTGAGGCTGTTACCATTTTTTGAGATCAAGGGAGTTTTGATCCTGTCCAATATCCAGGATGGCCCGGGTGGATTGCGTTCCATTGCTGGCTCCAATTATTTAGGCTGTGAGATCTGCTAATTAGTATTCCCTTCATCAGGCCGTTGATTAAAGCGTTTCTTAATGCCAGTTTTTTAAAGTCGTAGGTCTTAGGAAATTTGCCTGGAAAGGACCTGTACGGCTGCTGTGGAAGTCGTGCGACTTGCTTGTGCTATGCTAACCATTACAGGTCGCTCTGGCCTAAACAACAGCCCCGAAGAGCGCGACTGACTCCGCTACTGCATCAGTAGTTTCCTTGTACGAGCGCGCGGTCCATGTATATTCGGAAGTATCCTGGCAATAGCGTTAGCCGCCTTGGATGCTTTTTCCGCAGCCTTTTTTATCTGACATAAGCCGGTTATGGACGTGGCCAGCGTGATCCCAAGGTAGCGGGTCGGTTTTTCACGAACGTTTGTCCTGCCATCTGTATGTGTAAAGGTCGAACTCTCTTTTTGCCAGTTAGAAGAATTTCACTTTTTTTCTGGGGCGAGTGCCAGCCCCGCGGCCTTCATCCATTCCGCTGTCGTGTGCAAAGCTTTGTTTGTGTTTAGCTCAAGCTCATCCTCCGTTTTTTGTCTGTGCTACGACCGCTAAGTCGTTAGCGTAAGTTATCATTTAAATTCCCGGGGGTAGACCGGTTTGCCACAGAACGTCGTCATATGCTAGATTCCACAACAGTGGGCTCAGGATTTAGCCCTGTGGTACCCCGGCTGTCATCGGGAAGACTACGTTGCCGTTTGAAATACACCTCTCCTGAAGGTATCGAGAAATTACCTTAACTAGGTACGGCGGAACATTTTTGCGAACAAGCGTGTCCAATATGGTCTTCCATGGAAGGCTGTTGAAGGCGTCCCATTCAAGGGCGTCACATTCAGAAGGGTGACTATGATTAGCTGTCTCGTACAGATGGTGGGTTCTCGCACCTGTTCAGCTCTACTGAGGACCCTGTGGATTGCTGTTAGGGCCAAACAGCCTGAGCCATTCTTCGATGATGGCTTCATAGCCCTTGACTAGGGCGTTTAGTAAAGCAAGAGGGACGCCGCCAGGGCCGGGGGCTTTTCCCGTCTTGAGCTTGTCAGCCACTTAGCGAACTTCGAAAGGCTGGATTACCGGGAATTCGTTTTCTGTACCTGGGGTGCATTCTTGTAGGCAACTCTCTCAAATATGTCATGAGTCGGGAAAAGCTTAGTAAGGATATCTGCTTTTCCTGCTCGTCGAAGACTTCCGTGACAGCGGTTTTCCTCCCACCGCGTACAACGCGTCAGTAGGAGATGTAAGTCCTTCTCGTTTACATATTTAGGCATATTTAGAACGCTCTTTTGGGGTGGCGGGGGGTGACGGGGAGGTGCGGTATATTCTTAATAAACATAACGCGCATATATATATATATATATATATGTTGAGTAAACATTAACGTTAAGACACTTTTAATAATCTATCTAGAAATACACAGTTACATCATATATATTTTTCAAATTAATGTGTGTTGCTAGTGTAGTAAATGCCTACTAATATTTTGCAATCAGCTCGTTCAGCTATCGTTCAGGTGGAATTATATTGTAAATAGCTGATCATTCAACCATCTGCTGCGAGGGCCTATAATCCCTGGAATTCCATTGCTTCAATGCGGGGTCCAGTCCAGCGAGGTTGATATAAAAGTCCTAGGAGTTGAATGCTATCTAATCGGTCGCACACACAATACAGAACAGCCTTTTGTCACTCAGGCTTCATATACGCTACTTCGATTCCATTCGATTGAGATCAGAGACCTAAGGAGGGATTGTATTGCCACCGCTGGCGCTGTTGCCGCGGCAGTGTCGAGCGCAGGCTTACTGGCGTAGCAGCATCCATCGTGGCTGGTGCAGTTAAGACTAAATGTTGTAGGTATTTAAGTACATACATACAACCAAGCATGTTCATATCTGCGCGTAAATTTACCTCGAGTTCATTATGCATATTTATGATTAAATATTTAAAAAAAGCAATTCTAGACTTTTGTGTTCAAAATTTATCTGTATAAAATTATTAAATGATTTATACTAAATTACATGCGAGTGCTATCAGAGCCTAATTATAGCGACATCATGAATAGGTCTACATTGTTCAACGCATATACGCATATATACGTATATTGATTGAAACGCTTTATTCAACGTAGAAAGAAAAATATACATTTGCATATATGCATGTATGTCATGTGATCAAATGTAGTTATAATCTGCAAGTAGTGCGGGGTGTTGGCGGCCCCTAACACTCATGAATATGCCTAGAGATTCTCCATGGGTATAGGTCTCTGATGTAGCGCTCATCTATATTATCTATTTTGTCAATCTTTTATATCTATATTATATATTTTGTCAATATATTATTACTGGATATATAATTTAAATAACACAAAGATGTAATCGTTACATTGTTTTATTGTTAGTATGAACTTTCTACTTGCGGGAGCGTATATATTTATGTACGTTATACATAATACGGCGTGCGGTCGCCGTTGCTTGCAGGCGAAGCACAGCAGTGACGATCGAATTTTCTAACAACGCAGTCTTGCCTCAATGTTAGCTCTTCATAATTCAATTAGGCTGCGCTCTTTTCCCTAGTTGACTTACAGGATCTCTCTGAGAGCATCTCGAGGGAGCTTCAGATCGAACCATGGCCGGTTCTACTAGACGTCCTTGAAAGTTTGGATGAAATCCACTAAAAACGGACGAAAGTGCTTTTTAGTGCAATGAACCCGATACATGCTTATAAATGCAGACACGGGTGATAATATTTTTGCAAAATACCCTCAATTGTTACAATTGTTGAAAACGTGGTAATTACGAAGATTTAAAACTCAATGGTAAATTATTGAGTTGAACTAAATTTGCCGCCCGGAGAAGACGGTCCCATTAAAGATAACAACATACACATTTACAAATAGTTGCAAGTTTAGCACGGTCTAACGCGACGACGCCCAAGTAACCTCTATAATTTGATAAATTTAATTGGATCTAGGATTATTAGATCTTTATTGTTAACAACTCAACGTTTGCGGACTGCAAACAACGTCAACGTACCTCCTGGCAAGCTTCAGAAACCGTATACCTACCGCAAGTGTAGTAAGAAATGGGCAAACCGCAAAATACATTATGGTGACCAGTCTCTAAATATAACGTTTAGGGAACTTTTAGAGCACTACACTGTAACATGCTTGTGGACGACCATAGCATAAATCACACTACCTACTTTATTCTTGTTATTTTCGCTGCCAATTACAGTTACAAGTATTCCTCACTATGTGTTAAGCTCTTGCGTTTGATGCATTGAAATGTTTGCATTTGCCCGTTTAATCTGGTCAAATAAACGATAATACAAAAGAATACAGTTTGGCCAACTGGTCGCAACTCAGTTGATTTTTGCCGAAATCCTGAGCGTACATCAATCGCCGGGCAGGTTGAAAGGTGCGACTTATTGGACGCGGCAAAATAGCAATCTGGTTCAGTGGCCCTTCTGTGCAGATCACGTTTTTGTCAACTAGGCCCTAATTCTCGTACTCTTACGCTCGTTCCCGGTACAGATGGTTATACTAAAGTATGCTCGTGACCTGTACGTATGCCTATCCTCGCTACTACGATGACCTCACTTACAGGGTGTTGTGCTCGTAAGTTAGTGATTTCGTGTTATGTTGTGCTACGTCCCGCCGTTGGACTGGTGTGAAAACGTGTCCACTTGTCCGCTATTAAAGTGGCCGGCCATCGTTTCTTCTTTTCGGCAACCGAGGTGGTTTTCATCCTGCGCCCAGTAGAAGGGGTCTAACTTGGCCCTTCTCTCCTGTCTCGTTGCGCGGTCGCGGCCGCGGACAAGTCACAACGTGGACGCGTCGAGTTTGTTGGTTTATGTGTACATTAGTCGCGTACGGGCAAAACGCCTTGGACGTGGGTTATACGTGCACGGTACGATGACTATGCGTGCGCTGCACGAACCCACTGTACATATACTTCACGTACATAATATGCGTACACTGCATGTAAATTATACGTGCATTGCAGATCGGAAAAACGTGCACCGCAATGTCGACCGTATTGCTGCCTACTACGAGAGACGGGACTGGGTAGCGGACCCGCTCAGCCCAGCTAGGTACTGCTCTTCTTAAAGGACTCCACGGAGCGCATCTAGGTCAGACTACGAAATCGTTTTTTAAGTTGCGGGGCGTACGGGCGGCGTATCGATCTACAGTTTTCACTGTCAGCCTCGCCGCAACCGCCCACATTTTCGAATAATTCGTCTTGGAGTTTTATCTGGAAATCCTGGATTTGTTTGGGATTTTCGTGTTATGGCCACTCCCGGCGGCGTCGATCCACTGACTGGCGCTAGGGCCTTAAACGAGGGCTGGCCGAGCTTGCGAGCCATAAGCTTCCGGCAGACGCGTTCCCGGACAGCAGTGATCCCAAAGGGACACACGCGCGCTTGACACTTCGTACTTCGAAAAACACGTTAATTAGGCTAATGCTATCCAGCGGGTTGTTCAGTAGGCTCATCTTAGCTTATCGACCGCGTTGCAGTCTGTGTCTGAAGCGCCCCCTCTCATCTAGCGGCGGCAATAGAATATCTCACGACTAAATTTACGTCGGTCAAGAAAGCGCAGGGAATCAACATCCTTCAAGGGCACGTACCGGCCGCCTGAGGCGCTCTGACTGACTTCCACATCTTCTGAGGGCATTATCGCCGTTCACCATTACTAGACCTTCGCTCGTGAGAGCGGAAAATGCCTTGAATGCCGCCGCTTTAGTGGGGCTGACAGGGCAGTTTTCTCCCCAACGGCATTGCTGGAGCAACCACCCGGGACAGAGTGGTCCTGTACGCTACAGAGGCTTGGGAGAGCCTTCATGACTCCTCCAAACCATGGGGCGGCTAACGCTACATCGTGGTTGGCATTATCGGGTCTCCTTTTAATAGCCGGACGCCAGAGGGGAAACCTGCAGCGAGTTCTCGCAGTGCTGGTGGTGCAGGCCGCTCTGCTTAGACCCATCGCATTATGCTATGGGTCCCTTCTGCTCCACAGGGTCGACCCTCGAACACCACCTCGTCCCGTTCTGACAAAATAGACAACGGTCAGAGTTCGTGTCAGGCAGGGTCGGTCTTTCGCGAACATCCTTAAGGACGTCAGGAAACACCCTAGGCCCCCTGGAGCCACCGTAAAGGGAGAAGCAAAGGATTACTATCCAGTTATCCGTCTGAGTAAGAAAGCTTCTGGTGTGAGAGCGAAGATGTCCTTCACCATCACGGCTGATTTTCTTCAGGTGGCCTCGGTCAGGAAACTGTGCGGTGCTCCAACGCATGCCCAGTAAGGGTCTCTGAGCCTCGGCAAAACCGCAGCATAGTTAACCGTATGAGTTAGAGCGAAGCTACCGATCGCAACTTCAGGCCTACCGGAAGATCCGGAGAAGAGATGAAATGTGCCGTGCCAGCCGCGTGGCTGCGGTTGCCTACGTGCTACCGCTGAAAAAAGCCTGGCCGTCAGGCAATCGCGTGCAGGGCAAACGAAGCGGCGGATAGCGTGTGCTATCATGGTGGGCCTAAAGGCCATACTATGCGCGTTTGTGCTGCCTTGACTGTAACGTGACGGGAGCTTGTCGTGGCGGTTGAGGCCAGGTAAGGCAGGCCCCTGGGGCCTGCTTTACAGAGTTGTCAAGGGTAAGCCTAGCCAGTCCTCGCGCCCGCAATAGACCTTCTTTGTTGTTTAGATAACATCCCACATAACATGCCATGATAGGTGAACGTCCGCGCGGGCAAAAGGCACTTGGTCCCGATGGCGTGCCGCCTGTAGTCATTCGTTTTCTGGCAGCACCCGGAGGAGTTGGCGGGCATGGCCGCTAGAATGTACCCCGCGCAGTGGAAAAACCGCACATGACACTCATTCCAAACCGGACTATATCTCCCTATAGACCAAATTACTAACTAAGCACAGTGGTCAAACTATTTAAAAGTGTAATAACACAGCGCCTAGATGCCGAGATTGAGGGCCTTAATTCTGGGTGGCCAGTCAAGTCTTTAGAGACCGGTCAACGATAGACGCTCTCTAACAGATCCTGCGAGGAATGAATCTGGAGACTATAAAATTTCTCAAGGCACGATTGTTTGCACATTTTATTCTCCTTGATGTAAAGAACGCATTTAGTACAGCAAACTAGGGGTTATTATGACGATGTAGGAGCACAGGAAACGTCACCTCACTTCTGGCAGATAATTTATTTTTATTTAAACGACTGATGCTTATAACAGGGCAAAACCAACATAATGTGACAGCCGGCATGCCGCAAGACTCCGTGCTCAGATGGCTCGATTATGGAATCTGGTCTTTACCAAAGTCTCGCCGCTGGGGTTTTCGAAAAGCGAGGAGATCGTCGCGTACGCCGACGACCTCGCCCTCTTCGTCACGGCTTCTCAAGATGCAACACGGGAAGAGACAACACTTTTAACGCGGCGCTAGCTAACATACAGATATGGGCGACCGTCCACCATCTGCAGTTTGCCCCTCAAAAGACTGAGGCAATTTACCTAATGCGCCATAAGGTGACACGTGAGGTCAACATTATTCTTGCTGAACAATCCTACCCCAGTCCAGGGGACTCCCAGCTATGTGGGCGTCACCTTAGATACCGGTATAACGGGTGCCCCGCACATTAAACACATCGTCGTTGGCCAGCAACAAGCTCAGCAAGGTTGCTCAGCACCTGGCCAGAATTTTTTCCTCAAGAGGGGGGCGGGGTAGGTGAGGTGCTACGAACGGGCTAATGTCTGTGGCAAAGTCTTCGGTGATGTAGGCGTAGGCCGATCTAGCCCTACGCATCGCTCACAATAGACTCTTTGTGCGGCGCAGCGCGGCGGCATAGAGGCGTCTATTTTTTAGGACGCTATTATGACGCTATTAAGCACGAGAAAACGCGACTGGATGACGCTCGCCGCGCGTGCTACATACAGGGGCACGCCGGATCCATCCGATCGTCGAAATGAGGGTGGCCCACAAGAGGCTAAAACAACCCAGCTCTCCGTAGAACGCTTTGTTGGATGCATCTCATCTCGTCGATCTCAGGAACGAAGTTTATTAGAGCCAGTTGGGCATAAATATAATAGCTTTTCCAAACCTCTAATACCAAAAAAGGCCTATTCGACCAATACTGAGCCATCCATCGTCATCCAGCAATCCTCTTCACGACCTCACACATAGCTTACCTCAATCTGCAAAAAAACGGCGCAACACAGCAATTAATCATTCACCCACCAGTTCCGGTATATCCAGGCTTTGCCGCAACGAATGTCGTCACCAGTTTGATTGAGCGCTCGTCTTTTCTCGCTTGTTTTATTAGTCCTCGTCTTCGCCTCGAAGCCGTTCTTCTATTTCCTCTAACTGTTCTTCTGTTTCCTCTTCTTCTTCTTCCTCTTCTTGCCTCTTGCTAACTTGTAGCTATCGTCCCTATTTTCTACTAGGACAGCAACAATATCAATACTATTATCGAGCTGTATGGCTCGTTGCCTTTGCCCCTTTTTCCTTTATTGCGTTTTGTCCCATTCGCACGATTGGCAACTTGTCGTCTCGTGCGAAGATTTGTTCTTTGGCTCACTCTGTCGATTTAAATCGTGGCCGCTTCGGGCCGCTTTATGGCACTGTGGCTGGCAAAGCAGCATTAGTTGTCTCCCATTACTTACTTCTATCTTTTGCCGACCGGCTCCGATCAAACCCCCTGCGCTTTCTTTACTGCAGTTTCCGTCTTCCTCCTAATAAATACAGTGCTCGTCGTTTTCGTTAGCGTCGTCACCGAAGGCTCGCTTAGTCTAATGCACACTACGCTACTGCTTTTGCTGCAGCTGTCGATTTGAAAGCGTACGCGTTGACGACCGCGTGTACCTATGCATTGAGACAGCAAAAATCTCTCTCCTCAGGCGCGCACACAATCGAAGTAGCACGAGTAGAAGCCGTAGCGGCATTAGGTGTGAGCAGACGTCGAGAAGCGAGCGGAGAGCGTATTAAAATCACTACCCCTTTGGCCGGTCCTGCTCGGATGCGGGACAAGAATTGATTTGCTGCTGCTGCTGCTGCTTTCGGAAGCTGACGAGGCAACGAAACGACGCGCTTTTTGCCCTCTGCTTCGATGGGCTGCCTGATGATCGGGTGGGTGCTCAGCTAGCCGACAGGCTCAAATCCATGAACGGATCTATGTATGGATAGTTGGGGAGGAGGGCAGATGGATCCACCGATGAACTGATAGATAAATAGATACATAGGTAGCGATAGAATCTCGACGGGAGCTCATTGAGTTGTATTTATTTTGAACACTACGCTCGCTGCTGCTGCAGCTGCTGCTTGCCGCCGCGCTACCCGTTCAGTAGAAAAGATTGCTGCGTGGAACACACAAAAAGGGCGGGTTGGTTTGGCGAGGAGACAATCAAGGCTGCTCTGAACAGCTCCGTGTATGCTTAATGTGCTCGAGGAGTATGCGCGCGTGTTTTGGGTTGAGTGAACAAATCCAAGTGTGAGCGTGTGTATATGTCGGTGTCGCCGCTAAGCCCCCGCCTGTTACAAAGGAATTTCACTGGGTGCCTCTCTCCTCTCCTTCCTTCCTCAAGCAAGCTCAGCGAGGAAGACAGACACAAAAATGCTCATCCGATTTTGGCTCAAGCGATTTCCTCTTAGCGAAAGCGTCGTTTTTAGCACACACTGCTCAACTTCTCCTGTCCCTTCGTTTGACTCTCTTCGTGTATTCTATCTGCTTGTAGGTGGTGTGGTGGCCCTGTGTTCGTTACGTCACCATCTACCGCATCTGCTGTGTCGCATCGTCTCGCAATCCCTCCGTCTCAAACTGGTCAGTGCGATCCCAGAGCGCGATACGACAGTTGTTCACTTTCGCGTTCACTCGCGCAACAGAAATTTGTCGCTGACCGCCATATGGCCGCTGTGTCAGGTCAAAACTAATTTTAAGTATATAACGCCACGTTTTATCGTTGAAAGATCGATGTTTACATTCATCCAGCGCTGCATTCATTCATCAATCTAGACAGCAATCGTTACTCAAAGCTAAGTCATTGACTCCGAGCCCACGATCGAGCTAAATAAAGAAGAAAAACCCTAGAAAGCAAAATAAAAGCATCAGCCACATCAGCAGAAGAGACGACGAAAAAATAAGAGACTGCAGCATCAACAGTCGAAACGGCAGAATACGGGCGGAGACTAAGCACAAATCGACAAACGACAAAAAAAACGCGCAGAAGCCTAAATTAAGGACAATACGCTATTTGGCAGGTTTTGCGTCGTCGACACAGCAACGACAACAGCATTGAGCCGCGGCGATAGCAGCCGTAATAGGGTGTTAAATATTGCCAGCTGTTTCATGCGTTGGCGGACGTTGAGCGGGCGTGTGGGAGGGTGGGTGGGTTCGTTCGACCGTGAGCCGCGGTGGAAGCGCGCCCGACTCGCATTCCTGCTTGAAGCTGTGCGTAGCGATGGCCGTCTGTACATGAACCTCTGCGCACGAACCGCTGCGTCCGCCATACCGCAGAGCAGGCTCGTCTCAGCTCCGCCATACCGCTCAGCTAGGCTCGTAAGTAAGTAAGTAGGCTATCGATAAGTGCTTGCTTCGACAGCTGCTGTGTATCGTTATGACAGTGGTGTATGCTCGCTCGCCTGACTCAACGTGCCATCACATCGAAGAAGTCGAGAAAAGAAGACGCGAGAGAGAGAGAGAGAGGGAGGCAGCGTGTGGAAGTGGGATACCTCACCAGCGCACACTTGCATAGATTCGGCGTAGAGAAGCCGTTAGTGTGGGACTCACATCGACACTCTGTACTGCCTACGACGACCCACATGTACCCTCCAACGACAAGTCAATTCTATCAACTCCGTTTACCACGTGACAACACTTCAGACGATAATAATAATAATAATAAGTGCATGCTGGAAGAAAATACACCAATATGCAAATCTCAGCCACAAATAACATCTCGCCCCACTAGCTTTCGAAGCACAGGAATTTGTTAGCAGCTGAACGGGAAAATGTATGCTGGACTTTGTAGAATGGAAGCTGTGAATTCTACTTCATCTGAAGAACATTCAATTAGGGGAAGTCAAGTGCTCGCGTTGGGAAAAGCTTGCCAAAAATCAAGATATTGTATGAGGTTTTATTAAGCTCCGGGTCCATACCTCAAAGTGTTGTCGATACGCCCATCAAACACTCATTCACGGTGTGCATTTCAGGGGTCGGAAAAGTGGGTTTGATTATATTTAAGAACTCCTGTGATGAGCCTTGAAGCAATGGTCTCTTTCAGAAATAAGTCGGATAGGTTGAGGCTCACTAGAATCAGCAAAGGTAATTCGCAACAACAGAATAGTTATTGCGGGTTAAACTTAGCTTCGCTTGGTAAACATGATCCCACTGCTATATTGCTCTCCTGGAGGAAGTCCAGAAACAACAATGTAAGCACAAAGAGGTCATTTAAATGCGATCATGGCGCTGCCGTGTTTTAGCTTACTTTCAGCATCTTAATATGATGTGGCACAATTTTAATTATGTTTATTTTACTCAAATGGAGTATATTATACAGTCCAAGCATCTTTAAACATGCTTGTCACAGTTCCTAACCGTATTTTTATTGAGATTACCCGGGTTACACACAGGAACAGGTCCCTTGTATCTACCCAATGTATTTTATGTGGGGATTACCCTCACGACTAATGGCATTACTGTTGCCGGCTGGTTTGCCACACCATCTCAGTTCCAACTCTGAAAGCCAGGCACGCGCATTTGCAAAGTAATCCTGTTTTTTCATTGTAGACAGATGGTACACTCACCGTCTTAGCCCATACTATCCGTGATCTTCGTACACGCTACTGTCGTATAACCATGTACGTTATTACTAGTTTTGCCACTCTCCTAAGTTCACGGACAACAAAACAGACTAAAACAACAACAACTACGTAATATTTGTATTATAGTACGTCTCGTTTTTGCGCCGCCTAGTCACATTAGCGTCTACTTAATATAAAAGTTTGAACGCCCATTACGTTCGTGCGTCCAAACTGTTTATTGCAGATGTTAGGAGTATTTATAGCAAAAGAGTTGTCTGTACGGTGCAAGCTGCCCCGGTATGTGCTGTATGCTCCTACACAATAAACCTAATCTCAAATTATTTTCCGCTGCTCTTTGAGACCTGTGTAAACGTACTTTTAAAGGGTGTGCATTTAAACAGAATAGTGTTAAATGTACTGGTCAGGACAACACAATTATGGATAATTAACTCGAAGACTAAAAACGAATCTCTTAATTAAATTATCGTGTCGTCGATAATAGTTTCCTAGCACTCAGCAGGATGTGAAGCGCGAGTTAAAAACGATTTCAAACGGCACGTCGACAAAATAATAATCTATTCGATATGTTTCCCCATGCATGCATGGCTGTGCGCCATATCATGACAGATCTATAGACGTTCGCCAGCTATACGAAGTCAAGACAAGCGTCGTGGTTTGCCGCAGTAACTATTGGACACCTATGTTGCAGTGCGCTGCTCATATCAAGGATGAACATTTGTTGCTCTAAAAGTTACTGCCTAGCTGGTTACTAGACAGTAACTTTTAGAGCTAAGTCGATTTGCTTAACTTGAGAAATCTCGCTACACAGATGAAGAAGTGGTAGCAGCGGTGGCAGCAGATTTAAAGCCGAGTACGCAAAGACAGAGACGAAGTACAAGTTACTTGAATACATGAATGAATTAGGGATGTATAATGAATACATCTTACAGGTATTATGCTGGCACGCTATAACGGATTTAGTGAATAAACTAATGTTTCGTTTCTTAGCCAATATTTGGTTTATGCCCATATGTGCTACAGATCTCCTACGGTACTTTTATCAGCGACATTGCTTTTTGGTAAACTATTGGAGATGATACAGATCACACGATTATCCACATAGATTTTGCATAGATTTTGCTCACATTCGTTACTGATTTAATGTCCGCACTGAAACAGTGGCATGCTTTTGCACGTCTGGTCGACTTACGTCTAGGCTAGTCTGACGTTCGTATTGAATGACTCCAAACACTACAAACAGGTGTACGTACATTCTTACCTGCGTTGTATTTACAGTAGACTTAGTTATCAAGCACAGTGTGTGGCCTTAACAGCTCCAGCTATAGTTTCAGTAACCAGCATCACTGGCAAAGGAAAACCATTGAACAACCACCTAATCAAAATTCTTGATAACAAGTAAAATAACGGCCGAAATATGGTGAACCTTAAGTGGTATTTGAGTCCATAGCACTACACTGCACTAAGAGCCGACATCAAAGGCCTTTTCTGTCTTTTTGTAGTGAAAAGTGCAGTTTTAGGATTTCATAAACAAATAATAGCAAATAACCTAAATAGAACCCGGTTGATAATGTAATTGCTTACTTGGTAGATACTTGACTTAGGCAAAGGGGGTGCCTCAGATGTCTGTATGAGATAAGTCCATACTACTATTTTACTGCGGATGTGTAATCCTCATATTCCACGGGATGACAATTAATCATGTTTATGTGTTCACGAATTTTGACCTCTGCGAGTCTTGCATAGTACTATGTACCTACCTAATATACACAATACGCATATAAGAGTACAGTAGTGTATAGAACACACGTCATACACGCATAGGAGCAATGACAAGGACACATACGCCAACCATTCACAGTTTTTTTAATTGTTGCTAACTTCAATGCTGATAACCTATTCGGCCAAGCTACCACATTTCCTTACGCCTGTGGGAAACGCACATCTACACACACAGATACATTACCTTGTCCCTGTGTCACCATGATTACAACCAATCTTGGAACAACTAGCCCTGCTACATTTAGAATCTAGAGCATTTTTTAAAATTTTAAATAGTCACTGGCAATCGCCTGTTGTCTTTGTCTGGTGACACTTGCATTTGGAATGGGCGACGGAGCACCGCTTGTCTGTCTGTGTAGCGATCACTAGTATTCTTGCCGGCTAAGTCATTGCTGATGTCTTACAGCACATTCACAGTCTTGTACATACTCTTGAGTGAAATAAATATGATTGATTGATGTCTTGCAGTATTGCTGCCATAAATTGCTACAAAATCAAACTTGCTTCAAGCTACAAGCTTTAGTAAACCTGGTCACTCATGGCCAAACGTGCCAACTTTTTTCTCTAGTTGGTTCTTCAAATAGTGAAATCTTCGATGGACACAAACTGGTTTTGCTGTTTGTATATATATATATATATATATATATATATATATATAGTGATGATTTATTATTTAATTACAATACGTTTGCACACTCGGCAGTGCTCGCCTTAATACAAATGGTGGTAAAAAGGTGTCACGTGAGGTTAAGAATCAGCTGTCCGTGTCCTTGCTTGATGGTAGCCCCCGCCTTTATGGACCCGGTGCGAGCGATATATCCTCAAGGTTCCTTGCATCGTTAAGACGGTAAGATCCATAAGATTCCTCCTCGTGACGCCGAGCCCGAAGAGCGTACTCGCAGATTCGGAGTCCCATACACCACTCATAGAGATAGTGATAGATCTGAATCTGCGAGGTTTTTGCGGGTCGGGAGAGCGCCGCTCTTAGGAACTCGACCTTATATTTGGCGATCTTGTCCTGCCGCGTCTTTGCGAGGGTCCCTGTTCGGGCCGCAAACTTTGGCATCTAAAACCCAGACCTCGGTAGGTGTTGTTATTACAAGGTCGGGCTTTAGACCAGGTGCGCCCGGTCGACGGAATACTCGCTCACGAACCACCTCATGACCCCTCTCGCGGAGAAGACGTGCCACGCGATCACAGACGTCGTCATGTCTCTATAGTTTCTTTGTGTGTTGTATCGCACATCTGAGCGACATGAGCCAACGCCTCAGGCGCATGACACCCGTGCCTACAACGTTTGTTGTAGCCCGGGCGTCCCCTGGCCAATCTGGCACGCGTTGGTAGTGCCTTTGATCCTGAGCTTTAGGAGGTTTAAAAACTCCTTACCAGATAGGTAGGGCGTACCCTTAATCCAGTAATGTACAAATGGCGTTTCGTGTGCTTTTGTAAAGTCTTTTTTAAAGTGCTCGGTGGTTAGCATCCATTGGACTCCAGGGTGCGTGGAGTGTTGTAGTGCTGTCAGACGGGAGAGGCGGATTCTGGGGATAAATGTATAGAGGCAGGGAATGTCCAGACCGCCGTGTGCTGTGTGCGTGTACAGGTAGGCGTTCGGCACCGAGTTTTCGAGCTTAAGCCATTTCGACTTAACAATATTTCTGATCTCTTTATCTAGGTCGCTAAGGAGTGCGTGAGATGGTCTGGGACCGGAGACCAGTTTATATAGGAGGCGGGGAATGAGAACGTCTTTAAAAAATATAAGTGTTTGGTGGGGTTTAAGGGGAGCTATCGTGAGTCTGTTGAGCAAATAAAGGAGTATATCCTTGGTTGAGTCAACTCTGCCATTGCTGTCAAAGTCGACTCCCAGATATCTCCATCGATCGCTCATACCTTTAGCTGGCAATTGCCGATCTCCAACGTTAAACTCTGGTACAGTATTAATAAAACCTTTACCTTCTTTCCTATTAAATCGGTGGGAGATAGAAAGCTTTTATTGGTATTAATTTCAAGGCCTCGGGATTTCAAACGGGGTTTGCAATATAAAGGAGCCGTTGGAGAGTAGATTTCGTGGAGGCTAGGAGGATGAGATCATCTGCAAAGGTTAAGCCCATAAGGCGGAAGTCATCAGTAAGTTGGTACCCGATATTAGTATTGTCTTATTTTAAAAGAATGTCGTCAAGAACTAAATTAAATAAAAGAGGGGACAGAGGATCTCCCTGCCTAACACCCCTAGTTAGCCGAAATGTGCGCAATTTTTATCCAAATTCTATGAGAGTTTTAGATGAGAAAAAGCGTTTGATATATATATATATATATATATATATATATCGTCAAAAGAGATACAGCTATCTTTTTTATTTTAAACTTTTTTTTTAACTTTTGCTACATCACGCATTTATTATAACCAATCGTGCATAGACTCCAGTGATACATGCTCATAGAAAAACAGCGCAGACTTATCGACATTTGGGGTCTTGAATTACTTTGAAACACGAGATCTATTTGACACAGCTATACCGTGAACAATTGATACAGCCACTAACAAGATGCATGTCTTAGTGAGTGAATTAAGCGGAATAATGACGTTTGAGTCTATTTTTCGGCTCGACGGAAACAAAGACAGATCTCCAATCAAAGTTTTTTTGTGTTGAAACGATGGGCTTAGGCCGGCGCCTCACGAGCGAGGAAAAGGCCATTATAAGGACGCCGGCCTCTCTAATACCGAAATTACCCGTCGATTGGGGCGTGGTCCCCAAGTAGTGAACAATTTCGTGAATTTAGGCAAAAATGACGCCGTAACAAGAGTTTTGGGCCTCCGAATGCAATTTCGGATAGAAGCAAGCGTGCAATTCTAAAAAAAAGTGTCGAACTCTGCGCTCTCGACAAGGGCAATTGCGGCGGCGGCTGGTGTGCAAACGAACGTGCCAATGTGCAAAACCTCCTCAGGAAAACACATTGGCTCATAAGACAAAAACACAAGAGAAAATTCCGATTGACCGTTGAGCATTAGAAAGCTCGTCTCGACTTTGCCCATGATACGATGTCATGGACCAACAAGTGGCACAGAGTGCTCTTTTCGTATAAAATAAAAGTTCACGATGTCCGCAAGGAAGAACGAATTTTGTCAAAACGTCACTCAGGTGGCGGTTCAGTGGCGATCTGGGCTGCTGTCGGGTATCATACAAAGTCGTCGATTGTGTTTTTAGACGGCCAAGTTAATTCAACGCTATAGGAATCTACTAGAAGAGCAATCGGCGCATTTGAGCTGATGGGAGGGCCCGACTTCGTTTTTTAACACGATAACGCCCCGATTCACACCGCCAAGCTGATCGAAAGCTGGTTCGAACAGCGTTACATTGAGGTCCTATGCTGGCCTGCAGTCGCACTTAATCTTAATAGCATTGGTATTATGTGGGGTTAAGGTTTACACCAACGAAAAACACATTTAAACCAGGTAGAACTCAATTAAGCAATTCTGAAGGCTCGGGTCGAGCGCTCGCAGGACGTTACCCGAAACTTGTTCTACACTATATTAAACCGCACTTTGAGGTTATCTGACTTAACGGAAAGTTCACTAAGTATTAAGTATAGTTGCTGGGTGGCACTCGATGTGTCTGCCTTTGTGTCTGTCCAACCGTGAAATGAGCACAAACGTCGTTATTTCGCTCAATTCACTCGTTAAGACATGCATATTGCTAGTGGCTGTGCCAAATGTAGATATCTCGTGTTTCAAAGTAATCCGCCCCTAAATGTCCTGTACTCTATGAGCATGTATCACTGTAGTCTTCACACGAGTGGTTATAATAAAAGTGTGTAATGTGGCAAACATTGGTGGCTGTATTTTTTCAAGTCTCGCTTAGGCAGTACAACTATAAGTGGTAAAGATAGCTTCTAATGATGCACGATAGATAATATAATAATATCTGAGCTGTTTTTTTAGCAATCGAATATATTACAGGCGTTCAGCAGAGGTCACTTGAGTACTGACTTCTTCCTCAGCGCGTACGATGAAATGGTAACAATTCGGCAAGAGACTTCAGCTTATGACAACAGACCTAGTGGAAAATAGAGAGCAGATTTAAGCAGCGCACAGTCCTTGTATTCTCAGTTCAAGGGTATACACAACTATAAATGGTTAATGTTCCGGAGTTAGTTCCGCTACCGCTAAGTGTCGTTTCGTCACCACTACGCGGACTGCTCGATACAGCTCGTATTGCCACAGGCTGACTCCTCCGTCTGCCCCGTTCTGAGTGATGAAAACACTCCCCTTTCTTCCTCCCTTTGCTCAAGGCTCTCTCTGTCTCTCTCTTTCTGCATTTTTCTCTCGGCCAAAGCGTATCTAATGGAAACGACAGTAACATGCACTTTCTCTCTTTCTCCCTCCGCTCGTCCGTGTGTCTCCGTATGGATGTTCGAGGTGAAGGCGGATACTATCGCAAGTCGCTACAACATCACATCGTCCACCACCGCCAGCACCTCTGCCTTTTTCCCCTCATCCTTCTTCTCTGCCATGGGAGGTTTCCATTCGCATATAAATTCCATTATCTCGCGCCATTTATCGTGTTTCGTGTCGTTGCTGTGGAGGTCCGACAGTCGAGGATTTGACGATGACGACGACGACGATGACGATGATGACGACTCATCGGGACGACCATCATGCCAACCATGACGACGACGGTTGGCGGCGGTGCCAGGGGCGGTGGCAGTCGACTGAGTCCATTTCGGCAGCGGCCCGACCTACACAGCGTGTAATGGAGCGAACTAGCCGCATAGGCGGATCTCTATGTATGTAGGTATGTGGGCACCACAGCGCACGACCAGCCGAGCGGCCCGCCGGTCGACAGAGAGCCGTCTACCTAGAGAGACCCTTCTCCTCAACCTTCTCGTACTTGTTCTCTCGCTCTCGCGTTGCGTCGTCCAGCCCACTTTTGGCCTGACTTCCCACCTCGAACAGGATATACGATAGTCGTCACCCCCAGCTCACGGCCCGTCCCGGCTTCGGTCGGCTCAGGTCCGTTTCGTTTCCGGATCCCTTCGGATCCCGGCTCAATGCTGACGATGATCACTGCCGGACTGCGGGGTGCCTCTCTCGCTCTCAGCTGCGCCATTGCTGCCATTTCCCTTGATCATCAGCGCCCGTTCTTCTCCTTCTTCTCCTTTTTCTCTTTCTCCTCCTCCATCTCCTTCATTTTCTCCTTCTTCTATGCTCCCTCCGCCTTGTCTCCCGTTTGTCCGGCACATGCGCATGACTCTTATATATACGTTCAACGTATACAATCGTCCTACGTCCTATGAGCCTAACAGCCTCGTGCATGTACACATGCCGCCCACAGCGTCGACCATGACACGGAACCATGCGTCCGTCCATCGTCGCCATCCGCAGGTAGCAAATCCATAACAGCGACGTCGCTTAGTTGCCTTGGGTAGCATGAGCATTCTTCTTCTTCTCGATGCATTTGCGACAGCCGCGAGCTTTACGAGTGTGCATTCATCTGGAGTAGCACGTCCACCCATCTAGGCTGCCGTCTGGATCTTGTCAACGAAATGGAGCCACTCGTCGTCATTCAACGTCCATACTGGGAAGAGAAAGAAGGCAATAAATCCAGTCGACTTGCAACACCTAAAACGCACATACTTTAATTCCTTGAATGTGCTTATCTGCGTGGCTTATTTCTCTTGTTCACCTACAGGTTGAGGAAGGCTCTGGAGTCTGCCGAAGGTAACCAAAGCTAGATGACAAATAACATAGGAATAAATGCCTTACCTTGCTTTAGCTTTGACCTGCCCGAAATTGGGGCTGGCTGTGTAAAAAGTACTTATCAGCTGCTGTGTACAAGGGTTTGCCTCTGGACACATCTCGAATGGAGCAAAATTACTAACGTTCTCGTGGATCACTCGCAGTTTAATGAAAATCCAGCGCAACCCATAGTCTAGTTAGTGGTGCTTAAGTGATGATGCCCTTATCTATTTATTATACTGTTTTGTGTATTTTAGCATTAAAGTGTCTTCATTCTTATCTATTTATCACTTACACCCATAAGTTTATCTTAAACAAAAGTAAAGTGAGACAACGCCAGGTAAATATATTCTTGCATATTTTGCGTTCGTGCGTGAGTAGAGGTATAACGGCGTTTACATGCTTTTATGTCATCACATGCCTAACCTATATTACACGATGATTGTCACGCGTAGCAGACTCTTTGTAGACCTTGTTTAGAACAAAGCAATCGGGTCAACTAGAGCTCCAGGAAAAAACTAGAATATCGTAGTATAGAGCTATTGCCAGCCAGTTCTTCCAAATACGTCGGCAAGTCTTGTTCAGGTGCACCTTCGGTCAACCTTCATGCTTTTGATAGTGACCTATTCAACGATAAAACCATTGTTCGGTGTTCTCTACGGACTTTGAACAAGCCGCGTGAGTTTGGATGTACGGCTACCCTTGTGGGCTAGCAATGCTTATAGGCCGCTCGCCTATACGCAAGAGACCGGCCCGTGAGCAAGTCAAGATGGGCAGGCATTGCGACAAGCAAGTCAAACTGGCCCAATTACTGCGCCTAACAGAAAACAAATGTTAAGTTGCTGCTAGTTTGAAGAATGTGCATACCAATGTTAAGGGTTCAATGAAGAAATTGAAAATTGTCATCAGAGATATGGCAAGGGAAGAGAAGACTAAGAATGCCGACAAACGGCAAAAAAAACAATTCGCTCCCTGACGAGTCGAAAGATTTCGCTAGTCAGTGCAAGGATATGTCAACCAAGCAATATCACCTCCCGACACGCTAAGTATGCAGGTCATGTTAGTGACCACATACGACCTTATCGATTGCTGCAAGACAGCAGACGATCGGAACGATATCCTGGTAAAGGAATGGCTTTGCAGTAGGTTCAGCAACGTGCCTCAACCTGAACCAAGCATACATTTTTTACTCTTCAGCTCTTCATAGCGCTGAAGAAGGACCTGGCCCGAAAAAGCTGACTGTTGCCTTGAAAAATATGGCCTCACAACTTCAAGGAAAAGTTTTTTAAGCCGAAAAGAAAGTTGGCACTGTGCTGTCGAGCCTCAGTAAGGAGACCTTGGACACAGGACGCACTATGGAACGATTCCAGGTGGCGATTATTAAAGGACTCCGGGCAATGGCAAATGTGGCAATATTGTGAAGAAGGAAATTGAACGAGCCAATGAGCTTTCAGAGAATACAGAAGCGTGCTAGGTGCAATCCCGTGTTACATGACAGGTAATGGTGAAGCAAGGATCGGTAAGCAACTTCCTGAACTGCGTCGCCCAGAAGCACAAGGGTTTTGTAACTTCCAAGGGACTAAGCAAAAAGTGGGTTAGCGTGCTACCATGCTAAAACGGCCAGAGAGTTGGGCCCCAGGCTCGATCTTGCGCATTTGAAGCGGTCACATAAGTGCGACACCCTGGGCCACGTTGCAAATTACTGCAAATACCACTAGCTGTCTTATGATATAATTGCGGGCTACTCGATCATATAGCCAGCTCTGCAAGAAATAGTATCCAGCACAAAGCCTACAGAGCCTCTTGTATCTATCTTATGTAGTATGGGATTTTTAATGTGTGATATTTGTTGTTAACCAGCGATAATCCTTCGCGAGCCGTGTTCGCGACTTTTCTTATACTAAAGGTTGTGCAAACAGTCGAAGTGCAAACAGAAGACGGTTTCTTGAAACCGAGTCGAAAACAAATTTCTCAAGTCTCTAAACACAGCATATGTGATTTCTGTAAATTGTTGGCGTCGCTCCACATAGTCTAGATAAAAGTTTACCGTGTTGTTTCTCCCGTAGGTTTGGTCTTGTTCTAAAATTGCATTTGTGACACGATTATCAATGCAATAGCGTTGTCAATAGGGTCGCCCCCCTTTGCGTATGCATGACATTTGAGAAGTTTTTTCTTCGCTCGTCAGGCATTTTGCTTTACCTTAGACAGTCATTAGCTTTGCTAAAGCCTGAGCTGAAAGAGCAGCTAAAGAAAGCAAAATTTGTTTTGAGGTGTGCGTAGGAAAATGTAGGCCCGGCCTGCTGCTTTGTTGTTCGTTTCTGTCTTGACGGCTTCCGCAATTTCTACTTCTGTGTCCGGTTATATCGTCCAATATATATATATATATATATATCGTCCGGTTGGTCTTTATCAGGAACTGTGCCATTTCTTTTTTGTAGAATCACCTACTTGTATGTGCCACTCGTCTTTGTCAAAAATGGGTTGCGGTTTCCGGTCTGATGGTCAGGATAAATCCAGATTCCTTTATATTATTTACTTTAACCCGTAGTTGGTTTTCTTCGTAACGTTGTTACTTATATTACTTCAGCTTTTTAGGTAAACGTTTTACCCGAGCGAGTCAGCTTAGTCCGTTAGAACTTCGGCTATCATGGAGGCATGTTAGGCGCTTCATGGCATTCCGTGTCACACCAGGGTTTGTGCGTGAGGTCCCTGCCCTTTCTGTTTATTACTTGATGATATATGTTCGATGCTGTTAATATTTTCACCCGGCTTTCATAGGTTGTATGACTAATTTGAGCATGTGTGTGAATTAGCTCGGTTTAGTTGTGGTGTTGGTGGTGCTGACGTGTAGCCATGAGTTCGGGTGAAACGCAAAAATACTGCTTACTGTGGGCTTAAAGTCTGTGCTTCATTCACAACAAACTATCGACCTTGGCTGGTTCGATGACGTCAATAACATCCTAGTCAGCCATCCTAGCTTAGGTACGTAGGCAACTGACAGTTATTTGTTATTGGTAGTCTCAGTTCTTCTGTACCTGCTGTGAAGGCTGCTTGAGGATAACTTGGCTTCCGTATATACACAGTTGGGGTCTTCTATGGGGACTATGATGTGTTTGTTCCTGCTCGTGAAATTTTCTATTTGCTACGAGGCATCCGCTACTTGTCCGTGTGGGGGTCTTATATATGCTCACCAAGTCAGAATCAACATAGCCGTTGATCTCTGACACTATTTCTCGCGGTGTGTACGAAAGAGTACGGATCTATTCATTCTTCTTCACTGAACGCAAACACCTCATTTTAGTTGCTCCCTCTTTTGTGTCTTCACTACTTGCCCGCTGTTGACCTTATGATTTGGAAACATGCTACGGTTTGCGTTTGTTACAAAAACTTGGCCTGGATTATAAAATCAACATCTGCCGTAAATTATTTTTCAATTGAATGGCTTGTTTGGGCCATACCACGATGTATTCGATAGTTGTTGTAGCGGTTGTCCCGATTATTTGTAGCTCCAAGCCGATGTCAATCTCTAATACTCTATTTCCCGTGCACACGTTTCCAGGAGACAATTGTCGCTCCACCTATATTTTTAATAAAGTTATATACCTCTAATATTATACTTCGTCATGGTCTACTCAGCAACTCGTCGCCACTATTTGTCTCATCTGGGCGGTCCCGTTCGCGTTCCCTGCCTGCTCCATGCGACCCGGCGATTTTATGAGGCGTTAGTTAGCTGAGTTTGATAGGTCTGAAAGCGGGCCCTAGTCGGTCATACCTTAAGTCGACTATTCTCTTCTTCTCTGCTTCTTTTTTGACCCTGTAAGTTTTGCGGCTTTCACATACGCATCTTAACGCCAGTTATTACGAAACGTGTGACCTAATCTAACGTCGGACAGAAGTGAAAACTGCAATCAGAAAATCAATCAATCAATTTACTTCATTCACCTTTGTCGGTAGCAGTCAAATACTTAGTCAAAAAAATCCATGTACACATACAAGGGTAACAACACAAGACTAAGAGTCATTTCAGTAATAAAAACATTTCAGCCTAGTCAGCTTGTCAGGCTTTCCAGCGATTGTACTAGGGGGCAGTTAGCCGCGTGGTATCTATCACAGAAACTCCCACATCTAGAGCATTTACAACTATCGCACGGGTATGGAAACCCCGCTCCGCACAGAGCTTGTGGTGAAAACCATGAATGGCGAATCGGGTCACAACATGTCTGTTTAGCCTATGTGTTCCTTTCCACCCACTATTCCTCATTGCCCCCGTGTTAAGGCAATCAGAAAATAAAAAGCCTTCGTGCTTTCGGGAGTCCGGCATATCTTGGACCTCTGCAACTGTCAAGTGCAGTGGTTGTACGTATTGCAAGTCCTCTCTCTTTTTTGGTGCTGTTAGGATGGAATTCGTTGTTCTGCACTTTTCATATATGGGTTTTCAACTTACCTATGGCGGAAATCGTTTTTTCGCCGATAAGGATGTATTTATATATATATATATATATATGCTGTCCTTTCATTTATAATGTATATAGAAAGTGTCTACTGTTATAATGCCATGCAGTTAGTTAACCAGCTGATTGCTGCGGCTGGTCTGGACAACATAAATATAAAGAAAACTAGACGAAAATTCTACACAAAGCCAAACGCGCGAAGAGCAATAATTCGCATCGGTGACAGAACCAGGCCCCTCACAATCCATAACGTCTTCCTAAACAAGAACACCATCAGCAGCAGCGGCAACAGTAACAACAATCACACCATCACAGCTGCCACTCAGCTGGCGCCAAAATTGTACCAACTTAGAAAAGCATGCAGTGACCTAAAAAAATCCTACGATATCATATTTCGAACTAATATTCACAATTGTACGGTATACTTGAAATATAAGGGAGGGGAGGAAAAGCAAATTAGGAACATTAACGAACTAGAAACATTTAAATTAGAAACAATAAGTATATCCGGCGGTCAAAATGAAATGGGAAAAAACGATTCTATGAAACTACACCAAGCAAGCAGTCAATGCTGAGGCGAAGAGACAACAGCTCGGAAAATAAGTAACATGATATGTGCATTACATGTAAATATACATATATATTCCGTTTTAGGGTCTTTATTCGATTAGCCGTTTACATATCTCAAAATAAATAATTAAACACCAGTTAAACTTGAATTAGTCAGCTAAAATTGCAATTATTTAATCTTTGAAGGTAATATTCCTAGTTGATCGCACATATCGTTTAATGCTCATATACACAGACTTATTACTTAATACCTGCGTCCACATAGATTTAGCTCAAATTTCCTTATTTGGTTAACAACTACCTTATTGTTAATTACCCATTCCTGTCTTTTTGAGGGTCACATACGCATGAAAAACAACTACATTCATGTAACACATGATTTATTTAATATTATTACAAAACAAGAAGCCTGTACAATATTTAGGGTGTATATATAGAGAAGTTTGCATGTCCGACTGCCCTGTGTGATGACCTAGGCATTGAAATCAACATTTATACACTATAAACCTTATCTGAAAGAATATTTAGGGTATATTTATTAAACATTAGAAGCTTATCAGCCAATCTAGAGCTGCTTCTCGGTATGCTCTCTCAACTGCCAAGGTACGACGCTCTTGTTTTCACGGAAACGTGGGTTCGCCAAGACAAGATGTGTGCATTCAGCATCGACGGATACTCTGGGTACTTCTCGCGCGAAACTAAAAGCAGAGCAGGCGGCGTGGCAATCTTTGTTAGAAGCAAGTACGAAAGTACACAAGTACAAGTAGTTATGGAAAATGCAGACGTATGTATAATATCAATAATAACTGAGAACACAACTATTCAACTTATAGGTATTTACAGATCACCAAACAGCATCTATTCTACACCAGGACAATTCATTCATGAACTACAGAATATATGCAAAGCCAGTGAATCACCGAACAAACTTATCCTTACAGATGCAAACATCGATGTCAGCAAGACAACAGGAATTAGTCAAGATTACCTAAATGCACTGACAGAAGATGGTTGCATACCCTTAAAGACAGGTGCAACGAGAACAACCAGTGAAAGTTCCACCATCATAGATCACATATTTACCAACATCAGGACAATTGACATACAAGAAGTCGCAACACAGTCCTCTAGAGGGATATCAGACCACCACGCCAGCACGCTGTGTATAGAAATAACAAGAAAACATACACACTCTAACAATATACCTATTATAACACTGAAAACAATGAACACCAGAAGATTTGCCGAGCAGTACATTGAAACATCTAGATGACCCGGAAACACTGTGCGACACCATCATAACAACACTGCAGACATGTACAAACAGATCATCACAACACAAACACCCTTATACAAACGCAAAACATACTATACTGAAACCATGGATTACAAAAGAAATTCTTAAAAATATGAGAAAGAGAGACAAACTGTTCGAAAAATTAAAGACTGAACCTTAACCTTACCAGACAACATAAAGTACTAAGTAATCACAGTAAATCACAACTCAGAAAAGCCAAAGACGTCTTCTATACATCTAAATTCGTCGGTGACAAAAAAGACTGAACGACGATCAATAAATACATAAGGGGCACTCAGCGTACTGACAAGGTCGACCCAACTAAGCTAGGAAACTGTGCAAACCTAACAACACTGAAGGAAAAAAGTACATTTAGTTAATATGCACTTTGCTACAGTTGGAGAAATGCTCAGCCTGTCAAATGAATCGACAACCTATAGATACCGAGAACCCCTTCGGTCACTGCCGCCTGTAGAAAACGAGGAAATAGAAGAAACAATTAGACAAATTAAAAATGACAAGTCACCTGGAGAGGACATAATGACAAACAATATAATTAAAACAAACAGTGATATCTTCACGAGGATAATCTGGAGGACTGGCAAATTCAATATTTACGCACGGTCGCTTTCCTAGTGCACTTAAGGGATCAAAAATTGTACTATTATATAAACAGGGACGCAAAGACAAGATAAGTAACTTCAGACCAATCTCACTCTTTAGCAACTTAAGCAAACTCATCAAAACGTTAATTGTAAAACCGATAAAACGACATCTTGAGGATAATTACATACTACATAGTAACCAGTTTGGATTCAGAAAAGGCAAAAGCACACAGACGGCGTTAATGGCTGTGCACGAAACACTAGCTCAAGAGATATATAAGGATAACAGACCAGTTGGTGTGTTTTTAGATTTGTCTAAGGCTTTCGACAGCATTCCACATTGCCGCTTAATACATAAAATACAACGCATGGGAATTACTGCAAAGGACGCTAACCGTGATAGAAAAATATCTAAATAACAGAAAACAGACATACTCGTTCAACAATGAGTCTTCCGAAGTTACCTTGAGATCGTTTGCCGTCCCTCAAGGAAGTGTGATGGGTCCTCTTTTATGAATTTTGTATTGCAACGATTTCTTTCAAATAAAAGACTGCTCTACTAAATACATCTACGCGGATGACACAGCACTCATGTGTACGCAACAGCCACTTGAGAATACGCAACACATAGAACGAAGCTTAAGTAAAATCGGCAGGTGGATGAAACAAAACGGACTTGTAATAAATCACAGCAAAACCAAGCTTATACAGTTTAAACTCCGAAGTCGTCTGGCTGGCTATAAGCACACATGAATTCTATACAACTACACAACCATCTCGATATAATCATCTATGCATTGTCACTGCCTCTTAATTGAACGGACTGATACGATAAAATATTTGGAAATGATGATTTCGAGTAACCTATCCTGGCAATCACACGTCAATTATATTGTCAAGAAAATGAGAAAGGGCGTGGCAATATCAAACCAAATAAAGAACTCAGCAACAGCAACACTAAAACTCGAGGTATATCGTGCACTTGTAGAGAGTTACTATCGATATGGACTAACGCTATACGGTGGTTATTATCTGACGATTCGTCCTGCAGAAGAAAGCCATAATATTGGTCTGCGGTGCTGAACGCAGCGTTAATACAGCGATACTTATGGACAGTTTCAAAGGTTTTGACTTTTTCGACATCAGTACGCAGAATCAATGCTCTCCCATTTTCTCCTGAAAGAGGTACACGTTGGGCGTGAGATACAAGACAGACAACGATCAAGTCACCAGTATAGGGGCACGCCAACATGGCACTCTCAATTTAGAAAACATAAAAACTGAAACCAGCCAGTCATTTTATTAAACTAATAAATAGTCGTCCTGATAACGTACGACAAACAATTGAGATTACTAGACATATCAAGAAACAAATACGAGAACACATTACATCACTCAGCCAGGAGCAAGTGTCCAGGTTAATTGAATACACAAAAGATATGACACTCAAAAATTACTTAATACGCACAATACATCGTGATCTTAATTGCAAACACAGACAACATGTAACCACCGTCACGAGTTTCCACATAAACGCCCACACACACACATATATCAGTAGCCATGAGACAGCACAACCACACGTATGCAGACACACGTGTGCAGATATATATATACAGCAATATGTCACCCGTACCGTAGGCTCCGACGGTGAAGTAAAAGTAACAAAACTGACTGGGTTGAACCAGGCATATTACAACAGTTTCCATGTTCAAGTCAGAAAGGAGAAATTCCAAGAGATACTTGACCCCGCGGTTTGGCCAGAAGGCAGCCGCTTCCGCCCCTATCGTGGCCAACTAAAACCATATAGAATATACAACGTAAGAGAAGGGGGGTTGGGCATAGGATAAAAACGAAGCAGGCTAGACGAGTCCTTGCAGCACACCCCGATGTGACTGGACTCCCGATTAAATAACTCGCCAATACTAAGAGGTCAGTCGAGGTGCCTCTTATAGAACGTAGAGTCGTTGGCATCACTGTACGAGACGTCAGGAGAGAACGAATTTAGGGAATCAGTGAGCCAGATATTATATTTTAACAGAGACAACATTTTTTTCTAGAGGACTAACTAGAAAATGCGGTTGCACACACGGACACCACTGCAGGGAGTCCCTGCAAGTGTGGGGCTCCAATCCACTAAAAACCAGTCATGTCCCCGTCCCCCAACTGACTGGGAACTGCTTACGCATGCATCAAACAGTCAGAGGAAGCGAGTTTCTTACTCCTGGCGAAAGTTGTCCCTGGGAGCCGCAGGGAATCGCAAAAGTCGCAGCTTGTTGGCCGCTGTCTTAGCTTGTAAAATCTTGTTAAAAACCAGCTGTTGTCAAATTCCCAGTGTTCCAGGGATTCTGTCATCTTTAGAACGACGTCGCGTAGATTAAAAATGTGCGTATTCATTAGAGTCCTCAAGGGGTGACGCTGTTCCGCCCATGCGGGACACGCCAGAGCTGTGTGCTCTGGAGTGTCCTCAAGTCCATTTCCGCAGTGGACGCACGTGGGGCTGGGTGCCTTCCCGATCCTGAATAGGTACGACTGAAAGTCGCCGTGCCCCGTCAAAATCTGGGTGGTATGGAAGGCGAGCTCCCCACCGGGCCGGTACAGCCAGTCCTTGATGTTAGGAACCAGCTTGCGGAGACTGGCACCTGCCCTCCGCCAGGCCATCGCACTCCCCCTGTCATAGCTGCAATGTGTGTTGCCGTGCCTCTTCCTTCTTAAGGATCTGGTCGCCCCACAGGCGGCGGCGCTCTTTTGCTTTCAGGTTCCATGGAATAGTGCCCGCGAGCACGAGCGCCGCCGCTGTGCTAACCGTGCGGTACGCCATGGTGATCCCTAAGGGCTCCGACCCGTTGAGCCCGCCGTAAGCGGGCTCTATTTGCCTTAGTCTTCAGAGCGTTGGCAGGCCAGGACCGGAGCCCTGCATGGGGCGACTGACTCGGCCACGGACATAATAGTATTTTTTCTTGTTTGTTTAAGGCCGTAGGTGTTTGGCATGAGGCGCGCGAAACTATTGGCGATCTTAATGCCCTCTCTGACGCCCGCCGTAAGTGTTCAGTATCCCGGAGGCCCCGGTCCAGGAAGACCCCGAGGTACTTCGTAGTATTGACTACATCAATCTCCTGGTCCTACAGGACAAGGTGCGGGAGGCTATTAAAAGCGTTCTTCACGTCCAGTAGTATTGCTAAAAATAGGTCTCGGCGTCCGGGCGGGGAGTCGCGAATGCTTTCGGCCTTTAGTTGAATTTTCTTTATTGCTGCAATGGTGGAGCGACCTTTACGAAACCCATATTGGGCCTCGGAAAGTAGGCCGTTCTCCTCCGCAAACTCTCGGAGTCGTGCCTCGACGATGGACTCGAAGGCCTTGGTCAGGGAGCCGAGAAGGCATATGGGCCGGTACGAGCCGGGGCCCTTAGGTATTAGCACGATGTCCGCGGCCTTCCATGCGATAGGGAACAAGCTCCGCCTCTGGGTATTCCTTCAACAGGAGCTTAACCGCGAAGACGGGGATCCCGTCTGGGCCAGGTGCCTTTCCCGGCTTGAGGCGTTCCCCCGCTGCGAGCACTTCGTGCGAGGTCACCTCTAGTATGCTGTCCTCAGACTCCCCTGTCTTCTAAGTACGGAGTTCCGCGGGAAAAGTGCTATGACTGCTTCCCGGGTTTCCTCCGACGTAAGCTCCACCCTTCGTTTAAAGGGGAGAAAACCAAGCACCATCTTATACGGGTTATATATATTTTTTAACCGACATGACACGCACTACATTTCCAAATCATAAGGCGTTCCACGGGCTAGCGCTGAAGTCTCAGGGGTATGGGCGACCAAAATGTGGTGTGACAATAGCAGTTCGGACATCAGAGTGGGCTCGCCAAGTTAAATATACCGCCCGCCGTCATTGTAGAACTCTGTGACTTCTATTTTGTGTGTATATATAGCCCACCCGACAAAAAGACTGTTGAGATAATACAAGATATTGGTGATAGTCTAAGTTATTGCAAAGACTCGCGTAAAACGTTATAATAGCAGGAGACCTAAACGTCAACTTGTTAAAAGATGACGCGCGCCAAACGGGCTTTATGGTGGGTATAAATGAAATTGAATTGAACATCAAGAACACCCTTACTGATTCAACCTACATTTGCTGGAACGGCAACAGCGTAGTAGATGTTGTACTATCTACAAGCCGCCAGCCAGAAACAATAATACGCAATTTTAAGTCTATTGCCTCAGCACATCGCAAGCACTGCAAAGTAACATTCGACCTATTACGCTTCGAACCTCACAATAAAATTGAAGATCAACAACAGCTCAGTCGAATACTGAACACAAACGCGCTAGAACAGGCCCTTAAGTCACAACGATATACGTGTGATATCAACAACGCAGAGTATAATCTTAGATGGGCAATTTCCCAAGCAGCCAGGCCTAGAAAGGAAATGAAATCGCGGTTACGCAAACCCTGGTTTGATCAAGAATGCAAGTACATGAAACATATTATATGTACACATAATGACTTGAGCCAATTAGGTTTACAAGAGTTAGCTCTCCTAAAAAGAGTATTTAAGGCCATTAAGAATAAAAAGAGGCTCCGATACGAAGAAAAACAGAGAATGCGTCTCATACAAGACAGCGTATACAGGCCGTGGCTTCTCCTCCCGACACGCCCGGCCACAAGTAATCCACTAATTAATGACATAGAACGGACGACACATTCCACAAATCTTCTCAGCGGTGAGATGATTCTCCCAATGAGAGTCCCCGGATCTAAGTTCATCCCTTTTACGGAAGCTGAAGTAAGACTAGCAGTTACATCAAAGCAAAATAACGGGTCAGCGGGGCCACACCAAATCGTGTACGAGCACTTAAATCGTAATATAAGTATAATACGCTCCCCATTAACGAAACTTTACAATATGTGCTTACGCGAGGGTAAAATACCAGATGAGTGGAGAAAAAGCTACCTACAACCTGTATCTAAGGGCAAAGGAGATGCTACAGACCCAAAATCATACCGAGGCATCTCTTTAGCAAGCATCATGTATAAAGTGTTCACTTCGCTCATCGCATCGAGGCTCTAGGAGCGCACAATCAATGAACTCCCAACTGAACAGCACGGATTTCATCGAAAACGCTTAACTGCAGACGCTTTAAAATTTGCACTGGACCATGTACAAGAGCGGAAGGCTCAAGGGGAAATGACCTACGCAGGCATTTGTTGACTTAAAAACCGCCTTTGACTGCGTACACAGGGATCACCTTTTGCAAGTCATTTACACCAGATACGCAATTACGGGCCCGATGTATAATCTCTTGCATGACATGTTAGCTAATAAGCACATCTTTATTAAAAACGGCGACCATTACGTCAGGGACCCAATCATACAGAGAACCGGTGTCGCCCAAGGAGACTCTATAAGTCCGTTCCTATTCATCCTATACGTGGCAGGTCTGACGGAAATTCTACGAAAAGTAAAAGCACCACATGCATTCTATGCTGATGACCTGGTCGTTCTCGCAAAATCCCGAGACCACTTACAGTTTTATCTCAGCGAATCGGCAAAGTGGTGCAATGAAAATAGACAGACAATAAATATAAACAAGACAAAGGTCCTATGTTTCAGTCGCAGAGGAGCATATGCAACCGCAGATCGCCGTATAAAGATAAACGGCGCCCCTATAGAGTTAGTAAGTTACTTCCCACACTTGGGAGTGACGCTAACTTCAAGACTCTCGTTTGAAAGGCACATAGAAGAAAAACGGGCCAAAGCAACGGCAGCTATAATGCTTCTTGGAGAACTTCGTGACACTGACCTAAAAATTGCCGTCAACCTTTTTAAAATAAAAATTGCACCAATAGTTCGATATAGCTTACAATTGATTGCGCCTCAATTTAAGCTGACAGACCTTAAAAACATCGAAGCAGTTAAAAACTGCTTTATACAACGTGCACTTGGACTACCTAGGAATGCTTCGGCGACAATAGCGTTAGCACTGTGTCGAGAGAGAACCTTTACAGAGGACCTCATATCTGACGGAATACCATTCAGTGCAGATGCCTTGGGCCGATACCTAAAGTTAAGAGAAGAAAGAAATATTAATTTTGTGATACAGAACTATACAGAGGGACCAGCATTCTCCACAGATAAATGGGAAAAGGCTCTACAAACGAATCGGACACTGTTGTATAGATTAACCTGGGATGGTTATCACCATTATATTTGTCGGAAAGGAGCGTGTTATGAAGTTGACAAATATGTGTGCAGATTTTGTGGAGAATGTGACATCAACCGCTACCACTTGACACGATGCGCGTCAATCGACGCACAATCACTGCAGGAACGTGTGCCTGCAGTGATTGTGCGAAAATACCTGCTTAGTTGTAACAGTGAATTATAAGACATGCAAATCACTTGAAACTACCAATGATATGGTGAATAAACTGATTTGATATATATGTATATATATAAATATATACATATGTGTGCTCATGGTGCCACAGTCATGCGTGCAGAAGACGTTACATGTAGAAGACAGCGACGCAAGCCTACACACTGCGTCGCCAAGGCGGATGGCCATATCTGATTATCCACGAAGACAATGAAATACAATTATAGCGTAAGCCTTATCAAGCGACCACTACTATTATATATTTCGACTAGATCCCTGAACACTCTAGCAAATTATGATGATGATGATGATGATGATAATGATTATTATTATTATTATTATTATTATTATTATTATTATTATTATTATTATTATTATTATTATTATTATTATTATTATTATTATTATTATTATTATTATTATTATTATTATTATTATTATTATTATTATTATTATTATTATTATTATTATTATTTTTATTATTATTATCACCATTTATTATTATTTTTCGGTTTTACAATTGTGAGGTATGAACGTTTAAGCCAGGTTCATGATGCTCTACTGATTTCCTCTATTCATGGCGCCTATGATAGAAGCCACGTTCCCCCTACACACGGCCAAAGACATCATCTGTCTCAAAAACATGGCCTCGCGTCGATCACCCGTAATATCTTCTATACGCTTTCCAATATCCTTCAGGATTTTCGCCGTACCTGTGCTAATGGGCCCAAGTGTCTCCAATGCAATGGGTACAAAGTGGTACCTCCTTGACAGCTCGAGATACGGGTGCAATGACAAACAAAGCGTGGAAGGGACTGCATCACACTATCCGCAGTGTACGCTATGCAGTGCACGGCTTCCACCATGTTGTCTGTAAAACTCAAGGGTACCATGAGCCGATAGAGGAATGTATCTGTATCAGGTGTGGGAGAGGTTGTGGGAGATATCATGCCGGGGAGTGCCCCAGAGTTGAATCACTGGCCAGGCTGGCTCAGTGACCGTGTTTTTATGTTTAATATTTGACTATATACCTAACAAAGGTGATTAATAAATGAATAAATGAAAATTATAATTATTTTGTACGTATCACTCGGGTATGTCACTTTACTGTCCTGCATACGCACGGACCGACGTGCTCTCTCGAAGCTCGATATGCACAAGTTCGCACTCTTTGGCGCCAATATTAATTATCACAATAACGACATACATATGTCGACTAAGCGACTGACTCGGCCACGGACATAATAATATTTTTTCTTGTTTGTTTAAGGCCGTAGGTGTTTGGCATGAGGCGCGCGAAACTATTGGCGATCTTTAATGCCCTCTCTGACGCTCGCCGTAAGTGTTCAGTATCCCGGAGGCCCCGGTCCAGGAAGACCCCGAGGTACTTCGTAGTATTGACTACATCAATCTCCTGGTCCTACAGGACAAGGTGCGGGAGGCTATTAAAAGCGTTCTTCACGTCCAGTAGTATTGCCAAAAATAGGTCTCGGCGTCCGGGCGGGGAGTCGCGAATGCTTTCGGCCTTTAGTTGAATTTTCTTTATCGCTGCAATGGTAGAGCGACCTTTACGAAACCCATATTTGGCCTCGGAAAGTAGGCCGTTCTCCTCCGCAAACTCTCGGAGTCGTGCCTCGACGATGGACTCGAAGGCCTTGGTCAGGGAGCCGAGAAGGCATATGGGCCGGTACGAGCCGGGGCCCTTAGGTATTAGCACGAGGTCCGCGGCCTTCTATGCGATAGGGAACAAGCTCCGCCTCTGGGTATTCCTTCAGCAGGAGCTTAACCGCGAAGACGGGGATCCCGTCTGGGCCAGGTGCCTTTCCCGGCTTGAGGCGTTCCCCCGCTGCGAGCACTTCGTGCGGGGTCACCTCTAGTATGCTGTCCTCAGACTCCCTTGTCTTCTAAGTACGGAGTTCCGCGGGAAAAGTGCTATGACTGCTTCCCGGGTTTCCTCCGACGTAAGCTCCACCCTTCGTTTAAAGGGGAGAAAACCAAGCACCATCTTATACGGGTTATATATATTTTTTTAACCGACATGACACGCACTACATTTCCAAATCATAAGGCGTTCCACGGGCTAGCGCTGAAGTCTCAGGGGTATGGGCGACCAAAATGTGGTGTGACAATAGCAGTTCGGACATCAGAGTGGGCTCGCCAAGTTAAATATACCGCCCGCCGTCATTGTAGAACTCTGTGACTTTTATTTTGTGTGTATATATAGCCCACCCGACAAAAAGACTGTTGAGATAATACAAGATATTGGTGATAGTCTAAGTTATTGCAAAGACTCGCGTAAAACGTTATAATAGCAGGAGACCTAAACGTCAACTTGTTAAAAGATGACGCGCGCCAAACGGGCTTTATGGTGGGTATAAATGAAATTGAATTGAACATCGAGAACACCCTTACTGATTCAACCTACATTTGCTGGAACGGCAACAGCGTAGTAGATGTTGTACTATCTACAAGCCGCCAGCCAGAAACAATAATACGCAATTTTAAGTCTATTGCCTCAGCACATCGCAAGCACTGCAAAGTAACATTCGACCTATTACGCTTCGAACCTCACAATAAAATTGAAGATCAACAACAGCTCAGTCGAATACTGAACACAAACGCGCTAGAACAGGCCCTTAAGTCACAACGATATACGTGTGATATCAACAACGCAGAGTATAATCTTAGATGGGCAATTTCCCAAGC